>CM046855.1:19967181-21167181 GCA_025617745.1 Heliocidaris erythrogramma
TGCATTCACATATCCCGAGCCCCCTGCCCACTATATCTACGGCCATGACTTCAATGGAATAACGCTCATAGCATAATTTTTGCCCCTCAAGCTGATAATATTCATGGATTGATTTTTTTTAAAGAAACAAAATAGATGTAGAATATACTCAAATAAGATAAATTTACCACCGAATAGAAAATGAATACAGGTGTATTCGGCCTAACCTGTTTCCAATCTTGAAATAAGAAACCAAGTGAGGCATTTACTGCAGTGCGGGCTTTAAAATTCAAGTAATGTATAGAATCTGCTCTGACACATGCTCATAAACCAAGGGGGTGGTTTTTTTTGCTTGTCAGATAATTTTAGAAAAAAAAATTCTACTAAACCCCCCTAAAAACACAAAACAAAACAAAGAAAAAAATTCCTTGTTTTTCCTTTGGAGTAAAAACCAATCCCTTTCAAAAAATCTTGCGTACGCCACTGTTCTGACATACGGTAGGATAAATTTATTGTCAAATGTTAAGGATAAGTACAGGATACTATTTTCAATCTTGAAATAAGCAGCACTTAGTAAGGTATATACTGCTAGACATTTAGCTGGGAGTTCAACCAGCAAAGCCGTACTACAGCTCAGCCTCCGACTGTACGTGGGCGCTGCCGCGACAGATTACCAGCGTTGTAAAGAAGAATCTAAACAGTTTTTAACTAAATACAGATCGAATAGGGAAAACAGAGCCCACAAATACTATACTCAAACATTTTTTGTTCTCAACAACGTCACTCATGTCCAAAGTTAACCTTAAAATCTCGAAATAAACAGCTTTTACTGCAGGTTTCTTCCCCCTGGGTTCATGCAGTCAAGGCTGCAGTGCTGTTACCGCTAGAGAGCAGAGTGCAACGACGCCAACGCCAACGCCAACGCGACGTCGTCGTGCAACGCGAAGGTGACGTTGCACATGCGGGCGGCCAGGCCGACCGACCGGGATGGAAGGCGGCTCGCGGCGGTCAGCGAGAAAACATTTTATAGAGTCCATCGGGGTGGGCGCAATTATATTAGATAAACAGATAAGAAAGTAATATGTAATTGTGCAAGATACATAATTATTAGAGGCATGTATAACATGTAGTTAATTTGGGCAATTATGAAAGTTTATGTATTACAGAAAGGTGAAATTAGTGCACATAGTACATGACCTAGGATAACTGATATGACCTTGAGGGATGTCAAAGTCACTGATAGTCATTGTTGCATGTATTAAGGCAGGTTAATAGTGAAGAAAGCATTCTTCTGTTTTATTTGGTGTAATGACAGATGCATAGGAATTGCAGGGTGTATATATATATATATATATATTTATATTTATTGCAGATTGAACCTTGCTTGCTTGCTTGCTTGCTTACTTGCTTGCTTGTTTGTTTGCATGCATGATTGCAACCAGTTACTCCAGTGGTGCATGGTCTCTTTTCTTGGGTTTTGGGCATCTGGGGTGTCACGCTTATCACACGCCACAATTGCTAATAAGATAAAATCATAATTTGCAGCATACACTTTGAGAATTACAAGTACTTTTCAGTGACTGATAAGCCATCACTGTCATATCCTACCACTATAATAGGGTAACAAAAAAACATGAAGGCAATATTATGTAACCATTGTACTGTGCATTTCAGCAGTGAGATTCTACTTAGGAAGTTTAATCATATAGAAATGTAAAAGTGTGAGTATCAAAAATATAACCTGTAAGTCACCGATCAAATGAGATATTAAGTACTTAGAATAGTAAATATTCATTTGACATTGACCTCTTTCATCTTACCTACTGACTCCACCATCTGACCATGTGACCTTCAATATCTTGTCATTGTCAGAACTCACTTGATCAATGACAGAGCTGGGGCTCGAATTCCCTGCTGTCTCCACACCCTACATGTAAGATCAATGTGATTCCAAGTAATCATGTATCTAAATAATCTTACGAAAGGGGATGAACTCATTGGATCTGTGTTATGTACATGTAACTATATAATGGTATATTTCTTAATTGTCTAACTGAAAGGGTTCAATATGTTAGACTTCAAAACAAGCTAAAACAAGCTGAAACATCCAGTGTGGCTGGACCTTTAAAATAACAGAGTTTAAACAATCACAAACAGGAATGTATATAGAAAGGAAATAGGCAGATAGAGACACGGAAGGTCAGAGTGAGAGATACAGACAGAGAGAGGGTTGGGGGATATATATACTGAACTACAAAAGAAACGTGGCACATGTATGTGTTTGAAACTGTTTTATTTACAATGAAACATTCTTTATGCAAGAGTGAAAACTGAGAAAATGTTTTGCTTTGTTTTGATTCACCCTTTCAACACAATTGACCACATTTTGTGGTTTGGCTCAATAACAGTTGACTCAAAGCTCTAAAAAATATACCAGATGCATGAGCAGAAAGAGCAAATATTTTTGCACACACTATGTCCATTTGTGTTACATGACCATTTTGCATTTGATGCCAGGAATTTTTAAAAATAGAATAAGCTTTAAAATCCTTAAATTGGCAACACATTGATAGGTTAAAAATCATTGTGCTTTATCAAAATTGGCAATTTTTTTTCAACTCTTCCACAAAATCTGTTTAATACCAAGGACATTGTTTTCAAAGACATTACACTTAATTAGAACCATGTATCACTAAAAGAAAAATATTGTTGCCAATTTGAAGAACAAAATGTGATCAATTTAGTCCTTAAATAATTCCTGTCGTGAAAGGGTTAACAAGTACTCCTTTAACAAGTTTGAGGTCACGTGGTGCCACATGATGAAGTCATGTCCTTGACCTTCAGGGTTAAAGTCAGTAGCGTGTGTGGCCACCATTAGCGTTGATAACCGCCATGCAACGCCTGTACATGGAGTGTATCAAATGGTTGAAGGCCATCGGGACAGCATTCCACACTCTTTGAAAGGCTGCGGCAAGTTCTGCAGCAGTTGCGGGCCTTGGTCAATTGTCTGAATTTCGTCCCAGAGGTGCTCTATCGGGTTTAGATCTGGGCTTAGAGCAGGCCATGATAGTGTGCGGATGTTGTGTTGTTGGAGGAAGTCTCTCGTTAATCTGGCAGTGTGAGCATTGTCCTGTTGAAACACGTGGTTGGGATGACGTGGACCAATATTCTGGAAGACCTGGGGTCCAAGTTTGTGGTTCAGTCCAATGCCACCCCAAACCATGATGCTTGGTCCTCCCCATGCGTCCCTCTCCATGTGACATGCATCAGTGTAACGTTCGCCCATTCTTCTCCAAACTCTAGCTCTGCCATCAGCCACAGATGTGCAATAACGACTCTTGTCTGAGAAGACGACAGTCCTCCACTGCTGATAGCGCCAGTTCTGACGTTGTTGGGCCCACAGGAGACGTTCCCGACGATGTCGAACGGTGAGGATAAGGCCCCGAGCAGGACGCCGACAAGACACGTTGAAGCTTCTCAGCCGACGACGAACAGTTGCTGCAGAAATTGGTCTGTTGTGTGTGCCAATAGTCTGTCGAGCCGATCCTGCAAGTGGTCCCAGTGAAGATGGCGATCTTGACGTGCTATTGTCACCCTGGGACGACCACTGCGCTGACGATCGTTGGTGCTGTTGGTTGCATTGTATCGCTCCCGCAGTCTCTCTACTGTCCGAACGCAGTTGAAGCCGTTGGCAAGGACTCTAGGACGTTGACCAGCATGAAGACGTCCGATGGCTTGTTCCCTCTGATTTCGAGTCAGACATGGCATGGTGACAGCGCTCAGGAAACGAATGACAGGATGAAGGTTTTGGGTCCCTTTTAAACCCACTGGATAGAGGATGTGCACGTGCATCATGCTTTTCAAAAAGCTGCGCTCGAGTGCACTACCATGTTCACGGAAAGGATATGAGTTTAATCCTACACAGAAATTACATTTTGTTATGATGATGTGTTATGGACGGTCAATGCCATATCTGTGATGTTAAAAAAACATAAAATGTGATTTTATGTATCAAATTCCAATATCATGTGTAAAAGATATCAATTTGAAAAGTGCGACGTTTCTTTTGTAGTTCAGTATATTTATTAACTGTGAAGGTGAGAGAGCGAGAGAGAGAGAGAGAGATGGGGGGTGAGAAAAAGAGAGCAAGGGAGAGGGAGAGAAAGACTGAGAGTGAGAGAGAGAGTCAAGGATAAGGACAGGAATGGGATTGGGAAGAGAGAGATATGAAGAAAATAGGAAAGAACAGTAAAATACAAAGATACAGAAAGTGCAATTTTAAATGCAAAGTTTTTCACAAAAACATTGAACAAAAACATATTCACCGTAGCATGATTCCACCTCGTGTTAGCTAAGCTTAGCTGCCATTGTCTTTCTCTATCACGATGTCTTCTTCCAAATCCTTGCCATATTCCAGGCCAAATACATCGCTGGACTTGCCTTCCAGTCAGGTGACATATGTGCTTGGTTAGCAGAGAGCTCCTAGCAATACATTTCTGGGCCAAAGCCATTGATAGTTGAGCTACCATGTCTGAAGAAAATAAACCAAACAATGAATTATTTTGTCATTAAAAATAAATAAATGACAAGCAAAGAAATGAAAATGAAAAGGAGGCACATCTTGGGGTTCTCCTAGACTCCTTGCAGCAGAAATTCAACCTGAATCACAGCCAGCGCTGCCAGTTCCACAACATAATGCTGCAGCAACACTTACTGTGCACACAGTCAATTTCTGACACTAACCAACTTCCTAAGTGAGGTAAAATTTGTAGTTTTCTTCAAACACAGCTGTTCCATATATCCTATCTCCTTTCCATTTTCTTTTCGTCACCTCAATCCACCTCCTGACTCTTTGTTCATCCCTTATTTATTATTCAAAACATTCACCTTGACTTCTGCTCATCCCTTGTCATTCTCATTGGTTCACCCTTCACCCTTGACCCTTGGTTCTTCTACTTTCTGGATTCTTCCATTCCATGTTTCTCTATTGGTTTATTTCCTCTTTCATTTGAATATATTTGAATATTTTGTCAAACCATGGAGGGAGGTCTGCTGTGCAGATCAATATATGAAAGCACATCTGGACTTCCCTTATCAACATCTAAGTACTTTTGTTCTGCTACATATAAACCCCTCAAAAATTTTGCAATAGACCGCTTCGGTAATGTATTCAAATTTTATATTTTCAAACAAAGGTTGTTCTTGACAACCTGAAAGATTGCCAGACATTTCAACAATTAATGTATGCAAACTAGATTCCAAGCGCCGAGACTCATTTATACAAAGCAGGTTAATGGGATAGCTCGTCACTAGGTGATTGCTGGGTAATAACGCCTAGCTTCGTGTGTAGAAGGCGTATAGCCATTTTTTTTTTCTACATTCACGAAGCTAATCCTGGCTATCCATGCCTCCTCTTGTCATGCAGATATAAATGGCGGCTGCGTGCGTAGCCAGGATTAGCTTCGTGAATGTAGAAAAAAAAAAAATGGCTATACGCCTTCTACACACGAAGCTAGGCGTTATTACCCAGCAATCAGATTCCGCACGGGGTAGTACGACATGAAAAATGCCCTGAAATCACACTTTTCTGATAATTTCCGCGACCCACAGGCCCTTCCCCACAGCGTTTCCTCCTAGGGAAACGTTTAGAATGACAATTTTTTTTTGATTGAGTATAATTTTGGAAATATATCCATAAAAAGATGATATAAATTTCAGAAAACTCACCAGCGTTTGCGTATCCATGCCTCCGAGGTCATGCAGATCAAAATGGCGGCACGATCGCCGTAATCGAAATCATGAAAACTATTAGGCGCCGTTTGTAAATTTATTATTTAGCTCAATTATTTACATATAATTCACTATTTAGCTCTTTTCTACGATTATTATATGATAAAATGACATAAAGGATACAATGTTTTATAAATAATGAATTTTGCAATTTCCATAATATTTGATATATAACGAATTTGTGAAATCATTATTTATAAATAATGGAAACTTCAAAATTCATTATTTATATATGATGAATATTGTAAAATCATTATTTAAAAAAAATGGAAATTGCAAAATTAATTATTTATAAAACATTGTATCCTTTATGTCATTTTATCATATAATAATCGTAGAAAAGAGCTAAATAGTGAATTATATGTAAATAATTGAGCTAAATAATAAATTTACAAACGGCGCCTAATAGTTTTCATGATTTCGATTACGGCGATCGTGCCGCCATTTTGATCTGCATGACCTCGGAGGCATGGATACGCAAACGCTGGTGAGTTTTCTGTAATTTTTATCATCTTTTTATGGATATATTTCCAAAATTAGAGTCAATCAAAAAAAATTGTCATTACAAACGTTTCCCTAGGAGGAAACGCTGTGGGGAAGGGTCTGTGGGTCGCGGAAACTATCAGAAAAGTGTGATTTCAGGGCATTTTTCATGTCGTACTACCCCGTGCGGAATGTGATTGCTGGGTAATAACGCCTAGCTTCGTGTGTAGAAGGCGTATAGCCATTTTTTTTTTTCTACATTCACGAAGCTAATCCTGGCTAGGCATGGATACACAAACACTGGTGAGTTCTCGGAAATTTCTTATGATCTTTTTTTTAATTTTTTGGTAAAAATACGTACGATCAAAAAGACTTTCTAATTCCAAACGTTTCCCTAGGAGGAAACGCTGTGGGGAATGGCCTGTCGGTCGCAGGAGTTATCAGAAAAGTGTTATTTCAGGGCATTTTCATGTCCTGCTAACCCGTCAATACGTCAAGATAATAAGAGGCTAATGAACGAGAGACAGATTTTCGGTCTAAGCTAAATTGGGCTAACTTCAATCAGAGAGTAGAGTAACTATACACAGCACTGTCGCAAAGCGACAACGCTGTAAGAGCTGCCCATTCTCTAGCGTTGCGAACCGCGACTACAACAAGTACAAGTCAAAAGTGCGACTAGGCCTACATGCTTTTTCGCTGAAGTGAAATTACATATATTTTTCATCTAAAATTTGTCAAAATTAAACTAAATAAAACTGCAACTGGGTCAATCCACGTCAAATCAACCAATTTTTTGACAATTTGTCACCCGACCCCCTCAATTTTTTTTAAACTCGCACCAAATGTTCCTCGGAGTGTCTGACGGAAAACCCCAAAATATTTTTCCCCAAGGTCAAGAGGTTGCTAAGATACAGCCTCGCATAGCAACCAATGCACGTTCCAAGAAATGAGTTTTAATAAAATTTTGGCATTATCGTGAAATAGTCCCCGCTTCAAAAAAATCTAAGTTTTTTTAGGATTAGGATTAGGGTTAGGGTTTAGGATTAGGGTTAGGGTTTAGGGTTAGGGTTAGGGTTTAGGATTAGGATTAGGGTTAGGGTAGGGTTTAGGATTAGGGTTAGGGTTAGGGTTAGGGTTAGGGTTAGGGTATGGTGGGGACTATATCACGATTATGCCAAAATTTTTATGAAAATTATGGTTCTTTAATAAAGTTTAATAAATTAATTGACCATTGACATGATTGAAGCCAATTTTTTTTTTTTTTTTACACTCACAGACTCTAGAAGCTAGTCCTGGCCACTCATAGCTACATTCCTATACTTCGTGTGTATAATGTAGGCAGTCATACACCTCATCTTTTTAAAACACCACTGCACAAAAGTCACCAATATTCACTCAAAATCGGCATTTAATTTTCAAAAACCGACCCCAAAATATCCAAGAAATACAATAAATTCAACTCACCAATGTTGGAAAAGATATTTTCAAAAATCAAATCCGTAATTTACTGTTGATTCTCGCGAAACGAGCTATCGGAGTCATTGTGTACATTTCCTGGTCGCCGCGGGCGCTGACATCTCCCCAAAAGAGTTTTGTCCTCAAAAATTCGGTCCCTATGGCGTACACGGAAAAGTTCCGATTTTCTGTGTGCGCGATCGTAAAGATCGATGTGCGCTTGCGATCCCGAGTTTCTTCGTGGACAAAAATTGTATTGGCCGATTTTAGTCTAAGACATCGGCAGTTTGTAAACAACACGCGATCGCGAAACAAATCGGCGGGGATTTCTCCGGTTTTGGACAAGATTTTGACTTTGGATTTTGCTGAAAATATCAAAAGTTCTTCCTAACGGCCATTTGAGGTAGGAGTGAGATTTTTAAGGGCTGAATTTGAAAGCAAGTATTTAAAATATTTATCTTATTTTCCCCCCCATACCTTTAGTACATGCGACAGAAAATACCAACTATTTTACAGAAATGTACCCGGGAGTGCCGTGAGTGGTCCTGGCTAATAATTTTGTAATAATAAATTCCGGGGTAGGTTCGGCTTACATTTACAAAACTATGACTATAAAGTATGAGTATGATACGATAAAGTCGATAGACATATACGGCAGCTACCCGGTACTGACTTGACTGACGCCAAAATAAATCAAATGGAAGGCAGTTGCACAGTTCTGTGTACAGACTACAGTGTAGTAATCAGTAAATAGTAATGTACTAAGTCACTACTGCCTGGCAACTTTTAATTTTACTGGCTATATAAATTTATAATATAGAGTCTATATTAATATTATTATACTATTTTTGTCTTTTACCTTGGCCTATGGAATAGACACGTTGTCCGTGCAGAATTATTGTTCAGCCACACCTGAATGCAAACTTGTAATGTCAATTATGGTAGCTAGCCTTCGCTGCATGCCTACCGTCATGACCGTATGTCTTGTCAAAATAATGACAATGTTTGTAATTAATTGTGCGTGCTCGCGCTCGGGCACAAAAAAAAAGTCACAAAGTATGGTGGCCCTGAAGTCGCAAATTTAGTCGCGAATATTCACGACTCGTCGTGAATTTCGCAATGAATATTGGCAAATAATATATTCCCGACGGAATTCACGACGATTCGTGAATATTGGTGCAGATATTCGCAACTCGGTATGTGATATCGCAGAGTTAGTCGTGAATATTGGCGAAGATATGGAATCCGGTATGGAATTAGGGGATTATCCCTGATGTGGTTTAAAAATTATCTATACAACAGAACTCAGTTTTCTAAATATGGTGGGATAAGATAGCAACATGCGGTGTACCACAAGGATCTGTATTAGGGCCATGCAACACTCTGTTTAATCTATATTAACTATTTTCCAGACTTTATAGATTACTTCAGTTTTAGACTCTTTGCTGATGATTCAAACCATTTTCATACAGTCTACTATTGATATAGATGAAGTTAATCATCACATCTTAAGAAGGTATCAAGTTGGTGTAATAGGCAAAAAGATTATGTAATATATGAAATTGAAATGAAATAGATAAATAAACCCGTGCAATGCACTGGGAGCTCACTGAGGCCATGCAGGGATGCTGAGGCCATGTTATTCCTGCAACCGTCAAACGGGGAACAGGACCTAAACTTGTGACCAGCTTTATTCAATACATGCATGCTTCTTCCATAGCGACGGTTTTACTACAGCTTGTCAGATGCTTCCCCGACATAGCAACAACTACATGCACAGGCGTAGGCAGGATTTTTCAATAAGGAGGGGGGGGGGCAAACACGAAGGATCCAACCGCATAGCCATGATTTCATTTTACGGGGGCGGTTGTGAGCTCGTGAAGAGTGCGAATTTGGTGATGAGCACCCCAGTGGGTAGGTACAGGGAGGGGGAAATTTTCCCCTCCAGCGCGAAGCGCGAAAAGCTCTGACGATTTATAGAAAATTTGAGAGAAAGATAACGGCTCGTAGATAAGGGCTCTTTTGTTAGGCGGAAAGTTCCACGCCCGGACTGCTTTCAATTACTTGGACGCAATATTGCACTGTATATAACAGGGGTGGGTGCAGGGAGGGGGAGTTTTCCCCTTCCTATTTCTCTCACTTCCCCCGCCTTTCCACTCTCTCTCTCTCTTTCTTTAGTGGCTGAATGGGGGGGGGGGGGGACATGGCCCCCTGTGCCCCCTGTCTATGCCAGTGATTACATGCATGTATTGAAACAACAAGTGAAAGCAATGTTCCTAAATGGTCAGCCTCTGCAATAAACGTATAAATAACTGCTCAGCTGATATCCCCCTGCCTACAGGTCATTGGCGGATCCGGGGGGGCACTTCCGGCCCGTGCCCCCCCCCCCCTTTAGAAGAGAAGTATGCATTTTGACCATAGACGATCCGCCATTTTCTCGATTGTGCCCCCCCCCCCTTTTAGAATGGAAGACCATTTTTTTTTTTTTTTTTTTTTGCTTGTCAGGGAATTATGGAGGGGAACTGGACCCCCATAACCCCCTACTGAGCGACTTTTCGAGAAGCTGGCGAGACCCAAAAAATATGGGGCTACCTTTGACAAACTTTCATTTTTGTGCCCCCTCTTTTACTCAATCCTGGATCCGCCCCTGCTACAGGTCATGTCCTGGGGGCAGTCAGTATAAAGGCCTAGTGTGCGGCACTGGCGTACTGGTGGGGGCGGGGGGGGGGGCACTTTCCCCCCCCCCCCCCCAAATGAAATTCAACATATACATTTGGGTACCTCATTCCTATCAATATATTTAAAGTAATGTAGAATTTAATATAACATTGGACTGTGTTATAAAATTTTTTTTTTTTTTTGCTTGTCAGGGAATTATGGAGGGAGATTGGACCCCCATAACCCCCCTACTGATCGAATTTTGAAGGTTTGGCGAAAAAAAAAATTTGCCACCACCCCCCCCCCCCCCCTAAAGAAGCTGGCGAGACCCAAAAAATACGGGTCTACCTTTTGACAAACTTTCACTTTTGTGCCCCCTCTTTTACTCAATCCTGGATCCGCCCCTGTAATACATATCGTCAAGTTGAAATGGTCTTCTTAGGTATGCCCCATGTTGCAAATTTTAAAGTCAAAATTTCCTTTCTACATTTTCTAAATTTCCCTCCCACACCCTCCCCACGCTCGGTCGCTGCGCTCCCTCGTAAAGATTGCGCCCCCCTAAATGTTTTGGCTCATTACACCACTGGTGTGTGGTGGGTATTGCCGCACTGCAGTGGCGTAATAAGCCCCCCAAAATTGAGGGGGCTGAACATAGGCATACCATACACAGCACAATTTCTGAATACTTGCGAGCGGAGCTAGCGAAAACTCGACCTTTTTCAATGAAAATGTTATTTTGTCACAGATCTAGACCTATATCCGGTAGGTAATTTCATATTTTTCCTTTTTTTTTTTCTCGCTTCTCCCTTTCCCCCTTTTTTTTTTCCCTTTTCCTTTTTTTTTTTTTTTTTTTTTTTTTGGGGGGGGGGTGTGGAATTTTTGGGGGGCTGCAGCCTCCAAGCCCCCCCCCCCCCCCACAGTATCTGTCTTCTTCTTTTTCCCTTTTATTGTGCATTTTATGCATGGTTGCCCAGTCTAGTTTTTTATGTACTCATGATTTATCTTTTGCCAGGGACCAGCGCTTCTACAAGCTATGCTTCTATGCTGGTCTCTGTTTTCATTATCATTTTCATAAAATTAATCTAACGTAGTTTTCATTACTGTTAGTTTTTTTTTCTTACATCTCAAACTTTAATGCACATTATTTTGCTTGTAATGATCAAAAACGTTTCTGCACTAAGTTGTGTTGTCAATATTGTTGATTGCATAATACATATTGTTACATACATGTACTTTGGAAAATGAAAGTGTAATGAAATAAAATCTAAATCTGAAATCTGAAATCAGTATACGCCAGTGTGCCGCAGAGAAGACCCCCATTTTGACACTAAAATTTCCGTTTCAAAGTATACCATTTTTTTTCTTAATGAGAAAAAGAAGAGAGAAAACCGTTTCAAGCACCGCTTATTTTTTTCATTCCGTCGTTCCGGCCGTTCTGGCCCGTCACGGCCGGTGTCGAAGAATATCATTTTTGGTGAAAAGTTGAAAACGAGTTCCGATGATCCTAATTCAATAACAACCAGTTCCGTATATAGCATCATGCCAGTTCCAAAGACCCCCTTTTCCCAAATTGTTAGTAGTTCCGAAGACCATCCTTTTCATGAATTTACGCTCGTTCCAAAGCCCCTTATTTTTGTCTTGCCAGCGGCACATACCACTTTGGGGTCGAGTCCCCCCCCCCGGTCATATCTTTCAAAAATTAAATAATAGGCCTACCCTCTAGCTCTCATCCTTTTTTAATTCTCTTTTCATAAACACGTGCCTATATCGACTCCCTGCATGCATTTTGCTCAGTCCAATCTTTCCTGTTTCTTGTTCCCCGTCTCTCTCTCTCTCTCTCTCTCTCTCTCTCTCTCTCTCTCTCTCTCTCTCTCACTCTCTCTCTTTCTCTTTAACTATAAACCTATGGCATACCGTGAATTTGTCATGTTGAAAACTACCGATATACTAGTAACCAGGAGATGGGACTTTTAAGTGTTGGTGGCATGCTCCAGACAAGCTTTGCTTTCTATAGCTTGCCCCTCCTTTTCATGTTTAGGTCAATAATGATTTATAGGTATTTCTTCTTGTAACCCAATTGGCGACAAATAATCCACCGTTATGGCAACTATATTGGATTTTGTGTGGCTGGCGTCATATATTTGAGGTTGTTATGTCAGGCAAGCACTGGCTGCACCGTAGCAAACTACATGTATATCGGGTAGCTATGAGCCACTTTTGTTACGTGTTCAAAGTTACATAAATGCACGTTGAACTCTTCCTATCCATAGTATTATCGGAACCAAAGTCGGAACTCTAATTTGACACTTTATCAGAAAACCATTGTGTCTTGATCGAGGGAAGCCTAACCCAGCTACCTACTCCAGCAGCTAGTAGTACATGGCCTATGGTAGTCTTACCGTGCAGACACTCTTTTACGACTGACCAGGGTTTGTGGGGGTCTGTGCCTGCAAACTAGGCCTACAGGCAAAGAAATGCTCTTTGCGCTCATGCAGGACATACATGAGGATTTCCGCCGGGTCGTTTTCTATACGGGGGTGGGGGGGGGGGGGGGGGGGGGGGGGGGGGGGGGGGGGGGGTAGGCAGCATACCGTCGAAAAGTGGAGTACAGTGATTATGATGCCAAACAATATAAGGTTGCGCCCCCCCCCCCCCCCCCGCCTCCCCGAAAGAAAAAAAATCTACATTAATGACAAGAGAGGGTTTCGAAGATTTGTGTGCCCCCACCTTTTTACAAAATCCTGGATCCGCCCTTGGGGGCGCAATATTTACCATCAAACTTAAGTGAGCAAAGTAACGAGAATGGCATCTTATTTTTTAGATTCTGAACCTTTGAAAACGCTACTATATGAACTATTATTCCTGGAGCAACCTATTAATTTTTGCAAGGAATCAAAGTCATCGAGCTTCAGAAATTTTTTTGCAATTTAAACCCATGAAAAACCGGATTTCTATATAATGCGTTTACAGGGGGGAATCCTTGATCCTGATAATATTTCTTCATTTTCTCCTCTTTCTTTTCTTTTCTTTTCTTTTCTTTTCTTTTCTTTTTTTTTTTTGCTTTTGTATTTGCGCCCCTTCATGAGTGCCGGCCGGGGAACGTGCCTGCAGCACCTGCCCCCTACCCCACTGTTGTCAGTAAGATAAGTAGATAGAATTTAAACCACACTGGAATCGCCTCGAAGAGGTCCGAATATGAGGTAACAGCTCCCCCTGAGGCCCTCCCTGTTTTTCAGTGGTATATATTCCATATAGTATTGGGCGTTAAAAAAAAACATACTTTGAAAAAAAGTATATTATATTTACCAACAATGAAATCCATACCATAATTATGAAAGAGTAATTCATATTCTTTCCAATAACTTGTATATAGGTTTCCAGGGTCATGCATCACTGACCACCATTGTCGTCAAAATTTTGTGCAAAACTTGAACACAATATGTTTAGGAGATGCCTTTTGTGAAATGGCCTGGGTGCTCCATTTCTCAATTCAAATTGTGGATATTTTTTTCCAAATTTATGTTAGTGAGATGTTATTCTTCCATGATTAAGGATTTTTGCTTTATAAACCCTTTCAGATAGGAATCATTTTGCAAAGGAGACAGTCTCGGTGAATTTTAACAAGGTTGCCTGCATGCCAAAAAAAACCTAGTGCGAACCAAAAGGATTGCAATATCCCAAAGAATTGCAAATCAAAGACAAAGAGCATGAAGAAGGAAAATCAAAAGCTCATACATGTGATTGAAGACTTTATTTTGCTGATTTTCAAAAATGTCAGCTTTTAGTTGAAAATCGGCGGAAGATACATGCCTGCAGCACTCAAGACAAACGAACATGTCCTCTGTGCTCTCTATAAAAGCTCTCACTTCTTCTTGGTCAAAGTTTATGACTAACAACTCGTTCCATGCTCTGTGAAGTTCATAAGACTCTATATATAAGGCGTAAAATTAATCATTATAAGATTTGCTTACTAACGGGTGGCCTTGAAGAGCAACCAAGCTAGTTAAAAAGCCATTCAACCCAAATTATATATGCATATCGTGTTTTACAAGAAAGTGAAAAGGAATTTCGTACAAAATTTTGAAGACAATGGTGTTCATTGATGTGTGACCCTTGAAATCTAAACAAGTTATACCCTTTGAAAGCAAATTAATTACTCATCCTATGATATGAAATTAAATGCCGATAAATATATAGTCCACTTGTAGGCAATTTTCAAAGTTGGCTTTCCTTTTCCTTAACGCCCAGTATACATGAATCTCATTTCCTCTTCTCTTTATTTGAAATTTTAAGTTAAGCTTCACCTTTATAAGCATTAACATCAGTTTTTGCGAGGTTGCGAGCGGCCGAGCAGATTTTGTTTGTTGAGAAAATGACCATTATTTTAGTTTTAACAGCAATTTGACGATTGGACTAGTTTCCTAGCTTCACCTGAAGTCACTTTTTTTTCATGGTTGAATTTTTTCTCAAAATACGCTAGTGCACCACCTATACACTTGGGTGAGCGTCTAGGCCTGATCTGTGATAGACCTGGGCCTCGCGATTGGAATTAGTGACAAGTTAAATAAAAAAAATGTAAAAAATGTCGCCTATGAATCTTTCCCACCTGTCATCGTCAAGAACAATGCTGCAGTGGTTGCACAGTGGTTGCAAAGCCTTCATCCACACCCCGTGAAAAGTCAGCTCTATAGTATAATTATCATCTATGACGGAGTGTGTGAAGCAATAATTATTTACTCATTCATTACACTTTTGAGTTAACAATAATTATTGTCTTTACCGCCCCTCCCATCTTTCTGTGTGAGTTTTGGAGGGTGAATGAAATTATGAATTAGTTTCAATATTATTCTAGATCGAGAAATTTTGTTCGTTCGTTGTATTTTTTATTTGCCCTGAATGTGCCCCTGCCTCCATAAATTGTGATGCTGCCACTAATCCCGCTGTTCAACTGTTCATCGAGAAAACTGAGGTCAAAGGTCTATTTCGTTCGGGGAAAGAAGTCATCAGACCAATGAAGCATGACGGAGCAATTCTTCTTATCGTAGAAGTGGATAGTATGACCACCGTCAGAAATTAAATTATGCTATATTATGCTAAATGATTTTGGACCCATCGACACGGGTCATCGCCTTTTGCGGTATTCTCTGACAATAAACAAGCACAAAAAAAAGTTCATAAAAAAAATTCCCAAATTCACTTAAATTCTCTTAAAAAGTCATTTCTTAACAGTTATACTAAAATTTTGCCAGATTCTGTAAATAATGCTAGGAATATGTTCAACGGGTCAAAATTATGCCAGAAAGCATAATTGTTATGACAACGATGGAAGTGGGGTGGCACTACACAAAAAACATGAATATATTGTCATGTTTGAGTCAAGAGATGGCGCTAGACGACATTTATTGAAAACGCTGGCTTTGAAATCGAAATAATAAGTGATTATGATTATTATAAAGATAATAAAAATATTTTTATATTTCCTTTATGTCATCATTGAAATAGCATTCTTTCACCCTGCTTTTTATTACGTGTTATTTTTTTCTCAATGGTTAAAGATAATGCCAGTATACATTTTATGCATGTTATGACTTGTATGCGAATTTAAATCAGATATAATTGTCTTCGGATGTGTTAGTGGCGGATCGGAAAATCATGGAAAAAATAATTTGATATTTTTGTGCCTCTTCGAAAAAAGGATGACCTTTTTTTCTTTATTTTCATTGTTGGAATTTTTGGGGCAAACTTATCAACAAAGCTGATCCGAAATCGCTTCCCCCTTCATACACAGCTATACGCCACTATATTTTACTGCTATTTGCTTTGTAGCGATACTTAATTCATCCAGAAAAAATTACGATTAATGATTCATTCCCTAGTTTATATTTTTATTCTTAAGCTTGAAGATGATGCAATACGGAAATTATTTTGTGTTTGTCTTTTTGAAAAGTCTAGCCATTCAGTGGCGGATCTAGGGGGGGGGGGGGGTTAGGGGTTTAACCCCCCCCCCCCCCTTGGGCTTCCAAGTAAAAATTTAATGTGTATAGAAAAACGCCATCATAATAATTATGTCCAGACCCACATGTTATCATGGACTGCTTTTTATGGTCTCCATTGCGTTAGTAGATGCCAGGAAAACATCACTTATGGGGGTTCAAAATAGCAAAAAAATCTGTTCGCCGCTCCGCGGCTTTTCATGGTCTCCATTGCGTTATAGATGCCAGGAAAACATCACGGGGTTCAAAATAGCAAAAAAATCGGCTCGCCGCTACGCGGCTTGTGGACGATGCTTCGCATCGTCGTAGGGTCAACCCCCCTTGGAAAAAAGCTAGAACCGCCCCTGCCATTAAACTGCATGGACGCATTCTTAAGTGAGATAAGCCTATACCACATTTTGGACGGGAGCACCTAAACTCTTGCAGTGTTTATTGTTTTAAAGGGGGTTGCAAAAACTCCTATAGGGGCCCAGTCTCAAAAGGCGATTAAAATAGTTTTAAACAAATTACTATCCTCCTCACACACACCTCTTTCTCGCTTGGTATTAATAATTGTTCGAAAGCCGCAAAGATGAAACCGCGACCAAACATAAAATCATTTTCTTTTCTCAATAAGCTATCACCTAATGATTATTTGTCACGTGTAAATTGGACTTCTTCAAGGGCCCTGGGGAGGGGGTAATCATCTTATCCAATGATCAACTTTCCATATTAAAAGTTTAGCAAGCAAGCATAACGCTTTCTTTATCAATGCATGCATGGTTAATAGCAAACAGTGGCATTACAATCATTCAGACAACTTAAATTATAATTAAGCAAGTCAGGACAAAATAATCATACCTTTACCGATACACCAATATTATTTTCCACTTGCACCATATTACTTTATTCCCCCCCCCAAAAAAAAAAAGAGCCTGAAACTTCTTCTATAGGCCTATAGGAGCTGAATGAAGAATGAAAAAAAAGGATGAACATGAGGACGCCCTCAACTTACCTTGCCTCCCCACCCACCCGCCCTCTTCAGGTTCGACGTTGATCAATTCTTTGTTTTATTTTGTTAACTCAAACAGTCCATGGACTCGAGAACTTCCAGTAGGACCAGTACACCTCATTTATGGATTTTATGGGAACAAAATCAGAATTGGATCCTATCGAAAACTGTTTAGATTAAGAAAAAAATGTATAAAACTGTCTTTTGGAATATGTAGAATGATTTAATAAAGGTCTAAATTTACAAACTCAAGAGTCGAGACTATGATTTGACACATTTTACATCTCATGCGGGATTCCCTAATTAATGTAATGTTTTTAACACAAGATGGCGCTAGACCACTTGTCTCGCAGTTGGCTCGTCTCGAATGATTACCGGTACCATAAAAGGAGTTTATTGATCGAGTCCCTAAATGGAAATTAGAACCATATTGCTTTTGTTTTCAGACAGTGACTAAAATAATCAAGTCTCTATTGACGAGGTACATTTCTGATCATGATACATGTAGTTGATGCGAACTAATTAAAAAAAAAAACAACAAAACGAATAAAAGAAAGAAATAAATAAAGGGGGAAAGGAATAGTTTTGAATGAAGTGTAAAAGGTGTCCGTAAAATTGATTTTTTTTTTCAAGTTCGTAGATGAACTTGACAGGGTCCGTCAGTTCATTGAAACCCATCAGGTACTGAAGACTTGCACTGAGACCGTTTTTAATGAATATGCATAATACTCGTGCAGTGAATATGACTCTAGATTCGGAATGAGTCTCATCTCCATCTCCCTACAGCCATGGCCATGGTGTCAGATCAGACAGGTAGAACTGTTGATGCGGCTTGTGGCTTTGTGCGTCTGGAGCACAGAACTCCTAACGTCTGGAGCCTTCATTTCAGTGCCCCTAGTCTATTCACCGACTTCGATCTAGCTTGGCTAGTCTTCTTCTTTTTTTTTCTCAACTTTTTTGGCTATTTTGATTTACCTTATAACCTTGCACTCATCTCCGAGTGCTCCATGATTGATTAAATTTTCAATCATTCACACCCTGATACTGGATCTATTAACGAGTGATTTAACCACTTGGACTTCATTCCTATATCCTTTATGGAATGAAATTTTGTTTTTCAAAAAATGCAAAACAAAACTGAAAACAAAAAACCCCACAAAATTGCAAGTTTTCTAAACTCTCATGTTATCCAATAAAACATAGGCATACATAAAAAAAACCCCACTTTTTTGCGAAGCGTTTTCATCTCAAGAAGGCAAAAATGAGCATGAGAAATGATGCTGAGGAATAGACCTGTTTACTAAGTGATTCAAATTTATGGATGTTTCTTTCCTGGGGACCTAGTAACGAGGTATTCCATTAACCTGTTATTAATGAATGAACTACAATACTTGGAATCCAGTTTGCATACATTACTTGTTGCTATGTCTGACAAGCCTCTGGCAAGCTTTCAGGTTGTCAAGAACAACTTTTGTTTCAAAAGTATGCATAAAATTTGAATCACTTAGTAAACAGGTCTATTGGTGGTCTCAACTGAATTATGTAGACCTAGAATTCGCATTAGTTGTTTATTTGTGACTCCCTCTTTACATTCTGTCGCATTTCGGAGAAAATATAGAGTGGTTTTGTCCATGAGCTTTTCACGTGATCACTCAGACACCACCAGCACAACGACGATGATGACGTAAAGGCTGCACAGTCGATTGGAATAAAAGAATGCTATTCATTCAGGCGCGCGGTTTCCGAGAGCTAGCGTGGCGCGAAATGAGAAAAGCATTTTCAACCGGTATATACTCAGTAGTATGTTTTCATTCATTCTCTGTCCCGCGCACATATTCTGATCGAAAGTATACAATCTGCCTTTGCGACCAACCTCTCTGGACTATATTCGATTTTCCTGCCTTGTCAGCAAAGATGTTTCAGTGTACCATTTGACATATTTTCATAAATCCACGACATTGTATGCAGAAAATCATTGTGATCATGCTTTTCATCCGGAGACAGTGATAAATCGACATTTTCGTGATTTCATCTTCTCCTTCCTTCTCCTTTTCTCTCGTCGCCGAGCACGTTGTGGAGCAGCGCCCTCGATAGTCAACAGCTGATCAGCTCAAAGCATGTTTAGAATACGGTGTGCATGTGTTATCTCGAAATCGGAGGTTCCAAGGTTCGCAGAGATCAAACGCTGGGTCTCAAATACTACGACAAGAGAACTGTCGAAATCGACATTATCTGCCAGTCAGCGACTGAAAGTTCTGCCATATCCATACTTACGACCGTGTCTAAATATGGCCAGCATAATCGATGGAAAAGGAATCGCAAAGTAAGTAAAATCTACATCAGTACATGGGATTGGCATTCAAAAATTAACAATCTCAGTTTTTAATCCCCTGACATGCCTGATCCCAACTCAGGCTCGAGGGAGGGTTAACATCAGTAACATGGTTAATCATTTTGCTTTGTCAGGTTTGTGTGTGTGTATATGTGTGCGATATCCAGAATGTGAGAATTGTTTGTACTTTGTTGGTGTTCTACGCCCCTCTCGCTCTGTTAATGTAGGCTCTCTTGCATGTCTTGCGTTATGTCATGTGTGTCGAGTCTATTCAACATGAATTTGGCATTTTACTCATTTAGGACCAGGATGCATGAACATTTTAACACATTCAAGAAAAGTATTTCTTGATTGATTTCAAGGCATTATCGTGAAATAGTCCCCGCTTCAAAAAAATCTAAGTTTTTTTAGGATTAGGGTTAGGGTTTAGGATTAGGGTTAGGTTTAGGGTTAGGGTTTAGGATTAGGATTAGGGTTAGGGTAGGGTTTAGGATTAGGGTTAGGGTTAGGGTTAGGGTTAGGGTATGGTGGGGACTATATCACGATTATGCCGATTTCAATCATACTTTCGACCGGGGGGGGGGGGTCACACCTGCCAATTTTTTTGTTTTTCTTTTTTGGTCATTCAATTTTTACAATCTTAGTTGATCCTACCCTTTAGCAAACTCCGAGAGTGGTTTGCATCCATGGGTCACAGAACATGTATGTGAGAAATGGTGATTATTATTTAGATTTAGTTTTTTTTTATTGATATTTGCTTCCACACACAGACAGTATATGGATCCCATGTGCAGCTCCGTAGGCCAGTACCAGATTGATAAGCCAAAGAGCTTGTACAGCTAACCCGGTATATAGTGTGCGGTGGGGTGGGTATGTGCCATCCAGAAGACCCCCATTTTTACACTCAAATTACCATTCCATAGCATACCATGTTTTTCTTGTTGAGAAAAAGAAGAGAGAAAACCGTTCCAAAGCACCGCTTTTTTTTTTCATTCCATCGTTCGGCCGTTCTGGCCTGCCCCGCCCCGGCCCGTTTCGAAGACACCATAGACTTGCCATGATACGCAGCATATTTAGCGAATGGGAGCTTGTGTGTGGGAACCAGGGTAGCGTTTCATCAAACGGTCATAGGTGCAGGTTCGCCGACATCCCATTAGAAGAAAATTTATGTCCCTGGCAAACGAACTAGATCATCTGAAGACCCACTAAAATTAACATATTTAACTAAACGGAAACAGACTGGTGATAGAACTTTCACTGTTGCATCCTCCATGGAATGGAACAAACCCCCTCTCACTTTAAGACAATCCCCTTCCATTGATTCTTTTAAGAAGTCCTTTAAAGCCCACTTGTTTTAGAAAACTGTCTTACTTTTTTTTTTTTGGTGTGTGTTTTATTGTCATGTAATGCTACTGTGTATAATGAATTGTGAGCGCTTTGGACCACTTTGGGAAAAGCGCGTTATAAATGCCAGGTATTATTATTATTATTATTGATTGTATAATTTGTAATTTGTAATTCATGGAATCAATGATAAAGATTAATGGAAAAAAGTGTATTAAAATTAATATGCTTTTCAGTATCCTTTTTCAGGATACGCTCGTTCCGAAGCCCCCTTTTTTGTCTTGCCAGTGGCACATACATGTACCCACCAATTTTGGGGTTGAGTGCCCCCCCCCCCCCCCCCGGGACTTTTGACAAACTTAACTAATTGTCAAACATGTCAAATCCACGTGACAAGTTGTTTGATCTGGGATGAACAGTTGAGTTCTGTGAATCCACAGACATTCCAGTGTTTGATAATTCCTATTAAACAATACCATTTACAATGATTTAACTGCAGGGAGCTCTGCTGCGGCTGAAGGCTGAAGTTCTCTTTGGAAGCTTTATATACATTCTATATCTGTGATATTAAAAGAAATAGGATTGTTGACATTTTTTTGTTAAACACTTTGTATGTTGATGCTGATTAGACAGGCAAACCTCTAGGGTAGTGTCTCATGAAACAGTTAAGTTTAAGTTTGCTCTGTGTGTTTTAACTTTATATACATGTAGATCTAACATCTATTTCAAAGGGATAACATGTCTTTCATACTTTCAGTGGTGAATTTTTGGTATGCCCAGAACCTCTCAGTTATCACTGAGTAATTTTGACAAAGTACATGTACAGCCCATATGTATTTGATTCATTTTGATGCATGACATGAATAAATTCCCAGAAGAACTGAATCGATTACAAGACCATCGGCAGCTTCATTCCATTTTCTGCCTATAGGGTCAGAGTTTTTTTTAGAAGATCTTATTGTAATTTGAATGAAATAAATAAAAAATTGATTTACCCACTGATTTTTTTAATTTTTTTTTTTGTGACCCTGTTTTTGTCTCGAGATGATTGATTAGATTCTGCATGCTGGACTTTGCATACAATGCCAGCAGAAAGGAAACTCGAGCGTTATTTTGAGTGCAGAATTCCATAGTCATGTTCATAGTCCTCATCAGGGGCAAATTATTACATTGTACCATGGCTGTATCCTAGGTATCCTAGGGAAATTCGATATCATGTGAACTTAATACAAAAAGAAGAAAAATCAATATTGAGCTGAATGAAAAATAGAAATGAATGTGATTGGAAGTTATACAGAGCATGGGGCATGTTAAGAAGGGTTATCAGACTGGAAGGTGAAAGACAACACTCATGTGGTGAGAGTTTTTTTTTTTGTCCAGTTACGGGTGTAACAGAAGGAATGTTAAAGATGTTCAGAGTAATTGTAAAAGGCAGAGTACATAGTGGATTGTTGATGAATAAGGGGTAAACTTTATAGTTCTTGTAAGTAAACAAGATAATAGATCTAGGTATTCAATTAAATAGACTGAGCACTTTGGACATGATTGATTGTGTTTGAAGTTTACATTTATAGAAAAAAACTTTCCTGTCCCCTTGATCTTCATGCGGTTCTTTCATTAGCTTGTAGATCAATGGTCATCTTTGGTCCATCTACAGTCCATCTACATGTACTTGCAGGTCATGGAGGAAATGACCCACTGTCTCTGGGTCAGCTGTAAATTCTAATTCTTCTTCTTCCTGGTGAGCGACCGCAATCAACTAGTTGATTATTATGTCACTTTTCTAGTTTCTTTTTAGTCAAGGTGAGAAGAATAAGTAGAGATGAACTTAAAGTTTGTAAATATTGTCAGAACTTGTGAAATGATGATGATTATGATTTCCTGTCACATCATTTATCTAATCATAAATGTTGGTCATAAATGTGTTTTTTCTGTCTCTTTTATGATGCAGGGAGATTCGACAGGAGCTACAGGGAGAGGTGGCTATGTTGAAAGAAAGACATCCAGGCTTCATGCCTGGTCTGGCCATTGTTCAGGTGAAAAATAATCCCTGTTTATCAGACTTATTTTTGCTTTCTTTGTAGTACAGAATTTAGTCATTCTGACATGCCACTATTATTATTTTTACTGGGAAAAAAGTAAATAGTAGCTTTATCAAAGCACTTTTTTAGTAAGTTGTTTACATGTACAACATGTACACAATTAATATTGTAAACAAATAATTTCTTGGTACTACAAAATTTCAATATGGCACGAAAAAGAGACATGATAACGAAGCTTTTCGACCTGCACTCATCAGGTTATCACGCAGGTATATAACAAATTACTTGAAATCAACTATATTATACTCGGTAAACCCGGACGCAACCTAGACGCCGTAATTTCAGGACAATCGCAAAGCTTGGACGAACTCCTTTTGTCTGCACAGAAGAGGTTCATGCGATTGAATGTAAGCGGCTTCCAGAAAGCGTAAATGCGCTGAGCTTCTGGCCCGGGACATAATTGAGAATTGGTCGTCGGCATAGCTTTGTGCGCAAGCTGGATTGTTCAGCAAGTGGAGACCAATCGCCGAATCGCATTTGGCTATCTTTGGTCTGTTAGCGTGTATTTCAGATTTGCAGGCACGGACGGGCTGCGTGCGCTGATTGGTTGTACGGTTCCGAATAGTCGAGGGGATGTGTTGTTTAATGTGATCAGCCAACCGCTGAGAAGTACGGCCCACATACCTGGCATCGCACCGGCACTGAAATTGGTAAATAACATTACTCAAGTGGGGGGTGGGTAGTACATCCTTGCTAGTTGACGGTAGCATCCTGTGTGTAGAAAACACAATGCGTGTCGAAACCGCGTAATAGCAACGTGACACTGCGTGTTTGATCTGACTGGCGTATTTGTCAGATACCTTACCCCTCCAGGGTAGTTTGAGATACACGGGGCATTTGGCAGGTCCAAATCTGGTGTCAGATTTGGATTGTGCCTCCAGCGTCCGTGTTATGGTGCAAGATACAACATGCTCAGGGTAACCATTGTCAAGGAGAATAGTTTTGATTTTCGCGATTTCGGGAGCTAATTTGCCCGCAGAGCAAATCCTAAGGGCGCGGCACACTAAGTTTCTAATGAGCCCAATCTTGTATGAAGTTGCACTGTACGAGTCCCATCTCGTGTATTGCCCGGTGAATGTGGGCTTGCGGTAGACGGAAGTGATAAATTTCCCATCACTTCTCTCCACGAGAACGTCGAGAAATGGGAGCGCATTGGACAGTTCAATTTCACATGTGAATTTTAGCGCGGGATGGAGCCGGTTCAGTTGTGTAAGGAAAACCTCACACGCTGCGCGGTTGTCAAAAATTGCAAACGTATCATCAACATACCGACAATACACATGTGGGACTATATTAAGATCGGTGGCGTTCTGTAGCAGGCGCATTTCATGAAAGCCAACAAAAATGTTAGCGAGCGCGGGGCCTAATGGGGATCCCATAGCCACACCATCTATCTGTGAATACATCGTATCATTGAAACTAAACTCAACCGCGCGAGTGGCCAAGTTCATGAGATCAATGAATACGGGCTCAGGAACAGGTGGTGAGTCTAAGTCGCCATGATAGAGATAAGAAGCCTGATGAGTGCAGGTCGAAAAGCTTCGTTATCATGTCTCTTTGTCGTGCCATATTGAATTAATATTGTGTTTGTTCATGGAGCATTGGGAATATAACAATTTTTTTTTTTTTTTTTAATAAGTGCTATTCACAAGTTTCAAGCATTTTGACCCGACTTAAGGATTTAAACCCTCAATACCGACATGCATATTTTTTTCTCAGTGTTTTGTATAGTCATTTTTCATACAGTTAGTGAACTATTTAATTTTTTTTTTCATCTGCAATCATGAGCTGACATTAAATTTTGCTTCTGTTTATAGGTTGGAGATAGATGTGATTCTAATCGCTACATCAAATTCAAGCTTGCTGCGGCTGCTGAGGTAAGTGGAAATTTTACAGCTATTCACACAGCTTTTTGCATCTTTTCTCAATCAACTTTATCACAGATGAATTCAATTTAAAGTGATTTAACTCTACTACTTTGTGGTCATTCCTATCACAGAGGCAGCTCATCGAATTGTTTTTACAAGTCTCAGATTTAAAAAAAAAAAGTTGTTTCAGTCTGGTGCCTTGAAAGCAACTGAATGCAAGATATGTACGAGTTGTTTATTCGGTGTTAGTAAAGTAATAGTTTGTTCTTTTCATTTCACACAAGTTGAAGTCAGTCATTTATTTTGAGAAGCAGTGAACCATTTGATTGGCCCACTGGAGCTCTCAGTGACAGTCTGCTGTTTTGTCAGCACATTTAACCCTCTCAGTATCCCCTAGGTGCAAGAATGTGTATTAACTCAAAGGGGTTTTTATGGGTTGGGACTTAGAGGGTTAATGAATCTGTAAATGTCTATTGAGGCTATTGTTCACATGCATCGTATACAAATAGAAAAATAATAATTGCTATCTTGTTTTTCACAATAGGTATGAATACTAAGTTACTTAAGCCCGGGTTAACAAATTCTTTGTGAATGAAAACTTTGTATTCATGCTATGAGAATTAAGGTGTTCTTAAAATTCATTATCATTCATCTCATATCATCTATTTATTTCAAATGCTTTTGTTAAATGTGTGATCTGTTTGCTTGCAGTAAAAGATCTGGCAATAAAATGATAAGTCATTTTAATGTACCTTTTGTTTCAGATTGGAATGGTGGCTCAGCATTATAAGCTTCCCAGCTCTAGTACACTACCAGAGGTATGTATAATGAGCTACACAAAATTATTCCTACAACAATTTCTTCATTTTATCTTAAAGAATATTATTTCGTAATAGTGCATTTTATGTTTTTTGTCCAAAGGCACTCACATTTAATAGTAATGTTGCTTAAAATGAGACAAAGATTTGGTTTGAATGAAGACTTACATTTCCTGTATGCAAGGAAAACTTTGGAATATAGATTTTGGAGGATTTTTTCATAGTGAAAACCTAACCGGATAGATGTATTCAAATTTCTCTAATGAACATCCATGATTTTGCAATTCCTTTTTAAATTTTAGTTCCTACTTTATAGTGTAAACAAGTCCCATACCCCTTCCAAATTTTTCCATAGGAGTAAATGAAATTTGATATTCCATATTTAAAGGACACTTTTAATTTCATCCTTAAACGTTAGTCTCGATCTATTTCTCACATTCTACCATTTCAGACTTGGCAATTTTGTATAACTTATAGCTCCTGTGTTTTTATTATATCTTTCGCAAGGTGGTGAATAAGATCCAGGATTTGAACAAGGATCCCCGCATCCACGGTATCATCGTCCAGATGCCTCCCGAGACTAATGAGCCTATAGATGAGGATGCTCTACTCAATGCTGTCAATCCTGCCAAAGATGTGGATGGGTAAGTATTATACCAAAGGGTGTGGCTGTCAAAAGGATGGTCATTTATGTCTTGAAAGAGAGATTCATAAAAGAAGCAGCATTCCATTAAATACATCTTAATTTGCTCATGTGATATGCTGACAAGTTGTGTGAAGTATCAGACTTGATTATGTATGATGTGAAGTATTAGTGTGTACATTGATGGGTTCAGTCAGTATGTAGCTCTACCTTAAAACATGTCCGTTGATTTAAACAATATAAAGCAGTAGCAATCATAGAGTGAATTCTAGATTAACATATTTTTTTTTCATATGAACTTAATGTAAAACCTATGTGTATGGAGAGATATTACAATTTAAATCATTTTTTGTTGTTGTGAAGTTCATGATTTCTTAGCAAATTGAATATCTGGTAGAAAAAATTAATACTATTCAAAGCCATCATATGATATATATTTAGAAAATTAGAGTACAGCTTCAAATGAAATAATTTATTCATACTATAGAAAACAAAAGTGTGATGTAAAAGAGCTCAAAGCATCTACTGCCTTTATGATAGTTAATGGTTTGGAATAACTGACTGGTAATTTTGGCTTACACAGGTTGACAGACCACAATGCAGGGAAGCTAGCCCGTGGAGAACTTGGTCAATGTTTTCTACCATGTACACCAAAGGGATGTCTGGAGCTACTTAAAAGATCAGGTAAACAGTACTCATATGACGCTGCAACTGTTCGTCATGTCACCATATACATGTAGGCTTACATTTTGCCCGGTAACATGGAAACTGGAGTGAAAGTCTGATCAAAGATCAATACTTAAGATACGACAGATTTGAAATATAGATAATTGTGTCTTTAGGAGATGGGCATGGGCCTATTCAAGTACAATGTATGTGTACATGCAATTTCTTATTTATGCTTTTAAGTTGTAGTTTTCCTCACATGACATATCTCTTCACAAAGGCCTGAATTTCATTTTAACTGTTATTAGCATCCATGGACCATTTTCATTGTAAAGTGTGAGATGCTTCACTCAAATTGAGCAGGCTTGAAGTTTATCCTGCTGATAGATTGTGTACTGAAGACCGAGTATGTTGAAGAAAGTGTTGATATTGTAAAATGGAAGAACATACAGACTGATTATTTCTCTCTATTTCAATTATTGTTTAGGTGTCGAGGTTGAAGGCAAAAGGATTGCTGTCCTTGGAAGGAGTAAGATTGTTGGAGCTCCGATGTCAGACCTGCTGAGGGCCAGCAATGCAACAGTCACCATGTGCCACTCTCGGACTAAGAACATTGATCAGATTGTAAGTGACAGTCTTGGTCTTCAGATACTCCCGTTTTGTACATTTCCCACAACTTCAATTTATTCAAATGACAACTGGAACAGTAAGATACCTTTGTATAAATTATGAGTGATTGTACATCCTGTTTTAGTCTATTAAGAAATGAAGAGATGCTAAAGTTAACACATTCTTTATATGTTCTTTAAAGATCGCAATTACGTTAGCAATGCTGCAGTTTAAACAGATATTATGAGGTAAATAATATTCTGCATGAATCTTCCATCAACGATATTTCTCTTTCTGTTTGACATCAGATTAAGGAATCTGATGTCATAGTGGTCGGTATCCGTCAGCCCAAGTTTGTTCAGAAGGAATGGATTAAGCCAGGGGCAGTAGTCATCGACTGTGGGATCAACTTTGTTGAGGGTAAGTGTTAAATATATCATGTGTAGCCTGATGCACATATCACATTCTTCCTCTTTGCTATCTGCTCGAGTGATACCAAATTTGAAAAATAACAATATGAATATTTATATTGCACAGATCTTATTCAACCATACTCAACTGCACATTGCAAGGCCAATTTGTTTTATCTTCATAATACAAGTACAATTCTTATGTGTATAATTTTGCAAATATTTGCACTTGATAACTCAATATTAGAATGAACATATATGAATCAAAGTTCATTTCCATATTTGAAATACAAAACATTCTAAAGCAAAGATATTTAAAATTCACACATTGCTTTATTTGAACAACAAAATGGGGAGAAACAAAGAAATATCATCAAAGCTTAGGGGGAGTTTCTTTTGATTTAGATATCTGTAATTGTAGGAGTGATTTAAAGAAACAAATCTTTGTTGGTTTGTCATATAGCTCGCTGCAGAATAGCTAAGAACTATTATAAATGATTGTGATATATATCTGAATATAATTTATTGCTTCTTATACAAACGAATAGGCAATATTTGATGTTTTAATCATATGATTCTGGACGATTCATCATTCAAGGCCATGTGTCTCTGATGACATACACATATTTATTTCATTAAAAAATAAGATATTTCTTGCTACATTATGTCCATTTACTAATGGTAGTGAATAATGTTGGAAGGAACCATTAGTCAATGGTTATATCAAGTGATTTCCATCTTTTGATGAAACTAATGGATGAAAGACTTTTGTCCAGATTGCACAGACAAATTGCACAGATACATTGCACAGATTACCCTTCGGCACGTTTACTGCACATTTACATTGGTTATATTTCTTCTAAACTGCACCATTTTCAGTTACAATTAACTTCACTCTGATAAACCAGATCATGTAACCTTTGTCATCTTGGGGGCCCTAATGTCTCTACTTGTTACTTTAGGACACTCTATGATTATGTTTACATGACTAACCACTAGCTCAACAATATTAGCATCTGAAAATCCTTGTCCAACCATGGAAAGAGGGAATTTCTTTGATAAAGCACTCAATATTAAACAAGAAAACAATTTTTGTCCTTTATACGTGTTGTACAATATTATCTGGGATATACAAAAGAATCAGTTTTCCTTTTGCCAAGATTGTAATGTTTTGTCTGGCTTTGGGCTTTGGAAAATACCTCTATTTGACTTGGCAATGACTAGTCTGTTGAATTCATTGTACTATGAAGGTCACCTTGACATTATGTTTGGTGTCTAGTAAATCTGGCCAAGCAGTGTATTAAGCAAAGACTCTAAATTGCATGCAGTTTCACTATGATTATTGATTTGAGCATCATTGCTCAAGTAGTAGAGTGTTGAGAATGATCAATAATTAAAGGGATACGCAACCGGGCAGCCGTGGGGAAAGTCAGGATTGCGTAAGCCCATTCACTCGTACACAAAGTTTGTGCGTCGAACACGTCCGTTGGACTAAGAGGGATTACCTTTCGACTGCACGAAGCCGACCGAATCTCGCACGAGATCTCGAGCTCAGGTGGAGCGTACATGTTTGTGCGGCGACCAGTCTAACCGAGGTTTGCGCCCCGAGGGGCAACAGCATGATCAACCAGATCAGGTAACGATCACGGTGCCCTCTCGCGGCATTAAAACGTCCACAATCTGCGGTTGAGTATCCCTTTAAATCATTATGCAGCTACTGTTCCCATGCTGTCCATGTCCAATTCCTTGTAGGTACTAATTTACCTGTTGGAGATGGTTTAATTCTCATTTTACATTTATTTCCAATAAGTTTAATCTAGATTCATATTTTGTTTAGTATTTAGTGAGTAAATCTGAATGACAGGATCAATAATGATGTTGCACTTGCCTAGTGACCAGTGGCAAATTTGACAAAGATGCAGGCAAGCATTTGAAACAAAATTCTTCAATCTATTTGACTGGTTTGATTGAGTAAGAAAATTAAATGCCAAGTTGCTGTCATTCTTAGGAGCTTGGTTATCAGGTGCATTGTTTATGGCCTGAAAAATATACATCTAGATTTCCCCGAACTGCAGCATTTGTATGATGCTTTAATAATCAAACTTAGAAATTAGGCTTTGTCTGTACAATTTCGGTTTGGTCAGTAAATCGACATTGTAACCCAAGATTATGGCCCGAGTAGGCAAGTTTTCATTGCAGAAGTTTTTCTTTGACTGCAAAGAGAAATGTGAAAGGAATGAATTATATATAGACAAACCACAGAGGTACAGGAGAATCAAAGAACAAAATGTATTTCAAATATCTGCATTGCATGTGGTATGCACTAAGTCTGGCTGATCAGTGAAATATATACTGTACACTCTTATCTATTTCAGCATACATGTACAACAGTTACTGTTCTTGTATTTCTATGCATTAGAATGTCAGCTCCCATAACAACGTTTGAGAAACTAACTCATTACAGCTATGTCTCTAGACAAAATTTCTGTCTCTTTAACCTCAGTGTCTATAAGTTTGGGAATATCATTGACTAAAATAAGTGCCTTCTCACTAGAAGTGATTGGACATTCAGACAAAAGGATTTTCTACCTCATCAGTCATCTTTCTAATAACACCTTGGTTAGAGAGACAGGATGTTACTCTCCACATATTGTGATAAGAGAGATGGAATAAGTTCCTGTATGGACCCACTCATGACATGGTCATTCCTTAAGAATAGACCTGTTTACTAAGTTATTCAAATTTTATGCATACTTTTGAAACAACGGTTGTTCTTGACAACCTGAAAGCTTGCCAGAGGCTTGTCAGACATAGCAACAAGTAATGTATGCAAACTGGATTCCAAGTATTGTAGTTCATTCATTAATAACAGGTTAATGGAATACCTCGTTACTAGGTCCCCAGGAAAGAAACATCCATAAATTTGAATCACTTATTAAACAGGTCTATTCAGGCATCATGTTTGATTCATGCAGAAGCATTTATTAGAATCCATTTTGTTTGTTTACTATTGCATAACACAGATGCCACCTCAGAATTAAATGATGATGATGATGGTAAGAGAGTCAGAATTTTTCACTATAACACTCATCTGTATTAAATCTTAAGCTTGCCTGGTTCATAGATGCTTCATTCACTGCTTTGTAAATGTTGCATTGTCAATGTATGGTACTGTAACAGGGTGCATACGAACAAATATTGGGACAAAAATTGGAAAAGTGTTGACATTTTGACATATTTTTTTGTCTCTGGTGATAATGCAGACCTTTTCAGTGTCCTTTATTCATAATAGAAGAAAAAAAAATAATGGAAAGGGGTCTGCTTCATTACTGGGAGAGAATATGTCAAGAACCTGCCAAATTTTGTTCCAATTTACTGTTTGTTCTTGATTAACATGATTTTCATGTAATGAGTGTATGATAGTTGAATAGTTCATTTAGAACTTTCCCTGTAAAATACCCATTATGCATTTTTTAGATCTAATTATACAGAATGTCTGGGTCTGGTTATTATCTTGCATGTACATGTATCTTTACACCACAGTCAATGATGTGACAGTATCGTATGTCTTCAGCAATTTATCATTGGACATTATATGGTAGCATATGCTTGTAATATCACATGCCATGCATAGTATTTGCATGTTTAAGTTTACGTATACATGATTGCACAGCTTAAGCATGGTTTAATTTATTTGGGGCCTTTTAATATATAGGATAATAGGGATGCTGCACAATTAATTTTTCGTTTACTAAAAAAAAAGCTCAAAGTTTTATTCATATGCATGACATTTGCATTTAAATGATATTATATGAACACAGAACATGTACAGTTTTAATTACACAGTACCTTCCACCTTCCACCTTCCACCTTCCACCAGTTGCATGTAGTTAGACTGGTGTGTGATTTTAATGATATAAGTACACCATAGTTGCAAACTAATTATGTACAATGATTAGTGGTACAAAATAAAACTGTCTGTTTACAAATTAACTGAATTACTTTTGAAGAGTAGGAATTTGAAATTTGACACTGCATCCATCTTTAGATATTACTCTAGGACATTTTGAAGACATTGGTAGTTACAAGTGAATAACATTATAGTTGAATTTTAATATTACCCAGCTGCAGGTCATCCTCTGTTGATATTGCATTGTACTAAGTTTTCCTATTTGGCAGCTTATTGCAGCTTCAGTTTACATGAAATGATGTCATGATAGTGATAACCTGGGGGGGGGGGGGGGAAGCCTGCACACAAGCTGTAAAAAATGTAGGAGTGAAATAACATGTGTGATATTACCTTTTTGCTGTGAAATTGTGAATTTATTGTAATATATTGTACCTCCTACTTAGACAGGTGTGATCCGATTTTGTTTTTTGTCTTAAATATAATTCCATTGTTTGAAATATTCCTAAGATCCCTGTACCCTTGTATAAGCACATGCACACCTGTTAATGTTTTTAAAAAAATCCTTTAATATGCTTGTATTTTTAGATGTAATTTTTACTCAAAATTAAAAAAAAACGATTGAAAATGGGTCGTATGAATATGGAGGTTTATAAAAAACAAAAACCTAATTTGTGGTACATACAATTGTTTTTGCATTCCATTTGAGCTGGAATATCATCTCTATTTACTCGCTTGTATCATCTTTCATGATGCAATTACAAAATACAAAAGTATCCTATTCGAATTATATATTCTTCAAACTGTCAAATCGTGATAAACAACAACCAAAAAAAATTAATACATTCTTCATCCATACATAATGCTCAAATTTGTAATGCTTGACTACCATTCACTCTCTTTTGCCAACTCACAAAATAACATCTCAGTCCATGCATAAAGAAGATCTCACTCTTGCATCCATAATTTAATCCTCCTACGCCGTACACTCAATCTTCTGAAATGCCAGCATTCATCAATTCCTCTTTATCATCTTGCTCATCTCTGATCTTTGAAACCCCTCTACTAATGGAACAGACTGTCCCATCTGACATTTGGGAGAAGATTGGCTTTATTAACAAACTGTCCAGTGGCTTTCAGGATGCTGAGTTTACCTTTTGCTTATCTGTAGCCTGTGCATGACTGCATATTGGCATTGTGTGTGCGCTTATTACCAATCTAGAAATGATTGGGAAAAAAAAATCATGTACTAAGTACCTGCGTTTACCCGTTCCTCTTCATGTAATGTGATTGTTGAGATTTGGAGCATTTTGTTTTCTTGTGAATATAGCGTTCTTGTCCCCTTAATGCACATGAAGTTGGGAATCCATTTTATAGGAGCATTGTGTATTTCGTAAAAATATGACTGTTCAGTATATTTATTTAATGTATTTGAATAGCCCAAATGTAAATGTTCAGATTTTTAGTGGCAGAACTCAAAGAAATACCTCCCAAGAAAGTGTTTTGAATAGTACTATTGAAAAATATTTACTGCCTATAGTTCTGTACACTAAGAACTAATTTTTGTTATGTTCGTGTCTCTATCATATTGTCATCAAATCAAATACTAAATGACAAGAGGACCTGGTAGAGGACAAAGTTTCAAGTTTCATTGCCAAAGTATTCCCATAAAACACTTAGCACAACTACAAATTACTATTGACCTCGGAATCTGTAAACTATTTGTTTTGTAAATATTTGGAGAAAAAAAATAGTAGGCAGCTCCAGAGATGTGAATTTACTTTGTGAGTTCAAAAGAGGTGCGTAAAGAGAGGTGACAAACGATATGGTACCTGGTTATTGTGTGGAAAACACCTTTATCTAAATCTGCAAATGGGTTGTACATTGCTATTTATTAAACAATGCCTAGTAAAAATGAACCGTAGTATTACATTTAACTCTGGGGTATTGCCAAAAAGTTTGTCAATGAAATTTTCATTTTCCTGGGGTTCTTTACAGGCTGAGGAATTTATGGCAGCCTATAACTGAGAATTAAAAAAGATTTTTTTTTTTAATCCCCACTATTTTATAAAAAGGGCCTTATTGCTATTTACTACATTCTATAGGCTCTTCTTTAAAATGATCTGACCCACAGTTGATAGAGTGATTAGTGTGTGTTTATGGCTAGATAGAAAAAAATATTTGTCTCCCTCCATTGGTCTGTAGATATTATGGTGTGATTGTGGTTATCTTTGTGTCCTTCATATAGTGCTTACTATTTGGACCCATCATATATTTGACTTTGAATATCAAAGCTTATCATATTTGGAGTCACTATAAATGTAGTAAAGAAAAAAGCAACGCAGACTTGGGCAATTCCATGAAAAATGTTCACTTTAGTAAAAAAATGAAGTTTGCAATTGCACTTAAACTCTCAAATATTCTTGAAAAGTAATGTATAAATGTTCATTTTCCAATAGACAAATCATTAAACTGACAAATTTTCGTATTTTTTTCCACCAGTGAAAATCTAATATGATGTATCGCAATAACACAAAAATGTAGCTATTTTTGAAGAGTTTATTCTTCCTGTCTCTAATGAAGGCCTAAAATCTACCGGAGGTCTCCTTCAACTTTTAAACAGTAGGTCAGTGTACATATCAACAGAAAATCACAATGAATGTTTATATCATTCATCAATTTTCGAGGCATTGATCCTCAAAATTGTGTGATTTCTTTATCATTAGAAGTGTCATGTCCGTTACGTTTTTCACTTAAAGTTTTCATAGCCAACAGGAAATTTGAATTTGGTTACTGTAAATTCAGTTTCTATGTTAGAACTAAATCCCCTTACATGTGTAGCAACCATTTTTCCTTACCACTGTCAGTTTTCAAGCAAATGGCGTAACGGACATGACACTTTATATACGACAAGTGGCAGAAACCACATTGTGGGCTCCATTTAATAGATTGATTATTATTTTCAATTGCTTGAGGATAGTGGGATGTTTCTAGATACTAGTGACTCATAAATATAAATCTGCTTGTTATATTTAAGACACAACAACAAGCAGATTTTCCAGTTTACCCATGGAAGTCTGTAGATTTCAGATGATCTTGCTAGCCCTGTTATGTAATCCCATTCCAACATCTTGATCATGATTGATGACCAACATGCAGCAGCAGGTATGTCCCTGTTTATTTACATAGTGGATTACTGAAGCCAAGACAATGCAGTTCCACTATTGGCCATCTCCCTAGCACTTTTCCATGATAACTTAGACCTTATTTCATAATGACGCTGGTTTTGTGGAACTGCTTTAGTGCATGTTGCAGATACATGTAGTTAACTTTCTTTCTTTAAAACTGATGTGAATCATTCAGGACATTTTCATGATATGTTCAAACTTTTGATCAGGTCTGGTTCATTAAGTTTTCTTTGCCTCAAAGCTTGAGACGTGCTCTACTTTGTTGTATGTTGTTGTGGTACTCTAAGCATTATATTCCATGCATTGTAGTATAGTTGTTAGATCACTAAAACCTGCAAAAAAGAACTTAGATGTGTTACTATTTAACATTTGGTAGTAGTACTGAGCTGTTAGTTTTGTCTTTTTTATGCCAAATGTTTTTTTGAAAGAAAGAAGTGAAGATATGGTTCACTTCACAAGGGTGTCATGTCCGTTACGCTAGCATATTAATACTATCTGAGAAATATTAGCCTATAAAGGAGAAAACACCATAGCATCAACTAATAATTTGTTTTGTTTTGGTATGGAGGGTAGTATTAACTAAAATGTATCATAAATTGTAGCTAGCTGGTGCAGAAGCAAGTTTGCTTTATTTTTTATATCTTGTGTAAACATTGAAAAACCAACCCTTCTAAAATTACAGAAATATATGAGATAGTACAGAATACCAGTTATGATGTGTGTCCCTATCTTTCAACCTTACTATATGAACAATAAAATATCTGCCATATCTCGTAATAAAACAAATATGTCCGCTCACAAAAAGTGGACAAAACTGTCATGTCCGTTACGCTCAATGTGTCATGTCCGTTACGCTACATTATGAGCTATAAAAAAAGAATGCAATGTAAAACTAATCTCAAACATGAATTTATGATTACAGCATGACTTTAAGTTTTAATTAATACCCAAACCAGGTTCATTCTATCCCAAAACTCACAGGAATTTTCATAATAAAAAGTAGGTTAAAAAGCCTTGTCCATTTTGTGTCATGTCCGTTACGCTCACAACGAGTGCATTTTCTCCACAACCGTTCAATAAAATGATGTGAAATTTCATGAGTATATCCCTGATAGTCAAATGTGTCTGATAAACTCAATAAAAATTGTTTGGAGACTGCCAATTCTATTGTGTGATGTTTTGAATTACAAAAAACTGTCTGAATGTCATGTCCGTTACGCTGGAATTGACCACTTGGGAATCTCATTAACCCCATTGTACTTATATCATTGGCTTTTTATGTTTTATTGCGTACCATTCTTGTAAGAAATGTTAATTTGATCATAAACATTGACCAAATAGTTCCTATCCTTTATTAGGACATATATTTGTGCATCATCCTCAATCTCATATAGTGCTTATATGTATCTTGAATTGAATTCCAAGTGCTGAATAGTAATTGTCACTTTGATCACTCTTAAAATCATTGGCTTATTTGTTATAGACAGCTTCCTAAAAACATGTTATTATATGTATAGTACAGATTGAGATTTGATAGAGATTGTAAACAAATGAAAGCCAAAGATGGTGACGCTGTTACTTCAATTGTTTTCATTTTCACTGTCTTCTCACTTATCTTTACTGTACACTTTTCAAGTTGGCTTTATTCATTTTTTGGTCAGTTGTCAAAGTATACCTATCATACTAATGCTGTTACAAAAACCATTTTGCATATATATGCTGGGATCATAGCATTCTGTTTCAAGCCAAATTCAAAATGTGCATTGAATAATTCCTATTGTTCCGATTATATTACATGTAGCTCTAATTAGCAAATTTCCTCAGAACTGCCTGCAGGTACGAATTATTAATATTCAAAATAATATTAATCACCATTTGAAAATTATTTGTCAAGTCACAAACTATGTTTGTGACTTGACTAATAAGTACATAACATCCTTAATCATTTCATGTCTGAGTTTAACAAAGATTTCATAAGACCCTTACTAAGATGGATGCCTCTCTACCTACCATACAGATCCATTTACCAAGCAGGGAAGGAAGATGGTTGGTGATGTAGACTATGATGGAGTGAGGGAGGTAGCTGGGGCTATCACCCCTGTCCCTGGTGGTGTAGGACCCATGACGGTAGCTATGCTGATGGGGAACACTGTGGAGAGTGCCAAAAAGAAGGTGGAAGGAACTCTGGTAAGTATCTCTTCAGGGAAAATGGTTGTGTTACTTTTTTGTAGTTCTATTGTGCAGGGTTAGTAATGTATTCATATTTACTGATGCCTTGTGCAGATAATACATACCGCTTTAATTGATGATACTTTAATTGTCCAGGTATTTTAGATGAACCATAAAGGAAGAAATTGAGCTACTTTCTGAAAATAATGTGTTTATGTTGTGCAGTCACAGATACCACATGTATTTCAAATGCTTAGCTGGTATTTCAACGGATTGTTTAAAATGTGAGGGAAGTGACATGCCGTTGGTGAATATACATATGTTAATAGAGAGAATCCCTCATTTCATATACCACTCTGTCTTGAACGGTTGCTACCAATAACAAAGAGATTTTCTGTACTTTTAAGTTAAAATCATTTTCTTTTCAAGAAGATTGTATAGTGTCTAACAAATACATGTATGTTCATTTTGATAATCCCCCTTTCCTCCACCCTAGGGTGACCAGTGGAAGATGAGGTACCTTCCCCTTCATCTCAAGCAACCAGTCCCTTCTGACATTGAGGTCTCCAGGGCTCAGAAACCCAAGGAGGTCTCAGAGTTGGCCCAGGAACTGCAGCTCCTACCCAGTGAGATAGACTACTATGGCAAGACCAAGGCCAAAATCTCTCTATCGGTTCTGGACAGGCTGAAAGACAGTGCTCCAGGGAAGTACATTGTTGTTGGAGGGTGAGTAGGGGTTTTCTTTTGAAGTGTTTTTCTTTCTTTTTTTTCTAATTCAAGTATTAAATGCACAGTGTTACACTTGTTGCAATGGAAAGGTGTATAGCTGAAATGAAGGCATGGATGTGTTTGAACAAGCTTAAGCTCAATGATGCTAAGAGTGAATTTGTAATTCTTTCATCTCAGTATCAGAAGGTTGATTTACAACACTATTCCATTCGAATTGGTGATTCACATGTATTACCTAAAAACACTGCACGTAATCTTGGAGTGTTATTTGATAGTCATATGACAATGAATGATTTTGTACAAAAAACATGTCAGTCAATGTATTTTCATCTACGTAGTATCAGTAACATCAGAAAGATATTGTCAGATAAAACAGTTGCCACTATAATTCATGCATTTGTAATTTCTCGTCTTGACTATTGCAATTCTCTTCTGTACAATGTGTCATCTTCTCAAATAGCTAAGCTACAAAGAGCACAAAACGCTGCTGCCAGAATATTGTCTAGGACACGTAAAAGGGATCATATTTCACCAATTTTGAAAGGGTTACATTGGCTACCAGTCAGAGAGCGTATCGAGTATAAAATTCTGCTTATTACTTGGAGAGCATTACATGGTTCTGCCCCCTCGTATATTGAAAATCTAATTTCTGAATATGTACCAACTCGCTGTCTGCGTTCTTCTGGCAAAAATCTTATTGTGGCACAAAGAACGAAATCATCTCTTGGTGACCGTGCCTTCATAGCTGCCGCGCCTAGTTTATGGAATAACTTACCTCCTAATATCCGTGCCATAGACACTTTGGATTCTTTGAAGTCAAAATTGAAGACAGTACTTTTCTCTAAAGCATATAGTGAAATGTAATTCAACACAGATTTGTAGTATTCTTCAGTCCATTCTATTTCTACCTTCTTGCTTCTCTTATTTTCATCATGCGCCTCGGAATAGTTAACTAGATAGATGGCGCAATATAAGTGCGTTGTATTAATATTTTAGTAGTTTCAAGCACATGCACAGTAAAAGTATACTGGTAAATAACACTATTGTAAGAGTAATATTTTTTTTTTTCTATTACGCATTAAAGTCCTTTAGAAAACACTCGTTGATTTTTCCTCATTGGTCTATTCTTTTACTTCAGAATCACACCAACTCCTCTTGGCGAAGGCAAGAGTACCACGACCATCGGTCTGACCCAGGCATTGGGCTCCCACCTTAAGAAGAATGTCTTTGCCTGTGTGAGACAGCCATCACAAGGACCTACCTTTGGTATCAAGGGAGGTGCAGCTGGTGGCGGTTATGCTCAGGTTATCCCCATGGAAGAGGTAAAGCAATATGAGCATTATATATTCAGCCATGGAAAAAATTATTAGACCAAGAATGGTTACTGATAGTGTTATTTTTGTGGTAAGAAGGAAATAAAATATCATAAAAGCAAGGTATAATTGCTGGAATTTGGTATTCATTCAATGAAATACAAAGACAAATCATTTTTATAATTTTGTTTGCATATTATAGTACCCTTATTACATAAGCTTGTTCTAATAATTTTTTCCAGGGTTGTATTTGAGGAAACAAGTTTTGGTAGAATAATTAAATGTGTTTGAAGCAAATGTGTGATATTTTTATTGTTATTCATAGTTAAACATCATAAGCTTTCACTTTATTGAAGGTTAGTGTTGGAAATCCCATCTCACGAGGCTGTGAGAAATAAATCACTTATTCCATCCTTATTGATGGCGAGTTCATGTCGTAGTAGTAGTACCATTACATTTCAATCTTTCAAAACTTGAAGTGAAAAAAACATGACAATACAATAATTTGTATGTAATTTAAACTATATTTGCATTCATATTTACATATTTACAGTTCAATCTTCACCTTACCGGAGACATCCATGCAATCACAGCCTCAAACAACTTGCTTGCTGCAGCCATCGATGCCAGGATCTTTCATGAATCAACTCAGACTGATACTGCCCTCTATGGCAGGCTAGTGCCAAGCAAGAAGGGTGTCCGACAATTTTCAGACATCCAGCTAGGCAGAATTCAGGTTAGTTGAGGACTAGAATATGCAGACAAACATAATCTTTCTTTGGATCAGACATCTGGGGGGCATTTCATCAAGTGTCTTGTCGGTAATTTTTACAGACAAATTTGCTCTCAGCTAATCAGATGCAAGGATTTCAGTAGCTTATAACAGTTATTGCAACTTGTCATTGATGACTAGTTTTATGAAACAGGGCCCAGACTTTCAACTTGTGGAGCTGAGTATTTGTCCAGTATTTAGTCTTTCTTTTTCTTTGTCATCTTTAATCTGAAGCATAAAAGGTTCTTGATAGAATGCATCTCATATGATTAATGTATTATTAAAGTCATACAATGTATAAAACAACTGCAAGCTGCAGGAGTATTGTAATGTATTCCTTCCCCCATTCATGAGAGAAAGTGAAGTGTTGGTCTTGATATCACCTCAAGGATCAGTGACAAGATTTGAAATGTAACAATATGTAGAGTACCCTAAGTTTTCATGTTCTTCATTTGTGTTATTGATTTACCGATACAAAGACAAATGCCTTATTACTAAGCCTGAGTCATATCGAATATTTCGTAAACCGGGATTCGACGGCTTTGATTCGGTCGAATACCGGCGCATCGATAAATGATGGGCGGTGAAAACAGTCGCACACAGTTGCACGCAGTGCATGCACCATGCACCGGGGACCGGTCCGCTGGCATTGCGGGCATATGTATGGGGCTCTCGCTGCTAAACACACTGGTGTTCGCCACTGTTTGGTGTGTTATTTAGCAAACACAACTTTTTATTTATCAGAGAGAACTCGCTGTGGTCTTTCGTTTTCACTTTTGCTAGAGCTTTTTGTGCTTAGGAATATCAACTTACATGATACTTGCGTCAAAAATGAAAATTAAACACACTTCATCCAGGGCCATATGCCGTGCCACCACAAATTCAGACACCACGCGCACGTGTACGTCACGTGACATGTCAAGTCAAAGGGGCGCATACTACATTACCGATATAGCTCGATCGCTTGCACCTTTACTCTGAAACATAACTTTCAAATTCAAAGTGACTTGATCGACCCACTCAATTACTCATTCTGCTAAGCTTGTTTCTCGATCTCGGATCTCGCCACTTCTCGTGTGAGCCTACTCGCTCTCGATCTGTTTATTATGGAACTCTCAGTCTCACACCACATCGTTCAGCAGACAAAAGGTCAACATTGATTCATGTTAGGGCGCTCACTCCACATTTTATGCATGTCACATGATCTGTCGTGATTATTAGTGCAAAATAAAATACGTTTTCCACACTAACTTAATTCACTCACACATTAAATTTACGAAAAAAAGACAAACAAACTTTTAAGACCAAGAGGAATAATCAAATCAATAAACATTAAAAAGTTACAGTTAAACGCAAGTCATAGATTATAAAACTTTAATGAGAATGCGTAGTTACAACTGGGCCTCGATTGGCTGTTTACTATCAACTCTCAACAATGGACATAGCTCTGCTTTGACTTGCATATATAAAAGAGAAAAGTTGTAAACAAAAAGTTACGATATGGAAACACAGACAATTGAACATGGATAAAAAAATGTACCGGTAACAAATGACCAGTCGGCAACTTCAGTGAACATGAACTTCGGGACTGAACAACGATATACCACGCCACAGCGTAACGTATATTTTACTTTCTATACCATTTTGAATTAAGTTTACTTTTGATTTTTGATTTTTTGAAAAACGGCAGGCATGTAATATGAACTAATAACAAGGCATAGTGACCAGTAAATTAAGCTTACATTGAAATGCATTACAGAAACTTTAGAAAGCGTTGATATCAAAATAAATAAAACTAAAACAGCAAACGAATTAAATAACTAGCATCTTGCATGAAGTTTGGAGAACACATGCTGAACGAAGTACGAACACGAAGTGAACAACAAAGTCAAAGAGTGAAACGTAACAGATGTTGGATTATTTATATTAGATTGTTAGGTGATGGGAAGTACTAGTAAAAGGGCAAGCATGCATTATTGAGAGAAAATACTTTGTGAAGAGAACTCAACAATGTAGTCCTAAAAGTCTATAGCAAGTCATGCTTAGTATCAAAGTTGAACTTATATATCGTCCTTGTATTCGTCTCCTATTCTTTCAGGTTGCCCTTCAAGAATACGAGCAAATCAACATTTTCTGGATCTAAGCAAGATCTTTTCTTGTTAACAATGTTCCCAGCTGCAGAAAAAACTCGTTCTGATGGAACCGATGTCGCCGGTACGGTTAAATACTTCTTCGCTAGTTCGGCAACGCATGGAAACACATGAGCATTCTCTCTCCACCATTGAATCGGGTCCGTAGCTCGCGGTGGAGCAGTACGACGTAGATATGAATCAACTTCGTCGGCGTCTTGTGCCTCCTCCTCGCCTCCTTCTGCTGCTCCCCTGGCCCCAGTGAGGAGAAAGTCAACTGCCGATGTAGAAGCATGGCCGTCGTCTCCTTCATCAGTCCTTCGTCGCTTGGGTGGTGGAGGTGGAAGTTCTTCTCTGATCACGGAAATGACCGCTTCGCGGGTAGACTGGGCAACAAACGACATGCTCTTATGTCGCGGGTCTAGAAAAGATGCTTTCAAGTTGGGCGTTACTGACGAAGCCTCGGCCGTTCCACGATCTGCTGCCGGACAAAGCTCAAATCTGTCGATAAAGATATAAACAAATAAACTTAGAACAATTGAAGTAGGTGAAGGGATACACGAAAATTGTGCAGTTGTGTAAGCTGTAGTTATTTCTTATTTGTCATTAGGCATGATTATTAAGTAATTTTAAATTTCCTAGTGTATTTGAAAAAGAATATTTTATATATGTTGAAAAACAAAACTATTACTGCTTCATCTATTATTCTCTCCTTCGCTCTGAACTGAGTCTAAAGACTCTAAATAAAGTCAATAAACGGTCAATTTCGAACAAATTTCATGAGTCAACGAGTCGTAAACATTGCTTAATTTTACTATGAGTGAACATAGATTATTTCAGTTTTACTCACCTCCGGGTCAACTCGTCAGCAGCTTTCTGTTTGAAGGACCTCACACCAGGTAAGTCGTCCTCTTGGATGGAGAGGTGGTGATCGAGAATGCCCGCCATAAAGGGGCCCACGACTGACGATGTTGTGTGCTCTTCCCCCGACAGGACTGTAGTTGCGACCTAAAACGAAGCGAGAAGAAAATTACTCTATTACTGAAATATGAAAAATAAGAGTATATATTCTACAGTCTACACCAATGTTTCAGATTATTTATGATCTAATTTTTGATATATTTCTTCTTAAATAAAAAATAAATATATGAATATTTAAACAATTTTGAAGATGTATTTTTAATATTCAATTCATGAAAGCGATTCTAAAATCTAAATCTATCGAATATTTATTTACGTGACTGATCACATTAAATTATTTTTAATATTTTTAATATTTTTAATGAAGAATGCTTAATTACCTTGAATGGTTCTAAGCTGTCAAGCAGACCTTCCATCAGCCGCCATTGTTGATCAGTGAGTTCGAGGGTCCTTGCATCCGCTTGATTGGTGTATCTTCTGTTGCTCAACCCTCTACAAACTGCCCATCTTTGCTCCTTGAGCCGAAGCAACATGTCATAGGTGGAGTTCCAACGCGTTTTGACCGCCTGTATGAGCTTGTGCTCTTGAATGCCAAGCTGTTTCTGTTCAGTTTCCAGGGCATTACTTGCGATCACCGAATGCTTAAAGTGACCAACAAGACTGGTTCCTGCAGCACACATTGTTTTTATGCTCTGAGTGGAGTTCAGAGCTGTGTTCACACATAACTGCAACGTATGGGCTGCACAGCCAAGATCACTGGTATGAATCCCCTCTCCTATTCGCCTGACATTTGCGGCATTGTCATGGACAACGCACGTAACTTTATCTAACAACTCCCATTCTTCAACAACACGCATCAGTTGATTTTGGAGGGCTTCAGTCGTGTGGCGCTGGGGCTCATTTTCTTCTCCCAAGCTTCTCACCGCTCTAGTTTCGAGGATAAAGTTTTGCTTCTGCCATTGGTCAGTAATTGTGTGCGCGGTTACCGTCATGTAATCCTTAGTGCCGACACTTGTCCAGCAGTCTGTCGTCAAGGAGACCGAGGCAACCTCTCCAAGTAATTCCCGCACACTCCTTCTTTTGACGTCATAGAGTGCCGTTAGGCGATTGGTGACAGTGCGTCTGGTGGGCATTGTGTACCCAGGTTCTAGGGTTCGAACGAGTCCCCGCAGTCCCTCTCCCTCAACACAGCTGATTGGTAGGCCATCTTTCGCTACCAACTCCACGATACATTCCGTGATTTTGTTCACTCCTTCTCGGTGTCGGCGGGCTCCTCACGAATTAACTTATTGATGCTTGCGGGTTTGTTTACAGCGTTCGGATGTTTCTTAATGAGGTGACTGTTCATGTTAGTGGTCGATCCACCGGTATACTTGTAAACAACATCACACAGTTTACATTTGACGCTAGACTCAGAAGATTTGGTGAAAAAATCCCACACCTTACTTGCTTTCCCCATGGTGAAGAATAAGATAATGGTCCTCCAACAATTTATATACCAATAATTACTCTAACTCTACACTTCCAATTTCAATAGAATGATCCAAATAAAAATGATGGCTTATTGATAAACAGTAGTATAGTCTTCCGAGAATATTGATTGAAGAGCTGTTGATTTAACGAAGGTCAAACACTAACTAACCTTATCCATCTCACTGCGCATTCATCGCCTTTTGTCTTCCGTACATGTTAGAGCGGATTAACTAGACCAGCAGAGTTAATCTTTTGTTCATAGTTCGCACCAGATTTAATCCGCCCTTTGTAATCTTTATGCAAGGAAGGCACACGCTACGCAAACACTTATAATCCGCACTCACTATATTCAATAAAAGGTTTTAGAGATAGTGTTGGACTTTTGTTTAAAACAACGATGTATTTAACTATGATCAAGGTTTGTGTATTGGGGGGGGGCTGAATTCGTCCCTTGGTCTTTGGCTGATATGACTTCCATAATTCCATTACGTATATAAATAAATAAAATAGGGGAAAGCCATTCACAGTTTCACACAATTCCTTTGTGTACATACCTGGTTTGTTCTGGGTTAGATGGATGCAGATTAGAGGGTTCTGAAATCTGAATGTGTGCACGTATCATGGGAGGTGATGAGCAAACCAGATCAAGGAACTAGATTTTTGTTATTTTTTTTTTATTTATTGAATTAATTCATACACGATGACAAATGCATTAATTTCACAATAGAATATTGCTTAAATTAATATATAATTGTTAGAAATACGAGAAGGCAAAATTATGTCTTAAAAACTAGAATTAAGCATGCAAGCATCACCAATGAAAACCAAAATATGAGTTGTGTGTTTGATTTCTAAATGAATTTTTCTCGAATTGATAACTTGAAATGATTTCATTTGATAAATGCCAATGAAAAACATGACTCATGCCAATGAAAATGAGACCCATTTTCAACAAATGTGAATGAAACATTTTTCATGAAGAACAAAGAAATTCAGTAATTTACTTTGTTGCAAACATAATTTTTTTTTTATTTATTGAATTAATTCATACACGATGACAAATGCATTAATTTCACAATAGAATATTGCTTAAATTAATATATAATTGTTAGAAATACGAGAAGGCAAAATTATGTCTTAAAAACTAGAATTAAGCATGCAAGCATCACCAATGAAAACCAAAATATGAGTTGTGTGTTTGATTTCTAAATGAATTTTTCTCGAATTGATAACTTGAAATGATTTCATTTGATAAATGCCAATGAAAAACATGACTCATGCCAATGAAAATGAGACCCATTTTCAACAAATGTGAATGAAACATTTTTCATGAAGAACAATGAAATTCAGTAATTTACTTTGTTGCAAACATTTACGTAAAACATCGTTCAAAGAAATCATGCATTAATAGATTTCAAAAAGCTGCGCCGAAACCAACTCTCACCACGTGATCACGGTAGGCGATCACGTGATTCAACGTGGGACGGCGATGAGCAGAGCTAGCTGGAAAGAGCTGCTATAGTGCAGTGCTCTGCGATCGCGCGTCTACAATGAACTACTTACTACACCCGTACCCGCCCGCGCGGTTTGAATAGCGCTCGGGCTAGGCTAGTAGTACTAGTAGTGCAGTGTTTCCTCACGATTGCTTCAAGCTATTTAATCGATGCTTTTCCTGCAAACTCACAATGAGAGACAGAGTAAGCAAAATAATATATAATACATTGCATAAAACGGTAAAATGATAAAGGATTTGTGTTTTATTTTTTCTCTCTCTATATAATGTATTACAAATCGATGCACCGGTTTTGCCAAAACGAAACCGGGATTCGATGTCTTCGATCGAACACCGGCTAACCATTCGATTCGACTCAGGCTTACTTATTACTCATGTTTCAATTTGCCCTAATGATAATTTTTACTGAGACTTAACAAATATTTTAATTTGCTCCCGGCAGCGTCTTGGTATTGACAAGACCAATCCCGATGATCTGACCGAAGATGAGATCCGTAGGTTTGCCCGTCTTGATATTGATCCATCTACCATCACATGGCAGAGAGGTAAGGTCTAGTAGTATTTCAGCATGTTGTTAGATTCACGACCCTCTCGCTATTCACGAAAATAAAACCCCTGCAAAATATATGTCATTATACAGTGTGATATGAACCAAAAAGTCCTTCCAAGTTCTTCATCTCTATAACCTGAGGCAGAAGATGAAACGTTTTATCCGTCTTTGTCATTTATTCAAGATATCTTCCAAGTACAGTGATAAATTGTCTTATAGTCCCATGAATAATATGTATTTTGTCAGCAAATTTTGTGTCCCTTCTTCCTCAAATAGTTAAATAATGGGTAGAAAGTAGCTGTGGGTTCCTAGAAGATGTTTTGTTGCTGAACCTCTGTGATGATTCGATGACGAGGCTGATCTCAACTGCATGCTACCATGGTAACAGCAGGCTAGACATGTTTTGTGTCCTTCTGTTGTTATCATGGTGGTGTGATAGTTGGCTTCTAGTGATGCTATATTCGAGGCATTTGTCTGAGAGGTTTACGACCAATGCCCTAGTGTGGTTTTCATGCTATAGAATGATTATAATGATCTTGTGATATGAATTTGCTTTAATAGAGAGAAGTCTTGAGAACAATGGAAAACTTTTCCTTTGTGACCTTCTTTAGGACCTGAAATTAAAATTTAAAATTCAGATTAAAATTTCTACTATTGTTAAGAACTTAGGTGAAATATGATTTTAAAGATGCTTATCCTGAGTGAATTTCTAATGTTACGATCCTGTCCTTTCCACTTTTTCATCACTGTTCTTCAGTCATGGATACCAAAAAACCAAAGAAAAATTCCATTTTTGATCGACTTGATTCCATAACAGTCCTCAAATAGGACAAGCCGTGGTTTGATGAGAAACTGTTTTGAAGTATGATTTTCTATTAGGGTTTATCATTGTAATAATTTTTCCTTTCCTCTTCTCTATCACTCCCCTACAGTCATGGACACCAACGACCGCTACCTGCGGAAGATCACCATCGGTCAGTCCCCTACTGAGAAGGGCTACACTCGTGAGACGCAGTTTGATATCACAGTGGCTAGTGAAATCATGGCTATCCTTGCCCTCACCACCGACCTTGGAGACATGAGGACCCGTCTTGGCAAGATCGTCGTCGCTAGCAACAAGCAGGGAGAACCTGTAACTGCTGATGATGTTGGCGTGGGAGGTGCTCTGGCTGTGCTCATGAAGGACGCCATCAAACCAAACCTTATGCAGACACTTGAGGTAATGAAGGCGTTTAAATATCTTATGATTATATATATATATCACATAACAATGAGTATTTCACTGTCCATTACTTAAATTCATGAATTATTGGCTTTTCCTTTTATGTTAACTAATTTTCACAAGATATCACTATAGCTTGTAAATTAGGTTGAAGGGAACACATAAAGTTTGTTGAAAAACACTTGCAGAGAAGCAAAATTAATTTGAGATAATTCTGGACTATTTGCATTAATATTACCATTTGTTGATTTGTAAATGATTGGTCATCTTTTACCAAGCAAAGGGATGTAATAATTTCTCTTAAGGAAATTCAAATGTTCCTCTTGTAACTTTGTGTATTTATGATATGAAAAATATTGAAAATACATGTTTGCATGATCATGATTGTTCATCTCTTAGAAATTTAACATAACACACACAAATTCATAATTAACCTTTCGATAGACAGATCATTTTGAGAAACCTTTAGTTCTGACTTATCTACAATGTACTACTATTTGTTTCTTTACAGGGCAACCCGGTATTTGTTCATGCTGGTCCATTTGCCAACATTGCCCATGGCAACTCTTCAATCCTGGCTGATAAGATTGCTCTTAAACTTGTTGGAGAACATGGATTCGTAGGTAGGTATTTTCATTTCACTGCTTGAAATTTTTCTTTTGAATTGGTTCTGAAGATATCCTTTTCATTTTACAAGCTTTTTTTTCAGGGCTGGTTTTGTGTATATCCATTGCAGTTAATGGGAAAATAATTTATTCACTGGTAGTCTAGTCAATCATCAAACATTAAATAACAATAACACATGTAATAAAGATGTGTAAATAATAAAGATGTAGAGATTAAGGTACATGTATGATATGACATGTAGGGGATTTAAAAATATTGGGAAAATCTTTTGGGAGGTCTGGGGGAATTATTTCGAAGAAGTGAAGTTGTACAAAATAGACTTAAACCTCTGTGATGATTCGATGACGAGGCTGATCTCAGCTGCATACTTCCATGCTGAACTCCAGGCTGGACATGTGTTATGTTCTTCTGTTGTTATCTTGGTGGTGTTGCAGCTGGCTTACAGTGATGCTAGATTCGAGGCATTTGTCTGAGAGGTTGGTCAGAAAAAAGCCTGACTGACCTTTTGAGATTCCATACCCATTTTTGTAAAGATATTTAACTTTTCATCGGAGATCAAACACCAAATCAGAATATTATTATTTCACAAATTTTGCCTGGATTTTGTGCAATCTATTTATTTTTTGTACAGTAACTGAGGCTGGTTTTGGATCAGACATTGGTATGGAGAAGTTCTTTGACATCAAGACTCGTTACTCTGGTCTGACTCCCAATGCCTGTGTGATTGTAGCTACAATCAGGGCACTCAAGATGCATGGAGGCGGTCCTAATGTAAGTGTGTTTTATTTTCATTTTTATTTTTATTTTTATTTTTATATATATATATTTTTTTTAAATAGATGCCTATATTCTCTCTTTTTCCTAACATAGAGGCTTGCTTTTTCTTTTGTTTAGAATATATTGACTGTAACAAGTTATGATGTACTGTGGATGAACCTCTGATAGAAATATAAATAAGATAATAAGATATTTATTCAGTCTTCTTCCAAAAAAAAAGAAAATTTCCATCCAGGTGAAAATCATACATAAAAATACACAACTCATACAAGTAATACAAATACATTCATATCAAGAGGGAGACATATATTAAATAAACATTAGTTAAATAAATGATACATATATGTAATAATATTTAACCTTAAGCATAAAAACAACAAAGAAGACCAAGAGGAAGAGATAGAAAAGAGGATAGATGGAGAAAGAAAATAGAGAAAGAAAGGAATAAAAAACAAAAAGGAAAAGGAAAGAAAAGAAAGAAAGACAAGGAGAAAGGAAGGAAGGAGAGAGAGAGAGACATTAATTAGAGAAGAAAGGAGAGAGTCAGGAGAGAAGGATCAGATGACGAAGTCAAGAGAGGTTAATATATTTCTGCTTCAGCCAGTGTATGTACTATGATAATATTCATATTGTCATGTGCCTATGGTACATGACACATTGTCAGTATTTTAGTTGTTTGTTACCAAATTACAACTGATATGCCCTTTTCTCTTATGTATATCTTGTATCCAGGTGACAGCTGGTAAGCCTCTTGCTCCTGAATACAACGAGGAGAATCTAGAACTCTTGGAGAAGGGATTCTGTAACCTTAGGAAGCAGATTGAAAACACAACCCACTTTGGTGTCCCCTGTGTTGTTGCAATCAACCAGTTTGTGTAAGCATCTTCCTCCTTTCCACCATTTGGATTCATTTGTTTTTGTGTGTGTGTTTGTATGCTGACCATAAAGTACTGATTGTGTCTAGGATATGACAAATGATTGGCCCTTTCAGTGCTGGATTGTGCAAATCCTTCCCAAATAGCAATGTTTAAATCCATATGTCTAGACTGCGAATAGCTATTTTACTGCAATAAATCATATATACCTACCTATTATGCCTGTAGTCTTGACTACGGGACCCCTTCGAGAATTTATCACACATGAGTCACAATATTGTGCGCACCCCCCGTAATCCTATTGTCCCCTTCGCCACTCACGCGCGTCAATACGCTACGGCCATCTTCCTCTTTCTTGCTCGCCCCCGACGAGATAGGACGTATAGTCACAGCGCTCCTGAAATCAGGTCGTATAGTATCTTTTAGGTGCGCTTTTTCGCACATTTAAAGCACTTTTAGGTACCTATATTCGCTTAGATTATAGTACTGTGTGTTTTAGTAGTCACTTTTGCCGATTGCAAGGGATTTTTGATATCCTTTTCTTGGCATTTATTTATCCCTTTCACGGTCAGCCCCACGTAGATATTTCTGTGTGTTTGCGGGTGTTTCCGTTTGTCACCGAGCCTTTGGGTGCGGTGTTTGTTCTTACGGTTTTTTGGCTGTGAAAATTCTTTTGTGCGTATCTCCCAAATAAAATTTACCCTTATTTTACTGCATTCAGTTGAAGTATTTCTTATTTTGAAAAGTATACTTTATTGTCTGTTTTATTGCAGTGGTATGGATTCGGAAGAAGAAGCAGCTAGGTCAAGGAGACCTGCTTCTTCCGAAGAGTCGTCTAGCAAGACGACTCGGCCTTCCAGAACTCTCCCGAGTACTTCGGTACATGGGGGAGGGAGGAGGGCTAAGGGTAAGTTGCCTAGTGGTGTTTCCTTGCAGAATTTGCCAGTCTCGGAGCTTGCGGCTTCGGGACGGGTGGCGTTAACTGAATCGGGATTGTCAACTCCGAAGCCCGTGGTTTCGGGGTGGGTGGCGTCAGATTCTAGTGGTTTGGATATCTAACGAGTCCAATCCCCCGGTCGCTGAGACCAGAAGGGGGGGCGGTTGTTTCCCGTACGGTAGCGTTCACTCGCTCTGATCCGTTAGGGGAGACGCGCCCCACTACTGCAGGGCAACCCACGGGCTTAGTCCATGTTGGTCTGGGTTCTCAAACCCTAGCCCCCGGCAAACGCCATATGGGGGAACGAGTACTTCCTGGGCTGTCTACATTGCCAGCTAATGGGAATGCTCGAGCTAACAATTATGGACGCTCTTCGGAGCAACAGGTGTTTTCACCTGAGTGCGTGACTACTAGTGCTCCCCTATTGCTGCTTTCGAGCGGTCCAATAGCGGGTTCACACGCCTTTAGTAGTCATCGGGCACATACCGAGTCATCTCGGTCTGCCCACGCACTGGGAGCTTTTAGCTCCCAACCCATGGCTACTGCATCTTCTTGCTTAGCCAATATGGGTGATTTGGGCGATTCTCTAGGCTTACGCCATGAGCGCTCCAATCCCTTTTTGGGAAGTGAACGTCCCTCCGCGGAGGGATCGGTTCGTGTTTCCGAAGTGGCTTCGGAGATCCGAATGAATCCGATTAAGCGTTCTAACAAAAGGGTTTCGGCTACGACTCTTGTCGAGCCAGCCAAGAAAAAGGCCAAGAAGAGGGCAAAAAGTGGCAAGGCTTTGCCGGCCTCTTGCCCGTCTGGCCTGGCTAACCCAGCTAGCTCCTCTCAAGCTGACATGTTCAGCATGATGCGGGCTTTTGCTCAGAATCAGGGTTGGTCCTTGTACCGGCTACTTCAACCCTGACTTCTGTCCCTATTCAGGGGTCGGACTTTGAGACTAATCAGCCTTTTGTGTTGGATTCGTCTTTGTCTGAGTCGGTTTCGCATGTGCCTCCTATTCCCGCGGCCCTTGGGGCGCCGCTGGGCGAGGAGACTTTCGTTGAACCATGCGGGGCTCTGCCTGCTGAGGCCTTTGTTAGCGTTCCTTTGTCTCTTTCCACTCGGGTGGAACCAGATTTGGAGGTGGCCTCTCAAGCTTCGTTTTTGAATCGCTTGGGCAGGCGGAGTCTCAATCGCTCGCCCTCTGTGGGGTGGAAGTGATTGCTTTGTTATCCAGATATCTCTCTGGGCGCCTTGGCGTCCGGCCCATGGCTGTTGCATCTCCTTGCTTGGCCGATATGGGTAATTGGTGCGCGTCTTTGGGTTCAATACCCTCAGCGCACTTCTCCCATAAAGGGAGGTGAGCGTCCCTCAGCGGAGGGTTCGGTTCGTGTTCCCGAAGGGCTTCGGGGATCCGAACGAAACCGAATAAACGCTCTGAAAAGCGGGTTTCGACTTAGGCTCTTTTTTGGGCCAATCAGAAGCCTAGGAAAGGGGCTAAAAGAGGCAAGGCTTTGCCTGCCTCTTGCCCATCGGGTTTAGCTAACCCTCCGGTCTCTCAAGCCGAGATGTTCAGTGTGAGATGGGCTTTGCCCAGACTCAGGGTTGGTCCCTTGTACCAGGATTCACATCCCCTGCTCTTGTCCCTTTTTTGGGTCGGACATCGAGACTAATTAGCCTTTTATGGTTTATTCTTCTTTGTCTGTGATGGGATCACATGCGCCTCCTAGTCTCGCAGCCTCGGGGCTCCGTCGGGTGAGGAGGCTTATGGCGGTTCATGCGTGAATCCGACCGTTTCGGCCTTTGTTTGTGATTCTTTGTCACAATCATTTCAGGCGGATCCAGTTTTGGAAGCGGCCTCTCAGGCTTCGGTTTCCGAATCGCTGGGGCAGGCAGAGCCTTAGTTGCTCTCCCTTTGTCGGGTAGAAGCGATTGCTTTGTTCTAAACTTTCCCTGACTTTTAGTCAACCCGCGCGCAGGGTTCGACTTTGCTTGGGTTCAGGCAGCGGGATTCCTCCGAGCGTTTTTCTCTTGCGGAGGATTTCTAGCTGGATTTTGGACGCATTGAAGCGGTGCTTCTTTTGAGCGTCATGTTTGGTTTGCAGTGGTCATAGTTTTCCACTGCAGCTGCCTCGGTCATGTACCGTCGCAGAGTATTGGTTGGTGGCTGTCTTCGTTCCTTTCTCCCCGCTTGGGAGGCCATCTCCGGGGACGCTTTTGTTCTCTTTGACGGACGAGACGGATTCTTCATAGATCTGTCCGCCCCGCTCCCCGGAGGTGATATAGGAACTCGGTCACCTCACAGGCTGTCTTTTCCCTTTCTCCGACTTTTGTTATTCCCAAGCGCTTGGGAAAACTTCAGTACATTTTCGGATGGAGACTCTCGCCTCCATTCTCCCGTTGATCAAGAGGAAGGACTACGCGGTCTTGATAGTTTTCGAAGATGCGTATTTCCACTTTCCCGTTCATCGCGCTTTGCGCGATCTTCTGGGGTTTTTCTTCCTCTCAGAGACTTATCGTTTTCGCACTCTTCCCTTCGGGCTGTGCCCAGTCCCTCGGGTTCTTACTCAGGTTGTAGCCGTGCTGGCAGCCTCTCTGAGGCGATGCGGCCTTCGGCTATTTTTGCTACCTGGACGATTGGCTTCTCCTAGCGGAGTTGCGCGATTGTTTGTTGGACGAGTCTAGTTTGCTCGTCAATCTTACTCAAGTCTTAGATTTCCTAATAAATTGGGAAAAGTCAGAGTTAGTTCCCACTCGCAGCCCAGTTTTTCTGGGGGCGGTGTTAGACATAAGGAATCAGTCGAGACAGGATTCTCACCATTGTCTCTGCGGCTCGCAAGCTCTTGCTGGCCAGAAGAGTCTCGGCCAGACAGTGGCTTCAGTTTCTAGGTTATCTAGCCAGTCTAGTCGATGTTTTAGAGGACTGCTGGCTCCTCATGAGACCCTTTCAGAGACATCTCCTCAGGTTCTTCAAGCCGGGAAAAGACTCTCTTTTGGTCTGGATTCCAGTACCAGTAAGGATTAAGTCTCTTCTCTCTTGTTGGACGAGCGAGGTGTTTCTCGCGCGAGGCAGGTCCTTCTCTGCCCCTCTTCCGTCGATATCGTTTTCGACGGACGCCTCTCGGTTGGGGTGGGGAGGACACTGCAACGGCAGCACGGTTGCGGGGGATTGGTCTCATCTTGGGACTCTTCCTCATATCAATGTCCTGGAGTTTATGGCAGTTCTGTTGACCTTGCTCCATTTCAGAAGTCGACTTCTCAGTCGTTCGGTTCTGATTCTCACGGACAATGTTACTGTGGCGGCATATATCAATCGGCAGGGAGGCACCCGTTCGGTTGCCCTGAATGCCCTAGCAGCTCAGCTGTGGAGGTGGTGTCGTCGCATGGCAATCACACCCGTGGCCTCTTTCATCCCCGGTCGGGAAAACCTCATTGCGGATTTTCTGTCTCGGGGCAGGTATCTTCCATCGGAATGGAAGCTCCATCCGGAGGTCTTTTGCCGCATTCGCAGTTGCCTAGGTCCACTGGAAGTGGATCTATTTGCGTCGGTGCTAAATCACCAGCTGCCGAAGTATTGCTCCCGTGTTCGCGATCAGGGAGCATGGGCTCTCGATGCTTTCTCCCTCAGCTGGGAGAACCTTCAGGGATTCGCCTTTCCTCCCTTCCAACTGATTCCGCGTGTCTTGCGGAAAATCAGGGAAGATCGGGCGCGGGTGCTCGTAATAGCTCCCTTTTGGCCCAGGAGGAATTGGTTTCCAGAACTTATGAGCCTCCTAAGGGCTCAACCGTTCGTTCTCCCGTTAAGAGCGGATCTGGTGTTACAGCCCCTATCGGGGATTCTGCACCACAGTCCGGAGTCTCTTCATTTGACTGCTTGGCCCCTGTCAGGGAATCTGCAAGACAGTCGGGTCTGTCTGATAGAGCCGCGGACTTTTTAATGTCCAGTCGTAGGGTTTCTACTAGGGAAATTTACAATTCCCGTCTCTCGGTCTTTTTCCTTTGGTGCAAAGAGAGAAATCAAACCCCTTCTAAGGCTCCTATTGGTTCAATTGCGGATTTCTTAATCTCGTTATTTGACAAAGGGAGATCTATCTCTACTATCCGAGGCTACCGTTCGGCGATCGGGGCCATTCATTCGGGTTTCTCAGATGGTTCGGGGATTTCCAATTCCCCGCTTCTAAGTGGTTTGATTCGTTCGTTCTTTCTGAAACGACCTTCTTTTTCTAAGTTAGTGCCGTCTTGGAGTCTGCCTAAGGTCCTGGAGGCCTTGGCGAAACCTCCTTTCGAACCGTTGGGTGAAGCTTCGCTTCATCATCTTACGGTTAAGACGCTCTTTTTGGTAGCTATTGCCTCTGGGCAGAGGCGCAGTACTCTTCATGCTCTCTGTCTTACTCCTGGTCATGTTCGCTGGGAGAGAAAAGGCGTTAGATTGATTCCTAGGGCTTCTTTTGTTGCCAAGAATCGGTGCGTGAGGACAAAGTTTGGTGTCCTGTAAGGGCTCTCAAATGGTATATTGATAAGACTAAGTCTTATCGTAAGGATGATCAGTTGTTCCTGATCACTAGAGAGCCTTTTTCTCCTGCCTCTCTTGATTCCATCTCTAGATGGATCGTTGAAGCTATTAGGGCCGCTGGCACAGAGGCTCTTTTATCCGACAGTAAGCCTCGTGCTCATGATACTCGTAGTGTCAGCACTTCTTGGGCTCTGTTTCAAGGTGTGGCGCTTGTTGATATTTTGAAGGCTGCTTATTGGCGTTCGCCCAATTCCTTCATTTCTTGCTACCTTAGGGATATTCCCGCAGGTGAAGCTTTGTTTGCGTCAGCCACCTTGAATGCCGCTGTGTCTTCTTTGTAGTCTTTGGTGTAATCCTATTCCCTTCTGCTCGAAACATGCCTCCCGGGCTTTGAGTTGGCGCTGGTCTGGCATAATAGGTAGGTATATATGATTTATTGCAGTAAATTTGTAAAATCAGCACTGATTTTCTTATTTACTATATAAATCTATATACCTACCTATGACCCTCCCTCCTTCCCCTCACCTTGCAAGCAACATGTTTCTACTTGGGATTGCTCGCAAAAGAGGAAGATGGCCGTAGCGTATTGACGCGCGTGAGTGGCGAAGGGGACAATAGGATTACGGGGGGTGCGCACAATATTGTGACTCATGTGTGATAAATTCTCGAAGGGGTCCCGTAGTCAAGACTACAGGCATAATAGGTAGGTATATAGATTTATATAGTAAATAAGAAAATCAGTGCTGATTTTACAATTCTTTCTTGTTAATCCATGATCCATGATTTGTCAAATTTTTACTACAGGCACATGTAGTAAGCCTCAGTGTCAACATCAAGTTTGCTGATGAACTTTCCTATTGTAGATCTACAAGATAACCATAACAGAACTTGTAAATATTTATTTTACATTTTGTAAATAAGTAGAGAAATGTATAAAGGGATTTTTAATTCACCAATTTGAGTGTCAAAATGGTAGTTACATTAAATTTTATACTCACTAGTGGAAAACAATGTGATTACAATTCACTTTCATCCTATTTCAGAACGGACACACCCAATGAGCTAGCCCTGCTACAGCAGTTGTCTAAGGAGTGTGGTGCCTTTGATGCAGTAGTCTCTAACCATTGGGCACATGGAGGAACAGGTGCTGTGGACCTAGCTAAGGCTGTAGAGAGGGCCTGCTACCAACCAAGCAGCTTCAAGTTCCTCTATGAGCTAGATGTAAGTGGATCTGCTACACAAGTCTTTAGTAGCAGCAGCAGTAGTAGTAGTAGTAGTAATACAGTCACTATGAACATGACACACAATAGAACAGACAATTTATGCAGCTTCTCATTGTACTCTACACAATTGATCTGCCAGACAAAAGAACACCCCATCATTGCTGTTATGTAGAACAGGTAAATATGCATGTGTCATTTGTAGCAATAGCAATGATGGGGGGGGGGGTGTTCTTTTGTCTGGCAGATCAATTGTGTAGAGTACAATGAGAAGCTGCATAAATTGTCCGTTCTATTGTGTGTCATGTTCATAGTGAGTGGAAACTTGTTATAAAGAGCTCTGATATAACAAGATTCCTGATGTAACAAGGTAATTTTGATGGTCCCAAGTCTCTGTTTTGTTTTTTAACCTGATATAACAAGTTTATTTTCATGGTCCCAAGGTCCTTGTTATAGCGAGTTTCCACTGTAGTGGTGGTATTTGTAGTAGTAGCAGCAGTAAGAGTAATAATAGTAATGTATTAGCAGGAGTAGCGGTAGTACGTGTTGTAGAAGGAATAGCAGAACATCAAGAGGAGACAAAATATGTGATATGTCAAAACAACACGATAAGAACTACTTGTGAAAAATAAACTCAAGGGCAATTTCAAAGGCCTATTGTACTGTCCATAGAAATCAGGTTCGGATTATGTAATACACACTTATAATGTTTGCACTTTTCTAAAGGTGATGGACAGGGCTATTGATATTGTCTTGAGTTTATTTTTCGAAAGTAGTTTTTATCGTGTTAAACATACATGGCAATATTATTAGTAAGTTGTGTGATCAGCAACAGCATTAGGAGTGGCTGAATCTTGACAAGGTTGATATGCTACAAATTCATTTCCACTTACTTGCCCATTTGCTGCAATTCAATATTTGTAGTAGTATTATTCTCTGTTAAAAACTTTAAAATCTTTTGTAAGATCATGCCAAATTCATTGTTCACCCTCACAGCTTCCTGTTGAAGACAAGATCTCTGCAATCGCCCAGAAGATCTACGGAGCTGACGGCATCGAACTCTCCGAGGAAGCGCAGAAGAAGATCAACCTCTATCGCAGCCAAGGCTTCAATGATCTACCCATCTGCATGGCTAAGACCCATCTGTCCTTGTCACATGACCCAACTAAGAAGGGCACACCCTCTGGGTTCACCCTGCCAATCAGGGATGTACGAGCAAGTGTCGGGGCAGGATTCCTCTACCCCCTTGTTGGAACTGTAAGTAGCGTCACCTTAAGGTCACTAAATCCTAACGTTTTTCTCCCAAATCAGAAATGTTAATGATTTGGTAGTAGGCAAATAGGTACAGCATTTATATGATTGCATTAGTATATTTAATTTTGAAAAGCAATTACTAATCTGCACTGAATTTTAAGTTTACTATAGAGATATACATCACAGTTGTATTGGACATACATCTATTTTTTGTTTAGTATCATTTCTCTATCTGCAATCCATGATATCCTCCACTCAGCTGATCAGCTGATTTTGAAAGTTTTTTTGAATGACCAACATCAGATTAAAAAAAAAAATCAGAGTAATATTTTGTTCCTATGTAATGCGTGAAATCAGAAGTTGTTTTAATCAACAGTTAACGTATAACAAAAGATATTACTCGCAATAAAAGAGAATTGATTATGGAGTTTGTATGACATTTGTTCATTTTGAGGGATTGTACAAGATTCCGTTGTTTTCAATATGTTCATTTGTCTCATTTGATTTTCTCCAGATGAGCACCATGCCTGGCTTACCCACCAGACCTTGTTTCTATGACATCGACATTGATACTGAGAAGGAAACCATCTTTGGCCTCTTCTAAGTGAGCTCATCCTTGGTCAATAGCAGTCAAGGAAAAGGCAAATTCATCGGTTGATCTGATATTGTATTCTCTCATGATTAATTCAGTTTTGAACATGGATGCAATGTTAATTCAATATGTGGCAATGTTCTGTGTTGTACACATTTTCTTTGAAAAAGTTGCAGGTGTGCTACTTCGATTCATCATTGAGGCTAAGACCTTGTTCTTCTTGTCGTTATTGTGTTTCAAGCATAGAGTAATGACAGTTCAGACTAAAGCGTAAATAGCTGTTCCATATTGATAAAAATTTCAACAGTTAATTGTTGGCAGAGTCACAGTATTACCCTTTTTAAATACATGTAGTATTATGAATAGATACACAGCAAACACTTATGCACAGTTAGATTTAGAAATTAGGTAATTGTTAATAAAATGTTGATAGTTTTTATCAGATTATGTGCTGGTTACTGATAATCTTCAAATCTTAATGCATACATTCCTTATAATCACCAGGGTCTAGTCATCATTCTATTGTTTTCTAATAAGCAATGCAAACATGCGCATAATTGATGTGCCTGTATTAAAATTAGTCCAACCCCATTGAAAATCTAGGCCAGCCGACTACGAAATTTTCAAATTGTATACAATTGTAAAAATTATTGTATACAATTGTGCACAAATATACAGATTTCAGTGTGTGAAGCGTAACAGTTCTCAATCAAATATGCGCTTGCAGTCATCTTGTTTTGCGTAGTTTGGACAACGCTTTGTATAGAAGGAATGTTTTTTATTGGATGATAATGATGGTAAATTATTTTTGGTTCTGTAAGATTATGTTTCATATGTAGAAAAGCATTCATTCAAAATGAAATAAAATGTGAAGATTGTACATGAACTCTATAGAAAGAAAGCAAGAGAGAGAGAGAGAGAGAAGGGGCTGTGTGTCTCTATGGATATGATTCGATTTTGTAATATAGTATTGAAAAACAGGTGTGTTGCTGTTTCATTGTAATTAAGAAATTTCTAAAAATTTTGCATAACTGAAATTGATGTTCTCCTCTTGGTGAGATAAATTAAAGGCATTCGGTAACTTTGTGGAGGCTTGATTTAATAAATTGTTAAATTTTGATATCTGTCTTGTATAACGATGTTCAGAAGGATAAATAAATTGCCAGGCATAGAAAGGTTTTCAAATACATTTACTATTAAGATATCTATGACTGAATACTCCCATATACGAAAGCGTATGGCCATACGCTTTAGTCTAACACCGAGTCTATGGGGGGAAAATGAGTCTGGCATTTCCGGTCACTTGCATATGTTTACTTTTGTGAAGGATATAATGATTTTGAAGTGCTTTTTTTCCCCATGGGCTTCATTTTAACACCATATTACATACACTGATAGCATGTAAGGCCAGGAAGCTCAGATTTTATCAAGCCTCTACAAAGTTACCAAATCACTTTAAGGCAACATACAGATCTGTATACAAGTTCTTGTCATGTACTCTATGTCTCAAATATTTTGTATGGCCTGAAATGAACTTAACCTCTTTGAGGACGATATAGTGTATTTAATCCAAGATAGTGTTTCTTGTAATGAAGTGATGGATGGCATTACTTCAGTGTTATGTTGGTTTAAATGCCATGAGTGGATCTTGTGGTACCAATCAGCATGATATAATGTGCCTTCTATGTAGCCTGGAAAGGATGTAGGTTATTTGAAAACAAAGTCGTAAAAACTGCCTGCAGTAGATATTGAAAGTATGCTGTTTTAGGATTGTTCTCCATATAGTGTGTTCATGAATGAATACTGAAAATTATTTGTGTTTTGGGGGATTTATATATATAAATGTTTACGTTTTGTTAATAGCTGAATGTTTCAGATCTAACCAAAAGAGTTCCAGACTTTTGCTGAAGTCATTTGGTGCCCGAATGTAGATTGCTCTGTCAATTATGACTTTTGAAACTCAGATATAATTTTTAGTTTTCAGAGTTCAATTCATATCTGGACTTTGAAAATGATTGGGATGATAACTTACTGTGCTGAAAATAATGAAGTGTTGATGAACATGTTTGGTTAACATTATCTTAACATTTTATATTCATTCTTTATCAGCTATTGCACGTTTATCTAGTATTTTTTGTTCTATAAATCATTGTTAGCGATACAGAGATATGTTTTCACTGATTTTATACTTTATGAATCCTGAGGTCAATTAAGTATCATTAAGTTATTTGAAATCTTCATATGTTTTCTAGCACAATGCAATTTCTGATGTATAATTTCTGGTGAAACCGTAGTATATTGTATTTCATTGTTTTTTTCTTCCTCCTTATGTGTTTTAATATGGGGATACAATCCAATAAAATAATACTGTATGAAAAAAGCTGTATTTTTGTTTGATGAAAAATAAAGGTTAACATTATACAATCACTTTATTGACTCTTTGATTTATTAATTTCCTTGTGAAAGTTCATACATATTTCCCACAAAAAAAGACACTTGACAGTTAAATTTATTTGATAAAGTTCATTTGTTAGTCAAAGAGCGTATGTAACAGATTCAATCAGTCGATTTATGATGTAGTTATTTTCCTTTCTAAGGAGATTCTTTGTATGTACATGTATATTTGCACAGTCTCTGGGCCAGACATCTAGAGGAAAGGAGGTAGTGTAGGTCGACTCTACATTAGAGGTGTTGTGGATCAGTGGATAAGTCCCTGGACTGTGAACCACGAGGTCCAGGGTTCGAATCCCACCGCAGCACTAGCGTCCTTTGGCAAGACGTTAATCTACATTTGCCACTCTCCACCCAGGTGTTAAATGGGTACCCGGTAGGATGCGAAAGTTAATGTCGTTTGCTTAGCATGTGGCGCTTTACAGCGACTGGCTGGAATACTCCCCAGGGAGCGGATAAAGTGCACACATTGTCAGAATCCAATGACCATAATAATATATCTGTAAAGCGCTTAGAAACACAACCATGTATTAAGCGCTATATAAAAGCGGAATATTATTATTATTATTATTATTAGATAAGAAGGCTATCCAACTTAGTATGCAACACTTTAGTTCAGTTGATCCTACAAAGATCTAAAGGGGGAAATGGTTTTTATGTATAGATACATTTACTTCCTAAAAACTAAGTTATATCAAGAGATATACATGTATGTGTGAATCTGTAAATGTGCCTGTGCAAATCAAATTCACTTGACTACCCGGTCCAAATTTGATCCATTCATTTTAAATACATGCATTGCAAAGAAGGGAATGTAAACTTTTGCTTCCAATGTATTACAGAGAAAAAGTGAAGGAGTGGTGTCTTTTTATAGTATTTCTTTAGTATGAATTATAGTGCATGTTAACTATAAATCGCAATAAGATAAGATGTGAAAAATCGATGACCTTTATATTCTACACGACTGAAAAAAAGATAAGCAACATCTATATTTCACAGAATAATTCCATTTTCATCAAAGCTATTCCAAATCTAATCCATACAAAATAGGCGATTGTCATAACATATTCGCATTATACATCTGTCGGGTATTTGGACAATATTCTTGAAACAATGTATTGCTTATTTATTCCTAACGAACTACGATGTAGGCCTACATCTACAACTATATTGCGTTTTGTTCTGTATATCTACTTATAATTACCGAAAATCCGTTCCGTCCACAAAATCTAAAAAATAACTTAATATTTCTAATCAAATCAAATGTAAAAACGAGTTGTTCTTATGTAAAGAAATGTCGACTTAAATTACGAATATTGCTGTAACGAACTTCGCTGGACACCAATGTGATCGGAGAAGGGAAAACAACCCGTGAACCTCTATATCTTGGTGATCACTTTGTCTTTCGAAACACGTAGAAGCTATTGTTGTCACAGATAGCAATTTCCCCAGTGGAGAATTCTCTCATCATACGAAACTCTCCGGTGAAGGCGAAGTCGGAAAGAACCGTTGTAACGTACTTGAGATGGTGATTGTACATCTCGACACACAGCAAACCTTCATCCTTTACCCATCCGATCAGAATATTGTCATCTCGGAGAACAGCCATGCGCCCAGAGATGAAACGTCTGTCGACCTCATGTTTCACCGTGCCCTTTTCGTCAACCACCCTGACTGTGAGGAGATCACGAACAACCAGCATCTTGCTGTGCCGCATGGGACAAATCTCGACAGGTTCGTAGTCGTGGCAAGGAATCTCATTGATAGGTGCACCGCCCTCCGGACTGAACACCAGGATATTCTTGGCAGACCAGTAGCCCACGTAGATATGGTCATCCACGTCCACACCCATGCCGCCAAAGCCACCTTCATGCAGCGTCTCGAACTCGACGTTTTCCCTCTTCCATTCGCGTGTGTACAGAGAGATGATGTGTTTCTCGTTCTGCACCACGTATCGGCCATCGGACAAGACTGCAACATGGCCAACATTTTCATCATTCAGTACAGTCTTTGAGGACCGCCGTGCACCCTGTGTGGAAGGCCTGTACATTAGCTTGCTTGATGTACGCACCATTTCCTGTGGTCCATCTACTGTGAAGAGCTCGACACCCCCGCCAAGGTACCCGACAGCCATCTTGCCATCAAGTACTGGCACGAGATCATACACATCTGATCCGGTCAGAGGATACTCGTTCAGCTTTTGCAATGCCCAGTTGTTCAAGATTACTTCACCAAGACCAAGCTTATCACGATAGAGTCTGAACTCTACGTTCTCTGCCCTCTTGGTGATGTTCGTAGCTTGCTCGTCGCTCGGATCACGATGTTTCAACAATTTCTGTAAGTCGGTACTAATGTTGGTGTGAACACTCAGAGCCTGACCTTCGAGCAGAACCTTGGCTCCGTTGCTTACTAATTCTGAAGCGCTCTTGTAGCCGGCAATCAAATGAACATCACTCTCTCTGGCGTGTTGAAGTTCAGACATAAGAACATCTCTGTGACCTTTACACATGTCTATTAGCTTTGTCTTTTTCTCCAACAGCGCAGTTAGACTTTCCTCGAACATTTGGTTGATGCTCACTATTCTCTCGTCTAGGATTTCATCAACCTTCTCAGACTCTGCATCCACTATCTTCACGTGATTCTCGACGGTTGCTATCTTTTGTCGAGTTTTCTCCAGAAGGATTCCGATGTCGGATTTTACCCTCATCAAGAACTCGGGCACTTCCTCAACATTGTGGTCAGGCCCAGAGTGGTCTTCCATCCGGCACCTGAGGCAGATGGCTACTTTACAAGATGTGCAGATGCACTCCCGTTCATTTGTAGGGTGCTTAGAACAGAACTGCTTTACCTTCACCCCACCGCTCTTGATGTCATCGATATTCACAACTTCGTGTTTGGCGTTTTTCTTCCATTTCCTGTGGACATCGAGACAATCTTCGCAAAGATGATCCATACAGGTTTGGCAGTAAGCCACAGCCGATGACTCCTCTCCCTCTTCACATACAGAACAAAGCTTCTCCGCGTTCTTCATGACTTCCATCTTGGACTCGACCTCGGTATTAACTTGTAACGTAGACACATCTTTGTCAGTGATGGGACTAACGTGGAAACATTCTGGGCAAGATAGCTCAACTTCTTTCATCTGGAATTGGAACACTAGAGCCACGCACTTTTTACAAAATGTGTGCCCGCAGACCAGTAGCTTGGGCTCTTCCGGGAGCTCATGGCATATCGAGCAGTCCAGGTCGTTGGGTTCCTCTGTGCCATTACTTGCCATTTTGGTTCCTAGAAGATAAGAGATTGATGAAAATTACATAGGATATGGAAATATAAGCCATGATACCCGCCCCTATACATCAAGGAGGCAATCCGTAACTGGGTAGGCCTACGTCACATCTATGTATGTATGTACACTGACAACCCCTTAACAAATTTTAAAATTGAAAAAAACTACGAAAATAAAAAGGCTACTAATGTGCAAAATATTACTTTAAATTTTATTAGAGCAAGGCACAGACAGTATCAATTTCGCTACCACCGGGTGAATTTACAAAAGCGCCTGTTATAAATTTTACTTTTTGAGGAACATCAATACACACCAGTGATTATAAGATGTAGTATAAGATGCATGCATATCCCCGCATTAGGAAATCATGGTATAGTTTAGTAATATATACACGAAAATCAGAATTTATATGCAATGTATTTCGCACAACATATAGTAGCATTGATGATGTAAACGAAAATGACTGATCTCACCTTACAATCTCTTAACAGTGACTCAGTACCCTCCTTAGTGAATCCCGCAATATAGCAACTGGAAATGTTTAAAGAGGTTGCACTTGGACAGGGCGTTGTCCACATTGAAAACAAGTATTGTGTCGTACTTGCAACAACAAAAATTGCCATATATATCGCAAGAAGTTAACAGCCGCGTTATGTTTTTAATATCTCTACGAAAACAATACTAAAGCATAACTCGAATGAGCGAATGGGAACTTGTGTGTAAACTTCTCCAAACACATGAGTATGACGAAAAATAGTACAACTGAAATTGATGCATTTTCAAGCAAAATATCGTATGGGATATCATTTAAAATTTTGTCACGAAGTATACAAAAAGTAACAGCTGTGCTGAGCTTTGTTCAGAATTAGACAATCAACAGTGTCCTTGAGTAACCTGCATTCTATTTTAGTATTCTAAAGTTTGTATTGTTCTCTTTACAATTATCGATTTTATAATTGATTTTGTATAGTTGCAGAGAGAACATGCCACTTTTAACAAATACGATATCGCACTATAATAGACGACCTTGTAAATATGTTTTCTTTTGTTTCTGTCTACACAGGAGGAAATATTCCATATACTTCCTGATTATTATACTTGGGTCCTGGCGTCTTTTTTATTGTTTCTAATATCACTCGAAGACAAAAAAAAAGATTTTAAAAAGAAAAGATATTTCAGTGTACAAATTAATTTTTACTACACTTCATCTCAGTCAAGTGATCAAATACATTTAGCGATCCCGATTTGTAAACATTTATAACTTTTAAGTTATCCCACCTTTAAAAACACTATAATCCGTTTCTTTAATATTCTATTTTTGCTTTTATCAAAATCACTGTGTTATGAAAGGTTGCATAGTGCCATTTAAATATCCATTATGCATATGAAACTGGACTGATGGGAGAGAGAGAGATCTAGGGAGCGAGGAAAAAAGTGAGAGGGGAGAAAAGTAGACAGGGAAAGGAAAAGAAAGAGAGGGAGAGAAATAGAGAGAGAAACAGAGAGAGAAAAAAAGCATCAATATAGCTGCAAAAAGAATCAACCTCCATGCACTCACCACGGAATACAGATCGCAAGATAGTAAAATAAAGCGATCTGAGTAAGAATAATTCAGATAATCAAATCAAATTTATAAACTTTCTTTAAATAGATTAAGCATATATTTATTTGAATGATAAACTGACGGCGAAGTTATGAACAGTGGGGAAATGGAAAAGATCAAAAAGCGCTCTATAAGGCACTCAAAGAAGTACCGGTATATAAACATGTTCATATAAACGAAACGACTCGGAATGTGGAGGCATGTGTCCATTCTCGGGTTGCATGAAGTTACAATAACATCTATATCAAATATTCCAGAGCATGAACTAGGTCTACACCACGTGCATGGATGTACTGTCACTCTGTCAGACTGACAGCTCACGAGCCTAAAATATTTTTAATGGGTTGTCAATGATGATCTTAAAAAAATGAACTCTTTCCCACCAGGGTTCTGTAAAATATGAGGGGCCACAGTTCCGAAAAATCTCTGACAAGAAAAAAAATAATAAAGTTATCAGATTTTACAGGTGTCTTGTGGGGTCTTAAATTTGTGAGGGGTACGAAAACATAATTATGGAGGGGGGGGGGCACGTGTGTGTACTTGACATATGCCAGATTGGATTGAAGCACCTGCCCCTTAATAATTGTACCCCCTCCTGGATCCGCCACTTGTGTCGACCCCCATACTACTAATATAACGCCCCTGTCCCAAAACAATTAAACCCACATCCCCGGGCCTGGTCCGACTCTTGCCCCTTAGGATAATGAGCCTATTATCACTGCCGTAAATCTGCAAGAATTTCTTTTCAACTGGGGGGGGGGGGTGACCATTCAAGGGGAACAAAGCCATCCCCCCTGATGAAAAGAAGGAATTTGCATGCGGATTTACGCCAATGCCTATTATACTCCAAGACAATACTCGGACAGCTACACCTAAAAGGAAATTTCCCGTAGGCCTATAGACAGAAGGCGTCCGAAAGGGTATACAAGAGTCAGTCCGACCCTGGTCCGACCAGAGATAGTTGTCCGGATATTAATCAATGACAAATAAATCCCCAGTCTCTTTACAGGCATGTCTTGTCTCCAGATTTAAATATTGTTCATTTGTACAAAACTTTTTCGATTTATACCGACACTTTGGTCGATTTAGAACAGTAAAAATGGCAATAATGATTGTTTACCATAACAGAACGAATACAAATTAAGATATCCAGTAACTGTTTGCATCAACTTGTGGATGGCAAGTAAAACAACAACAGCAAACAAAAAAAATATACATATAAAAAAATTCTATTAGGCTATAACAGTAATAAATAACTATGACAAACCCTGCACAAACGTGCCACATACCAAATAACGAGAAAGAAAACCCCAGATTTTATAAGATGCTTCACTAGCTCTATGCACGAGTACACTCAGAACTCAACTCTTATAATTAGTAAACGTCTCTTATGTACTCTGTTATGAATAGGCCTGTACGGTACCGGTACAGCACGTGGCTCTCCAGCTGACAGACTGGCACCCAGCTTTTGTTATTAGTCACGTTATGCGTATGCTCTCGAATACCCCGAGATAGTGGTTACTCCAACACCAGTCTCGTTCTTATGCAACTTCGATTTTATAACCAGGGTCGTTGTAACACGATCAGTAGATGTCCGGAGTGTGTACATGAAAAGACCACAGAACGTCTTTAGGAGTTCTGTGAGACTGACCCACCGACAGACCAGTTTACATGTACTACTAGTGGCCATTCTTGTGACAGATGGTAGTCCTTTCTGGAATTTTCCCCATATTCAGAGGTAAACGATTGAATCATATTGCCATTTGTCTTGTCTTGTCTTTCCGTTGACGCCCACAATCAATGAGTTCCAACTGATAATTATGTTTCTATAATAATACCTAAACTTTATTTTATCATGTGTTCTATTGAGATTTTGAAGTGATTCTTGGTTGTATGAATTTTCGAAGACGTGAAAAACACCCTTCCGGATGTTGGTCATTATTATGGTCATATCAAATAGATTACATAGATACATGTAATTGAATACTCTCGTATATATTCCCCAGGAATGCCAGGATTTATAATTTTGTGTCCTTTGAGACAGTGTTATTGGGTGGATATTATTTATCACTGTTTCTTCATGACTATTCCAATAAATCTGCCATTAATAAATCTTGTAATAAATCATGCTAGCATGTCTTTATATTTGATTGATTTTATTGCTGTTGCCAAACTTTATAGGAGCACCAAGCGGATGTACGCGGACATAATTATGACTGATGAACACATACCGTGATATGGGAGCTAGAAAGAATGGGTTTAGCTTACGGAGCACTGATATCTTATGAAGCTCTGAAATAATGCGTCACATTTTCGAGATAGTAGATCCAAGGAAATAGTAGATCATTATCCCCTTGAAGGAAATTATCTGAGGGAAAGACATGGTTTTTACTGCGTGGTGTATATCTATCATATATTATCTGTTTAATTAGCCTCTTGTGGGTTTTTGAAGATTGATTGTTACTGAATGGTACTGTATTTCTAAAATTACCAGTATCATCATCATGGGTATAAGCATCACGAGAGAATTAAGGATGTAGGGGCGTGAATCCTCAGTTACACCTCCACCAACACCACCAACCCCCCCCCCCCCCATATAGCTATATAGTATCTTGTGTCAGCTAGTTATGAATTTTTCTATGCCGTCAGTGAATCGTTAAAAAATTAATGACCCTTTTCTGCTTGCTGACGTTTCTCTTAACAGCCTTTGGCAAGTTTGTAAATCCGAAAACCAGGTTTTACTCTTGCCGACAAATTTGACAATCTGCTCACTCTTGTTTCCTTCTGGAAATTTTCAGCAGTCCCGTCGGAAATTTGGCCCGTCATCCGCCCATTTAAAATGGTCTAGTGATGCCCCTGAATGGATATATACCTCCATGATCCCCAGTCTCTTTACAGGCATGCATTGTCTCCAGATTTAAATATTATTCATTTGTACAAAACTTTTTCGATTTATACCGACACTTTGCTCGATTTAGAACAGTAAAAATGGCAATAATGATTGTTTACCATAACAGAATAAGTGCAAATTAAGATATCCAGTAACTGTTTGCATCAACTTGTGGATGGCCAGAAAAACAACAGCAAACAAAAAATTATACATATAAAAAAATACAATTCTAACAGTAATAAATAACTATGATAAACCCTGTATAAACGTGCCACACACCAAATAACGAGAAAAAAAAATTATAAGATACTTCACTAGCTCTATGCACGAGTACACTCAGAACTCAACTCTTATAGTAAACATCTCTTATGTAATCTGTTATGAATAGGCCGGTACAGCACGTGGCTCTCCAGCTGACAGACTGGCACCCAGCTTTTGTTATTAGTCATGTTACCCGTATACGCTCGAATACCCCGAGATAGTGGTTACTCCAACACCAGTCTCGTTCTTATGCAACTTCGATTTTATAACCAGGGTCGTTGTAACACGATCAGTAGATGTCCGGAGTGTGTACATGAGAAGACTAAACCCACCGACTGACCAGTTTACATGTACTACTAGTAGCCATTTTTGTGACAGATGGTAGTCCTTTCTGGAATTCTCCCCAAATTCAGAGGTAAGCTATTGAATCATATTGCCATTTTCTACTGATAATTATGTTTTTTGAGATGATTCTTAGTAAACGAAGAAGCTTGATGGGAGGAATTTTAATTTGTAAACAAATTTTTTAGGCATTTTTACTCCCAGTGTTAAAGATCGTATGCTCGATCTGTAATGAAAAACACAAGTCAGAAAAAAATTGGAACCAGCGGGATTCGAACCTGTCATCTTCTGCTTGCCGGGCAGCGACTTAACCACCAGGCTATTCTGGTTCACGGCCAAGTCACGATGAACTGGATTCAAATACCCAAGATCCTCTTCTTTCTGACTCATTAATATCCAACGGTCCGCCGTAGACACTTGTTAGTAAATGAAGAAGCTTAATGGGAGGAATTTTAATTTGTAAACAAATTTTTTAGGCATTTTACTCTCAGTGTTAAAGATCGTATGTTCGCCCGGCAAGCAGTAGATGACAGGTTCGAATCCCGCTGGTTCCAATTTTTTCTGACTTGTGTTTTTCATTACAGATCAAGCATAAGATCTTTAACACTGGGAGTAAAATGCCTAAAAAAAGAGATGATTCTTGGTTGTATGAATTTTCGAAGACGTGAAAAACACCCTGCCGGATGTTGGTCATTATTATGGTCATATCTAATAGATGACACAGATAAATGTAATTGAATACTCTCGTATATATTCCCCAGGAATGCCAGGATTCATAATTTTGTGTCCTTTGTGACAGTGTTATTGGGTGGATATTATATATTTATCGCTGTTTCTTCATGATTATTGCAATAAATCTGGCGATAATAAATCTTGTAATAAATCATGCTAGCATGTCTATATATTTGATTGATTTTAATGCTGTTGCCAAACTTTATAGGAGCACCAAGCGGATGTACGCGGACATAATTATGACTGATGAACACATACCGTGATATGCACTATGAACATGGCAAACAAAGAAGCGGACAAAATATACAGCTCCTCATTGTACCTTCCACACTGGTTCTGGGAGACAAAAGAACATCCCTTCATTGCTATTATATAAAAATATGTAGAACAGGTGTCACATGCATATTCACCTGTTATACTTATTTTACATAATAGCAATGAAGGTATGTTCTTTTGTCTACCAGAACAATTGTGGAGGGTACAATGAGGAGCTGTATTTTGTCCGCTCTCTTTTGTCATCGTGTTCATAGTGATGGGAGCTAGAAAGAATGGGTTTAGGTTACGGAGCACTTATGAAGCTCTGAAAGTTTCACATTTTTGAAGCTCTGAAAGTTTCACATTTTTGAGATAGTAGATCCAGGGAAATAGTAGATCATTATCCCCTTGAAGGAAATTATCTGAGAGAAAGACATGGCTTTTACTGCGTGGTGTATTATCAATAATATTGACCGATGTACTATTCATTTATTTTGTATGCTGATGATACAGTACTTTATTTTTCACATAAAGATGTAAAAAGTAGAAAGTACACTGAACATTCAGCTAAAACAAATTTACAAGTGGATGTGTTCTTATAAGCTAAGTTTAAACTTTGACAAGACAGAAAGTTTGTTGATTGGCTCTCGTAAAATGTTAACCAAGCATAATGCACTTAAGTTATTTATACAGGGTGAGTTTATCCAAGCACAAGAAAGTGTAAAATATTTAGGAGTTGTTAAATCAGCAATTGAAATGGGATAGACATCTAGAATATATATGCACAAAAGTTAGTAAACTTGTTAAATTTTTGGGCCGTCTCCATCATTATTTGAATGAACCTAGCTTAAAATTGATTTATCAATCCATAATTCTTCCTTTATTTGATTATGCTGATGTAGTGTATGATTCTTGTAACAAAAAATCTAGTAATCAACTGCAAAAGTTAAGAGCAGGTAGAATTATACTCGGGATAAGTCCATTCAAACACATATCTAATTATAATATTCATCAGATGTTAAACTGGGAATCGTTGGCTTGTCGTCGTTTAAAACATACAAATTCGATGGTTTTCAATATTCTACATGATTTCAGTGCCCCTTACTTAAATGACTCCTTTCAGTTGGCTTATCATTCTTATTCTTTACGTTCTATCGGAAATTTATCTTTACCAAAACCACATACCGAATCATGTCGTAGAATGCAGTGGCGGATCCAGGATTTAGTAACAGGGGGCACACAAATGAAGGTTTGTCAATTTTTGCAAAAGGTAGACCCGTATTTTGTGGTCTCGCCAGCTTCTCGAAAATTCGCTCAGTGGGGGGGGGGGGGGGTTATGGGGGCCAGTTTCCCTCCATAATTCCCTTACAAGCAACAACAACAACAAGAAAAATTGTCCGGGGGGGGGGCACGTGCCCCCTGTGCCCCCCTCGATCCGCCACTGTAATGTATGTTTGTTTTCTTTTATATTTGGTAAATAAAAATCAATCATAATTATAAGTTTTATTAGCGTCTTATGGGTTTTTGGAAGATTGATTGTTACTTAATGGTACTGTATTTCTAAAATTACCAATATCATCATGGATATAGGCATCACGAGAGAATTAAGGATGTAGGGGCGTGAATCCTCAGTTACGCCTCCACCACCACCCCACCCCCCCCCCCCCTATATAGCTATATAGTATTTTGTGTTAGCTAGTTATGAATTTTTCTATGCCGTCAGTGAATCGTTAAAAAATTAATGACCCTTTTCTGCTTGCTGACGTTTCTCTTAACAGCCTTTGGTAAATTTGAAAATCCGAAAACCAGGTTTTACTCTTGCCGACAAATTTGACAATCTGCTCATGCACTCTTGTTTCCATCTGGAAATTTTCAGCAGTCCCGTCAAAAATTTGGTCCGTCATCCGCCCATTTAAAATGGTCTAGTGATGCCCCTGAAAGGATATACCTCATGGATTATGTATTAGATGCTTTGTGTATATTGCAGGATGTCTTTTAAATTAATCTTAATCATTGTTTCTAAAATGAATATGAGGTCAACGTAAATGAAATTGTTGTAAAGGACTATAGGGCATGTTATTATGAGATAAGACAGAGCAGGGGGTGTTTCACAAATTCCTAGTTACGTGCTGTATATTACGCATCACCGCATTGGTCAGACCATGCTCATGGGATGCGCGTTATTGGGTAATCTACCAATGAGATAACGTGTTTAGTACCGTATGCGCATTGGCCATTATTTTAACAGGCATATTGAGTGACAGTATGGAGGGATTGAATTATGCATACGGGGAGAGAGTACAGGAAAGAACAAAATAAATATATTTTTAGAAGGATATGTAAAGGCATGTTTTCTTAATATTTGAAAAACGTGCTTGAGAGAAAAAAAAGAATAAGAGGCTTTCATTCTGCAGCGTACTCTGCCTGCTCTGCCTGCTTGTTGAATACTCAAAGTCTTCTGCAAACAAGATAAGCACTGAGCACCCACGAACAAAACAACGTATTGGGTAAAAATTGGCCAACGTGAGTGTAACTATGTTTCCAACTAAATTTTTGGGCAATTTTTATCAGTTATGTCCAACTGCGGTCATTTTTGCTTAATTTGCAGTAGGCCTAAATAGTGATTGCGGTTTGGAAAATATTATCCAAGGCCTTTGATGCTTAAAATTGCCCCAAAGTTGGTCGGACACAATTAATTACCCTCATAATTACTGGGCAATTTCTTACCCAACGTTTTTATGCCCCTTAGACAATAAATATGTGATAATGCTCTTTTAAAGAGGGGTTGTCCTTGGATAATTTCCCTAGGAGTAGTTGTCTTGGGTCTTTGTTGGGGAAGCTGTTTTTGGAAGAAGTTGTCCTAAGGAGTATTTGTCAGGGGATAGTCCTGGGCGTAGTATTAGAATCAGGGAATCAGGGGGTAGTATTAGAATAACCAAGATTGCAGATTACACACCGTCATTGTAATTTGGATCACGGTCTCCTCTTGCAGTTGATTAAATCTATCGTCATCATGCTGGCTAACCTTCGCCCATCCCTTCGCTATGTGGCAGGCTTGGTCTCTGTAGTCCTCCTCAAGTCTGCCCTTCACTCGTCGCCATCATCCGGTGCCATGGCAACTGTACCCTCCAATCCATCACATGACAGAGCACTGCCGCATCGAGGAGAACAGAACCACTACTACATGGGTCATCATCATCGATATCATCATCATCCAGAGTACCATCAAAGCGATGGAACGAGTGATTCATCAACATCGTCCTCATCGGAGCCGTGGTTTGAGTCGATAAACGGGGGATTTGCTGCTGGGTCAAATCCAGTCCAGAAGAATTATGGCGTTGCTGTGACAGATGTCGATAACGACGGTAAACTGGAGATCATTGTTGCTGGGTATGTTAATTCAATTTGGAGAATGATCTCAGCTGATACACTGTGTGCCAACTATTTAATTTGAGGTGAATTTGCAATAATGATGATCATTCTCATTTGCAATATCACCTTTGTTTATTTTTTTCAGTCCTCGTACTATAAGACGATCCTTCCATTTCATGGTTCATATCCCCTTCTGCTTTTCTGTTGTTGTTCGAAGGTTTTTATTTATTTATTTATTTATTTATTTATTTATTTGTGCATGCTTCAGGAATCATATTTACAATCACATAATAATACAAAGTATTATACAGTAATATTGTTTCATATTGAAACACACAGAGGTTTGGCAAAATAAGCTATAAGCTTGAGAGGTATTGCCACACCTGCATACTTAAAACAAACAATATAAACGGGTAAAACCATTATAATAAAATAAACATAAATCAAAACGAACCTTAAAATGGTAAACGAGATAATAAAAACAAAAGAGGAAAAAAAAAAAAAAAGCATATGGAAATATACAAAAGAAAAGAAAAGAACCCCTATATAGTTAGTAAGTTATAAAGATATAGATTTACATGTACACCCAGAGAAATTCACAACGCTTGTAAGAATCTATATAAAGTGAGAATATACCCAGAACTGATGGATACAGAAACAGCACTAGTTACATATGTGAGATAAGCATGCATTTAACACTGCTTTTGAAGGAGTGTATGGTCAATAAGTTACGAGTTTCATTTGGTAATGAGTTCCAAACATCTGGGCCATAATGCCGTACAGATTTATGTGCTAACACTGTGCGGGGGTTGGATAAATGAATGTTTGCTGATTGTCTAGTCCGATAAGAATGAATTTCGTCATTTCTTTGGAACATTGAACAAAAGGTCGCAGGCAAGAGCTTGGTGTTATAACGATACATAAATGTTGACATTTGAAGGAAATTAATGTCACAGACTGGCAGAGTTTTCAGTTTAATAAACAGGGGATGTGTGTGGTCAAGGTAACCAGCACCAGCACATATTCGAATTGCTTTCTTTTGTAGCATGAGAATATTATCGGTTGTACCCTTGGATGTAGCCCAAAGGATATTACAATAGGAAATATATGGTAGAATAAGAGTGTTATATAAAGTAAATAATGTTCTGGAGGGTACAATATACCTAACCCTATATAAAATACCAATGCCACGAGAAATCGGTGTCCTTATGTGCTGCAAGTGATCTCCCCAGTTGAGTTTTTCATTTATCAGAACACCAAGGAACTTCGTACATGTTTTCTGCTCTAATAGGACATCATCAAGTTTGATGGAAAGATTTTGTTGACATGATTTTTTACCCTTGAAATGAATAAAATTAGTTTTTTGCAGGTTGAGAGACAGCATATTACTTCGAAACCAATTCGCTATTTTTGGCAGTTCCGAGTTAACTCGGTTTTCTAGTAAATTTATGTCTCGATGAGAAAGGAATACACTCGTATCATCAGCAAATAAAATGTAATTCAACAAAGTGGATACATTACATAAGTCATTAATATATATAAGAAAAAGCAGTGGCCCTAGTATGGAACCTTGAGGCACCCCACATCTTAAAAGTGATATATCAGAATTGACAAAATTATAACAGGTGTATTGCCTCCTCTGTGAAAGGTAGCTGGAGAACCATTCTAAAGCAATGCCTCTTACCCCATAGTGTTCAAGTTTATATAAGAGTATGGAATGATCAAGTGTGTCAAAAGCTTTGCTCAGATCCATGAACACACCTATAGTGTGTTCCCGAGTTGCCAAGGCTCCAGAAACAAAGTCATAAAATCTCACCAACGCAAGGTCAGTAGAGTGAGCCTTTCTAAATCCAAACTGGTTAGGATTAAGTAATTTGTTTTTGTCAAGAAAACCGATGAGTCTATTATAAACAATTCTCTCTAGGATTTTTGAGAAGCTAGGTAGAATTGATATTGGTCTGTAGTTATTAATACTAGAAGTGCTATCTCTCTTATGAACAGGGATAACCTTTGCCAGTTTGAAATGACAAGGAAACACACCAGATGAGAGAGAAAGGTTACAAATGTGCACCAAAGGTATCAAGATCGAACCAATAATTTGCTTTAGAAAAGCTGAACTAATTTCATCATGACCCAAAGCCCTACTATTCCTAAGCGAAGAAACAATATTTAATATTTCAAAATAATCTGTTGGCTTAAGGAAAAGTGACACCTGGGTCTTCCCGTGATTTAGAAGATGGTCCTTGAAATTCATGCCGGTGGAATTTATTTTCTTTGCTTGATTTGGGCCTATATTCACAAAATAATTGTTGAATGCATTAGCAATATCTTCAATATTGGATATTTCATTACCATTATGGACAATTTTTTTGGCAGATTCCGCCTTCCGTCGCTTGCACAATAAATCCTTAACAATTCTCCAAGTAGATGACATGTTGCCTTTAACATTTTCAAATTGTTTTGAGTAGTAAAGACATCGTGATGATCTAATGATCGACGTCAACTTATTACGATATTTCTTATATTTATCTTTATTTTCTTGAGAAGGTTTCTTAACGCTTCTTTTATATAAAATATTCCTTCTTTTGATAGATTGAATGATCCCTTTTGTTATCCACGGATGTTTACCAGATTTCTTAATAGATGATTTCACCAAAGGAATCAGTTTATCAAAGTGACGGTAAAATGTACTTCTAAACAGATCATAGGCTTTTTCAACATCGTTACATCCCAGTACATCATGCCAGTCCTCTGACAGAAAAGCTTCATTTAGATGAGAAATGTTTTCTTCAGTAAAATTTCGTTTCATACTATTTTCGCGTTTTCTAGGAATGTCATAGTGCACATCATAAAGCACACAAAATACAGGTAGATGATCAGAAATTTCACCATAGAATAAACCAGACTGAAACGAACTTTTTACACTTTTTACAAAAATGTTATCGAGAAGTGTTGATGACCGGTCTCCTATTCTTGTTGGTTTATCAATCATTACTTTGAATGCATTTGAATCTAAGATATTCTGGAGACAGATAGTCTTTGAAGTAATAGCCAAGAAATCTATATTAAAATCTATATTTAAATAGCATGAAATTTCCCAAATGCTTGCAAGTATCCACAATGGAATTTCCGTCTTTACTCAGTGTACAAACTTTCCTCTCCTGAAGGTTCGATGGCCCTAACTTAGTTCTGAAATACGACCGTGAAAGCAGACAACTGGAGAACCTAGCCATCGATGACTCTGCCTCTCCCTACTACCATCTTCGAGACCCTCGGGGAAGCGCCATTGGTGTTTGCGCATGTGACGTAGACGGAGATGGACGGGAGGAAATCTATTTCTTGAACACGAACAATGCTTACAGTGGTCGGAAGCAGTATACTGACAAACTGTTTAAGTGGAGGAATGGTCGGTATGAAGATGTCTTATCGGACAGGATCAACTCAAACGTCATCAACCAATATGCGGGTAAGCAACGTAATTCTTGATCAAATTTGTTTTCAAAGGGAACCTTCCACGACTGACACCAAAAGATTTTATTTTTCTAACGCTACTTCCTGTGATAAATAATAGTCAGATTCCATCCCTTATGCAGTCTAATACAGATAATGTTCGTAAAATAATACCTCATACTATACAGAGTTATTCTTAGTTCTTACTCGTAAATAGAAATGAAATACAAATTGCCTTGTAATTGTTTATTCGTTTCGAGAAATCCAGCTTTGTTGACATCACCAGACTTTTTCATACTAGATGATTATAATGACGTTAACGAGCCCAATTGTTTTCTGCAAGTTTATGTTTGATATTCCCAGAATATGGAAGCGATGAAAATTGCATTAAACTGTTGTATATGTTTTCCTCTTATAAAAACAGGTCGCTCTGTAGCATGTATTGACCGAAAAGGATCTGGTCGCTACTCCATCTACCTCTCTAACTATGCCAACAGATGGGTCTCTCCACCCGTTGGACCTTGTGCCATGGTAGAGATGGATGAAACACAAAGCAATGTCAGCGCTGGTATCATCAAGATCAGGAACGTTGCTAGTGAAGTAGGCGTTGAAGGCTTCACGGGTGAGTCCTTCGTTAATTTCAGTTTTGGGGTATATACATGTATATATTTTTTTATCATTCTTCCACATCGTAACTTGAATATGGCTTTATTTTTGTTTGATATCTTGACCTGCTTTTCGTTACAGTTGAAAATAATTATCTACTCGTTTGTTTCGTCGTAATCGCTCCTTAAAACTTTCTTGATGGAAATTTATTTAGTTCCAATTTTGTACCCTGTTTCTGTTTGCCTCTCTTGGGTTATTTAGTACCGTTCACTTAAACCCGCAAAATATTCACATTAGATATTAATAAGATATTCTGAAATATGAAACATTGCCCTGAACTTCCCAACGTTGATTTTTATGAGATGGGTGTCATCAGTAGAGGATATCGGCGTTTAATACAGAAGCAATCATGCTTTTTATCATTTATCTTCTGAAGGTGGCAGAGGTGTAGCAGTAGGACCTATTCTGAACGATGAAGGAAGATCGGATATATTCTGCGACAACGAAGGTGGTCCAAACTTTCTCTACAAAAACGATGGACATGGGAATTTTACAGAGGTTGCAGCCGCAGCAAGTATATTCCAAACTCATTAATTGAAAAAGTTGAAACTATAGCTTACAATTATTATAGAATAGAGGATTTTGGTACGTGAAAAAAAAAATTGCTTCTCTAGCTTTTTAAGACAGGATAATACTGCCTCGAAACGACTTCTATCGCTGTCCCTTTCCACTGTTTCCTTAAGTTCTCGAGAAATGTGTTGTTGAGAATACCTGTGTCCACATTTTTTGTTTCTCTCGGATTGCTTTCATGGACAAGTTTGACGTAATCAATAACTGTGTTAAATATGTTAATCTAGTACGTTTTTTTTTTTTTTTTTTTTAACATTTTGTCAATATTTGAATTGTAACGAGGACAATCGCATATTTATGTGATCACGATTTGTTTCAGGGATTTCTGACGCTGGTGAAAATGGGAGAGGTGTCGCCCTTGCAGACTTCAATGGGGACGGCAAGTTGGATATTGTGTATGGTAACTGGAATGGTCATCATCGTCTATACTTACAGAAAACCAGAGGGGATAGACGAATATTTCAGGTAGGTTCTATTATTCGTCACCCACCCTCCTGCATCTCTCTCTTCGTGACCTCCTTTCTTTCACTAATTCATTCATTCTCTATGTCCAGAGGTTTTGATTTCTGAAATCTTTTATAGAAGAAAGTTTTGGTACTGATTTTTCTTATTTATTGATGGGAAAGATTCCATTGTTCGCGGCAAATATTTCATTTCATTATTATGCGGGATTTTTGTTCGCCATTTAGTATCTTTAAAGTAGCAGTCACGACAAATTCACATGTTGATGACATCACATCACTTCATTCTCTTTTATTCAGAATGTCGCCACATCTTCGTTTGAGGAAGTGTCTCCAATCAGGACAGTGATAGCAGCTGACTTCGACAACGACGGTATCCTTGAGGTGTTCTTTAACAACATCGCCTACCATGGCCCTGCTCCAAACAGGTTGTATAAGATCAGACCGACTGGCGATGGAGACGTGACCATCGAAGAACAGACAAAGCTTGGTGATGCCGCAGAAGACAATGGTTATGGAACTGGTGAATATTCTGTTTGATGCAATGACGAGTGCAACTGTGTGATTTTCCTATTGAATTCCATCTTCCTGAAGGAGAAAATAATGTTATTCTCGTCGCTAATATGTCTTGCCATATTATGGTTGTACAACACACAGTCCAGCGACAATTTCTTATAAACGTATTTCTAACTTCAACGCTGGACCCACCACTATAAACCTTCCTAAAATCCAATCAAAATCCTAACCCTAACTCCATATCTGTGACGGAATAATGTCCGGAGAAAAAGAATGCCGCAAGAGCAAAATGAAAGAGATCACCCTTATCAGATCTTTCCTTAAATGGTACCATAAAAGATAATTTGTTACAATAATATTGACTCACATAAAATCAGCACCAGAAAATCCCATTTTATCGCCAGTCGTCAGTCATTATTATTATTTTTTCATATAGAAATTCATCAAATTGCAGATTATATCTTTGAACTGTTGGTTCATCCACAGGTGGTGCAGTGACCGATCTCGATGGCGACGGACAACTGGAGCTCATATTATCCCATGGTGAGTCGGCGAGCGAACCCCTTAGCGTATTCCGATCCAGACGTGCAGCCAACCATCGATGGCTACGCATCATGCCACTGACGCAAAACAACGCTCCGGCCCGTGGCGCTCTGGTCAAGGTCGTGACGCAGGGTGGCAACTCCCAACTCAGAGTCATTGACGGAGGATCTGGGTATCTCTGCCAAATGGAACCAGTGGCCCACTTCGGCTTTGGCTCTTCCAATATCCCAGTGACCATTGAGGTAAAATGGCCAGATACTTCCACCATCACCCGACAAGTAAGCCAAGATGAAGTAAACTCGTTGATCAAGATTCCACACCCTGGCAATTCATCTACTTCGTCAAGTGACGCGAACCAGCAAGGTAGTTCTGGCGCTCAACGAAACGACATGCAGACATGACCAGCTAGCCAGATTGTGATCGCAATAACTTTGTTTCCCTTTACTTTCCTGTGATATGCATTGTTCATCAAGTGTGTGATATCTGTAATATGTGAATTTTGTTATTTTCTGTTTTGATTTATTTGTGATTATGATTCTTAAAACTTTGTGTAGACATGTATCTGTCAGTGTTTTTCTCCTTTAAGAGGATTTGGGTAAGCATGAATTCATGTAGAAAATAAAAAAGGCATTTTACCTTTCGTAATGAAATATATTGAGTGCTTGCGCAGTGCCACGTATGCCTAGCTTATACCAGACAGTGTATATTTAACGTTTAAATTTCTTAAGCCTATGTAAAATCTGTGTCACCATTTTTAGCTCACCTGAGCCTAAGGCTCGAGTGAGCTATTGCGATGGAAATTTGTCCGTCGTCCGTCGTGCGTCGTGCGTCGTCCGTCGTCCGTCGTCCGTTAACTTTTTACATTTTCATCTTCTTCTCCAAAACCCATGATCGGATTTCAACCAAACTTGGTAGGAATCATCCTTAGTGGTAGGGGACCCAAAGTTGCTAAAATGGTACATGTGGCCCCCAGGGGGGCCCAGGGGGAAGGCCCCCAATTGTAAAAGCTATGTAAATTTCAAACATCTTCTTCTCCAGAACCAGGCAAAGCTCAGACTTGGTATTGTGTATGGAGATACCTCTATAGATGAAGAATGAATGTTGTTCATGAAATTTCTCTGAGTGGCCCTATAGGGGCCCTGTGGGGGTAACATACTGGAGGGGGGGGGGCGCTGCCAGGCAAAATGTACATTCTGATCTTCTTCTCCAAAACACATTATCGGAATTCAACCAAACTTGGTAGGAATCATCCTTAGTGGTAGGGGACCCAAAGTTGCTAAAATGGTACATGTGGCCCCCAGGGGGAAGGCCCCCAATTGTAAAAGCTATGTAAATTTCAAACATCTTCTTCTCCAGAACCAGGCAAAGCTCAGACTTGGTATTGTGTATGGAGATACCTCTATAGATGAAGAATGAATGTTGTTCATGAAATTTCTCTGAGTGGCCCTATAGGGGCCCTGTGGGGGTAACATACTGGAGGGGAGGGGGCGCTGCCAGGCAAAATTACACATTCTGATCTTCTCAAAAACACATGATCGGAATTCAACCAAACTTGGTATGAATCATCCTTAGGGGTAGGGGACCCAAAGTTGCTAAAATGGTACATGTGGCCCCAGGGGGCCCAGGGGGAGGGCCCCCAATTGTAAAAGATATGTAAATTTCAAACATCTTCTCCAGAACCAGGCATAGCTCAGACTTGGTATTGTGTATGGAGATACCTCTATAGATGAAGAAAGAATGAATGTTCATGAAATTTCTCTGAGTAGCCCTATAGGGGCCCTGTGGGGTAACATACTGGAAGGGGTGGGGGGGGGGGCGCTGCCAGGCGAAATGTACATTCTGATCTTCTCCAAAACACATGATCGGAATTCAACCAAACTTGGTAGGAATCATCCTTAGGGGTAGGGGATCCAAAGTAGACCATGGGGTGGGGGGGGGGGGGAATTATGTTAATTTCTAACATCTCATGTACATTCTCCTAGTTGTTTCAATTTCTAACATATCTCCTGGTGGTGCTAGAGAGAACATGCACCAGATATGAATTGATCCACATCAGGTGAGCGTCGTGCCCCCTGGGGCTCTTGTCTAATTACTTATGTTATTATATGCTGAAGCTTGGAAAATCCTTGAATCTTCCTACTTAAATGTTTACTGAACATTTTTAAATCCTACACGGTACAATAAATATTTATTGTGTTTAGACGAAAGAAGGATTATGTGTCTTCTTTCAGTCACATTCTGACTATATAATTTTCAGAAGTTATTATTCTGGTCTGTCCTGAAGTGTAAAAGAGTGTTCGTATAATATATATGCTTTATTACGATTGTTGAGTTGTGATCGCACAGTAACTGAAGTCATATTCTTTGGAATAGCAATATAGGGAAGACGTGTTCATAAAGGGATGGAGTGAGTGAGAGAGAGAGAGAGAGAGAGAGAGAGAGAGGGGGAGAGGGATAAAGAGAGAGAGGGAGTGGAGATGGTAATGCGGAAAGTGAGGAAAGTGAGGAAAGTGCGTTAAAAGAGTGACAGAGAAAGATAGAGGTCAAATTAGGAATGGACAATCCTGGGGGGGGGGGGGGAGGGGGGCTGCAGCCCATTGCCGAAGGGGGACGCCTTTTGCCCGAACATTAACAGTTACTTTCCAGTGTTCTTGCGAGCGAGCGAAGCGATCGACCAATTAAAGAATTGGCCAGTTTTTCGAAGTTCTTTTTCTTTCCTTCCCCTTTCATTTCCTTCTTTTCTTTCTGTTTTAGTTTTCCTTTCCTTTCCCTTTCCTTTCCTTTTCCCTATTTCCTTCTCCTTTGTCGTTTCCCCTTCTCCTTTGCCGTTTCTTCTTTTCCTCTTTCTCTTTCCTCTTGCCTCTCCCTTTTCCCCACCCTTTTTTGCAGAGATGGCGCATTTGCCGGCAGCAATTTGGAGGGGGTGACAACCCCACACCCCGCCCTACTTCTCTAACGACGCTGCTGGTTTCACCCTATCGTTGATGGTATTAGTTTGGTATTGATTGTTTCGAATATTTATCATAGAGGAGAGGGAGGGTTAAAGAGGAGATTTTAATAGATTTGAAGGCATGTCATCATTGCAAATAAAAGTAAAAGTACTGAAGCCGATGTAACTGAATTTCGTGTGAGAGCTAATCAATTTAATCTATTTTTCTCTTCCATTGGTGCAGAATTAGCTTCTAATTTTCATGATCCTCCTCCTTCAATAAATGATGAAGTTCATGTTAACAGTAATGCCAAGTTTACGTTTCATTTAGTCACTGATGACGATGTTCAAAAAGAGCTAATGAAATTGAAAGATAATATTTCTGTAGGTTTAGATGAGATTTCATCCAAAATTCTAAAAATGTGTGCCCCTGTTATTGTTCCGTATCTTACCCATATAATTAATAGATCATTTCTCGAGAACAAATTTCCAAACCAATGGAAAAAGTCAAAAGTTATTCCTATTTATAAATCGGGTAATAAAATTTCACCAAATAACTTTCGACCAATTTCAATATTACCTACGGTATCAAAATTGATGGAAAGATTTGTTCAGCGGCAGGTAGTATCATTTTTAGAAGAAAATAAACTTTTATAAACGGTACAATTTGGGTTTAGGAGTAAACACTCAACATTAACATCTTTGGTTAATATTACAGATGAATGGATGAACGCTGTTGATCAGGGAAAATATACAGGAGCAGTGTTCATTGATTTGAAAAAAGGCGTTCGATTGCGTTGATCCCAACTTGCTTCTAGTAAAATTACGCAATATCGGTATATCTGAAGAATGTTTGCAATGGTTTAATAATTATTTGCATAACAGGTTTATTTCAACTTCTATTGACTCAACTCTCCCAGCACCATTGCCCATTTCTGTTGGTGTACCACAGGGTTCCATTTTGGGGCCCTTGCTATTTATTATTTACATCAATGATTTGCCTCAATATACGAATTTTTGTTCAATTCAGCTTTACGCCGACGACACTGTTATTTATTTTTCTGATTTTGATGTTGATAGTATTCAAAATAAACTAAATTATGATTTATCATTTATTTCTAAATGGATGTGCAATAATAAGTTCACATTGAATTTTGATAAAACTGTATCTCTACTCATAGGCTCAAGACATATGTTAAGTAAATGTAGAAAATTGAATGTAAATATTAATGATATTGCAATACAACAGTCTGATAGTGTTAAATATCTCGGATTTGTTCTCGACAATAAATTAAAGTGGGATGTCCATATTGATAACTTATGTAAGAGGGTTGGGAACTTAGTGAAATATTTAGCTAGACTTCGATATTCTGTTAATGAGTCAAATTTGAACTTGATTTATAAAGCGATTATATTGCCCCTTTTTGACTATGCGGATATTTTAATTGATTCGTGTGATCGAAAACTTATCAAACAATTGCAAACTCTCCAGAATCGTGTGGGCAGAGTAATAATGAAAGTTAATCCATATGAACATATCTCGATAATGCACAAATTCATTCAGTTTTAAAATGGTCGTCTCTCGAATCCAGGCGTAAGAGAAATTTAAATGTATTTGTCTTTAAATCAGTCCATGATATGTTATCCTCCAGCATGAATGATATGTTTCAACCCCCTTCTCATACTTACTCTCTCCGCAGTTATGGTAACTTTGCTCTCCCTAAGCCTAGAACTGAATACTGCCGACGAACTACTCAATATAGAGGCTCAATCCAATATAATGCTCTTCCACATACTACTAAATTATTACAAAGTGTAAACACATTCAGAAAGGATTTAACAAATATTATTCCAGACTTTTTGTAGCTGCTCAGGTATCTTATTTAAATGTACGCTATATTTTAAGCTTTCTCTTTTGTATATATTGTAAATATTTTCTCTGTTTTTCCTGTTTTTATTCCAATTCGTTTCTTTAATTACTGTAAACTTAACTTTTTTGTCAATATATATTTACATGTTTTCTATGTCTATAGGGACCCCTCTGTAAAACAGCGTAGTTATGGCAACAACGCTGAGTATAGGGCCATCCCTCCGTCTTCTTTTTAATCAATTTGCTTTCATGATAATGAATGTATTATTACTTGTTGTTTTGATTGACGGAAAATAAATACAATACAATACAATACAACTCTAGGACACCGAAGAGGAGGGTTTTGATGAACTTGATTGAAGTGTTATCGAAGTAGTCCTGGCAGACAGGGAACTGTAAGTTGTTTACTCATTTAATTAATTATTTAGAAGTTTATTGCATGATTTAGGTTGTGTTTTAGAAATACTTTACATGGCTCAGAAGATGTAGTGAGCAAGTAAGTGAGGTTTCATGCAGTAAGCTATATTATGTATATAGTGAACACCAAAGAGATTTGTTGATTTCTTGTTATGTCAATGATACGAGTATAGTTGTGGGATTATATTTTTATATCTAGTGCTATGAAATATTTGTAATATTAGTTGAAATACAAAAGTTGGTATAAAGTAGTTGTGATATATGTTTGATTAACATGGTGCATCGGTGATATCTGAAGTTTTAAATTTAGAATGCAAAGTTTCGGTGAGTGATTTTTTTTTTGTATATAGAGTTGAGGTATTTTGATGTCGTTTAATCCAAGGTCCTGTCGGTATGGACGAGAATAAATAACTTCAAATATGTGTGAGTGGGGTTAAATGGTATTAGGATGTATTGGGGTTACGAGTTTTAAAATGTTTAATTAGAATGAAGATGGCAAAATTCATACTCATAGGGAGTTTTGATACAGATTTATTTTCAGTGTTCTTATTATGCTTTATTTTGTTTGCTCTTTGACTTTGCATTTTTAAATTCTTGATACAATACTTCAGTAAGAGGTGAGGATCTTGTGTCCCTGAACTCCGGTCCCTAACATCAGGGTATAACCCAACCCCTATTGTCTGTTCCACCTGAATGAGAAGACCGCTGTGGTACTCATTTTGCATAAACAGCAGACGACAACCAGAGTATATGGATGGCTCTGACGACGACGAGAGCACCTATGTAGGTACCATAGGTAGGTACTCTAACGACGACCAGCAGTATGGATGGCTCTGACGACAGCGCCCGAGCGCCATCAACGGTGACCGGCGGCGCAATATTATGTTTCACAACAATGGCAGATGCGGAATTCATTATTTCTTTCTGAAACTCAAAAGCCAGCCACCACCACCACCAATGCCATGGAAAGGAAACTATTGTAGAACAGCATCACTAGGTATGTTATTACATTACCTTAACATATGTATATTTTGATACAGAAAGGTTTGTTATTGTTATTAATGATGAACCACTTTAGTTTCTGCTTCAGTGCTTGTAAATGTAACACAAAACTGGGTCAAAAGCATTTTTACTTTCCTTGACTTGAGTCCCATATGTAATACGACGTGTATTGTTAAAAATTAAAATCGAATCAAAAGCACAAAACTAGTAAAGCGCCTCGAAGTTTCAATACAAATTACAATAGAGAGGGAGAGCGAGCCGGGGGGGAGGGGGGCAGACCTACCAAGTCTCACGCATTCGGGCTCTTACTCCTGCCCAAAAATCTTTCTCACGCCTCTCCATAAAGACCTGGGGGTCGTTTCATCAAACCGTCATAACAACAAGATCAGCGACATCTCGACACTGTCGCTCAACTTGTCCGCTAAGTGTTTCACAAAGCCGTCTTTGCCAAGACCAGCGACAACTTCGCCGACAAGTGACTTGTCGGTACTCCAGACCTGTCATATCTTTATAGAACGCCATCACAAGCCAGCTTTTAGTCAGTCTATGGGCTGCGAAAAAATAACAAATGTAAATTAAGAGAGCACTTATTTCCTGATCTCCAAGCACTATCCTTTATCATTCCTTTACTAATGTCCATATTATAATATTGTACAGACGAACAATACGTTCTTATGGCTTCTTGACCCCCCAACAAGTAAATGAGATTAATATTAAAAATACCCACATCCGTCTACCATAGAATCAGCATCGAAAACGGAACAGTCTGTATATACAGACCCATGTGAACGACGACAATTTATTATGTATGTATTTTCGCCTTTTTCCCCCAAATAAAATAAGATCTGGAGCTATTTTTTGGGGTGGAGCTTAAGAGGTTGGAAAAAAATATTTCAAAAAATATTCAAAAATCTACGAAACATATTTAGATGTTTTAATAACAAAATATGAGTTGGGTGCATCCCCGCACACCAACAGAAATCAACTTGCATTTGGATTTCTGGGGACCTTTATCAACAGGTAAACAACGAGGTGGAGATCGATGAACCGATCGCGCCGGTACCACTACGAGCGCTGAGGGCTCCCTTCATCATAATCGTGAAAAATACAAAGTGGATGCTCTGACCGGATTTCCTTCTACATTTTCTGATTTCATGCCAGGTTCTTCAATAGAATCTTTAATCATCTTGATAAAGTGAAATTTTCAGGCTGTTTTTGGCCCACGATCTTGCTCCTTTCTAGCACACATATGTGCTAGAGATCATACGTGCTATAGGAGGCAATTCCTCGCGGTACGAAGGTACATAGTGTGAGGCGATCTCCAATAACCTCGCATAAATGTGAGTGCTGAAAAGGTGGCTTTGGAGGGAAATTTGATTATAAGTTTTTTGTATTTTCTGAAAGTTCATTCATTAAACTACCATCTGACAAAATTTCAGGGTAAAATACCATGTTGAAATACATTTTTACTCATTAAAAATGACCATTTTTTCCTGGACATTCAAACTTTGTGTGTCAACTAGCTGGGATTGTAGTTTATGTCGCTTTTCTAGTACAGCTTAAACACTATGCACTGTCTGATATTCAAAATCTAAAGAAACAAAGAAATACATGTATATCTATTCTACAGGTATGGAAAGTTTCAACCCAATCCAATTAGTATTTCACAGTGTATGCTAGGGAGTTTTGACTCGACCTTTTGTGCAACAAACAGTAGGACACATCAGGCGCTCTTATTATGGTCACTCTTTTTTAGACCCTGTTTTCTCTATTGCTTTGGTCATTATAGCCTGTCTCACAAGTTAACATTCTCATTGTAATTTACAAGGGTTTGCTTAGTGAGAATCTAAGCTTTCAAACTATTGAAATTAAAAAAAACCCCAAATTTCCAACTTATTGGTCGTTTTGTGGTGGAGGGTCACATGTATGCGAAATTATTGTAGATGATCATGATGATGTGCACACGCTTGCATACAAAGTCTGTGAGGAAACACTCACTCATATGCAGGGTTATTGTTGATAACCTTGCAAGGTGCATGCACTTTGTACCACGAAGAATTGCCTCCCATATCAAGTGTGTGATCTCTAGCACATATGTGTGCTGGAAAGGAGCAAGATTGCTGGCCAAAAACAGCCTGAAAATTTCACTTGATCAAGATGATAAAGATCTTATTGAAGAATCTGGCGTTATATCAGATTTATACCATCCTAAAATGTTGAATGAAATATTTGCTTAAAATTTTGCTTATTATATTGCTGTTTTTAACTCTTCAACTTAGAGGTCATGACTGCCGCTGAAATTGACACAGCACCACATAGTGGTGGTTTCGTGAGTGGTGAGGGGACACTCACACATTTGCAAGGATATTGTAGATGTAGAAGTAGGTGAGGGGAAAGAGGACACCACAGCGTGTGATGCAATGAAGCACTTCTGTGCGGAGTAAATGGTGGTTTCCTCAACCATGGATAATGCCGATTGATCTAGATCTAATTTCATATTATATTTGGTTGTATGAATAAATCACTTTAAATATGCATACTCCTAATATTTCAAACTTAGGTGACCAATTAAGAGTTTCGTTTACAAAATTTCTCATATTCGGAGATGAAATTTAAGAATGGTTAACAGTACTTTGGTAAACTTTGGCCAAAAATCCCTGTTGGACTGGAAAAAAGAAAACACTAAAAATCAGTGTGAGTCGGATGGTTTTTACTTCTAATGATTGATGACCGGATTCTGGGACCTTATCAAATTGAAAATTAGGGATCTACTCTGCTACAAATTTTGGTTTCTGTGATGGAAATGCTCATTTTTCTACTTCTTCAGTTATGGTCTGATCCACCCTGGGATTTTATTCTTGATAATCCAAACTACTCTTATTTGCAAAGAATAGACCAGGATATGATCTCAGTTGCATGAGATTATCCTTGATATTCTTGTACATGTATGAGAGATTAAACACACAACAATTCATGGCATGGAAGATTTACTAGGCCGGAGAAGACCAGGTCAAACCCGAAAAGAATGCTGATATGTATCCATGTGTAAAATAACAGATGTTCAGTGAGATGATGCTATTGTTTTTCTTCTTCTTTGAAATAAATCATAAGTCAACAATCACTTATTTGTAGGTTTTATAGTTCATTAGGATTAAAAGTTGTTTTAAAAGACTGGTGCTATCTCTTCTGTCTTGGCAGGAACAGTCATCTAGTGATAGAATCAAGATGCCTTTCATAAATGCTTTCATGGTATGCTCAAGATGTCAGCATCAACTTGTACTTCAAGGTCTGAGCCATGTCAGAGGAATAGCAACAGGAGTGCGGTTCGTATAGGGCTATGCCTTTTTGTTTTAGTATTGAATTTGTTTTTCAGAGTCAGGACATACACTTATTTTAGAATAGAAATGTAAAAGCTGTATATTCTACAGGTATATAGTTGAGTTACACACAAGTTTCCCTCCTAATGAAACCTGGAATCACTGTTTAAGACAACATGAATATATGTCTCTAAGTTCTAGTGATCTTGATTATTTTTTATTAGGTTGGTAAAAGTACAGTGTAGTCGCGTTACATAACCTAACCTAAAAAAATTATTCACATTAATTGTTGTTGCTGTATTCTACATGTATACCAAAAATCTGGTATTTGCATTGATGTGTGTTTAAAGATCATTTTCATTGATTTTGAAACGAATTCAGTGCGCTCTAAAAATTTGTTCAGGAACATATATTGCCAATTTTCAAATCTATGAGTTGATTCATATGACCCTTTAAGAGTTTTTGTGATATTCTGTAGTTTCATAGACTAATCAATATATATTTATTCATTCACAGGCTATGGAGTCAGGCACAACCAAACTATTATGATGTGTTAGGAGTGCAGAAAGATGCATCAAGCTTAGAAATAAAATCAGCCTACTTCAAATTATCAAAAACTGTAAGTATGCCCTCTGAAAGCCAGAGATTTTAGTTTTTGCAAGTCTCCTTTTAGATAAATTTTGAGTGTTGCAGTGCTAGAATAGAAACTTGTGTAAATAAAGAAGCAATATTGCTTTAGAATCTTCCTCTGAATATTGGGGTTTAGAAATGTGAAATGTGAAATCTATAATTAGCAGCAGGGTTTCCATGACTTTCATACAAAGAAACATTCTCACCAGTGTTGTATTTGCTCATAAGTTGCTTTCAGATAGTACTCTTGCAAGGTGCTAAGGTCTGCTGTAATACCATGTCAGCTGTGCTGTACAATATGTAACACAGGGAAATAAACACGCCCAGAAGAAGATGTTAACTGGGGGTTTTTCCACTTTTATTCCTCCCGTCGTATGGAGTGTGACAAATATGAACTAGAACAAGAACCCCGACTACTTCATGCCCATCAAGCAAGTGTAATTAAATCAGCCTTCATAGCCCTGATACTGATGACTGTAATCTCTTAAAAGGAGAGAACCTTCTGACTTGACAGACTCTGCGGCTCATGGCCGTTGAGCTTATCGAGTGCAGTGCTTTCTTTTATTTTTTGTTTCAAACAGAAAAATGCAAGAAATTTCTGGACTAATCCATTCCACAGAAGGGGGGGGGGGGGGAAGAGGGAGAGGGCTATTTACAAAGGAGGGGCAATTCATGTAAAACTTGTTTTGCTCTGTTACACACTTCCCTGCTTAATTGAGTGGCGTCCCGACACTCAGGCTACAAAAATTAATTACACCAAATATCTTGTCACCATCACAGCTGTTTCAGATTTTATAACACTTCCACCTTGCCAATATGCAAACTAATATTAATCGTGCGATTAAAAAAAATAGATTACATACTAGTAACACAGAACATGAAAATTCAAGTCATAACACAATTGGCCAACCCGCACCACTAATACGAACTTTCAGGTCTCATGACGAGAATCACAGAAAACATATCTAGTGCATAACTCAACTGTTTCAGCCCTATACACTCCTCACTATGCAATACTAAACTCATGACGAGCCTCCTAGCATTGACATCAGCCTAAGTGCTAACCGACTGATCCTAACAGTTTTAGAGTCTTTACTGCCAAGCCTCTTATCGACATAAATTTTCATGTTACAGCTGTGTCTCTCACAAACCAAATGATTTTAACAGTATATACACCCTATATAAACCTATACCCGGTGTCATTTTTGTATTTATAAACAATTTAATACTTTCGCAAAATACCCATCAGGAAAACAGACCTGTGCTTCGTTACGATAATGGATATCCCTATCACCATTGCAATACACAAAGAAATCCTAGTAACCTATGGCTAACAATCAACGCGACCAATGTGCCCTTTCTGGCCTCCTTACAAGGTTAACAGAGAGACAAAGGTACGGAGAAACTCTTTACTGTTCCGAATAGTCAACCCGTATTTCTCTCATGCAATTCCGGTCTCATGTCGAGGTTTTCAGAATTAACATTAAATACTTCAACCGACTAATTCTAACAGTAATTCCAGCCAATTCCTAGTAACATAAGAAATATCAATATGAAACAATGCAATACGATATCCATATCAGACTATACACGCACTCAGTTACCATTGCTGACCAAAATATTAAATAAAACATTACGGACATAGGCTTCCCTGCTTTTTTCAAAAGCAGTCTCTAAAACCAGCAAACCAACGAAATGCGCGTACCGTCAATTAACAACATTACTAATAATTTTCAAACAAATTTACAGATTACTAGACTATGAATTCCAAATGTCCCCAAATTTCAAAGCAAAAAATATTCTGATTATTCATTATTGACAAAGCCATCAATGCTACAGTTGCATACATGTACCTACTCTACTCATACTGTATTACTGTCATCCCTCCTAATGTCCTATCAATATATAAAATATCAAAACCGACCCAGCTACAGCACTCAGAAATATACACAGTTACCATGGTAACACCTTAACCGACAGTAATATTTACAAAACTTTGTCATCCAAGATCAAAGTTGACAGTGTCCTTGCTGACGAAGCTGCACAGAAGGCCAGGGCTTTGCAAAGATGAAAATCCTGCCGTCATGTTGGTAAAAGTATTTAAATGTCCCATTAATCGCGAAAAATACTTAACACATTCATGTCGACCACTCTGGAATCGAGGTTTCCAGGTCCCTTGGTGGTAAGCAATTGCTGATCACATCAGACCTGCGTAGTCAGGGTTCTTGCGTGACGACGTCCCAACTGGAGGAATCCTGTCCGTGACGCCAAGATGTAACACAGGGAAATAAACAACGCCCAGAAGAAGATGTTAACTGGGGGTTTTTCCACTTTTATTCCTCCTGTCGTATGGAGTGTGACAAATATGAACTAGAACAAGAACCCCGACTACTTCATGCCCATCAAGCAAGTGTAATTAAATCAGCCTTCATAGCCCTGATACTGATGACTGTAATCTCTTAAAAGGAGAGAACCTTCTGACTTGACAGACTCTGCGGCTCATGGCCGTTGAGCTTATCGAGTCCAGTGCTTTCTTTTAATTTTTGTTTCAAACAGAAAAATGCAAGAAATTTCTGGACTAATCCATTCCACAGAAGGGGGGGGGGAAGAGGGAGAGGGCTATTTACAAAGGAGGGGCAATTCATGTAAAACTTGTTTTGCTCTGTTACAAATACAAAGAATTATTTTTCATTGAAGTCATCAACTATGACAGTACTACTTCACACTTGTTATTGGTACTATGTCTGTGTGCTGATGCTTGCCAAAAGTTGATGATGCTCTATACTTTTTTTTTTTAACTGATAGTGATACAGGACACAGTGACACGACATTTGCTCCATCGTCCATATCTCAAAAGTTCAAAAGTTAAGGTCAGTGTCATGATTTGTTTTTTGGTTCAGGACATTGTGAAGATTAGGATTAGGGTTAGGATTGGGGTTATGGTTAGGTTTAGGTTTAGGATTATCATGTCAAAGTTAGGCCGGAGCGATTGTCACCATCTATTACTCTTGGAACCACAGGACACATGTTTGGGAGAAAATTGCTCCACTCTCATTTTTGTTTTACATTAGTAGAAATTGTATTTTCAACCCCTGGAGACTGATCTAAAAGTAGGTGAAGGAGTGACATTCATCTATTACTTTGTTTCCCCAACAGCTCCATCCTGATACCAACCCCCAGAATCCTGACCAACATGACTTGTTTGTGCAGCTGAATGAAGCCTATGGAATCCTGAGTAAATCTATCACCAGGAGGGAGTATGATCTGAGTCTTACCAGACCACCGGTAAAGGAGATCAGAGTACATAATATGGATGTTTCACCAGACAACCCATTTGGTGGACACAGAGAAGCAGATTGGTATGATATCCATTTATCAGTGCTTAATATAACCGCTAGTTACAGTAGTTTGTTTTTTGTCCAGCACACTGAAAAGCGTAATGATTTTTAGATCGTTACTAGGGTGAAATTGCACTGTAGAAATTTAAAACCTGTGAACACAATTGAAAATCTGTGGACAGAATTTTGTATCATAATATTAACCTACTATAAAACAGGTTTGATTTATTAAATTGATTGAAGATATGTGAAACAGATGTGCTTTTTTATCAGTAGCAAGCACATTCCATAAATCTATCGCTCAATACCCAACTTTTTTTCCTTTAAAAGTGGAAAGAATCTTGCTCTTTGCTTTAAATGACCCATCTCAAAGTGATGGAGTTGCTTCACGACTAGCTGTTACTTGCCCTTGTGAAACAAATTTTTCTAGATATGTTAAAGAGCAATCCCAACTTTGTTATAAGTTAATTTGTGTGTGAAAGCATAAAATCATAGAAACAGGATGGTGAAAGTTAGAAAGAAATCGGACAAATAACAAGAAAGTTTTGGATGTTTGAAAGATGAAATAACTAAATCTATGCGAATCTCAAAATTGCACTTTTGTCACTTGATCATGACATATTCATTGACGTACACAAAATAATATTAATTTCCACTTGCCTCCTAAGCGCCTTTTCCCTCTGGGTATTTCTCGAAATACATTATGCATAGCATATTGTTATAGGTCCTCTAAAAAGAAAGATCCTACTGAGTAATGTTTTAGGAATTGAAATTTTAGTCATGTCATTTGTCAGAACAAATGGAGAGTCGTCGGCTGCTTCGTCACATTGAAATTGAACTGATTTATTATCTTTGATGAAATGTTCTTTGATTAGGTTTCCAAGGACTCATATCTTCAGGGAAGGTGGTGAAGAGAAGGTGAATGAGAATTACTATGGAATCAAAGGGCTGAAGAGGGTTAAGAACATGTACGTCGTGTATGGCTGTATCATCTTCATCTTTACTGGTGCTGTCTTTCATTTCTTTGTCTTCAAGTAAGTATATTTCTTCTTTCTTTATTATTGATACTAAGTTCAGTTAAGCCATTATTCTTGCATGAATATGTATACCAGTTAGTAGTAGGTGCATTCCCAAATGACCCCTGAATATCATAATTGTTTTTGAAGTTTAATAATAATAAAAATGGTAATATATTATATTTATATAGCGCATTATGTGAATACTTCAATGCGCTTTACAATGTTCTTTATTATTTCATAATTATATAACTATTAAAACTAAAATCTCACGAATATACCCACAACGTGCATAGTTCCCAAGATACTCCATCTTATTTTGCAAACCCCATCTTATAAAACAAAAGTAATGCTAGGAGATCGAGTTTTTGCATGTACAGCTCCCAAACTGGGGAATGACTTACGATTGGAAATTAAGAAATCACCGTCAAATACTTCTTAAATCACAATAAGCACATCTTTTCATTTAACTGTTCATACATTTAGTACTTTTACATGTAAGCACGTCAGGAGCTCTTGCAGTGCAGAAGAATATATTTGTATTGTTTCTGCACTTCATAAATTCATATTTTCATTATAAAGATTCTGCTCTCTAGTGGCAGATCAAGTGATGGGGTGCTTCCTTACTGAGTTCAACAATGGTAGTTCATTTCATTCAGTATTAGGGATGATGTTCTTGAAGCTTTGTTTGTTGTTTTTGATATAGGTACTATTCTCCTTTTGTTTGAAACTATTTTTGTCCATCTCTTTTTGTTTTTGTGGACATAAATTGTGCTAGGTCTTACAAATCTCCAGCCTACTGAGGCTGTCAAAGGCATGTTGTTTTTTTTTTTTGCCACAAAGTATGCATTAACTTTACACATGTATATAATAATAATAATCATTGCTTCTTATTATGCACTTATACAGCTAACTTACCATAGTCCAACATGTCATACCCCGATGCCACCTGTGCTGAACACGGGTCAGACATGGGTATGCAATTTTGCTATGCTGTGTAAAGTTCATAAAAACATAAACTGAAGACATCTTGAAAAAAAACATGAAAATTTGTCCAACTCATTTCTGCTATTGGGTTTTCCAGTAGAAATATACTTAGGTGATCATCATAATCCTGCGTTTTCTATTTAGATTTTCCTTATCATAGTGAAAAAGATGAACAGATCTCGACATTTTTGCCTGCGATGTCATGCACTTGTTGCTGGATCAGTCATTCAAAAATGTCAGCACATAACAAGAATGGCAAGATTTTTTCATCTTTTTCATTATGATAAGGAATATTTACATAGAAAAGGCTGGATTTAGATGATCATCCAAGTATATTTCAACTGGAAAGTTCAGTAACGGTTTGCAAAGAGAAATTGATATGCCAAATTTTCTTGTTTTTTTTCCCCAGATGTCTCGAGTTCATGTCTCTATGAACTTTGAGCACATAGTAAAGGTGCTTATTCCGGTCAGATCCTAAGCTCCGCACAGGCAACATCAGGGTCTAACAGGTCAGACTAACTGATCAGAGTACTGATATAACAAATATCAGATTAATTGTTGTAACTTGTTCACTGAAATGTAATGATGTTTGTGGACATGCTTGTAGCATTGTGGGTGTACACACAATAGGTCAAATCTAATCCTGATTTGGTTGTAACTGGTGCATCTCCTGGAATGCTTGTTAACATACATGCCCATCCCTTTACCAGGGATGTGTTTATGTTCTTTTAACTCAAATTTATCTTCTCCAAGAAATTTGTGATATAAAAATTATAAATTGAATGAAAATAAATAAATAATTGTAAATGTTGAAAAAGATTAATGAAAATATGCACATATCAACATGGTTATCCTTTTGCCGTGAACAAGTAATTTACGGAATGATTGGTTGTAAAAGAGATTTATATTTTTTTTTAAACATGCCTTTCACCTAACAGTGATCCACTGTTGGTGCAAGTTACTAACTTGTCGATACTGGGAGCTATTTTTCTTTGGCATTTATCATTCACCCCATATTTGTCTGTTGGACTGTTAAGAAAAACAAAATATATCCTGCCATTTTGAATATCGGGTATCTTTTTCTCCAGTGGGTTTTTTTATTTGATCTGAAGATAGCTTTATATATATGAAGCGAAAATCTTAATACCCAGCCAGTCAGGTACATTCAATCCTCATGTCAGTTCTATATGGTTGTGTTTTCATCAAAACCAGGATTATCAATTGATACAGAGGTACAGTCCTGATGGAACAGCAATGATAAATATAATATGCCATATTTTTTTGTAGCACATATCACATGTCTCTATGCACTGAAACAATAGAAAGGAAAAAAAGCAATACCATGTTTTTGAGGAGGATGATGTTCAGCATTGTACCTCAATCCATCTGTTAACACAAAAGGCATTTCAAAACAGAAAGGTTTTAAGATGTGTCTTAAAGTTATCAACAGCATCAGAACTAATATTTTTTGGTTGTTTGTTCCGTAATACTGCTGATCCATCCTCAAATAATCTTGATCCGTAGAATCTTGTGTTTATTTATGGAGTAATTTGAAAAGACTCATCTCTGACTTCTGTAGAAAATGAAACAAAACCAAAACAAACCTGGCACTTCAAGTAACAACTACATGTACAATGAGGGACAGATTGTGATTTTAGATTAGGATTTATCACACTGATTACCTCGTCAAGCTGTTTTTTAGTATTTATTATCAACACTGTGTCCCACATTCTATCTCCAGCTAATAATATGTATGTCCCTTAAGCCCAGTAGTGGGTGGATAAATCACGCCAACAGATGGCAGTTTGTTTATTTTCTGTCTGTCCTTCGTCATAGATTCCCAGTGAGTCACTGGACTAGGGTAGTACATCTTGCCTAGTTTCTGTTCTTAATGCATAGAGCTTGTTCTGTATGGTTGTAGGAGGGGCTACAGCATGATTCACAGTCATGTACATTCAAAGCTCTCTCTCCCATTTACTTATTTATATTACTGCTGATATCAATTGACAGTTTAATCTTGTTGATTTCATCCTTTTACAAGAAAATATTCAAAATTAAGCCTCAGAACAAAACTTTTTACCTCAATGGTGTAATGGTGTAATTGATGAAATGTTAATTCCGTTATATTTATGTTACATGTATATTATTATATTGTATGACTCTGTTAATTGTGATTTGTTAAATATGTATTTTTTCTTAAGGGATCATTTCTAACAAGCCTTCTTGTGCTTTTCATGATCCCGCCACAATTATTTATCACAATGAATTGACAATGATTTTGTAATGTGTTTTTTTTTTTAAGTGGAAATAAATTTGAATTGAATTAAATTGAATTAATCTAGCCTTACATCTTTCATATATTTAAGTCATTTCCATGTATTGTCTTGAGAATTATGATTACCTTTTTAGAAAATTTGAATTATTTCTTGTGTAATTTTACTCTTACTATTAATTTGCAGACAGAGCAGTCAGTATGCTACTCAGAGACTAGATGCTAAGGATAGAAAGATTGCAGAACTCTATAACCAAGCCAAAGAGAGAGCAAAGTATGAGCAGCATATATTTTTTTTCATGATGATGATGATGATGATGTTTCATGGTGATGATGATGATGAAGAAGAAGAAGAAGATAATGATATTAATTATCCTGAGGATGTAGAGGCAGTGGTGATGATGATGATGATGATGCCATGATGATAGTGATGATGATGATGATGATGATGATGATGGTGATGATGATCATGGTAATTCTGCTTAACAGTTCATGTGTTCATGCCATAGTTATTAATTATTAGTGATGGATTACTAATGCTTTGTAAAAACTGAATGAGAAATTCATTTTTGCTTAGAAAATGTAAACGGAGGCTATTTAGATGTTTGTCATGTTATTTTAAATTTGCAGTAGTTTATTATTTCTCTTTCCTAATATTTTTCCTTTGCAGGAAAAACGGACCTAAGAAACAAATGGAGTTACTGAGAGAGAGGCACAAATCAAACCAACTGAAGCTTAGTAAAGAGGGAGAAACGTGATAGACATGATACTGCTAAAGTGTGTCTGGTACCGTCTTTACGGCATGTACAATTTCAATCCAGGTTATTTGACTTTCAGTATTTTTGTGACAGACATATTCAACTTCTGACACCCCTATGTTCGAAATTTAAGTACTTGAGGATGTGTTAGGAATAGTGTAATACAAAAGAACTCAAAGGAGAATGAAACTCAACATACATTAGCTGATAATCATGTGGAAAATTGTCAGCCTGTTCAAAATATCTTGAAAAAACTCTGATTTGATTACTCAGTAAGGAGAACAGTCTCTCTAAAGTTTGCAGATTTCTTGCTAGATATTATCCCATGGGGACTGCCATTTTGAAGAAACTGTGATGTCATTGCGGTACATGTCCATTTACCTGTGCACAATGGATAAGATGTTGCATAATGAATATCTATTGTACAACTAAAGTCACCCATGCAAAATGGCAGCCATCTTGGTACCCCCATTGTCTCGCACAGGTGATATCTATAGATCTTTGTCACTTCTTTGAAGAATTGGCAAACCTTTGTCAAACCAAGCAACTTACAAGTGCATGCCAAATCCTGCTTAACAATAGAAACAGCTCAACCAAATATCTTGACACAAATAGGTTATATGACAGGATAAAAGTATCTTCATTTGAATGTACATGACTACAAAAATGGTTTATTATGAGAAAATCCAGTGTCATGCATTCCACAGCTGATCATGAGTGTCACGGTAGCTAGTGTATAGGTCAGTGGGTATCTCACAAATACAAATGCTCTGACATTACTTTGTAAAGAAAATGGCAGCCCCCATCGGATAATGTCAAGCAAGGAAACTGCAACTTTTTGAGACACTGTTCTCCTTCTTAAATAATCAAATAGGAGTAATTTCAAGATATTTGTAATAGGCTGACAATTATCTACATGATTATAGGCTGTTTGTTGCCTTTTATTCCCCTTTAATGGCTCATATTTATAAAGGCATCAAGTTTTACCGTAACTAAGGTTTAACTCAGTCCACTAGTTTATAGGGAGCTAAGTGTCTATCTTTATTCTGTAAAAAAATATGTGATTATGTAATAAAATTAATTAATGAAATTAATCCAGTCATGAAATGAAAATGAGAAATGGATTCCATGATGAGAGAGTTTTGTTTATTCATTATACTTACTAAATTATTGTAATGTTTATGCAATAAAGAGGTTGATGTTTGGCACTGCATAAATCAGTGGACTGACTCTACACAGATAGTCCGGGTTTAAACCTAGACTAAAGTATGAACACTGTTATGAATACCAGCCAATGTGATGTTTTATTTTCTCAGGCTAAATATGATTGTAGTAATTTTACATATCCAGATGAGACTGTGTTAGCCCTAGAAGGTTGTATCTGAGTCGGGACCGCTGGGTATCATGGTCTCTCTATAAGGTATACATTTTGGATGCTAATTTTTATCGTATGATCGTAGCCAGTGCTAGAAGTGTCACATTATCATAACAGAGTTGTTGGAACACACATGTAGGTCTGTAACCTATCATGATAAGTGTGCAATGCAATTTTGAATCATCTTTGAATCATGATTGGTAAGTCATCTAGAGATCGTTGAGGTTGAACCCGGCTTTTGGATGATCAAATTAGATAGTTTCTCTATATTTTATCAAGGTGCTAAGTATGACTGACATTGAAAAGAGGCCATGCTGGTTGAAAACATGGGCAGGTTCAAAAGTTATAGGAACTCCATATTGGCCATGTAATTTTGCTATTGCCAGGAGTATTGTCATATAATTGAAGTGCATTTAAACTATAAAATTAGTCATGCCCATGGCGAACAAATTTAGTTTGTTTTTTTATCTTTTTAGGTTATTATATTTTAAGTTTTTCCACACAGTACGATTTCCTTGATCAGTCAATAATTTGCTTTGAAGTCCAAGAATTGCCTACTGCATGTTTTTGAAAAAATATTTGGACTTTGAATTGACTTTTTCATGTGTAATACATGTAAAATTATCATCCTGAAAATTTTACATATTTTTTCTCAAAAGGAAAGTACATGAAGTTGATTTCATTATTGCGGCATCCAAACCAATTGTGCTTTTACTTTCTTGATACATCTCTTATAAAATGTGTTTTCAATGTTTATAAAAATAAAAGAATGTCCACTGTATGTGCAATTCAAGAAATTTATAAAGTTATGCTATAAGTAATGATTAATTAACTTTAAAATTAAGAACTGGATAATAATAATTATTATTGTGATGTTCAAATCTTTAATCCTGTTTTAATGTCGAGTTTGGCAAGTTTTAACAGCAGAAATATACTATTAGGTAAAATGTTGTTCATTTTTTATAATTTATTCACATCATTTGAAAATTATCGCCTCTCATTTTCTCACTGTTTTAGGAATTTGATTGATTGCACATATTAGCTGTACGGTATTTTGATTAAAGAAACAAGAACAAACAAAAAGCAATCCAGAAATCCTCATTAAGGGATTTCTAATTTGCACTGATTTACTGATATTTACAGTTTTTTTTAACAACAAAGTTCAGAAGAAAATGGCAGAGTGTCACAAGAACATAAATGGAATGTGCAAAAAACAGCCTTCCGTGTATTATACAAAAAAGTGAGATTAATCAAAAGCTACTTTTCAGAAATAATTTTAAACTTCATTTATGGAAATATATAACCATTTTGGAGGTAAGTGCTATTAAATTGACATACTGCACATCTTACTGAAGCACAAAGGTATGTCCTTGTGACATTGCACTAATTATCACTATTTAATCTTGTATCATATGTATATAAGAGTATTAAAGATTCATCAGTCGAAAATATTTTACTTTTTATTGGAGTTTGTTCAGTTTACATCAATAAGATGTTACATATGTGATTTTTACCACATGACTTTGAGACCAACATGAAAATTGGAAAAACGACCGTTTTTGAAAAAAATTTGCACGGTGTTAGTGCATCATTTTGGGCCAAATATCAGACATTTCCTAAAAAGTCTATTTTCATGTTTTTTTATCAGTCCGGGATAAAAGTGACCCCAATATGACCAAAAAAGAGTGTTTGGGCAATTTCGTGAAAATTGGGGGAAAAACAGCCATTTTTGACAAATATTGCAAGGGTTAGCTCGACAGTTTGTAAAAATAGTTTTCAAAAATGTCAATTTTCTTGTTTTTTCATCAATCCTATTATAATGTGATCGGTCTGTCCAAAAAAGTGTGTTTGGGCAAATTTCTGAAATTGGAAAAAAACAACCATAACATAAACTGAACAATTTTTAAAAATCCTATTTTCATGTTTTATAATTAGTTCAGGATAAATGTGACCCCGATCTGACAAAAAATAGTACTTTGGAAAAACACTGATTCTTGACAAAACTGGCAAAAATGTCTCATTATTTTGGGCCAAAACTCGAACAATTTCAAAACGGCCCATTTTCATCAATCAATCAATAAATGTGACCCTATACCGTCCAAAAAGGTGTATTTGGTCAAATTCCATGAAAAATTGAAAAACACTTTGAAAAACACCCATTCTTGACAAAAATGGTCATTTTTAAAACCAAAAGTCGAAGGATGAAGGATAAATACAAGGACCTTCCCCCAAAATAATTCTTGGGCAAATTTCATGAAAATTGAAGAAAAAAAAAGGGGCATATTTGACAAGTACATGTATTGCAAGGGGTTATACAAATGGTCAAAAATCGACCACTTTATTTTTTTTAAAGGCCTTTTATCATGTTTTTTTTTTCATTAAACTATAATAAATGTGACCTGGACCTTCCACAAAAAGGCTATTTGGGCGAATTTCATACAAATGGTTTATCATTTTGGTCAAAAAGTTTAAAATTTTCTAAAAGGGCTATTTTTCATGACTGTTCATCAATCCAAGATAAATGTGACCCCGGTCTATCCCAAAAATGTATATGGGCAAATTTCATGGAAATTGGAAAGAATATCATTTTTGACAAAAATGGCTCATTTTCGGCCAAAAATCGAACATTTTCAAAATGGCCTTTTCTCATGTTTTTTCATCAATCAACAATAAATGTGACCCAGACGGTCAAAAAAAAAAATTTGGGCAAATTTCTTAAGACCAGAAAAACAACCATTTTTGACAAATCGAAAGGGCTTTTCACCTGGGGCTAAAATTTGAAAATTTTCACAAAGGTCTATTTTCATCAATCGATACAATCGATACTGGTCTGTCAAAAAAAAAAAAAGAGTATCTAGGCAAGCATGAAAATTGGAAAGAAAAAAATGGCCAAAGGTTAGCTCATCATTACAGGCCAACTATTGACTATATTCAAATGAACATTTCATCTGAAATTTGGTGCATTTCTGGCCACCTTAATCACTTTCATATTTATTACAAAAAAAATCAAATAAAATTACATTTATGAAACGATGTTATTATGTGAGCAGCACATGCGTCAACCATAACAAAACAAAGCAAGAAGAGAGGGAAAGAGAGAAACAAATACCGACACTCAACATTGCAGTGGTAACAAACAATTTATTAAAACTCTTGGCAAAAATTAATTCACACTTCTACTCGTCACATATGGTTTATGGACAAATGCAAATACTTTGTTATATGTACAGTATGAACAGAAAACATGTATTCTAAATATTACGACAAGTGTTCAAGAGGGTAAAGATGATTAATGTCAATTAGACGATGTATGATTCCCGAGCATTATATATCTTTGCCTTTTACAAATTTGAAGTTGAATACAAGTACTAGATTTGAGAAGAAAATATCTTAAGAGTAATTTAGTTACAGGCAGCATGAGATTCTTTCTTCTAAATATCATGGTACATCTTTGGAAATAATGCATATTTCTACCTTTAATATTTTTTCACTTTCAAAGAGCTGTGAAGCAAGACTATAACTTGTGAAACATGCAATTTTCTTTCTTAACTAATTATTGTAAGCCTTTATAAAAAGGGGGAAATACCTATTCAGTATACCCCCTTGAATCATACAAGGCTCTATATTACAGACCACAAGGGGGAACGGTGTGTTAACGAGATCACAAACATTTCACCTCAAACTGCCTCTAATATAATTTCAATTTCCAGTTCAAATTATCTTCGGACTTTCGAGAAGGATATTGACGGAATTTCATATTTCAACACGCAACTCTCTTTTTTTAGCCTGGAGATTTTCCTTCCAATAGCTACTCAGTTATCCAGTTACTTGAGGACTTAATCAGTGTCTGAAAATGACCTTGTTTTCAAACATACACGGGGAAGAATGGAGGTTATACTTCGATGACGTATTGCTTTAGTAATCAATGAAATGTAACTGGATGAACTGACATTGATCCAAGCAATATTCAAAGACTACATTTCATTCTCATTTCTGCTGCGTAGACCACTATAAAACAGATAACATATGAACATTAAACCTTGTTTAGCTAAAAGTTGGCATTTAGATGTATACAATGTATATACAGCAAACCGTATTCAGTTTACAGACGATAAACTTCGTTCTAAAAAAAATGCCGCCTCTACAGCCTCACGATACCTTGGATTATATCCCTTATCCTCGCTGGCTTTCTTCATATATTCTGTTTATTTCTGTTCAGTATTCCTAACCTTCCATATATCTTTCCCCAGCAAAAGTATTTGGTCCTTCAATCAATCAAAAATTTCTATTGAAAGTACGACAACACATTTGTACAAAACTGCTCTTTGATCTACAAACCTACATAAGTACTTTCGAAATTTATGATGTCTGTAAAAAAAGGAGGAAATTTGACATGCATAAATAATTATGTACACTTTAAAATTATGACCTTGTCAAAACGCAGCCCAATTTTACAAATGCTAATCAAATTGGCAAACGGCCAGTCGTTAATTCATAGCTCAGAGCATTGAGGAATAGAAAATGGAGAAGTGGCCACAACACTGAATTTCGAGACGAAGCAAGAATCTAACATTGCCAGCTAATACATCGATGCATTTAGTTCACAATAACTTTCCACAATGGTTTCATAAAAAGCTTACAAGATTCAAGCACAGTATATTCACAATAACATGAATAATATGGTCGCACGTTACTGGGCACTATATACAAGAATACTATATTGCTGTTGTAAATCATCATCATTCGAAAACATTAAAATTGCCACGCACTGGTTCGTGGCGTTTCTGCCCACACAATCACTTCATTTCTATTTCAAGTTCCCTTGCGATAAATCTTCGGCGCTATGCAGTGAAAAATAATGTAAGAATGTTGAATGAACGATCAAATATTTCATTCTGTAAATTATCATTTTCAACAGGACTTATAAATTACGTGGGGGAATAAGTCAAGATTATTTCGCGTAATCGTTTCGATCGGAATAGCATGGAATTCCGAAGAAAATTTGGTCTAAGCATTTCATCCATCATTACGCATAACGATCTGGGTTATTACTACCCGAAAATGTAATTCATCGAGCAGCTGATTCAGCACAAACTGATGCACATTTATGAGGAAAATATCAAAGTCAAGAAAAATATCCAGATACAATAATGAAATACACAAACATCGTGCACAAATTTAAACATAATGTGAGAGTTCTTCGTCCAAATCAATTACAGTGACAAGATCAAAGCCAAGTTACCGCGTATATCAGAACATCTGCGAAGGCGATCGCCCATCAAGATACTGTTAATGGCATTTAGTCACAAACGTCCATTCTTTAGGATACAAATTGTACATCATAATACAGACACAATTTTTTCTTATTTAATCCACAGGCAAGGCATGATTTTGGTTGAGGTCATGACCTGATTTTTACAAACAAGGGAATCTTTCCAACTCCAAAATACATTTTGTAATCCTATCAAAAATCCTTGTCAAGTGAAAAATTTGTGTTGTGGTAATAAAGTTCAGAAGATCATCACATTCTACTTGAATGACACTTAAAATGATAAATATTCACATATCATGTTGCTACAATACTAGTATCGAACCAGTCGAAATGCTTTTAGAGTCCTTAACTAGTCTGGTGTGGGGTTTTTAAAATTACATATACTGTATAGTATTTTTTCCCCTTCTTATAACCTGCTCTCCATATGTGACTTTGTACGATGCTCATTTTTCTTTTTTAATTTGCTTTTTATCTGCGCATTACTACAGAGACTTAACTCTTGAAAATAATTTCATTTTTGTCGAATAGGGGGAATAAACATGGTTAAAATAAACATGGTTAAAATAAAAACGGGTTTCCCCAGCATAGGAAGTTCATGGTACATAAAATTTGACCCTTTTGATTCTGGTTCACTTGTGAGACAGAATTCGTTCACGATCACTGGGAGTTAGGAACTAAACTTCGCTCGTAGCTTGGCTCCGACGTCGTGACAACAAGATATATTCATATATCATCGCTGAAGAACAGATAGAGAGAGCGAGGGAGGGGAAACAGTAGGGGAAATATCCATAAAGAGGGAAAGAGAGAGAAAGAGGGAAAGAGAGAGAAAGAAAGAAAGGAGGAAAGCGGGAGGGAGGTAAGTAGACAATTAAATAGTGGGTGGATATTATTTTAGTGAAATAGGACAGAGAAAACATGAAATGAAAGAAATGGAAAATTATGCTAAGAATATAAATAAGAAGGAAGGTATAGTCAAAGAGGACTTAATAAATAAAGAAATAAAGGCCCTACAAAATTTAATAATGTGACATCGAGTAAAAAGAAATGTTTCAGAATAAGATAATTTAAATGTGAAGAGTTTTGAAAAATACGTCCGTAATCATGGTAATGAGCATTCTATAAATGGTAAAATAATATTGGGGGAAACGAGTCTGGTAAAAATCTATAATCCAACATATTCGCAACATGAGAAGGTAAGAGAGCAGATAATGGCGTTGCGATGCACATCGAAGAGGCAGAACTCCCCCTCTTTAACGTGGTATAGAACTTTTCTCCGCCTCATATGTGAAAATGTCACTGGCATCCAGACAGCCCATCTCCGAGATGATTGATGCCCAAGCGATCCCGCGAAAGATGGAGGATAGGATGTTGGGAGTCACATTGGAGCAGCGGAGAGGATTGAAGTATGGCGATGCGATTAAATAATCCTCACATCTGCCGAAGGAGTATAAAGGCGGTAACATCATTTCATCAGCGGTATCATTAAATTAACAACTTTTTTGAAGATTATCCTCTATGCAGACGATCATATATGCTATGTCCGCCACAACACCAATGATCCACTCTTCATCTTACCGTCGATAATTTATTCTCATACATTATTTGCCTTGATTTCATTCCTTCGAGGTGCAGAATGATCATCGCTGCCAAATAGTTTTCATCATGACCTTTTTCTTACCCAAATGTTATCCACGATCACACATTTCCATGTTATTGCTATGAAGCAACGGAAGGAAAACCTGTCCATTGACGCTCTCTTATCAAGGTTATAAAGATTACTCAGTTTCTTCCACACTCGGAGTTCATTCTCCAGTTGGTCACAAAATAAGTCCTTCTTATTTATCTGATTTATGTCATGATTTTACAAACATAAACAATGATGCAAATCCATATATCGAAAAGAAAATATCATACTCCGAAACGGAGCACTCGCACAAGAAAGAAAATATTGTAAGTCGGTCTTTAATTCAAATCTGGACGCTTGATCTGAAGGTTTCTTTTATCATGCATCACACTGCACATGTCAAAACATTATTCATCAGTCGAATCCTGGGATACCGAATGGTCTTTATTTTCTGATATGACATCATAGCATAAGTTCGTTTGTTTTTATTTTAAATAGGAAACACTGGCTAGAGCTGTTTCACATGCCGGACATTTCAATGGCTGAAGATGACGTACATGGAACAGACTGGAATCAACCCGCGCTCGGCCATCAAGTTAGTCTGTCAACTGGGGAAAGAAGAAGAAAAAAAAATAACATGAAAATATGTCAAAAATGCTTGTGTACATCCAGTACAGAGAAGTCTTACTGCAACATTTCATTTACTTAGCTACATGAAGATAAAACTGAATACTAGTATTGCTAATGATGGGACGTGCGAGAATTATGGGTTGTTCATGGGCTACGTTGCAATCTTGATTCGTTCTCATTTTTTTATGTTCGCCTACATGGTGAGAGTTAAGATAACTCGCGTGCTTAGAAGGAAACAAAAGATTATATAATCCTTGGCTTTCGACACAAAAATGGATGTGACATCAGTCATGCTCGACAGATAACATGAAAATTAATGAACAAATATAAAATATCTTGATTATTTTATGATCTTTATTTTCGGAGAATAAAGAGCAAACGTCAAAATGAATAAATGACTGACGCAAGCGCAAAATAATAGCTGTAATTGAAGCACTATCCATACCCTGACAAACTTAAATAGAATACCATTCCATATATACCGTTTAATCTCTAGTTTTTGTGGTATAATGCTATTGATTATTGGCAGTGTTTACATGGATGTATTATACTTCAAAATAAACCTCTTTCCTATCTCTTTCTCATTTTGAAGTTCATTGACTTGTCCTTGAACCCACAGCCATCTATTCCGAGAATTTCCGAAGCTTGTAGGAATATTTCAGACATATGTGGAAATGCCATATTCGTGTCATATCATGCCGATGATGGATGGGGTGACATACCATAGCAGCAAGAACCATATGGAATGCCCAGGACACCTAATGTACCAGGTCCAAGGAATGATGGAAGGAGGTTCAGGACAAACCGATTCAGTATGTGTTCATTCAACATCTTGCCTGGTTTATCCGCTTAGAAAGACTGAGATGTCGTGAACTTCAACTATGGTAGTGGCGTGTATGAATGGGAGACAGGTTTGAAGGAGCGCATCCCCCCCACCCGAATCGAATGGCAAAATATAATGGGGAGACAAAGAAAGGGGGAGACAAAGAAAGGGGGAGATGGAAAGTAACGTGAAAAGAAGTCGCGATGGCTCAGTGGATAGAGCAGTGGCCTCGAAACTTGGAGGACTCTGGTTCGAAACAAAGTGGATGCAATCGTCCTATTTGGTAAAGAACTAATTCTCATTAACAAGTCCATCGGAGAGGACTTAAAGCCGTCGGTCCCCTGGCTGCTTACTTACAAGCATGTACATGCTTTCTTAGCGGTCAGGTAAAATAAAAACTATCAACCCAATACCACCGCATTTCACATCCCCCAACTGGTAGGACTTGTTCTCTCGCATTTTATCCCTAGTAAGTCTGGCGCCCCCTAATAGGATGGACCCCACTAAGCCACTCGGTCTATAGAGCCTTGATACAATAGTTTAGGAATGGAACGTTGGCTTGTCATGATTAATACTGAACATCACAATACAGACACAGTTTTTATTTAATCGACAGGCAAGGCATGATTTTGTAGGACTGCTTACTAAATGGGTTTCGTCCTCTTCTTGGGGGTGCTTCGGTTACCACCGCTATAAGACAGAGAAAGAGAGAGAGAAAAAAAAAAACAACACTGTTTAAAAGACTTTGGTACTTTCTCACTATAATTATCATCATCATACAGATATCAAGAAAGTTCATGGTAAAAAATAACTGGCTTTAGAGCATTGCAATCATCATTCGTAGATGTATTTAAATTTTGCCTGCACTGATCTTAGTTTCTCTCGTGGAGATTCCTACTCGGGATTGCACCAATGCAAAGCTACATTTTAAAACAGATTTCAATCTTCTGTAATTGCGTCACCCTTGATTAACTTGAAAGCAAATATAGACACTTAATCAAGAGCTTGTAAAGGAATAAAAAGGCATGCAGAAGTTATCTGTGTGTTCGTTTCATTTATTTAATCATTAGTCCAACTTAGTTTTGACATGAATGATGAATAATTGTGTTGCTAACATAAAAGGCTCAAATAAATTTTACGGTAATTGAACAGAAATGAGATAATGGAATGATGTTCACAATATTGATCTTCATTTTGTTATTGCTTTGTTTCGTTTTCTTATAGTATTCGTTTAAAAAATTCAAAAGGACACTTACCTGGCGTAATATCAAAACAGTATAGCCACTCTTTGAGAGCTAGTCTTGAATCTTGGTTAGCATCACAGAAGTCTAAGAAGTTATTCCGACATTTCTTGCTTGACTTTATCAGATCTATTTCGGTTGCAAATGACGCCGTTTCCTTGGCTTCCAGGTAATTGTTACCGTTTCTATCCAGCTGCCCAAACTTCCAAACTATCGATTCGTCTTTATAGTTTGGACTGAGATCCTCTATCGCTTGCCTGGTAGGTGGTGAGAAAAATGCATTGGTGTTATGACGATATCAGTGCCGGTTCCAGAAGGGACATGGCCCCCGCAAAAACCCAATCGGGCACACATCTGAAGTATGCCCCTTTATAATCTTAGACCTTAAAGGCATGTGATATCCGTCTTTTTGTTATTGCTATTTCTGCCTTCTTGCTTGTCAGAGATTTTTTGAACTTGTGCTCACCTGAATAGAGAAACCTGGGTCCATCACTAAGTTTATAAAATGATTTTTCATTGAAGTGTAAGGGACTGTTTAACTTTACAAATTAGTAAAGGGTTCAATTCATTTATTTTCACTCTCTTTTTAAAAACATCACAAATACATTACAATCATTTCCATTAACAATAAAAAAAGAAAGTGGGGAATCATGAAAGCCAAGAGGCTTGATAAAAATGATCCCCATTAAATATACAGCAAAATCAAGATACAAGCTTTTTAAGATAAAAAAACACATATTAAATTAATTATTTACTAAAAAAGGACAGACAGAAGAAAATATATAGGGAGAAGAGGAGGATAATGATAGCTTAAATGTTTTGTTTACTATACATGACTCAATGAATATAACTGAGTTCCACTTAAATAACACTTATACATATATTTAAAACGTTTTAATGTATTGCACTGTTTTATGGTTTCTGGTAAATTATTCCAAATAACGGGACCATGGAAAAATATTGAGTTTCTTGTAGTTGAAATGCGATGCAAGGGCAAATGAAAGTCAGCTGCTTGTCTTGTACTATAATTATGGATTTTACAATTCGTAATAAAATAATCTTTAAATGAATCTGGTAAGGCTATACCCTTTGAAAACATGAACATTAAAGAAGCAACATTTAATAGAATCACATCATGGATGGGCAAAATTTGAGTTTGTTTGAAAAGAGGGTCGCTGTGAGATAGAAAATTTGAGTGAGTTATAATACGTATTACCCGTTTCTGTAACTTATGAATTCTGTTCAGATTTAAAATCAAAGATTTGAATTCCATTATCTACACATTGTGTAATTAAAAAATAAATATTTTCCACACGTGACATCTGCACCAGCGACATATATTATCCTACCCATAGACAAATTCATAACAGACTAAAAAAAAATCAATACAAATTCCTTCATCCGCCCTTCAGTATTTGATCAAAATATTCTCTCAAAGAGCTTCAATATTTCCGAAACTTCAGTCCTCCTTATACCAACAAGCTGTGATATAAACCAGATTGAAATTCATACAAGTGCTTTAAACGTGGATTTGATTTGATAAATAAACAATGACTGCCAGTCTATCAATCCAAAATTGCTAGAAACCAATAATTCCGGTCATTAATCCTAACATAGATTGTATTAGGTAAATTTGAGCTTAACCATGACCCTATATTAGCCTGTAATTCTTAGAGAATTCCTTACGAAATTTGATTATGTTCCGCATACGACCGCCGTACAATGGCCATGTAGATTTCATTGTCATGATTATTATGTTTCATTAAGTACAAATTTAACATTCTAAGTAAACAAAGGAATAAGGTTCCCAAATACATTCACATGATTCTATGAACATTACAAGACAACATCAAAAAGGTCATACCAAATATGATACCTAAGTGGTATCATTCAAAGAACTTTAAGTCATAATTTTCAGAAAGGCTATAATATTCGTCCAGATTGATTTTGCATCCAAGTTTGAATGAAACTGTAATGAACCATTGGCTTTCATTTCGTCTGTTCGTATAGTCATTTTAAGTGAGTTTTGAAGTGATCAATTATGTCATCATGATTGTAATACCCGACATTAAATCATATCCCAAATCAAGTGGTAAAGAAAGAGGAAGAATGCAGTAATATAGGGATAGAGAGGGGAGAATTAGCAAAACTCACGTAGTTGTTTCTATTAGAAGTGCATCTGTGACTGTCATTTCTGCATAGAGTTTATCGATCAGTTTAATCAGAAACCTCTTCTTTTTGTCATCTGGACAATCTGCGAAGAAAAGAGATGCAAAGATTGTGGTTTCGAAATGTTGAGGGAGTTTATCATGTCATATTATGCGACACATTGATAGAGTATAACATAATGACATATCAAATCAAACGGAAGACTGAAGGCGAAAAAGGGAGAGACATTAAAAAAAAAACATCGTAGATACAATAAACGTATCTGTAATGAATCAATGCATCAACTTATCAAGAAGGGGATGTTTAATGAAGAAGAACAATTACTATTTGAAGGAATGAATGAATGTCTGGACCTCTAGGAAGAACAGAGCCACTAAGTTAATGGCTCTGAAAAGAGCTTCCCAGCCGTTATTTTTTGTTAATTCTTGATTTAATACTGTATGTTAGATATTCTTGTACATGTTTGTTTATATGTATGTATTGATGGTTGGTTTTATTTTCCCTAAAACCGACCAACCAACCGACCAAGAAACCAGGGGAGCGTTTCCTCAAGCGTTTTGTCAGTGATTTTTACTGACAACTGTTATAAGCTACTGAAATCATTGCATCTGATTGGCTGAGAGCAAATTTGTCTGTAAAAATCACTGACAAAACGCTTGATGAAACGCTCCCCAGGTGTCAGAACGGAAAAAATAATAATTTTCAAAGGATTTACAAGAAAGGAAGGAGAAAATAACGTTTAAAGAAAATATATTATTAATTTTATAAAATTACGTTATCAAGACGAAAAGAGCAAACAATAAAATAACAAAATATACAATTAATAACGAAATATACAACAAATAACGAAATAGCAAAATAGAAGGGCAGAAGACGATGAAGAAATATAAACGAGAAGGAAGAGGACACGAGGTGAAAGAACTTCATAAAAGGAACAGTTGGAGCAGCTCAAGAACATCAGCAGTGAATAAAAAGAAAACGATTAAGGCAAACCAGAAGCAATAAAAAACTAATTCTCTGCCAGCTGACACTTTGAAAACTGTTCCTGTATCATGTTATCATACATGTATGAAACCAAAATTATCCAAACATTGCCCCAAGCAAAAGGGAAGAAAAACGTCAAAGATAATATGACCACATGCTAGGCTTTGGGTAAACGTAACCGCGTGATAGTATGACCCAGGTCGATTGGAAAGCGCTTACTTGGGGATTTCTGTTACATGTATACCTTTGAAATACCATAAATGCATACGTTACAGATCACTTTGTACCGCTGAGTTCAAAGTTGACGCAAGCTTATAAATACCCTTGAAATAGAATCATAATCAAATTGTCCGCTCCTTGTGAAAAGGAGAGCGTGGAATGTGGCTATTTCGGAAATACCTTCTATCATAATTATTTAGGGCATATTAAGTGTGACAAAGGACACTTGTTAACTTTATATAATTCAAAATTCACCATAAATACTGATTTCCATTTGATAACAGGAGACATAGACAATTACATGTAATGAAAAGTAATTGCACGATACAAATATTTAGTTTGAAACTTTCACTCCGTAATTTAGGGCATACATACATGTACTTCTCATCTGGGCTTCAGTTACGTACTAGGTCACAGTAAATGCCCTCCTCCCTTTGGTATTATCTCCAGAATCCTCCCCCCCCCCCCCTCACTCCCGGATTTTTTTCAAGGCTCCCACTTTATTCACCATTTCAACTTTTCTACCTTCACCTCTTATACCTTATTTTTCTATGACCCCCTTTCTCAACCAATATCAAATTATGAATCCATATCATTCAGTTCGCTTTTTTATTAAATAAAATATCCATTTCACTTGCATCCATTTCATCGTTTTTTGAACATCTCTATTTCTTGGCTTCATATTTGGTTTCCTATTTTTCTTCCTTCTCTCAAGGGAGCAATTTCTTCGTACGTGCTAGACAGAGACACACCAAGGAAAAGGTCTATTAGCCCACGCCTGTCATTATCATCCACGACTACTCATCTTATGCATGTGAGAAACATGTCCGACTTCATTACACGCTTTGCTAAAACCTTGAATTGTTACCCATCGAAGGGCATCCCCCGTGTGTCTATATCATAGGAGATTTGTTAATCCGCCCGACGTGGATGTAATTATTAAGGATTAGAATAATACTTGACAGAGACATTTATTTGATACCTTGGACAGTGGCGTTCCCACAATTTTGAAAAAGAGGGGGCATGCACCTCCACCGTACGTGAAATACTATGACAGTTGATCAAAAATAGTGGGGGCGTCCCCCTCTCCAGCTTCTCTATTATGTTGGCCGATCAACGAGTTCATAGAAATCTGAGATAACAATGTTTAACAGGTGATATGAGAAAATTGATTTTTTATTACACATATCAGTCTGTTCTGATATGTATACATCTAGGTCAACATATAGACCTAAATCGAATTCGAGACCGAGGGTCGTTTTATTGGAAGACCACAGTCCTGACCATTATCATTATACCAACTCACATTTCCCTGCGATATGGGATTTTCTTTTCAATTAGTAATCACCCAATATATTGGATTATTCGTGTATGCTTATCTGAACAATATTGGTTATCTGCACAATATTATAACATTCAGGAGGTCCTGGTACTAAGTTGTCATCACAATGAATATTCAACAACTGCTGCCCGACCTACCTTCGTGTAACTATATACTGATTGACACAATTTATTTCGTTATTGCACTGATTGATGTTATTATTGGCAGGTCTGCACCTGAGTCAATTGAAGTTTGTGAATGCTTGAAATCTGGCGAGTGGGAGCTGATAATGGGTTTGATGTGTATACCGACCCACCTCTCGTGTATGCTCCTGATGTTTGAGAAAATAACACACCAAATTGGGATACTGATTTTTTTTTTCTTCCGAAAAAGATACACATGGAATAAATGGACAACGTCGATTAGTTGAGACGGACAGTCTCTGACAGTTTGCTCTTTCACACCTGCCATTTTGGGATACAAAGATGTCTGACCTTGGAAGGTTTACATTGTGGACAGACAAAAATTGTAATTTGTCAGACAACAGGCGGTCCCGCTTTTTGCTTCTTTGTCAGTCCTGTTGTATTTCTTTTAGATACACCACAATGGGGGTGACTGCCCTCTTGCCCTCGGTGGGCCAAGTCTGCGGTGGACTTGTTCGATCGACGGGATAGAAACAAGTATAGGGAGAGATTATATTTTTCTTGGATCACATATCGAAAGTGGACATGGTGTGATTCGACCAGTGAAGCGCTGAGAAGATGTGGATAGACTCAGATCAAATTCTCAGCTTTTCATTTTCAAACCCGTTAAAAAGCCATTCGATAGGTACTTCCGACCCAGCGGTGCGGTGTGCGGGATATTTGGACCAGATCTTCTTTCCAGCCAACTGTGATCTAAAAACAGTCGGAATTCGAGACTTGCAAGTTCAAATTTTACTCTTACAGACACTGTTTGGCATCTTTCCTATCCTCAATAACACATCTTTAAAGTGACTTGCATCTTCCAATAAATAAAGCCATCTAATGATGGGAATTGCATCTCCAAACATTAATTAATCAATTTTTCGTACTTGGAAATTCATAATACTTCGCGCTCTTTTACTTTATCATCACACCAAAAACCACCCACCGCACTGCTCTATTCATTAGATTGATTAGACGTCTTCACACGTTAGAGCAGGAGGTGTATCCGACTTATTAGATGATAGCTGATTGAAAGTTATTAGAAGATAATTAGAAGAGGATGATTTTCCCTGATAAATAAAGTTCAATCTCAAGGTCACGTCCAAGGCTTGTATTGAGAGTGTGTTCGTGATAGGCTCATTGAGGAAATCATTTTTTTCTGAGATATTAAACAGATTTTCGCCACAAAGCAAACTTCCAGCTAGTCTGTAAGGCTAAGGTCAACTGCACTGTGCTGTACTATCAAGTCAATTTACTTGCTATGTTTGAACATAGTCTCTAGGAATACATATAGACACGCCTTTGGAATACGGAATGTTTATCATGCAGGACGACTGTTTTCTTCTGATTCTGGTCTGTATGTGTGGCTCTTCTTTTACAATGGTTGCGTTTCTTGCACGTATAATTGGAAGCTGTCATGTCGTGTTGGGTAAATGGTATTTTTCGCTCTCACTGTCTCTCAAAACCACAAGAAACGGCACGGGAGTGCATTAATTGATGAATAAATTCATAACTTAGATTTTCAAAGTTCAAACCAATGCACAATCAAAGTTGTATCGATACCCCATTATATACAAAATGTATTTCATCTTCATGTAATTCATCTTCATGTAATTATGACATTTAAAAAACAAAATCAAATTTTGACAATATATTTCATCAATTAAGAATATAATTTCTTTTTAATTGAGTGAAAGTTACACAGAAGTAATGACGTGTAATTTCATTAAGTAACTCTTAAAATTCATGAGGAGTTCACTTCATCTGCATATACCGTGAAGTAATTGCCACCTCGATAAATCGATTTTTCTTTTCACACAGGTTTAGTGACAATAAATAAATTGATTTCATTCCCAATTCAAATCTACTGATTAATATTTTCCTTTTACTTGACGGTCTGCTTGTCCTTTTCACCTCTCACCCACACTCTCACTCTCTTTCTCTCTCTCACACATACTCTCTCTTTCCCGTCCCTGCCCTTCTCTCTCTAATTCTATCTTCATGATCTCTCTCTTTCTCTCTCATCCCTGTATGAAAGCGGGAGGTGTAACCACAAGTTAAATGCAGACACATGTTCCGAAGTGCTGGCCTGAAGCAAGCTCTCTATTGCTCACCACGGGTATTGTTTGGATTTCAGTAATTGCGTCTCTTTTCTTGTTCTGCCCTAAACCGAAACTTTATTCTAAGTTTAGGACAACTTCCCATCTATTATATCGTATAAAAGCTTTATTTCAATAATCGTTTGTCAAAAGATAAGAACAAACATCAAGATAAATGGGTCAATTGTAGATGAGGTCAACATCTAACCAAGATTAGGCCCGAATTCACAAAGGAGGTTTGGTTTAAACCATGGTTTAAACCCCCTCCTGGGTTTATTAAGCGTACGTGCGCTCGGAATCCGATCCAATCATATATTTTCTTTGAGCGCGCGCATGGGCAATGTGCGCTTTAGGGTCATTTTAGGCTCATTTTAGGCTCATTTTAGGCTCATTTCAGTACGCTTATGGAGGTTTAAACCTTACTCATGGTTTAAACCTCCTTTGTGAATTCGGCCCATTTCTCGGTTACACAGATACGGATTCTGATGTATCCCTAATTCCCTACCGCATTATTTCACTACAAGTATTTAAATAATTTAAAGTTTCCTTTACATGAACTTAACAATAACTATATAAGAATAAACCATAATAAATCTATTAATACATCACATAATTTAAATGGCAAATATAACATGTAACATGCACTATTCTGGATTCTTAACACAACCAGAATGTGACGAACATGTCTTAGGATTAACAGGATCCGTGCATTTTTTTTCTTCTGAAGTATCTTTTATTCTGTACGTAGTCTTGCACATGCCTGAAAAATAGAACAAGCACAAACGAATTCGACAACTTTCAATGACTATGTCACTATTCGAAACTCCCCCAGCCCTCTATCTCCTTCTATTATTCTCTCTATCCCAGTACCACCCTTTGCTCCAAAGTTCTAATTTCCATTCTCTTCGATTTTAAGACCAACGCTGACGCACTTGAATCGATATTTAGGTGAGTATTTGGTCTCCCTTTTTCAATCTGAGTCTAAATTTTGCCGGAGTCTATTCTAAGGTCGTAACAATAAACGTTTCACATTCGGCAATCATCCACGGACTAATTGAAGAAGTAAAAACCCAATTCTCACACTCCCAAACCCTTGAAACGTTTCTCTCCCACTTTGTTGGATGGTGTAAGGTGATCTAGAACATGACACTCCTTTGGCACAATAAGGATGTTTTCACTGGCATAAGTAGGCCAGCCTCACAAAGGCGCATGCTCCAATTTTGCTTGCTATTGCATTCCTCAAGGGGGTAAGAAGAATCCTGGAACCTGATACACCCCTTCTCGGTGACTGTACAGGTGTTTTGCACCTGCGACTTGACACCCCACAGCACCCGACGGTCGAACCCCTGCCAATCCGGGGGCTTTTCGGCAATACATTGCTGCATCCCTGCACGACAGCAATTATTACCCTCATCTTCATTTCTTTGCAGTTTAAGCTTTCCCACTTGTCTAAAGGTGTACCTTAAAGAAGGGGGTATGTCTGGAGTGTGCGCGTGCAAGGGTAACCGTCTGCGTTGTGCACATGCACGATCGCCCTTCAGTCAACCCCTCAATTTCACACCCCACCCTTCTCTCTTCAATTCCCTATACTGTATATCACTTTCTCTATCAACTGCGGCTACGCTATAACAGCACTTATGACAACTCCATGCAAGTAATTGGTAGTGAATACTAATTTCGAATATCATATATTAAATGAAATCCCTCGTAGTCGCCCGCAAGGGCTCAAATGAGTCACTAATATATAAATAAAACAGCACATCAAAATATTGTGCCATACACTCGCGACTGTGTACAGGATTCTCACAAATACAAGAGAGAATCAGAAGAAACAAAACTTACCAACGAACTCCCTTGGAGTGATAGGGCCTCTGGAAGTAGCCAGTGGATTACAGTCTTCCTTGGTCGAATCTCGGACAGACGTTCCTGGAATCGGTTTCCCTGTATCCACATAGACACACCAGCAGTACTGCATCTGTTCATGGCATTGGACAGCCCTATAATCACCAGTGATAGTACACTGTGGTACAAACACCACCGATGCAGACGTTCTCCCTTGCTCCTCCAAGGCACGTTGCCTCTCATTTTCACAGGAGAGTACCGGTACATCTGGAATACGAAAAATATGACACATGAAGGTACCTTAAAGGATTTCAATACTTTAAAAACAACAACAATCCGGCGGCAACAACGCAGAATCTGTTCTCTAGTTTCCAGTTATTTCTGAATTCAGTATGCTAAGACATCTTTAAGGCACCAGTGGCGGATAGGAAAAGAGAATCAATATATATTTTTTTTTTACTTATTCAAATACACTGAAAAAATCTACTTGTATTTTGATTTAATTTCCCAGCACAAGTCTGTAACTAAAGACCATTTAAGAACTGACCTTTACAATATTATACACAATAATTCTTCGTCATAGACTAATAATGTTGTTGAAAGTTTTTTTAAAATATCGTCATCGGTATATGAAGATACATGTATATCTATTCCTCTGTTTATTTTTTCTATTACACGACAAAATAAATTAGGTATCCTTCTCATCAAAACATAGCATATGTTGAATTTGTATTGACTTTACGGTGGTCGTTGAGCACTGCTTCGTATAACGTATACCAGCATGTAGGCCTATCAGTCAATATTTATGTTAAAATGTTCTAAACTATATTTGACCTTCATTTAAAAAGCAACATACAACACTTTCATGAGGATGTGGCAACAGAAACGTATGGATAGCCTATACTACCAGTATCACAATAAGTTAACGTACTTTAATCACGTCAATCTCGACACGATATTCTAAAAGCCTGCGACTTTCAAAATGGCTGTAGGGAACCGCTGTTCTTACCCCTATATTTTGGTCGACATTCGCACCCCTGAAAATGTGGTTTGAAACTCTAGAATAAAGGTCAACATAAATAAAGGTCAAGCCGTTGCTAATTCGCATTTCTAATCTGAAACTGTTTATAAAATAAATATTCACCTTTTCATGAAATCATAACAAGTTGGAAGGTATTTTCAATGCCATACTGCCCGAGGTAGGGGTATAAAAACAGCACCCGGTAAGTGAATTTTGAAAACCTTGCCATGTTTGATTGATGAGTAAGGGTAGTCGAGTCGCACACTGCAGCATGCATAAGACATGCAAATGGACACAGAGCAATCGAGAGATTTTCTTTCGAAGTTCTCACATTAATGTGACTTTTTACACAAACTTCACCTTTATTTGGAGTTTCATAGCGAAATTTTAAGCAAATGTAATTTAATCTGTACATCTATTTTATATCATCAAATTAGCTTGTTATTAGTGCCGCTCGCATAAGCGAAGACAGCGTAGGCCTATATCTCGATGCTTTACAGTGATAAAGTTTTATTAATTTTTTTATTAATATGATCACAATGCAGAATGTTCGATCATGGCAAACAAATTTTGTACTCTATACGCAGACTCGTCTGCCATAGTACTTTTTATTTTTTTACTTTCTTGAAGTTGCTCTAACCTTCCTCTCATCATCAATGAAAGAGCATATCATTCCAGAAATATCTTTGGCATTGTCTGGTGAAAGGGGAAGTTTAAGGATGTATTCAAGGAGTATACCCCCATTTTCTTTCACTTCCAGCACAGTAACAACACATTCTCAACATGAGAGGAAACTTCAGAAGCAGTCTTTCCTCTCCGTTTCATTTTTATGAAGTATTTTTCCCCCAACCCCTTCATCGAAACTATTCTGGTGACACCCCGACTCCCGTCGGCTAAGGACCAACACTGGCGCGAGGATTTACAGGCTGATCCTTCTAGTGGATCTCGCTGATGGAAGGAATCAACCTGGGTTTGTTTGGAGGGATTTAACTCTCCTTTTGCCACGCCTTCTTATTCCCCAATGACAAATTACAGAACATGCGTCCCTTGGGGATGATGGGGTTAAGGTTTCACAGCGCGAGGCGGGCTTGGAAACTTCATTCCGAGGCGTACGTCTGGAATACTGAAGTGTAATGCGTGGTTTCAAGAGTTTATTTTATATGATCACGACGTTTGCTCAACATAGCAAGTTTGCTTCTCAACGAAAATAAGCAAAGAGGACATGTTCAAAAGCAAACGTTTCTTAAATTCAGGAAGCTGGTGTTATTTATGAGAGCCAGCCGTTTCTGGTTTAAATCGTGAATGATCACATTATGTGTTCCTAACAATAACAAAATGAAAACTTATAGGACATGTTTTCGCCGACTAAAGGTTTTTGAGGGTGGAAGGCTCTACTTTAGGACTAAATTAACGGTGCTGTCAAATCAGTATTTAGCCCACCAACATGTTCAAGTAACAATGACAAGTGAGTAATTATATCGCAAATTGAATAAAGAATAATTACTGTCAGCCGTCGAGTTGCGATCGAAAGGGTGTTGATTCGAATTTATGACTTTTCTCTTTCTTCACTCAGCACTCCGCTGCAAACGTCACAAGACAGCTCGGACGAAAGGCGTAAATTAGAAACAGCAATCGTTAATTTCCTGAGCAATTTTGATGGTGGATCTCAGTGAGATCTCTATCCCCACTCGACCAGTTTCGTGTCATGACTGATCGTAGTTTGGCATCACATCCATGCCACATGGGACTTATGGAAGGAAACATGTAGGAAATATAAGATTCACACTCTTCGATCTCCCAGGGTGAAGATGTAAATACAAAGATATCTGAAAGAGAAACTTCTTACCATGTCGAAACCGAATAATAGCCCCTTCCCATTAGCCAAACAACGCTTGTGTTATGAAGATGCAACATGCAGTAAATACTGTAATCTTAAAAAGGGACAATATTTCGCGCTAATCGGTAAAATGATCAGAGTCACGGTTTAGTGCATCATTGTAGCAACAGACTGTCTACATCTTATTCAAAACACACGTTTTGAAAGATGATACTTGAGTCATCGAACTGCAGCGAATGATGATCTCATGGAATTTCACTTTCTATTTCTGGTCAAACAAAATAAGGAAAAACCTAAAAGTCACAGTATTTTGTTCAAAGTATACCACCCATGATTTTACTAGGCATGATGATGATGATTGCCACTGATTTCTTAAGGCGTCCACTAGCACGCAAACTAATATTAACAGTCCCTGTTTAGGTAGGTCAAGCATGGTATCAGTTCCATTGACTATGAAACCCAAACATAAACAGAATGCAATTTGAAAATACATCATGAGATAAATAAATAAGCATTTACCCCATAACAAACATTTGTGTGCTCATCTACAGAAAAAAACGAAACCCTAAAACACAGGGTTACTGTGACCCCACTAATTGCTCTATGACAATGATTATATATTTTCCATTAACGAGAAGTATGATGCTTAAATGATACATTGATGACGTCCATCCATTCATGCTTTACCGAGCAGCAGCACTTTGAAAATGACATTAAAAAAAACTCAGTTGTGCCGGATTTGAGTAAAACCGTGAAAACATTAGGATCACATGCGAACATGATATTCAAAATGCTGCTACTCGGTAAATCATGTACGGATGGATGCCATCAATGTATCATTTAAAAGCATAATACTTCTAATTTATGAAAAATAGATAATCATTGTCATAGAGTACATAGTGTGGTCACAATAACCCTTTGTGTTAGGGTTTTGTTTTTTACTGGGCCGCACTGTATAGATTTGAAGCCCATATCATCATGTAATGTAGGTACAATTGAATACGCATATGGGCAAGTCCAATGTATTTTCATGTCCCATACGTTACAAAGTATATATAGGGTCGTCAACTGGACAGAAGCATCGGGTATACTTAAAACCTCTATGATATTGGTAACGTAAGGGACAAATTACTTTGGACTTCTCCAGAATTACGGTAAAGAATGAAATCAAATTTACCATGACTGTCTGAATCCGTGTTCTCCCCGTGAGGTATCTGTCTTGTCACTAGCAACGGAGGACTCGCTGGAAGATACAAAGAACACGAAGGAAGAAGAGGAATCAACGAGGGATTCTTCTAATATTCGGAGGTGATCCTAGGATTCTACGACACGTGCTCCTGTGGCAATATTGCTCCAATGGCAGCATCCTACACTTAGTCTAACATCATTCCGAAGTCCTAATTTTAACAATCGAAAAACACTATACCTAGCTCAGCCTGGCCCCAAACCTAATCTAAAACCCAATTTCAACACTAACCCTAAGTCTTTGACACAGTAGAGTCCGAAGCAATTGGGCCATTCTCAGTCACGTGTGTGACCAAAATCCTGAAAAATAGTTCATTTAAACCTAATTTTTTTCAGCATTTGTTTTGTAGTTGAAGTCTCTGATTTTCGATATTTGAATAACAATCTTACCCCCCAACAGATGGAAGGTAATTATTTTAAATGAGAGTACATCATATTCTTTCAGAAGTAAATATTAGGTCGGTCACGTGTTTGATCTGGCACGAAAAAGGGTCTTACTTGTTGGTATTCAAACAGACTTTTCTCGTATTTCCATATTGGAGTGCAAGTTTCCACTTTTCATTGCTGAATGATGGGATTTCTCTGAACAATTTGAAAGCAAATTTTCATAAATGAGTGAACATTCTTTTCTTTTAGAGGTGAGAACTGGGGTGGTCACGTGTGTGACCACTCAAAAAAGGCGTTTTAAATGTCTCTGTAAAACCTTATGGTTGGGAAATGACTTTTCTTTTGTCAAAGAAAGGGAATCTTTTTTCATGTAAGAAAGCGGTGATGTAAAAAAATCAATAAAATGTAATCTGATTTTCCGGCAATGAGGCAAAATTAGATGGTCACCTGTGTGACCGTTTGTTTCTAGAAAAAAGTTAATAATGAACAAGATAAAACAAGAATTCTTGCTTGATTATCTATGAAACATAGAAACCTTGGCATTGGGGCTATACATACTAGTATCATGCATGGGACCATATGCGTTAGCAATTTTGAAATTAGATCTCGTGTTTTTGTTTTTGAACTGAACGGTTCGATCTCCAGAAGTAAAAGGGGGAAAGAACCTTGACTTTCTCGAATTTTCACATGAGATTATCAGTCTGACGGCGTCGATATTCAGTTACTATTTTAACTGATCAATATCGTTTAGTTCTATGCCTAAGACCGTTACTGAAGCCGATCTTGAAATCAAAGTCTTGTTTGTGGAAAGTGATATGGAACAACATGTAACTCACCATATAGCGTCCCAGCATTTAATCACATTAGAATGGGAAATTCTACGTGGTTTCACAGAAGTAGATATTTAAATAATAATCTTGATTTTGCAATATTCACAAAATAATAAAAGTTTTACATCTACCAAACCCTCGCCCAGCAAAAAAGTTGCATTGCTGTTTTGAATTATGAAAAGTGTATCTATATAATTATATAGATATAGAATCGATGAAATGTGTATTCCTCGAGATATATTACTTCATAAAATGCATTGTTATGCTTTATTTACTCGTTACTAATAGATTTTCTTATATTAACAAAATATTGATGTTAATGATGTTCAATTAATGAAATACAAACACTATACCCCTAGATTAAGTTCGACACTTTTTAGCTTTACCGAGTATGTAATTAGAAAATAAATCTTAACTGATGTTCATGATATTTTAAAGAAAATTGAAATCAAATCTTACTGTATGCGATACAAACCTGATGAACTAAAGAAAGATAAGAAAAGGTGTTCGTTCGTACTTGACCTACCGTCTTGCGAGCCCCCACTGTCAACCGTCGGTTCCTCTGGTTGCTCGTCTGAATTGAGTGAGAGAAACAGTTTAAAAGAAACTATTACAGAAGTACTACAGACTTGGAGGTTGGAACCTAACACGAGATAATCCTACGCGTCTTGCACTTGCCCGACACATCATGGCCTGTCTACCACACAGCCGTGGCCCGATAGGAGAAAGCTATAGGGGGAACACCTATCAAAGCCAAAGGAAGGGGTAATAATATGCACCCCTCCATACATAGGTGTGCGCTGAAAAGGTGTCAAAATATATCTGGTGAAATTGACCAATGCATATTGGTCAGAGAAATTCTGGGTGCTTTATTTTTTTTTTTTCATTTTTTGGTTATTTTGGCATAGGGAAGAACATACAATTTGAGCGTATTGAAAAAAAGAGATGAAAAGTAAAGGTTTTTGTTTGAAAAACAGGTGAATTGGAAAGGAGGAGCGATATATTTGTGGGTAACTAGTTGAGTAGTATACTGTATAAAGTCCCGATGGAAAAAAACAGCCAGCAATCATTAAAAGAAGCAGAGGGTAGAATTAGCGGGGCAAGCAGACAGACTATGAGATCAGGCAAGGAAAGAACCATTGTGACACAAGAATCAAACGATTAGGATAAATATGTTGTTCCAATCAACAATGATAATATGGCAGCTTTGAAAAGTAGAGAGGTAAAAAGGTAAGGTATAATTCATTTTCAAACCTACTAAATTGAATAAGAAGGAGTGTATTCGCTAGTGAAAACATTCTTTTGAAAAGCGACGTACTAAAGAGGAAAAGGTAGAGAGGGAAATAGACAAGAGGCACACGATAAACATTAGAATAAAAACCTAAATTTGATTTTTTTGAAAACTTACATTCATTATCTGAAGAGTCAGACCAATGTCCATCGTGAACTGGGAAAGGGACTGGTGATAGAAGGAAAATTTCGTCATCGTACATTTTAAGAGATTAAAAGAAGAAATCAGAAGAACTGTAAGCCATGACGAGATTACAGTTCCATAGTAGGTCTTTGATAATTCAATCCCAATTGTTTTGAATTTAGGGGAAGTAATGTTTAATTGTTTACAGACTTTGAAATTATGTACTCTTTTATTGTTCCCCTTTCAAAATGTTATCAAAGAACTATTACTTTCATTTTCTCCATAAAATGGATAGCTTCTTTTTCTTCATTAGCAACATCAGTTATCTCCCCTTATCTTTTAATTGCTGACGATTCAAAAGCGAGCTTCTATTGCAAACATACATATTGCCATTCCAAAAAAGATAGCATTGCAATTTCAAATGGGTTGCTAGTTTCGGATGAGATCTATAATATTAGCAAGCAACATCAGCAATACTTTTCACACGTCTTCATGGAAACATGATAACGAACAGCCATTTCACTATAAAAAAACAAAGAAAATGTTAGTACATGTTACAGAAAATGCATTGTGAGAAACCGTGTTAGTAATTGAAAGCATTAATGTGGAAAATAATTACGGATGTATGAAATGTTAGATGACATGACAACGAGGAAAACAACGATTAATAATATTGTTCGTTGAGTGACAACCTTCCCATACTCTTCTTCTCAACGATATGCATATACATATTCGAATATTTATCAGCTCAACTTGAACTAGATATAGACAATGCCCATGCACTCGTCACTGTGGATTTATATAAAACTACGGTGCATCCCAGAAAAAAGTTAAATCAGAAAAAGTCTCCCCAAATAAATATTTCAAAATATTTGAAGCAAAATTTCATATCTGTGGATAGCTTAGGGTCTCTCTATTAAATGACAACCTGAAGATCTGCCGATATTTTTCGCTCGAGTGAGCAAAGGTCACTATTTTAAAAGGTGTCAAATCCAGACTTGACAAGAATTGGTATTTGTTCTGGCTGATATCAGCAAAGTTGAGAGTCATGATAAGGATTAGAAATTTCATATTTTAATAAATAACAGACAATTTATCTAAGAACAGGTTTTGTTCTCTGTACGTATCTCATCAACAATTTTATGCTTCAGTGAGCAAGTAACTACTTAATTGAGTGTTTTGAAATATTCGTTTTGGCAAGGTTTCAATTCAATCAAGCTGGATTTCTCAGTCAACCATCAAATTTTGATAGCCATAATGTCAGAATAGTATACAGAAAACAAAATTCTTTCATAAATTGCATTTTAATGATTAGAATATGAAAGTTTCTAGGCCATTTCAAGACTTTCAGCTTGATACCATCAGATCCAATGCAAACATATTTGACAACCATGGATCTCACAATGACTTTTGCTCACTCAAGCGTAAAATAACGTTAGATGTTTGTGCTATTTGATAGGAAAGACCCTAAGCTATCCATAGGTATGAAAATTTCCTTCAAGTATTTTGAAATATTTATTTGGGGAAACTTTTTCCAACTCTTGACTTTCTTTCATTCTTTCATTTTTTTTTAATTTTTTTTTTTTGGGGGGGGGAAATGTAGTTGCATATACCTAAATTTACTAGTGTAGCAAGGGGCAACCCTCTTCCTCTTCAGTGGTAATGCAAAATATCATGTCAGTAAAAATACAATCTTTTTCATATCATTGTAGACGTACATCATAATTTATAACTATACATGCCCCCCCCCCCCTCTCTCTCTCTCTCTCTCTCTCTCTCAAACTGATTTCATGATTTATTTAATATGGCTGAATTGTGAACACGTGCACCTGTAAAGCTCTACGGTATATCAGCTACTACCAAATACAAATTCCAATTAAGACGACTGTGTATACTCCAGCAGCGTCTGTAGCTTCATGGTCTGGGTCTGGGGTTGTGTTGGGGTTGTGTTGGTGTTATTGTAGGTACCTTGTTGGGTCACTGAGGTGGTGTTTGAGGAGCACCGTTCAGGCCGCAGGTGACACCTGTGCAATCTATACCGATTGGATCCGAACTGTTTGCCCACCCCCTTTTATGATTCCGGATTACCCTAACGACAACAAAAGGGTGTTATAATCACTCTTATTATTGCCCCGTTCTTCCAATAGGAAACAGGAGATAGACAAGACTTGACCTTTCGGCGTGGTTATTGGAAAACAAGCAAACAAGACTCGCCAGTAATATTAATTAGTTAATTTTGATCTTCTTAAAAACCAGACCACCCCTCCTGCAATAATCCTTTTAGCGTGTGTTTGTTGCATATTCCAGGTGGAAGCACCTCCCTGATCACACTTCCTTTTTACTAAATTCAATATAATTCGCATTCAAGGGAATCCCATAGAGATTTCCATATACGTGCATAAAGTTTATGAGCGCATGCATGGCGAGTGGGTTTTTTCGGGAAAAAAAACCAACATTTAATAAATATATCATCTCTCTTCATAAATTATTTTAATGCTTTTGGAATGTGTTGCACACTTTAGAAAACGGTATACATTACATTATTTTCTTCTTTCCATGATTATTGAGGTGTAAACCCATAATTTTTTTACCGCACAAGACGATTTGGGTCATAATTCAACCATTATGGATGATGCGTGAGAACATGGAAATGAAAACCGACTATGCATGTGGCAGGTGTTATTTTCATTTATGATCCTCTCCAATGTGGTAGAAGTTGACACGGTAGACGTGAGTGGTAGAATTGCACGTCCCTTCTTCCTCCTCCCAAACCAGACACGCCCACGTCCAAACAAGTCATTATTAATCGTAGCACACTACACAGATGAAGGTGTTTATTGCCACAGATGAAGGTGTTTATTGCATGTGATCGAGTGCCATAATTATCACGAATTGCAAAATGTTTCACACAAGAAATGGCGTTGACTGGTGTAATTTTCTTTGCATATCTTGAGGAATGATTCTACGTTACATTTCCAGCACCATTTATCGTTAAACATCGACACCCATACACCTGGCAATACAACATAAACAGATAAACAGATAAACCGAATCGAACCGCAATACCCTTCACGCCATCAACAAACCCACTTGACATAATAGCATTAGTTACATTTTACGAGCCCCCAAACAAGCACCTAAGCACATAATCACCGACGACAAACATAAAACAGGTGTCAATCAATAGAATGGATGGTTAAGAAGGAAGCGGAGGCAGAGTGCAATTAAGAAGAGGAAGTAAAATACAGGTGCGATGACAAGTTTGTAGGGGAAAAAACGGCGGGGAAGAGCAAAGAAACAGGCCTATTTCAACACAGCTGTGTGTAGACATTCACTTTCCATTTGGGAATTTTTTTTTAAAGGGTTTATATTTGTACTTTGAGGTATACAAGAAAAAAAATTACAATGTCAGAAATCGACCTGATAGTGAAAATATCTGAGTATTTTCATAAAATTCATATCTTTCTATTGCATGAATGTTCGGTTTCTCACTTCTTGGTTAAGCGTTTTATTTTCGGCCTGATATTCTCACTGGAGGTATCAAAATCATATGCAAATCAAAATGCAATAAGCGTCTCTTCTAAAACATAACAAATGAATGGAATGGGATGGTTCGGGCGTGTGAGTGGAAAGTGAACGAAAGGCAAAAAAAAAAAATAATAATAATAATCATAATCACGATTGTGCCGGTCAAGTACAAGATCACCTCACGATGTCGTATACTCACTATTGTCGACCCCTAAACACAACGACCACTCCATCTCCGTAAGACGATCATCGGCGTCGAGATCACATATCTTTACAAAGTCTTTGGCGCAGACCTTGGGCTTGATGATCTTCTTCATGAGCCGGAGCAGAGGTTTGAGCTCCTTGCTGTCGAGGTTCGCGTCCTCATTCTCGTCCAGGGAACCGAACTTCCACTCGATCACCTGTTTCTCCCATTCCAGGGTCGCCCTGGATGATGAGAAAGGGATCGGTGAGATGTCTGCTCGAGGAAGACGTGCATACTCCTCTTTGAAGATCCTCTTGAGGTTCTTGTTGAATTCCTCACGTTTGTCTTCTCTGCAACGCGAACCTGAAAGATCGTCAAGAATGGCAGATATTTAAACTTACCGTGTGAAACTCTGTGTCCCTCACGAGAAAAAATGGGAACAAAATCCGATGATAACATACATTTATCATGTAACCTTCAATCAACACAATAGTCGTTTTATTTTAATGATCATTTATTTCAGGTTTTTTTCAAAAGAAACCATAGGCAAGAAATCTGGGAAATATAAACTCAAACATCCTAACCCAAGTCCCGAATACATGATTCTGACTGGATAAAAGTTGACGAAAAGTGAAAAGCTCAACACAAGTCCTATAAATGAGCGATTCTGACTGGCAAAAGCTAAGTAGCGGGTTTTCTTTTTCTTTTAGTTATATGTTAGTAAAACACAGGCAAATAGAAGGGAAAAAATACACACCTCCAGAAGACGATGAAGCTCCCTTGAACGTTGGTGGATTATCGACAATCGGTTCATCTGTAAGAGGTAGTGAGTAGAGACAAAAAAAAATATCCCTAATGTTACAAGAAATGTGGAAGAACATGTCAAGTGCTCCGCCAAGAGCAAAATATTACTTTATTTATTTATTATGATATATCCCTACACTTCCAGAAGGGGTATGATGACAAAGAAAAGAAGAACACTATCTATTGAATACGGTATCACTAGATTATTTAAACATCATTCACGCAAAATTAGAAGTAATCATTGGGAACATAATAAATGATTCTGCAGTACCTTCCATTTTTGTACACAACGTCCCAATTTGTTATACAGCGTTCTTTGCACCAAAATGGTATTTTTACCCATCAATTGTAATGATAACTAAAGTGCATTACATACAATTTATACATCATTATAATGATAATGATAATAGTAATAATGATGAAAATTATATCATCATTAACAATGAAATCAACATCAATAATGATAATAATTATGATAATAATAATACATGATGATAGTAATAATAAATATGGAGATGATCGTAATAATTGTAATCTTAAAAATAAGTCATATTTTCCTAGCACGTATCTTTGCAAAAGCAATCAGTCTGCCTTCATATTGTTTGGATAACTGCATTACTTGAAGGACACCATTGTTGGAACATCCATATGGCTCTTATCTACAGATGATCACAAAGGCAGACGGAATATAATAAGTTCATACTTAATATAGAACGTAGTAATCTGGTGTATCTTATGGCTCCCCATGGGCTAGTTATTCTGGAGATGGGAGGATATTTCATTTTGTATCATCAAGTTTGAAAAATAATAATTCAAAATCCACATTAAGAAAGGAGAAAAACAAAGTAAGGCTTTTTTTTTTTTTACAGTTTCCAATTTTCTGTTCAGCTAGATTTATGTTAAGTGAAATATGGAATTTCGAGAGAAAAAATAATGAACCCGGTGACATCAATCGTCGATGCCTTCCTGATCAAAATAATTACATGAAACAACTAATTTTTGGATGACGGAAACTTTTTAATGATTATCTGCAATCCTCATGGAACACAATTGAAAAAAGCAGTTTCACATTTTAAATGGTCCAATGTCTCTCCCGATAATTTGCAGACAATAAATGTCATAAGCAAAGGAGGTCCTGAGCATTTCGATCTGGAGTTGTAGTGGAGCGAAGGAAAAAGTCATGAATGTGTTCAATATCAAACATTGAAGCCATGACAATCAGTATCCCATAGTGAGAATATATTTCACTTATTGAAAGAGGGATGGAGAACCAGCATGACTGGGAGACTCACTGAATGTTAACCCACAAGTATTACATTAGCAATGGGTGTCGAAACTGACAGGTATAGCGTTGGATACCGTATAATCACATTAACTTGAGATAACTCGATTGACTCTGTTTGTTTGACATGTCATGTGCTTATTACAGGGTACTACCAAGGACTACTAAGTCTTTTAGCGTACTCTCTTAGTAAGAAATTCACTTAGCTAAAACGTTTGTACTTCCTGATAACTATAACCCCTCCAATTAAGTACGTAGGCATACTTTACTAAACTCGTTCCATTATATGTTGAAACAGCAGCTCTGAAATAGCCCCAAAAAATTATTTTGTCCAATATCATTGATGTCGTTCATATTTGAATGAAACCCCAAACTTGTATGCACTTTAACAGAAGCAGAAATAAACATAGAAGCATATCAATGAACGTTTGAGGAAAAATGGATAAAGAATAAAAAAGTTATGAAGATGTTAAAAACCTAAAATCGCTAAATGAAATTGGTAACATACTCATTATGCTAACGAGATGCTATAACGTTTTTGCGCTCTCTCTCTCTCTTTATAGGTAATTTTGAAAAATTATAAGATTTCAGCTTTTACACGAAGAAAATAGAATTGTGCTTGAAATATATTGTGAGGAATAAATTTATGAACTCCACCTATAATACAGAAATAATACTTTCTAAGAATATCAGATTTTTACAACATTATTTGTATAACAGCATCTCATTGGCATAATGAGGACATTGCCAATTTCAGATCTCCTTTCATTTAGCGATTTTAGGATTTCAAATCTTCATAACTTTTTTATCAGTTGTTCGTTGTTCCTCAACCTTTCACTGATATGCTTCTTTGATTTTCTGCTTCTATTAAAATGCATTTATTTGGGGGTTTCATTCTCTTTTAAGTCTATTGAAAAAAACAATATTGCAACATTTTCTCTTTCTAAAAGCTTGTGTACATAGGGTCATGTCTCTTGCCCTAGCACCAACTTTCCAGTTTCTAAATTTTGCGAGCGAGCGAAACAATCAGCTAAAAGTTTGCTACTTTTCATGGTGAACAAAATTTTGTCATAGAAAATTACAAAATATGTATAAAGATTAAAGCAAGATCACCTCCCTGCCAGATTGCCTGAATATTAGCACAACATTCTCGGGGCTGCCCCCCCCCCCTCCCATGCCACAAGTGCATATGATAAAAGCACAAAGAAAACATTTATAATTCCTAATTATTGCGATGAACTTTCTTATTATGTGAATTACTTGAGAACTTCCAGTTGTTTCAAGATTAATATCCAGGTTTCCACTTGATTTACAAGAATAATAAACGTTAAATCCGAAGTGACTTCAAAAATAACTCCATCCCTGCAATCAATCTTGGTTATATTTCTATGAGGAGGGTGTGAAAACAAGAAGAAGTGAAGCTGAAGATGATGAACAGTGTCCTGATAAAAAACAGACGACCATTGCAGTCTTTGAATTACAGCTGTGTACATTGACATTGCGACATACGTAAGTGGACTATTTATCAATTGGAAACTTCATCAATCATGTTTAACTGGCCGTCTACCATGACAGACTGATCAATCTTGAAATCAAATCCTCCGATCTTCCTAAGACCTAGAATACGAACTTAAGGGAAGGGTCGTGATGGTATATTTTATTTTTATTGCGTCGAAGTATCCGATATCACTATCCGTGTTAGAAGTGGAAAGACGGATTAATTGGGTACTTTTCTCGTGTCTGAAATGATTATTTTCATATCTGCAAAGATGATTCAATGTAAGAATGGTTCCAGGTTTAGACGGGGATACTCGTTTTTCCAAATGCTCGTTTTTCCGAAAGTTCATAATTCCGAAGGCTCGTTTTTCCGAAGGTTCATAATTCAGAAACACTAAGTTCTTAATTCTGATTAAGGTTCGTAATTCCGAAAATGCAATAGAGCCCTACATGTACATAATTTTTCCGAATTATGCACCCTTTTTCATTTTCGGAATTATGAAAGCTTTTTCATTTTTCGGAATTACGAACCCTATTTCATTTTCAGAATGTTGAACCCTTTTTCCATTTCGGAATTATGAACCTTCGGAAAAACGAACCTATTCGGAATAATGAACCTTCGGAAAAACGAACCTATTCGGAATAATGAACCTTCGGAAAAACGACATGTAACCGTTTAGACAATGTCCATGTTAAGGTATAGTACACAACTACACAGTGCATACTGAGAGCGGAACAACATCCATGAACAATCAAACTGACAGAAAACTTATCCAATTAATCATTAAAATGGAGAAAACCAACCTAGCCACCCCACCACCCAACCCCAATTCCCTCAGCTTTTATTGTAAGATATACCAGAAATAAAAGGTAAGGACACAATTCAATGCAAAATATAAATTTATATGCATATATAAATACGTTGTTCTGTAAAGCGTACAAACTTACATAGAAACATCTTACACTCTACTCAAAGTTGCAACATATATATTTCATCACACCATCAGAAAAAAAGCATTGTTTTCGGAAATCAACTGTCCCCCATCATCACATACCATTGGCGACATGCAAAATTTATGGTTTCACAAAGTAGACGTTACAGCAATTCTATTTTGGAATTTGACAGTGACCTACTAAACTCCTCCCCATTATTTCAAAATTTATGTTCATGAAAATACGTGACGACACTCGGCAGATGCTAACTTATCACCCAGACCAAAAATGCAACTCGTGCGTTGTGGTGAGTATACTTTCTATTCATATTTTAAAGGTATACTTTCAATAAATTGCTGCCGCATATAAAGTGGTTCATGAGAAGACGAATGATTTGTAATTTAATCTACAAGATAAGTTACCAATTAAATGTCTCATTAAATCTGAGCTAAATGTTTGAACTTAGCTTTATATGCGAATGAAATAATTTAAACTGAATTAATATTTGAAGTAGAAGACCGAAACATTTTTTCTTGCAGCAAACTAAAATATGGTAGAGATGAATCTGCCCAAGTTTCAGACTGCATTCTTCAAACCCCATAGATCAAAATCTATTTTACATGTATAAATATCCGTAGGGGGTGCCCCAATGGCCGCCCATCCCCGAACGTTGAGAAATAAATTCATGACGGGAAAACAATAATCTCCCATCCCCCTAAAAAAATACTTTTTTGTATGACTCACCGGCTTGTCTATTACATGTGGGGATGCCATCCCTGACCGAGGAACCAGCTATTGGTTTACCCTCCTCTGTGACACACCAGCAGTATCCAAACGACTTATGACACTGTATCATAGCATAGCTTCCATCATCGATACATTGTGGTACAAACAACGACGAGCTGTCGGGCTGCTGCAGATTCTGAGCTCGCTCTAACTGGCATTTTGTTAATTCTGAAAGAAAAACATAACAATTTTGAATATTTTCTTATGAACGATAAAATTATTCTATTTGATAAGTGAAATGTTTGTCCATTCATTTTTGGTCAGAATTTAGTAGAATTAACAAACGTACAAAATTTTATCGATATTTTCTTACAAACAAATACACAATTTGGTCAAGGAAATACTTTGAATTTTGGGTCAGAGACATGGAATCTGTTGAGAGCCAGAAAGGTGTTAAATATGTAAAATAATATTAATTAAGGCCCTTCTCAGCAGATGATTTGTGGCATGTATTTACATATAGGTCAATATCCCCAAATCTGCGTCGTCATTTGGGAGAAACTATTCAAGACCAGAAATAGATATCTAGTAAGACATGTAATAACAAAGTGACCTTGATAACATACGGCAAAATTATTTACAAAACTGAACTAGAAAAGGCAAAACAGGGACCTTCATTTTTAATTATACTATCACGTGACGTCAAATTCACCTTTGAACACAGTTAACTGTTATTATATTTCCAGAAGATCATGTAAAAAGTATTTTCACATTTCAAATAATAGAGAGAAAAAAATAGGGATCAGCTGTGTTGACAAAAGAACAAACAACGTATCAGGGAAGAAAATACCATGAGAACTCTTCAAATACATTGTGTCTTGGACAAAGACCTCAACAAATGTGAACGGAGGCAAGTCAAGCAAACACAAAAATAAAGGCTCATGTTGGTCTATAGCTAACAGTACCATTTATTTGGTTTGCTGACAATCTGTACATGTTGTAAATTAGGCAACAATGTGATTGGTAATATAAGAATGACCTCTTATCTAGTTTAAAATAATTTGACGTTTGTCCGTCTTCTCCAATATCTATATTTATCCACTATCTACATTTATTACATAATCGTAATAAAGCTCCAAACCTGGGCCCCGTTTCATAAAACTTTTTATCAATAACAAGTTACAATAATTGTTATAAGCTACTGAAAACCTTGAATCTGACTGGCTGAGAGCAGATTTGTCATAGACATGTGGCAGTTGTTATTGATAACAAGTTTTATGAAACGGGGCCCTGGGATAATTTGAAAGATACATTATTTTGATACCCCATCTTTTGTTATTTGAAAATCAAACAGAAATTCCGAGTATGAAAAAAATACTGATTTATAAATAATCTGCAAAATAAGTAAGGGTCATAAACGCTTTGAAACGAGATCTTCAACAAAAAAGAATGCTCTCCTGACGGAACATAAAAAGAGATCTGAAAGAAATTGAGGAGACAATTGTTCTTTTTGTGAAGATGTCTACATTATACCATGATTACTATTACGCAATCAATGGCGATAATTCAGGGAATAGACCAAGGTTCTAAAAAAAAAGTTAGAGGATTAGTTCTCACTGAAATAAATGGATGAATGGATGAATGTGCATGAATGTTGTCTTTATATACAAAATGAGACAGTAACGTGTATTTTATTTTTATTTCAAATTCAAGAGAAAAGTCGGTCACTTACCTACTGCACAGGGACCGTTATGTTCTTTCCTCACATTCCATCCCTGACATCTTGCTTTCTTCACTTCACATTTTGATAAATAAGTTCTTCCATCGGTCCCACAAAATGGCTTTGGTCTCTGATTCGAACAATCCATATTGCATTCAGGGTTCTGCGTTTGTGTGTTTTCGGGATTCAGTTGAAACTGGAAGGGGTAAAGAAAGAAATCGGTGATTATAGATGCAGCAGTGTGACACGGATGAGAGTCTGAATACCCCATTGTATGTCAGCCATTATGATCATTTTCTCAATAATCTTTAGTCTTTATAAATATCGTGGTGCTGTATCAGATACAGTTTGTAGGCAAGCGCTTAAATTTGCTCAGATTATACCATTAACAATACAAAGTTTGATTGTGAAAGACCATGTCCTTGTACATTTTCTTAAATTTATAATTTGGAGAATTGTCGTTCTCCCTTGGTATCTTCCAACGTTTATTTTCTATAACAGACATGCATCGTTTACAACAACAATTATTTTAAAAATAAATATTTAAAAAACTTCCTATTACAAGAAATGGCTGCTGTATCAAGTTCTAATATTAAACTTGCACCATTACTTTTTAATCTGTGATTTTGGAAAAAGATCGGAGGCTTATTTCATGAAAATTCCACAATTCCACCACAATTCCACCACGTACGGTTCACTCATCACGGTGTCGAGCTGGGAATGTTTCATATCATATCTTCCTAGGGGACGACGTTCTACGAAAAAAATCATGTCGGCATTTGTCTAGTCTCTCTTCAAATTCACTCATATCTGTAGTGAAATTGTTTTATTTTATAGTAATAGACCAATTACAATAGGAGCAACCAGCTTTAAAAATTAAGAATAATTCCCTCGTAGAGGCCTGCAGGCCTTGGCAAGATATCATCAATAATGGCTTTACATACGATGTAGCAAGATCTGAAGAAGTTTTTACATCATTTAACATTTCTACTGCAAATAAATGACAACAAAATTATGCTGCTTTCAGAATAGCGCTGGTCTGCAGTGACCATGAATGCAATTGCCAAGACTGTTATAGATCGGACAGAGAGAGAAAGAGATCGAGAGAGAGAGAGAGAGAGAGAGAGAGAGAGAGGGGGGGATAGAAGGAGGGAAAGGCAGATACCTTTGCCGCTAGCAGTGACCTGTTCAGAAAATTTGAAATATGGGGGGGGCGGGGTGGGGTAGTCTTTTCCTCTCAACATATTTTGCACGTGCATGTTGGAGTTGCGAAAAAGAAGAGGGCTGCGCGCCCCTGTTGCCCCCTCTTGGATCCGCTACTGGCTAGTCGGCCGATATTCGGCTCCCGCGGTGCAGCGGCTCGACAGAGGGGCAGACGCGGACCAAACATCATAGAATCATCCCTCCGCCAAGACCCAATTAGTGCTAGAATATGATAATTGATATAGTTTAACTGTACTTTCATGAACTTGGCATCCAAGGACTACTCATTGTTTCCATAAATACCACATAAATCCGAATAGAGGCATACATTACACCCTCCCCCTTCATAATACACCAATCGTGATTCCAATTTCGTTTTCTTTGTATGTGATATCAAGCTTACGACTTAACGAGCTCATGACCGTTATAGAACGTGTGAAAATAATATGCTATAAGTTCTTTTAAAATGATAAAAAACTTAAGAATACAAGATTTTCCTAGAAAATAAGAGAAAGGGTGCAAAGGAGAGAGAGAGAGAGAGAGAATGATGTTACAAGACAATAGTGAGTTTTCGAATGTGTCGACTTGAACGCCGTCCTAGATCCTCCCAGCTACAATGGACTGATTTGTGTTAGCTGCATACCGCGCTTAGTGCAAGAACGGCTCACCCGTCCACTGGCGTCTCCCTCATCCACTAGTCAGATCGAGATCAAGCATGGTTTTGCCGTCTTCTCTAAAACGTGAACCTCGCTTCACCCATTGTTAGCTTCATGCTTCACCTACTTTGTACGCAGTCAACACAAAGCAGTCCATTGTCGCTGGGAGGATCTAGGACGGCGTTATAGTCGACACATCCGAAAACTCCTTAACGAAAGCAGAGGTACTCAGACCTAGAAATTTTTGACTTGTGATGACGAAATAAAATTTACCAACAAGCTGGCAGATAGAAAAGAAACCATTTCTCAACAAATTAATACAATTCTAAAGGAACAAACAAAACATATTGGTATACAAATAATTCACAATTTTCCTGATAATTGTGGAGTCGCCGACAAAAATGGAGAGGTGTCGACCCCCTCCCCCCTCGTCCTCCTTCTCGGACGCCCGTGACTGGAAACATAAATAACTGTAACATCACTGTCAACGAGAAAGGTAGGGGAGGGGAGGGGATACTATAAAATCTATAATCATACAACCTTTCCGTTTCGGACACAGACCTGTGTCGCCCTTATGTGCTTGAAATGCAAATGGCATGTCAACAAATGTTTCCAAGGTCTGCAGGTCTGGGTATAAAGGCTTGACTTTCAACATTGATTGGATCATTCTACCAAGAAACATGCATATGCAACCCACTGATTAAAATGAATAGCGCTATTACATTATTTTCATGTTTTTAAGGTTTATTTTGACCGTTTCGCCTTCTCTCATGTGTCCAGACCGCGAAGGTCACACAGTGGTTTTCTACAGATGGGACTAAAGAAATTTCCTCATTGCGCTATATATGTCACTCGGCATCATTGCAATGGTAAGACACGGCCACCCTGACGGCACAACAGGGTATGGTCGGGCAACGGTACGAACAAAATACTATCCAGTAACTCCTCCACTCACTTATAATGGTAATTGTCTGCAATATGTGTTAGATTTAGAACTGGGAAAATTTTGAACTCTTCATATCATGTCCGATATATCCTCTATTGAACCTGTGGAGTTACATGCTTCATGGCTGACGAAGAACAGAATGGCCAAGACCACCGAACCATTAATCGTGAAAAGTCTCTCCAATGGATAAGACTCATCTACTCGAACCAACGAAGAAATACCGTTGGCGCTTACTTCTTTGAACTGAAACTAGAATTTGGCATTACTAAGTGCTTCGACCACTATTTGCAACATTTATCATAATGACACAAATTTAGTTTTCCCACGTAGCTGCCAACCTATGTACAAGTTATTCAAGAGGGATCGATTTTGCATGTTATCATTATTTTAGTGGCATTGTTTCCATCTGGGAATCATTACTAAAATCATACTATTGGACTTTTTACGACTACATGGAGTGCTTGTTGAACATAAATAACTAAAATGTTAAAATAAAATTGGCTCCAAAAATACTTTAAAATGACTACCCCTCAGATACAGCCCATAGCATGCCCGACAAGACATGATAACAAATCAGCACTACGTCTTTTGGGTGAAAAATAGCTTTTTAGACATTGAGTTTCCCCCGTGCATGTAATTGTAATTCCGAAGCACAAAGGCACTACAAATGACTGTTCCTATTGTGTTTTTATGTCCTTCTCATTATCGCCCACCCTTTCCATTGAAGGGCTTCATTTATGGTTCATTATTGCGCTCAAATCAATGCGGCTGCCTTTGTGGGGCACCGACGCAGAAAATTGTGACATTGTTCCGACCTGTATGTCTGCGACATGAATGGAGAAACAATTTGTGACGGAATGGTGTTCCTGAAGTGTTCCTGAAGTGTTCCTGTGTTCCTTGGTATTGGTATGATTTAATGAGCAGGGGTAGGGGAGGGACCGATGACGAAAGGGAGGGGTGACAATATAGGTGAGAAGCATTTCCCCTGAAAACGTCACGAGAATCAACGGGATGGTGCCATCGGCCCTTCAATAATAGATGGTCACGAAATCAACTGGTATATCCTAAAAACTAGTTAAAATTTAATATTCATCAACGATTTTATCAAGGAGTGACTGCTCACTTATATAAATTAATTAGTCTGAATATTTGGAGTAAGAAATGTTCTCACACTCTACGAAGATATTCTTTGAAAAAAGGGTTTTTAAATCAAATGAAACGAGGTGAAGTATCAAGAAATTGATACACAGGGAATGGAACCATCCCCAGATGGTGGGAGTGGTGTTTTTATCTCGGGCTACAAACGGAGAGGGTTATGCTGGCTTCATAATATGCTATAGATACGTTTAAGTTTAATGGAATGAAAGAACACATACGAATGTATCTTTTATATGTAAATACATGTAATTTCCAAACGTAAAATATCCGAGGTAGCTTTGAAGTTCTAATGATTTTGTCTATAATTTTTCAAATTTCGTATTGTAGATCTATATGACCATTTGAGAAGGTGAGCAGACATATAGTTTAAGGTCATCTCAATTGGGTCACAGATCCATCACTTTAATTTAGGATAAAATATCGAAGGGGCGAAGGGTTCATAATTCCAAGTTGGTCATGTTGGTAAGTGAAGTCTAATGAAACATTCATGGAACATAAAAAGAAAGACAGCAAAACATTTCAGAATTCTATGAACTTTCAAAAGTGTTTCGTTTCCCTGGCTCGGCGTAAACATGACATAATTTGACATTGAAAAGCGCTTCTAAAGTTCATCATTAAATCAAACGACGTGGACACAGTGGCTTTGCGCCAAGATCGAATAAGATTCGGAAATTTGCCTCAGAAACCTTCTTTGAAGTCGAACCACCCAGCATGCAGGCTCAAGTTCAACGTTAGCTGTTTCCTCTACGGGGTCTAGCATATGTCTGAAAAGGGCGTCAACACTCCTCCAACTACTGGGTAAAACACTAAAAATTCATGGTAAAACTAGCGTCTCCAAGACTAACATGTCTGGTGACCATGTTTGGGCAATGCCATGCGCAAATTGGAGGTGTCTTGTTCAAGTATACTGATCATTACGTTGAAGGGAAGCGAATTTTGTCATTACACTGTAGAAATAAAATATAACAGACAGATTACTTAGTACCTCCTCGTTGCCCTAATGCTTGTGATTTAAAACTTTTCGGGGGCTGAGGGAGCTACAGACCCGTAAGCCCCCCCCCCCCCCCCCTCCCCTCCCGCCCAACCCCGTGCCTCGTACGAGTATGCATACAAAATGTTGAAATTTTATGCAAATTTCACCGTTTCTTTATATTTTCTATTTCGAAAACAGATACTGATCCCAGAAGCACACGATATACTTGTTATGGCTGAAAATACCATTATCATTGTGGCCTCGGTGTTTTCCGAATAGCCTGCGTCGTTGTCTGTCTCGTAGAGTCCGAGAGTCCGACATCCTACTAGACAGTAGAAACCGTCTTGACTTGTTCACAAGATATGAATGGTAACCGTGTCATGTAGGCCAGCCAAACGGCGACTGTCGCCCCGTCCATACTCATAATTACATAAAAAGGATTTAATTACGTTATTACTCCATATAAAGAACAAATCGATAATAAAAATAAACCCAATTAGAATGTTCTGGAATATGCTGATTTAAAAAGAAGTGCATGTTTCTTGAAGACGGCAAAATAAAGGAAGCACATTTTTATGATGAAAACGATCCATTGACTCGCTGAACACAAATATCAAAATAGACCAATAAATTATATAATTGTATATCATTGCCTGTACAAGGCAGGCCTCAACAAAATAAATATTAGTATGCTGGGCTTGAAGTGAAGCTAGGAAACCAAGCTATCAGACAGATCGATGTTGATATTCATTGATGACATTCGTACGAAATGTTGTCATTAACTTACAGACTATGAGTCGAGGTTATCCCCGTCATTTATATTATTTACATTTCATTGTCAAACTGGCGACAGGAGAGGGGTAACATGAAGGGCAGACGTCTTTGTCTTTGACCTAGAATACACGATGGAATATTTCCGGTATTACACTGGCAAGATAGTTGAGATAACCAAACGTCAAACTGCCTTATGTTCATATGGCTAACGAGATGAAATGACATTTTGCTATATACTTTCAAAATTGTATAGGGTCGACAACGTGTACATAAGAAAACATTGAAAGAGAAACGTGTCTGTATTTTCTCTAGAGCTCTGGACATGCAAGTACTAGTAATAAGTATATTGTTTTTGTCTTGCCACCCCCCCCCCCAAAAAAAAAAAAAGTCGTTATGCTCTATCTCTCCCTCTCTCCCTCTCTTTCTCTCTCTATTATGTACATCTCTCTATACCCCTCTCTACCCCTCTCTTTCTCTTTCATGATCTCTCCTATCTCTTTCATTCTCTCTCTCTCTCTTCACTTCTTTTAAGCAGCTTCAAAGAGGACGTTTACCTCAGGTCTATGGTATTGGATGCAGGGAATGGATCATAGCGACCCATGTAACTCCACCCAGCTCGAGCATTCGTATAATTCCTAGTCCTAAATAATAATGTGCATGGTTGTGATGAATGATTTTCATGTCAACCTTCGGTCACAGGTGAGTGAGAGAGGCATAATCATGAGATTCCTTCAGAGACTAGTAGAGAGGCATTGCTTTCAGTGGGGCGTTTCATCAAGTGTCTTGTCAGTGATTTTTACCAACAAATTTGCTCTCAGCCAATAGACAGCTTCTGTAATGTATACAAATTTATGCACATATATTCTCTGAGCACCTAGTGACGAGCTATTCCATGAACATGCTTTTTATAAATGAGCCTCAATGCTTCGTATCCAGTTTGCATACATTATTTGTTGCTATGACCGGCAAGCTTTCAGGTTGTCAAGAATAACCTTTGATTGAAAGGTATGCATAAAATATGCATAAAATTTGCATACATTACCGAAGCGGTCTATTAGATGCAAGGATTTCAGTAGCTTATAACAGTTATTGCAACTTGTCATTGATTTTATGAAACAGGGCCCAGAACATTGAGGGGATCAAACTATATCGTGCACGTGTTCTTGGCAATTGACTTGCACCCTTTCAATGCTTTCAAAAGCGTAACAAAAGCTAGAATATTTCTTGTTCAAGAATATGAGAATTCCCCATTTCTCCTTTTGAAAGGCAGGATACAAACCCTGTTTATATCCAATAACTTGTTACTTAAAATAAGCAATGATTTAAAGACATATAACGCTTCATCATGTTCATTGATTCATACAAGTTCGCATTGACAGTCATATATAATATATCTTAGTATTTGACACTGAAAATACTAAGTCCACCCTGATATTAAGTTGTTTTTAAAAGAGGCAGAAAATCAAAGAAATAGATCAATGAAGACTTGAGCAAAATCCGATAAGAAATAAGAAAGGTATAGATTTTTAAAGTTGTAATCAATCAAGCACAAATTGGTAACTCCGTGACTATCTTGTGAGCTCCTCTCTCATTACTCCCTGTACTAAAAATAATCATAAATTTCCACTTTTTCTATTTAAAAAATGTCTAGCCATACATGCAACCTAGATATAACCATTGCACTTACGTTTTTACACAAAACCAGTATGAAGCAAATGTATTCCTTTATTAACAACTAAAAAATGAAAGCTTATGAAATTGTCAGTATATACCTAATGGGAGAGGAGCTCGCAAGATGCGTCACCAAGTTGCCAACTTATGTTTGATTGGCAACTTCAAAAATTCTTATTTCTTATCGGATTTTGCTCAAACTTTCACTAATCGGTTTATTGGCAGGGAAATCAACTCAATATCAGGATGGACAATATGGAAACTTCAAATGGAAATACTATTTTCAAAATTACTCTCTTTTGTGTAAGGATGAAGGGACAAGTAAGAATCATTTCATTTCCTCCACGTTTTGATCCCACAGCATTTCACATAAAATTTCACATTTTATGTGAAAAGGTGTCGCAAAGAAGATTGCATCTCTTTTTTTAGTATGCACCTTGTCGTTCAGCAGGAGTTCAGCATGATTACAAATTGATGTCGTTTAGGATGTACACCTGGGTGTCGCACTTATTATATTCGCGAGATAACATCTGTAAGATTGCCTACGATAATCGCTTCTGATATCTCAGATAACTTTGTATTCTTTACAACAAAAATGACTGTAATCTTTCTGGGAGGCGTGCATTATTTCCAGTTGATGCGCAAACTTGAATTGGTATTTTGTTAATGATTTCCATTACCAGTGCTTTACCCCCGAGGGCATCCATACTCCAGGATTATCATGGAAAAGTTTCCCTGAGGAACATACCTTAAACTGTCATTAGGATGACAATAAAAACCATTTTGAACAATGCCTTTCAATTTCACAGTTCACCAATCACGCCGCTAAATAAGTGTATGAAGTAAAAGGTATCAAAAAAGTGCAGTCACAGGTTGAAGTATGTTCCCCATAAAACTCAACCCAAGCAAGTTGCCATTTCCCCCGTTCTCCCTCGGTTAGTCTGGAATTTAGACCCTCTTTTAGTATATTCAGTTCTTGAAGTTCATCACCATGGCCACCATGCAGGTGTACATTTAGATTGTGATTTTCAGACCCAAATATGTATATCTTTTTCAGTTAGTAAACTTGTTTAGTTAGCAGTTAAACTCCTGATGGGATCCTCTTGCCACTCTCCAGTCGTTCGAAGAGTATGTGAATGAGTTGATGGTAATGCTCAATATTCGGACTAACACATTAAAAAGTTTAAGGAGACGTCATAATGTGATGAAATTCGGTCTCGTCTGATTTCCTCACCGTGCGATTCAGTAAAATTGTGATTTTTGTGAATAATCAAGGTTTTTTTCCTTTTTTATTTCTGTTTTCTAGACCAATTGTGTACCGATGTCTTCATCTGAAAATAAATATTACTTGAATATTCCTTAAATGCATTCCTTTACTCCACCCATGTAACCATCCTGGTTTTGAAAATAGGCATGTTCCTAAAATGCCGTGTCTTTTGACTCGGGTCTCGTTTAGGTCGGGGGGACCCACAAACCGATTTTCAGTCTGGCTGCTCAGATCCAGCCTAAATCGTAATTGTTAACCTTTTCTTTTCACAGATTCAGATAAATACTCTTAAAACGCCCGGGGGCGTGATTAGCGCCAATGAAATAACTTACATTAAATCGTTCAGAACAGTTTGCTGCGCTAACAAAAAGCTCCGAAACAACTGTTACACTTTGAGAACACTAGTGTATTCGAGTTAACAAACGAGGTATTACTTGCTTGAATTTACTGAAAAGACGAGCTTCATAGAGAAGCCTTTGAAGCCAGATTACTATCCAATCCATGTGTTAGGATAACACTGCCGGTTAAGTGAGTGTCAAAACACGCCTTTTTTAACACATAAGGAATCCTTTCCATGGCAAAGAAATATCCCTGCTTTGTTATGAAAAGAAAGTAGGAAGGGAAAATGAAGCGTAGGCCTATATAAAATAAGTAGCCTATACAAAAAAAGAATGAGAGGCTTATAGAAATGGAGAGTAAAGTGGAGGCATTGTTCCCGCACCTAATAACTACAGAAGTAAAGAAAATAATGAAAGTATTTTTGGTTGCTACTGGCAGTCCGAGAAGAAACGTTTCTTACGTCATCACATCATTTCAGCAGATTATTTTTCAAATGCAGAACAATGAACGGATGTAATGCCTTCATTAAGTGTGTCCTTCAAATTTTGGACAATTTTCTGATTAGCAATGGCGGCACACAACCAACAGTTTTCTTCCCTTTTTCTTCAATTTTCCTTGCAATCATACATTGTAAAAGTAATCCGCTTTTCGTTGTGAAGCAAAAGGTTCTTCAACACGTAGTCATTACAGGCTCACATTGCAATGTGTTTCAATTGTCATCAATGAATTATATTGAAAATAGGTAATCTAGGGCCTGTATAGTTGAAATGGTCTTCAATTGACACAATAAAATGAATTGCGTGTAGCCCTTATTTTATAACGTTCCCATGATAAGATGCGGTCAAATTATCTGGGCCTTACATACTGGTGAACATCATTCATGTAGTTAATGAAATGCACATTGACTTTGACTTAGAACTGACAAAAGGGCCCACATAATGTTTTAAAAAGAAAGTATTATTCTCTACAGCATTGCCTAATCACTTATTTTGCTGATCAGTGACAATGTTGAAAGCAATTCCTAACTAACTTCACCCCGCCCACATTCCTAAATCCATCATCGCATTAATCCTATACAAGAAGACTTGATTCATCTTGGAAAGCTCCCGTTGTGTAAAGTTGATTAGAATCGTCTGTTTAACTCAGATTAGCATTGTATCAGGGTAAAAAGGAAATTAAATCCGAAATCAAAGCCCAAACATTCAAGATGCACAGTGTTTGATGCCACAATGTCTATAATCTCTTTATTCACATCTTTCTTGTAGTTTTATTTTGCCTATGAGTATGATTCATATCACATGTACTTTCTTGAAGTACACATTGAGGTCCATGCTTCAGAAGATCTGCTCTCAATGCCTCAAGACCTATACTTATAAGATGAGTTCCCTAAAAAATTGTCCCCTTTTTATTTGAAATTTAAAAAAATGGCCTGCGATCATCGGACTGTTACCTAAATGGGGACATAAATAGTGTAGGCATGCAGGAACGAGACACACTACATTCTCCCTTGGACCATCATGTGTCCTTCTACTGCATTGTCCTATCTTTGCTCAATCATCCGAGCTGCAAAGTGACCATTCTTTCCGTTTTCAATGGTAATTCAAATAAACCAAATGCACTATTGAATGTATCGGTATGTACCAGCTTAACCCCTCGAACAACACACCTGTTATTTGGATACTGGAGCAAATAAGAACAGAGTTGGTGCCCGCTTTCAAAAGATACTCCTTTTTTCCAGGCCTAGACCCTTTCTCAAGGAAGAACCCCGAGTAAAGGCTCGAACTATACAATTGTTAGTGGACAATAGTTTCTTCAGACGGTATCGACCGGGGTAATGATGGGTTTGTATTGATCCGTTTGTGAAGAGTTAATAACGAGGATAATGCCATCTTTTTTGTTCAGGCCTACTGATTAGGGTTAGGTTCATCACACCAATTAACGAGTCTCACAGTAAAGCTACACCTTGAGGACTGTGTCGAATCCTTTTACTTCGATTATTGGAAAAGTTTATCACATCACACCATTCCTCATCTGCCTTCTGCTTTTTCCCATCCTCGCTCTCAAGACTTATGTCATTGACGGTTGCGAACTTGACTTTGTTATTTCACACTGAAGTGCTCCGGGGATATGACAGATAATATTCGAATGAAAAGAAGATTACACAGAATAGTAATCCAGAACAGAAAATATATAATGTACATTTACAAAGACAAAACATTGATTTAGGACGTCCACTTGCATTTACACAAACGCAATAACCTTCAGAATGTTGCCATGCTGGTAATGTTATGTATTCGTGAAAAATTACAGGCTATATAATATAAAATTTAAAAAAAAACGTTAGGCATTAATAATTAAGAGTCATTTTTTGAAAGACGAAGCCAAACTTACCCTTGTGGCAAAAGAGACGCTGGCATCTGAAAGCATTAATAAAATGGCGAGAAGTGTGACGGCAATGGCACGTGAGTTTTGCCTCAGTTTATGCTCTAACAAACAGGAAGAATCTATGGCTGCCATCTTGAGTTTTTAGTGCGAAACTCAAGGTATCCTTGAAATCAGTCTCGTGTTCGAAGCAAAAATATCAACTACTGTATGCTGCAGCAGTACCAGCAAGATATACGCCGAGCTACCCCAGTCAAACTTCCCCGCTGAACAGCAGGGGCCGTCAAGCCACTTCGCCCGATCTTTACATGAAGGCACGCACTAGAGTTTCAGTACTTTTCCCCCGTCGACGGATGCGTTCTGAAAATTGGGCGATGACTTTTTCCGTCCCGTTAAAGTGATTGTTTCCGAGTATATTTCCTCACAAGAAGATCATGTCTGGTAGCTGCACATTTCAACACATTAATGATCCTTTATGGTAACCTCGCCTTCTGGTCGCGGAATGAAGCGCATGATCGAGAACTGCGATTAAAAGCCGCCGCTGCACTGGGAAGTCTTTGCACTGAAACTGTCGTCTGCTGCCAAAGAATCAACGCCGATCTGTGCGATCGGCAGTTGTGTGCGTGTCGACGTACGCGGCGAAGGCTTCGCGAAGTTTTCTTTTTCTTGCGTTGCTTTCTGCTGATTGGCTAGATCCTTCCTGATGCTACCGACAGGGTTCATGTTGTTAATGTTGTTTGAATGTTTCATAAGTCATTGTATCGTTTGATAGAATCAGATTTTAATAAAAGATTTTATCATATTGATGAAAAGAATATAACTACAGTAAATAAGACGGTACTTTTAGTCATGATCATTCCCAGCACACCTCTAATTCTTAGTTTCTTATTTACTTTCTCTCTCTCTTTCTTTCTCTTCCTCTTTCACTCTTTGTCTCCCTTCATCTACTTTATCCTTTCTCTTTCTCCCTCTCGTCCTTTGTCCCTCTTATCTGTTATCCTTTCCATCTCAGCATTTCTATTTCATAAATCATTTCATATCTTCGTTCCCAGAACATACATAGTATGTACTATTTTCTCTAAATAAAAGCATACTCGGTCATTGGTAAGGTTTGTCTCGAGACATAGTAATGTCTCACAGTGGGGTGTTTTACTCGCTCAAAGTCATGACGCAAACGGACCCATTCTCACGGATGTTAATTGTGTCATGAAAAACCACAACATGAAACATGAAAATTCGGACCAGACGAAGTTCCAATCACATGCATTTCTAAAGATATTTAGGAACTGGATAGGGAGTCACTTTGTGTTGGCTATAAATATACTGAGTCTATATGCACTTCTAAGACGCATTTTTTTTGTCTTCTTGCCTCTTGCCACAACTACTTCCACCATCACCACTACTACTACACCACCACCATCCCTACCACTGCTACTACTGCTGCTACTGTTACTACTTCTACTACTAGTTCTACTACTACCACTACTACTACTACTACTACTACTACTACTACTACTACTACTACAGTACTACTACAACTACAAGTACTACTACTACTACTACTACTACTACTACTACTACTACTATACTACGACTACTACTACTACTACTACTACTACAAACAACAATAACTACTACTACTACTACTACTACTACTATTACTACTAAATGTTGCAGAAATAGTAGTAGTATAGTAGTAATACTACATGTACTACTATTAGTATTACTTCTATTACGATACTACTACTATTTATGCAACTACTTCTACAACAAAAATAACAACAACAACTACTACTACTACTACTACTATAACATGTACTACTACTAATGTATTTTTACTTATACTATATCACCACCACCATTACTACTACTACTTGTACTACTGACATGATTGGTGGGGTTTGAGGCTGGAAGAAAGGAAACTTTTCGGTAGTAGATCCTATCCATAATTACCCCGATGCAGCCACTGGTAATAGGGTATGTTAACTTTTGCCATATGAATACTCGTGATACTATTTGATGCTTTATGAATTATTTCATCTGACTGCTAAGAAAGCATTGTATGCTTTAAACCCTTCCAAGGGACTTGGTAATGACGATTCATGCCTTACCAAAAGGCACCCGCGCATCCACTTGGTATCGAACCGGAATCCTTTCAGTTACGAGACCACTGCCCTACCACTGAGCCATTATCTTTTTAAAATGACAGAGAGAGGGGGTGGAAAGATATAGGGTGAGTGGTAAACAGAGAGTCTACGATATAATTTTGTTTATTATTCAATCTAATTTAATAGCAATATCACTCTCTACATCACGGAAATCCAGTGGTTTTGTGGTAGAACCATACAAGGTTTCCAATCAAATCCCAAACTAATTGCTCGCAGTATAGTCCATAATATAGATTTGAGCAGTGTTATTGTCGCTGAGGTTTTTCTCGCGATGAAATATTGCATTCCCAGCCTCTACAAATTATAATGAATGTGGGAACCGCATGCAGACAAAATAAACGGAGTAGTAATGGAAATAATGTTATTAGTTTGTTTCAGAGCTCAAACTTGAAAACTGTCAAAGTGGCCTATATTTTGCAGTTCATGAACTGATAGGAGAGGAAAATGAAACAATGTCAATCAAATTAAATTCTGCTTTATTTTAGATGGTATTGTAATTGCAGCTACATTCTTTGATCTTCGGAAAGGCGATAACTTTTTATATAAGTTCTGGTCACATTTGTCCCATAACGATAACGAGATTTGTCATTAAAGGTATACCGTATAGCTGCCCTACTTTTAACAGACACGACCATAGTCACACGTATTCACCAAGAAACACAATCATACATGTATCAATATGCCTAACACCATTTATTTAATGAACGATAAAAGAGCATTGTACTTTGCAGATAAAATGCCCTCCTCGGGGGCATAAGTGCCGTACCGGGGATCGAACCCATGATCTTCGCATTTCCAGTCAAAAGTGTTTTTCACCACTCCAATACGACACCTATAACCATATAGTAGGGTGTACCTTTAATTGAAAATCTCGATATCGTTATCGTCATCGGACAAATGTGACCAGTCCTTTATTCTATCATCTTATTTACGATTTCATGATTCATGTTTTTTTTCTCTCTCTGATTTCAAACGCATTAAGAAAGGTGAGATATTTACCAGCCAAGCCAATACAGCTGCTTCACACTCACTCTTACCTCGTAATACGGCCGTGTAGGTCTAGCAATGACCGGGATAACGATTCTGTAATTAATTTGTCTCTAATAATAATGATCTCTTTAAACATTCATGAGGCACGGTACTTGATCAAGGCGGTCCAAAAAACAAGATCTACCTTCACTCAAACATCATCAGGTGAGAAGATGCATATAGACCCATCGTAGACATGTGAATGCAGAGTATGGACAAACCTGCCCGTCCCGTTTTTATTTAAACTCTTTAAAGAGTGGTAATGACTGTGTCGGCAAAAAGTATGGCCACTTTCGATTTAAACTTTGATAGACCGATAAACCTTGAAAAACACTGAGGCTAGCATAGGTTATAAGTGGTTTCACTACCGAAAAACTTTTTCCTCACTCAAAACTACCAGTGACTTTATCCTTCTTTTCTCCTTTTCCCTTATTAGACTAAATTTCTTTCTGCTCTCTATCTGGTTATGATATACAATTTTATTTTAATGAAAATGTTCTGATAGCGACTGTTGGTAAGTCTGCACAACTGATATCGTGTTCCGTGTTTCGGTAGGTAGCTCCCGGGTTGATCGATCTCTTTAATTCCTATTGTTATGAGGAGCTGTCAACCAGCCAGGTAGGTTGGTAGGTAGGAGTGGCTGGAAGGCAGAGAGCTAGCCATAAACATGCTCACCTTTCCGAGTCCAATTCACCCCTACTTCATAGAGACCGGTGGAACCCGGACCGCAGGTGCGACATATTAAGGGGGGAATTTGCAGGTGTGACGAATGGCACCCTAATGCGATGTGCCACGCTCAAAGGAATGTATTTTGACCCTTTTGCTACATGATCTAACTAGTCTGAAATAGCAGGCACATTGGCTTGCTTATAAAGCTGTGTAATAAAGAAAGTAATGTGAGGTTTTGAAAAAGAGATTGAATTCAGGTGAATTATTGAATACAGGAAATCAATATTATTTGAAGGTGTTCACAGTTCAGAGATTCAAGAGGGATTGAAGAACAAAGAGAGTGGAATTTATCGAAGTGTTGGGTGTCTAAACCGAATGAAGTTGTACTTTTACATCACCATGTCACATAATGAGTAAACTATATTTTAAGTTATTCGTTACAAGATATACTATATGACTAATATGTAATGCCTACATATTCTGATAAATATATTTGTAGGTCACATAATGATGAGAATAAAGTCGAGGCGATGTCGAAATGTTTGGGGTTTTATCTGGTTATCATCATCACTTTGTGTTAGATTTTTGTTCGGGAAGGTGACAGTGCTTCATATGCTGTTAGAATGATGATAGAAGAAATCAGGGATGGTGTGTATCTGTGATCATGATGATGATAGTGATGCGGTAGAGTGCAAGTGGTGTTGGGGGGAGGGACAGTGGCAGTGTTGGTAGTGAGAGCGTCATGTGGTTGTCATGGTGGTAGTGTTGGTGGTGGTGGCGGTGGTGGTGATGGCGATGATGGTGATCGATGGTGGTGGTGGTTGTGGTGGTGATGGCGACGGTAGTGATCGATTGCGGTGGTGGTGGTGGTGGTGATGGCGATGATTGTGGTCTTGTTGGTGGTGGCGGTGGTGATCGATGACGGTGGCAACGATGATGGTTGTGGTGGTGATGATGGTTGTGGTGGCGGTGGTGGTGGTGGTGGTGGAGGTGGAGGAGTTCGTGGTGGTGAAATATGTCGCTCATGTTAGTGCAGTTAAACATGGATACATGACATCTGATGGCAAGGCAAAAAGGGTCACATTGGATATTAACACTTTGAAGCTACGATTAAAATTAACGTGACGAAATGAGAATTATCATTATAGGTTATGGTCATCCTCATAGTACGGAGGAACTTTTCATGTTCTTGCAAACTGGTGACGCGAACTTTGCTTCGGCAACACTTGCTCCATGTTTAAATTAGTCAAGATATTATTGTTAGGCTTAGGGTTTCAAATGGAATTTAAGTTAAGTTATAGGTTATGGTTATGGTTAGGTATCGTGTTTGTTTAAGGGTAGAAGTTGGGAATTCTATTCGTGTAGAAAAACTGTCGCTGGAACATGTGCTGTAGATACAGCTATCTGTGTATCCAGGTCTCTTTTCCAAGACCTACCTGCGATGCGATGATAATTCGTGAACCACATAACTTTCGATGAGCTCTGCTTGAGCCACTGAAGGAGGCTGAAAAAGCAGGTTGTAAAAGATGTTTTACGAGGACAGAACGTGACTATCCGGCGATTGAATTGTTTTGCTTCCCGGTCGTGTCCTGTTTCTGTCTGTTCGTCTAAACTTGAACCCCGGTACTAAAGAACAGGGTATATATGTTACTCGCGTGGCCTCGATCGGCTAACTGTCGGACGGCGTCTTGTTATTGTTTTGATTTGTTTTACTTTATTTTTTACTTTATTTTTTGACTTCTACTATAACCTCCACCTGATAAATCATTCCAACCCATCTGAAACCGTTTTATAGTCAATGCCCACTCTTTTGCAAATCGCGGGACTGCATATCGTTTTCTCCCTGTACTTCATCACGACCGGTTGGTGTCTCGTCCAATTTTTGAATTATTTCAGGCCGGCTGCTTTCACTGAGTTAACCGACAAACGTTCATTTTAATTTTGTAACAATAACGAAAAGTTTATAATTAGGCCTACTCTGTACTGCACCTGCAATCATTACACTTAAAGGGCGTTTTAATAATTTTTTTCTCTGATCATGTTCTCTTCTAAATTTTCTTTTTTTTAAACGTACTTATAAAAAAGTTGAAACATAAAAGTTGAAACCCCAAATGAAAATTCACACTGATATCATTTGCGCGTTTTAATCGTTTTTTTTTTTGGGGGGGGGGGGTGAAAAGGGGCCCCTTTTATTACTTTCATCGTTATTTCAGTCTTACGCGAATACGTCACCCCAACATAAAATAATAACATATATATTCTTAACTAGAAACTTATTTGAGTAGATCTTTACTTTTGTTAAATATCTATCCTTGTTTGTTTTCTTGATAGTTATTTGGGTTTTTTAAAGGAAAAATATATGAATGCATATTTAAAAAAAAAATAATATTTCATTAGTCAATTTTTTTTAGAATCGTTAATAATACATGGATACAAATTTTAGGTAGGTATTCCTGCTTCACCTCTCATGTCAAGAAGGTTAATAAACTACAACAAATCAAACCATAAACATAAGCCTATACTTTATATTAAGTGCGTTACTTATTTTGAAGGCTGAATGATTTAACTGCAATAGCTGTTGTCGGAAGGTAAATCTGCATTTCCAAACTGGTAAATATATCTTAAGTTTATTTTTTTGTTCTAAGAGAGGTACTTCACTTTTGAAAATGGCTATAATGTCATTTCTTTTCATTTCATTATCTTTGTCGTTGTAATAAATAAGTTTTGATTTCAAGTTTCTTTAAAATGATTAGGTATAGCCTTTGATGTAAATTGCAAAATTTGCAGTAAGTTTAAAAATCGACAGGAACAACATCTTGGTGATTCCATATCAGGACACCCTTCGTGTGGGGAGCAGGGGGGGGGGGTGACATAGAACAGTGAAGCTCATAATAGTGAGCCACACAACTTTTTACTAAATAAATCACTTGCCATTGTCCGAAGTGGCGGAACAGGGTGAAAATGTCACATCAAACTACACTTTCTAGAAGAATCGATATCTCACCTCAGGATTGGCGCCTTTTCTACAAACAGAAGAGGGGCAATTTCTTTCATCCCATCATTTAAATTTGGGAGGTACTTGTCTATACCCCAGCCCCGGTTCATGGTCATTTTGATTGAGAAATGGTTTACATGTCTAACAGCGAGCTTTCTAGCTCGTTTCCGTGACTCCCGACAGGCAGATGGGATATTACCATGTGACCCTGGTGAACTTCAAATCTCTCATTTTGAAGAAAACATGATCTTCTGCCTAAAGACATTCAGTATGGATCGCATCGATGTAACATCGAATCTCACTGTTACCCCCTTTCATGTACTTTCATGCCAATCCTCATCGCTCGTCTACCATGTAAACCCGTCACCAGCCTTATGCGTGGTCTGGATTTAGTTTCCATTCGTCTTATACATCCCTATATAATTATGTCATTATATTCATAAACAAATAATTGAAGCATGCATTATGCTGGCACAAAGATGGAGGTCAACCGGAAAATAACAATCTTACTTCTTTATTACACTAAACGTAACATTACCATCCCTCAAACCATCATTTACCCTCTTAAATTCACCTTCATCAACCAATGTAGTCACACAGACTCTTTTCCATGAGGAAGCTGACGTCTTTTGTCCGAATAATTATCAACTTTCCAGTTTCATTTTTGTAATTTTTTTTGTGTGTGTGATAGAGCGAGCAAAATTTTGAATCCTTTTGTAGTGAAAATGTACAGAAATTAAATATTCGGGCACCTCTCTGCCCTAATATTCGAAATTTAAAAATTCTCGGGGGAGGGGGGGGGGGGTTTGCAGCTCCTAGTCCCCTGCCTCGTACGCCTGTGTCAAACAAACTTAACCATGAATCCCAAAACCTAAGTCATCATCATCTTGCTCTGTGTTCTTCACTTTAGGAGAAACATTTCTGGTCAATATAGTGGTGAACAAAATCATTTCAGCATTGTGTCAAGCCCTAATAAAAAATAAGATTGATGAAGGACTAGAATATTACACGATACGAAAATTTATAATGATGTCACTACCAAACATTAATTGAAATTATCGTATAAAATTATGTTTGGTAGCAGGTATATGTTTAAAGTCCATTTTATACCCCATAAATCAGATTTTATTTACTCTTATTTTGTGTGAAGAGAGGAATAATTCTTGAAGCAATTTTTGGGCTGACCTGTCATGAGCATTGAACTCGGTATAGATGAAGTCCGCTCTCAACGTTGACAGGTGGTTCATGTTGGGTATCTATTGAACAACACAATTTTTATGACCATATTTAGGTAGAGCATGATGGAAAACGTTCACACATCAAATTTGACATGAATCAGTTCATGGTGGCCCAAGGTATGGCTATATGAATATCTAATTAGCCCCATTGAAGTCAGTGTAAATTGGCCTGGTTCTTAACAGTTTAGAACCAGGCCAATTTAACACTGACTTCAATGGGGCTAAGGAGGTATTCATGCGGCCATATCTCGGGGCCCAATGAGCCAATTGCCATAAAATTTTGGCTCTGGATGTTTTTCACCATGTTCCTTTGAGATATGGTATAAAAAATGTCAAAATGAAAAAATAGCTTTTTGTGACGTCATCACTTCGGTACTCTATACCCATATAAATAAATTCTTGAAATTCCATATTTTAAGATATCAAAAGAACGTTTCTATTTATTAAACGATCGCTCAAAAGAGGCTCTAAGTTCAATCCTGCTCATTTCACATAATAATATCAATCTTCGATTTTCTTAAGGGATATAATAATTTCATAAATCTTATAATCATATTTTACAAGATTTTTAGATAACATTTGACTTGCAAGGAACTTCTCATTCATTTATTCATATCATTTTTTTCCGACTGTGTCCTGGTCAATATTGCATTTACAATACCGCTTTCAATTTTCAGAGATTTTTTTTTCTCCAACATGTCATGGGATGTATGTCTCAAACAAATCAATTTACATATTATTTTTTTATTGCAGGAAATACGAACATTATTTGATTTTGGGTCGAAACATCACTTTCATATTTCAGGCACAACTTCCCACTCTGAGCCTCCCCAAAGTTTTCATAATTCCGATGAATGCTAGCGCCATCTCCCGGTAGGATAACGCAAGCCGATCATTGTCTCACAGTACCATCGAGATCGATGCATAGTATATACTGAGCTGAGGCAAAAACAAACGCTCGCTATGTTACTGGCTGGTTACGAACCCGATACATTTAATACGCATAGATCAACTAAATTAAAAGTCAAAATAGCTCTCCATGGACACAGAGAGTATCATAGCAACTCACACAGGTTTACTGTATGAGGTAGAAATGGTTTCGTTCTGTATTGCTATTGAACGATTAAAGGTCCAATTCAACACTCTGAATTTTGTTTTAAAATTGATCATATACCTCTTTAAAAACATAATTAGCACGATCACAAAGACTTTCAAAAGATCAATCGAAGGTCAGTATGTAATGCCTATAGAAATAGTAGTGGGGGTGTTTCACAAATAGTTAAGTTTGACCAACATTGGTCAGATCATGCTCAGGGGACGCGCGCTATTGGGTAATCTACCAATGAGATTACGCGTTTAATACCGTATACGCATTGGCACTTACGCATGATTTTAAGTCAAACTTAACTCTTTGTGAAACACCCCCTGGTCGGATTATTTAACATGTCATCCTATCGTTAGCTTATCTCAAAATGTGATGGACAAGGCTTTCAAAATTGCCGTTAAGTTGATTTTTGGAAGTCTTTGCGATCGTAATATATCGAGTTCAAGGAAAATAATATATAGATTATCGCTTAATGTGTTCGAAAATTAAATGGTCTGGGATGTGTTTCTTTGTGTTTTGAGTGTGTTATATAAACGCACCTGCGTGAAAGTGTAAATATTCTATATTCAATTTTTTTATTTCCAACAAACTACAATACACAATACAATTTTCATAATAATAAAAATACAATACAAAATGTATACAAATCATTACATTACATTTGAAACTAAGATGGATCAATCAATAGATCAATGATTAAAAACTTTAAAAAGAAAAGTGGAATGATTTCGGATGAAACTTAATTGATATTCTGTAGAAATGGAGAGGTCCACTATAAAGCAGAGCTTGTAAATGGTAACAAGATAACAATAACTGAGAAAAGTAAAGTACATAAATGATAATAATAATAATAAATAATGATAAATTCAACAATTATTGAAGAAAATATTTTTTGACCCTCGAATTTATTTATATTTATATTTTTGCTTGATGTCCATCTCACTTTAGGTGGGTACTTTGTTGTAGATTCAGAAGCGTTACTTTTCAAGTTATAATTATGTGCAGTATTTGCAAAAATCAAAATAAGGATATAGACTCCAGTATGGTAATAGCCTTTCATATAGTAAATGTAAAAACATTGAAAGAGAGAAAAGGGGGGGGGGGGGAAATCATTTGAAATCCACAACCTAATAAACAGTCAACCACACATAAACACAAATAAAAAAATGTTTAGATCTTGATTATAGGGTATATCCACTTTATTCATTTTCTATACGGAGAATATAATTTGCAGCAGCATATTTTGCATCTTGCTATTAACGAAATGAAATGAAATGAAATAAATATGATGAAACTGTAGTAAATGAGGTAAATATTCTAATGCCCTCTCTCTTCTCTGTATAATGTGGACAATTTGCTTAATACATGTACAAGGATGGACTCTTATAAGCTGAAATAAAAGTTCTTTAAAGCCATGACGTTGTCTGAACGATATTTTAAACAATATCCGTACAATCTCTTGATCTTTAATCTCTTTTTGAATAACATATTTATTTAATAGAATGCATCATAACCAGCTTATTTACGTGAAAGAATCAAACACTTTTAATCAATTATTGGTTGACTCATCTATTTAGCACTGAATAATGAGATTTCCATCTCTAAATTTGAACGCCGCCGAAGCATATTCGCTTTTAAAGATCCAACACTAGTCAAAAAGCGTAGAAAAAAAACTAGATGCAACCAACGTTGATGGAAACTATCCAAGTGAAAATAATCGTGTAGAAAATAAACATTCCGCGAGGTTTTCAAGGATTTTAATTAATCTTTCCACTAACTGAATTCACACCTCAAGAAATACAACCTTAAAATACGATCATACGACCGTGAAATTAATAACCTTTTCATAATTTAAGAACAACTCTGCGTAAAGGTCAATTACTATTCTACCCATATTGTAATCACACTTTATCGCTGTATCTATTTTTCCAATTTCCATATATTACACATCCTAGCCATGCCAGTAGAAAAAATATAATTTACGTATTAAGAAGATAAGGGTACTGATTTACATACAAATGGCAAAATATGTAATTTAAGAGATAAAATTTGTTATGCATAACAATTTATTCCATGGTATCACTCTTTAGGCAACCTCATCTAGAAATAAATAAGCAAATGTTTTGATTGATATACTAATTCACAGAATGCAGTGAAGCTATTCAGAAAATTTAAGGTGAAATCTAGTAATAATAAATAAGACATGGAACGTGAGACAAACTTATATATCTTAATTTGCACGTTTACCGATGGAAATTTTAACTTTCTCTTGTATTTTCAGGAGTTCGCACATGATAGAAACAGACTATAAATTCAGCTGCTTATAAAACCAAGTGCAATCGAAAATAGAAAATCGTAAAATATTACTTTTTAAAGGATAGTCGTATAGCAGTTTAATTATGCAATTGATATTAAAAAGTTAAAATGAAGAAAAAAATGTTTTTTAATAAAATCTCACTTTCTATTCTACTTACTCCATTTTCAGGTCAAAAGAAGATTCCTTTTTATCTGAAGTGTTTTAACTACACATTCAAAGCAATTTGATAATTATCAGGTACAGAGTGTGTGTTGTGAGTAAAATAAACCCCAAAAGGTATAGTAATGGTATATTAAGGGAGAATGAAACTCAACATACATTAGCTGATAATCATGTGGAAAATTGTCAGCCTGTTCAAAATATCTTGAAAATACTTTGATTTGATTACTCAGTAAGGAGAACAGTCTCTCTAAAGTTTGCAGATTTCTTGCTAGATATTATTCCATGGGGGCTGCCATTTTGAAAAAACTGTGATGTCATTGCGGTACATGTCCATTTACCTGTACACAATGGATAAGATGTTGCATAATGAATAGCTTTTGTACAACTAAAGCCACCCATGCAAAATGGCAGCCATCTTGGTACCCCCATTGTCTCGCACAGGTGATATCTAAAAGCAGTCGTAGGTCTTTGTCACTTCTTTGAAACATTGACAAACCTTTGTCAGACCAAGCAACTTACAAGTGCATGCCAAATCCTGCTTAACAAAAGAAACAGCTGAACCAAATATCTTGACACAAATAGGTTATATGACAGGATAAAAGTATCTTCATTTGAATGGACATGACTACAAAAATGGTTTATTATGAGAAAATCCAGTGTCATGCATTCCACAGCTGATCATGAGTGTCATGGTAGCTAGTGTATAGGTCAGTGGGTATCTCACAAATAGAACTGCTCTGACATTACTTTGTAAAGAAAATGGCAGCCCCCATGAGATAATGTCAAGCAAGGAAAATGCAACTTTTGGAGACACTGTTCTCCTTCTTAAATAATCAAATAGGAGTAATTTCAAGATATTTGTAATAGGCTGACAATTATCTACATGATTATAGGCTAATGTTTGTTGCCTTTTATTCCCCTTTAAGGGAAGAATGCGTATATCCCATAAAGCCAGGTGATTTGTTTTGGGTACGCCTATGATGCTCGGTATAATCAACTGGATATGAAATAAAACTTGAGTTGAGGTCACGGTTAGGTTAGTTACAGTAAGGTAAATACCAAAAGAAAAATGAAGACGCGTCAAAGTTATTAAGAAATAATACAATATTGTAGCATGATTAAAGCTAAGGAGCTTTTTCACTCCCACAAAACCATCCTCCAGTCTACCACACTAACCATCCCTAAACCTCATCCCACATAATTTTTATGTATGAAATATTATTGATATTTTTTTCTTCAGTTATTTGTCATAATTGGTTATGATAAAAATCACACACCAAAAAGCAACCCGTTTCCTTCATATAGCTTCAAATCAAGCGAAAGTCAACCATTTCTACAAACCGATATCCTTTTTTTAACCGAACAACTACCCTGCATAATATGAATGCACTATTTGAATACTTGGGTTTTTCAAATAAATAATAGAGAAATTGTGATATAATAGTAGAGGTGTCGTGGTCGTGGGTTCTATCCCCGGAAAAGTACTGCTGTCCTTGAGCAAGACGTTTTATCTACATTGTTTCTCTCCACCCAGGGGGGTGTTTCATAAAGCTGTTCGTAAAGTTACGCATGACTTTACGAACGACTTGAATATGAAGTGCCAGATAGGATGCCCAAAGTTTTTCCTGATGTTTTAACAAAGTGTAACTGTATTTCCAATAACCTCAATTAAATTATGGCAAAAACTATACTTTGCGTGAAAAATGTTTGTTATAATAAGAATGTTAATCTACATCTGCACAGTTCAACTTTAGTTGATGCAGTTAAAATATGATTGAGTATCCCATTTGGCTTGTCATATTTAAGTCATTTGTAAAGTCATGCGTAACTTTACGTACAGCTTTATGAAACACCCCCAGGTGTGGTAGGATGCGAAAGTCATTGTGGTTTTTATTATTACTATTATCATTATTATTATTATTATTATTATTATTATTATTATTATTATTATTATTGTTATTATTATTATTATTGTTATTATTACTATAACTCTAACTGCGACTTAAGGCGAAACCTTTTATCTCATCCTATTGTTAGGATTCGCCCTAACCCACGTTCGTTTCGCCCTAACGTCAAATTTCTATTGTGACGGAATAAACCTATTGTTAGGTTTCGCCTTAAGTCACAGATAGGTAAATTATGGTTATTGTTATTATTATTTGTATCATTATTATTATTGTGATTATCATCATCATCATCATCATCATCACCACCATTTATCATTATTATTATTATCATACCAACCGGAGTACTCCATTAATCCTAAGTTCAATGACTTCTCTAATTTGCTTAGTTATTCTAAAGACTTCACGCATTCGATCACAAATCTTTTATCCATTCATCTGTATCATTAACGTTGTATATCATAATACACTGAGCAGAAAATAACAGTATGGTTTGGTTGAGACTATACGGTATAAGCAGGTAAGTAGAAAGGTTGTTCCCTGGTTATACCAAGGGAGTCATTATACGATTCTATTTCACCAACTTGTCCATCATGATCTCACCGGGGATCTTCATAAGAAATGGAAACAAGAAAAGCCATCTTTCACAGTGAGAGACAAAATCCATCATTTTTCGAGCGAGAGCATCAAAGTTGTGTGTGCAGAACCACCAGCGCGTGATCAATTACACCTACGAAGCATGAGAAAGAAAAGGACTCCAACACATTAAAGATAAAGGAGTACTGAAAAGGGGGAATGATTGAAGGGGAAGAGGCCGAAAATAGAAGGGAAGAGTAATGAAGAGGAAGGAGGGAGGGGTAATGATGGAGGAAAGGAGTGCTAAGATGAGAAAAGTAAACAGATGTATTTTCTTGGAAGAGAGAGGATGACATATTGAAAAAGTTATAATGATAATGATGATAATAATGATAATAATAACAATAATAATAATAACAATAATAATAATAATACTAGCTACATTTATATTGTGCACATATCTATCCCAGGGGATTCTCAAGGCGCTTACAAAGGATTATTATTACCCTGGCTTTAGCCCAGCTGCCCTAAGGCGCTGAAAGCATTCAAGGAATAAATTCCTACCAAGTACCCATTTACTACACCTGGTTGGAGAGTGGCAAATGTAGATGAGTGTCTTGCCAAAGGACATATACAGATAGATAGATAGATAGATTGATATTCATTTATTCAAGTGCTTTTATGAATACCCGATATGAATACATTTTAGGTTTAAAAAAGTTAATTCATGTTGCTATCTATGTAAGTATATTTATATCTTTATGTGTAATGAGTAACAATATATATCCAAAACTGTCAGGTGTATGTAGACAACAAAATGGGAAGGAGAATGACAAAGAGTAAACTAATGAAAGAGAGAGAGAGAGAGAAAGCAATGTGAAAGAGCATTCATATGTTCAGAAAAAACACAAACAAACAGAATGACTTACCAATAAGATGGAATGATACCGAAAAGGGTTTATAAAATAAACTAAAGAGAAGTTAGGAAGGGAACAAGAGAAGAATAGTTGAACTGACTAAATTTAGACAAAGAAAGAAGCATGACACGAAAGTAATTATGCAGGAAAGTAAAATGTCTAAAATCAAGACAAAAATATACATGTACACAGGCGAATATTTCATTAGCTGGCATCATATGAAGAATACACTAATGACTGTGTAAAAAAATACTGGGTGTAGCAGAAAACAGTTAACCCGACTTTGATAAATTCCTGTTTGTTTACCGGCTATGAAATTCATATCATCTTAAAGCATCATTTACATGGGCGCCAATCCTCACAGGAATTCTATTCAAGTGGGGGGACACACCTGGATGCAACAATGGGGTGTCCCCCCCCCCCCCCACTTGAATAGAATTCCTGTGAGGATTGGCGCCCATGATCATTTATATACTTTCCAATGATACCTTGCTTAGGTATACAGGGTCATGCATCACTGAAAATTATTGTCTTAAAGATTTTGTGCAGAAATCCAGTTGGTTCGCTTTCTGGTAAGTTTTCATGCACAAATGTGATTTCGTATTTTACTTCTTTCCTTTTTTATGCTGTTTGTCTGTTATGTGCATTCCTTTGAGTTAACACCCAGCTCTGACGTCTGTCTATTGTACTTTCACGACATTATTTTCAACGAATGGAGTGATATCGGTAATAACACGCCTTTCGCAACAATTGTTGTAGTACGAACGGCTTGTTATGATTATCAGCGCTCCATTCGTACAAAACAATGTAGTGCATAAAAAGGAGAGTACATTCATTGTTTTCCGCAAATGGAATGATGCTAATAACACGCCATTAACAACAATTGTTATACTGAGTAGTACGAGTATGAATATCATCGCTCCATTCGTAGAAAACAATGTCGGGCATGAAAAGGAGAGTACATATAGCTGAAAAAAATTAATACTACAATTTTAACACTATTATAATCATAGATGGCTGACAAATCGTAATTGAAGTTAGTTGAAACTTTAATCTTATCTTGGTTATCGACCCAATAGACAATTTCACAAATGTATTGAGATCATGGCTTGCCCGAGGTCTGGGCAAAGCTTGCCTGATATAGCAACAACTAATGTATGCACAATGGAAATAAAAGAAACACAATAACTTTGAACAGCTGAATGACATTGCTTGTCACTAGGTTTTCTGGTAGAAATATCCATAAATTTGAATCCATTTGTGAAATGGTCTAATAAAGGAGTCATTAATGTCGTACAACTTAATAAGCATTTGTGTTATTGGCTCAGTCGCCTTAATTTTCATGCAAACATTATTTTACTATAATTTGTAGTATTAAATTTTTAAGCTATATGTACTCTCCTTTTCATGCCCAACATTGTTTTCTACGAATGGATCAAATGGAACATAATAAAAAAATAAATGAAAGTAACACATACCTATGTCTCATTTCAGCGTCATGTTGTATATGTTGAAAGGAACCTGATGTTGATGGCTTTGACTCCTCCATATTTAATATATCATCAACGATAGCATCTGAACTAACATCGATTTCAGAGTCCCTGAATGTATTTTGCGTTTGGAACAGTTCGCTTTCACTGTAGCTGAACATCTTGATTCAAATTTTGACAACGTAACTGATCGCTGACCAATGAGAGAATGAATGAAACAGTTGATCCGTGATGCATGCAACCCATTCACATTTGATTGTATTATTTAACTATTTTGTACGAATGGCGTGTTATTGTTAGTCGCTGGTCAAGTGTATAATGCAGCAGTGATTAAATTCAAATGTACTGTGTTTGGAATGTGATCATTGTTGTCGTGGTGCATAACACTGTTACGCTTGAATTTCCAACAATACAGTATGTGGTTACTAATAAACACATGTTATCACTCCATTCGTGGAAAATAATGTAGTGAAAGAACAATAGACAGACGTCAGAGCTGGGTGTTAAATCATATAACACAACTCGTAACTGTCCGTTCGTGGGTGAGAATGGGCTTCGGGCTACGCCCTCAGCCCATTCTCACACACGAACGGACAGTTACTTGTGTGTTATCCTTTAGATCTTTCTCTTTTGGTTCACTTTGGTTCCTTGATAAGCAGACGTGTTAAGATTTGATCAGACTGTCTGAAAAATAAAGGTTTTACAACTAACAACCCTGAAGCTAAGTAGATAATTTCTCATGAACACAAATTTGCAACAACAAAAAATCAACCACGAAGAGAATTTGAGCACCCAGGCCTTTTGACAAAAGCTATCTCATAAAAATCATGCCTTATGCGTTGTACAAGAAAGTGAACCAAGTGGAACTTTACACAAAAACTTGAAGACAATGGTGTTCAGCGATGCATGGCCCTGAAAAAGTAACCAAGATATTATTGGAAAGTGCATGAATCATTCTTTGAATTAATATGAATTTCGTTACCGGAAAAAATATCGTCTATTTACATGAATTTTTCAAAGTTGGGTTGTTGTGTTTTGTACGCCCATTATTTCAGTTATTTTCTCATTAGCTAGATTTTGAATCATCATGTTTTCAAGGGAAGATTAACCACAACACTCGATGAAATACGGTGGTAGTGGTATGACGTAGGCGCGATGATGCTCACCGAATAGATATCACAATGTTGGTAATTTTCCTGTGATGCAAAACCCATTACATAGATTAGGAAATATCGACAAGTGGCTATGTTTTCAATATCTCTGATTGATTGAATTCTATTTATGGACCTGTTGAAACCACCAGTACGATGCAGCCAAGCACACGGCAAAAGCTTAAGAACATTTTAAGAAATAAATGGCAAAATACCAACATGACATACAATATAGACATTAGAAATAAAATTATATACAGCTATAGTGGACACGGAATCCGAGAAACGCTTGGAGAATGTGAAATCAGAAGGAATCTACATCTACATACTGAGAGTTATTTGAAAACGCTAAATACTGTTTCTTTTTCTATCATTATAAGCTTTAATATGACAAGAACTGAGCCTTATATTCATTCCAATTATATTTTACATAATCTGCATTTATTTTGTTTTATCCATTTCGAATGGATGAAGCAACTCTAGTAATGTGAGCATATTGACAAAGATCCGAACGGGATCTCTTTAACCAAGCAGGTACCCGTTAGTGAGTAATGAGGGATGATGGGGAAAGAGAATGTTGTCCCAGTGAATTCGAGAATCTTGAAGCTGCAATGGTTTCAGGTGGAAATAAAAGCAAATATGGGGATTTATTGGTAAATGCATATACATTGAAAAATTCGGCCAAATCTAATTGTTCTACAAAAGTTCAATCATTGTATGTCCTAAACCCACCACCCACCCGCACACTATACGATCGACTGCGATTTCATTTTGGAAATAAATCGCAATATATAAATATGGGCATTTTAACAAACAAAATCTACCTGATTCAGGTTCTGAACAATAATATGAATACTAAACATATATATTTTTGGTGCGCTGACAGCCTTATGCCCGGAATAAGGGCCAAATCGGTTTAATCGTAGGATCATACTCTGACGTCACTACGACTCGGAGCCGATGTTGGCCTTTCCTCCGACTAGAAGGCTCGCAATATGCCGTATTTTTTTTTTTTTTTAAATATCTTTATGACTATTTCATGTGTTGAAATGTGTATATCAAATGCTATTACATTTTCTTCAGGAATCGGATCGCAGACTGATCGCATAGTGTGCGGTACGTGGGCTACGCTTGTTGTAATGCACTTTGTGTGCTTTTAGGAATTTTGTATGGCGCCTTTTTATTTTTTATTTTTATTTCATGCTCGATTTGCGGTTACTACATGACTTTTGTGAAGTTTTAATTGACCATATTGTACATTTGGAGCTTATTTTGATCAGCTGATAGAAAGAGACTGATGTGGAAAGCGAAAGAGAATGGAGAGAGAGAGGGGGGAGAAAGAGAGGGGGGAGAGAGAGAGAGAGGGAGAGAGAGAGAGACAGGGTAAGAGATTGGTGTAATTATGCTAACGAAAGAAGAAAATTGCATGGTCCATGTTCAGGAGGGAAAGGCGGGAAAAAAGCGAGACAAAATCGTGTGAATGAACGTGATTATTTGCAGCAAACCTCATCGATATTCATGAATGTTCTATTTATAATAACATGGAAAATATCGATGAAACATGAATAAGTTTATCACTTCCATTGAAGTGGGTTGGTGAACGGAGCATTCCTGATTCACACCCATTTTGTCGGTGGAGTATAAAAGCAAGCACGATGATTAATTCGATAATAGAGAAAGAAAGTGTGCTTAGATTGATAACGAAGATCAACAACAACGAGTAAGACATAAGTGGATAAAGTAACGAAATAAGAGAAAACAGAATCAAAACAAAAAGATAGAGAAGCGAAGAGAGTGAGTAAGAGTGCAATATTGATGTAGCGGAGAGTGATAAAGTGTTCTGAAATATATGCGTAGATAGAGTAAGAGAGGAAGAAAAAACAAGAGAGGAATGAAAGCTGGAGAGGGGGGGGGGATAAAGGGAGAGAGAGGGATGAGGAGGGAGGTGGAGAGATGCGGGTGAGGGCAGAACGACATGCTGCATTGTGCTACCAGTCTAGCATGCCAATATTTGTCGAAATGAATTGGTCGAGTCTTGCTGTCATGGCAACGAGATTTGGCGTCTAAGCGCTGGAAGAAATCACCCGACCACGCATGCTCTGTTTAAATAACTCATTTCCATTTTCTCCCCACTCTCATCTTCTCTACCACTCTCGCTGCTTAATTGTCGCCGCCGCATGCACGCGGACTAAGCTAAGCCAAGGTAGTATGAGGGATCGAAGTAACAAATGGTTAATAATTCAGGTTCGTATGTCTATGCGCATGACAGGTTTGTGGCGACACTGAATCATTTGCTGTAGGCGCGAGCGTTCTATTCGATACACTGTCATCACCATCATCGTCATCCGGAGTAGATGAGAATATGAGAGGAGAGAAAGCATCCGATGAGACCAAAATGGCAGCGTCAAAGAAGCACATCATCCACCGTTAAAGATGCATTTTTGTTTCCAGCGAGCATCACCTCTCGCCGATTCTCTTCTGGATATGATTTCCGTGGAATATATCAATCTAGCGATTTAAATTAAGTTGTTTCCTCTCTTACTCCCAACCCCCCTTGTTGGGGGATTTGGATCCCCGTCGGAGAGAGAGAAATTCACATCGTCCTTGTGATTGTTGCCGTGTCTAACTCAGCAAGAGAAAGAGGAGTTTATATTGGAAACATCAGTGAGTGAAATAAAATGCCAATGGCTCGAAGAGGGTTGGTAGCGCCGCAGAATACCTTTCTGGAGAACATCATCAGGAGGTCATCCATTCAGCGTAAGTTCAATATCAAAAATTCGTATACGCAAAAGGCGCACTCAAAACAATGCATTTTTGTCCTCGTGATACTGACGATTGATCGACAAACGATTTTTCTCCTTTGTTAGTCAGATAATATAGGTCTTAAATATCAGCATTTTATCGTTTTCTACTAATTGCCATACAATACAACGATATTACCCCTTGTTGTCTATGTATGCCATTGGAAAGATGCCGAGCGCGTATGATCAAGGAGATAATTCCTTGGTATGATACTCTCGCTAGGTACGATCTTTGTGCTACTTCATCCTTATCAACATTGCATGGAATGTAGGAATTTATTCCCATTAAATAAATAAGATTTAAATGACAATAATCCGTAGGGGAAGTGACGTTCTCACTGCGTCAACAGAAGATAATACTTGGAGACAGTAAAGATTCCTCGAAAAGGAGTCGACTCAACAAATAACAGATCGATTGGATATACATGATCATTCGTCCTTAAGAAACATCCAATAATGATTTTTAAAAATAGTAATTCAAAATCATCGCCACAGAATATGTGGTTTAAAGTCTTGAGCACTGACGAAACTAACAAATATTATATGTTTTCAGTTTATTGTAAGAAGACAGGTTTTAGTTCAGTAGGTCTATTACGGCTGAACGTTTTTATGCCCATGTACGGATATCATAATTATTTCCGAAATGTAATATTACATAATATAAAAAAATACCCTGTAAGCTACACTGTAAAAACTAAAGTGTTAAATCACCATTTAAAAGGGCCGAGGAGTGACCACTTTTTCAAAAAGGCAGATTAACAATTTTAACATGCTGGATCCAACACTATAAAGGTTGTATCTAGCAGGTTTAAGAGGTTGATCTGCCATTTTGAAAAGGTGGTCACTGCTCGGCCCTTTTAAATGGTGATTTAACATTTTAGTTTTTAGAATGTACTCATCTTCTCTTCTTTATTCTGTAATTTTCACTTTATTTGAATAACTTCCTCATAGTTTGCCTCTTGCATTCAATTTGCCGTATTCAAGAGAGTGGATCATCATTCTTTAACTTGGGGGTAATTGTCACTACATTGCCGCCGGACATACCTGCGTCTATTTAAAGGGCGAGTCAATTAGAATTACATTTCATGATAATATCAAAGTATTGTGTCAATATTGCTAGAAATCGCATATACTTTTTATTAAAAAGATCTGTGTACTTCTCTAAGCTTCGTTGAAATTGCCTAAATCGCACGTTTATCAGCTAGTCTGTCACGCCCCTCGAAAAATAGGGCCCAGTCACGTGCCTTGTCAGGTGACCTGTGACGTACCATCGGGAACGTCTAGCTAGCGGACGACGCTTGTCTGTGTATATCCAGTGCAGGGAATTTTGGATAGGCATGATAGGAGTGCATATCTCAAGAAAATGCCGCGGAGATGTGTTGTTGCTGGGTGCAGCAAAGGCACCAGCGATGGTGTCAGTCTGCACACCTTTCCTAAAGGTGATGCAACTCGAAAAATTTGGATTTCAAGGATCAAGCTGACGCGAGCTAGCTCAGTGGGATGGCCCTTCCGCTCACAGTACTGTTTGCAGTGACCACTTCAGGGAGGGGGACTTCGATAGTCAGGCCCTCAGGCCAGGGGCTGTATGACCAGCTAGGATTTGCGCCCAAGAATAAAATGCTGCGGCCGACAGCTATCCCTGTCATCAGACTGGGAAATGAGGGCTGTGGAACTGGAAGCCAAACACAGGGAGCTAAAAAAAACAAGAGTCGGTCTGCAGTTCTGAAGCTGGAGTCACTGGAGAAAAAGAGGGTAGGTCTACCGTACCGTACCGTACCGTAGAGCCCGGGGGGGGGGCACTCAACCTGTTTTTGGATGTGGGTGTGCCGCTGCCAATCTCAAAACAGGGGGCTAAGGAGCTAAATGGTTAATTGAGGAAGCTCATTTTTGAGGGTCTAAGGAGAGAACGGGCTCATGGGCAGAGCTAATTTTAGCTGCTCGCGATCTCACTACTCTGGTACACATACGGTGCATGAACTGAGTCAGCGGTCGCAGCGCTGTTTTTAACGCTGTACATGCCGCGCCACTGCACTGGCTCGATGTCGCATGCAGATTGATCTCGCTGAGCCGCCGCTAGCACTAGTAATACCGCGTTCAGTTAGGGGGCACTAGGTCGCCCAGCTCCCCGCTGCGCTGGCCTGGGAGGCTAGGGAGCGACCGTTCCCGGACAATGGGCTGTGCGCATTGTTTTCTCATATTCTAGGGAGCGAGTCGGAAGCCAATCGAGGTGCGGTTAGTGAAAATCTGAAAATCGCATATCATGGGAGCGACCCGAGAAGGTTGAAAATGGGGGACGTCACAGCGGCACATACATGTGTGACATATATATGTGAGTGCCCCCCCCCCCCGGGAGGCAGCTAGCTTGCAGCACACGATTTTGCTGTAATTGTTGTAATATATTTAGACTTTCATCCAGTCTTTCAGTGTACTTGGTTGTTATCATAAGCACGCACACAAAGATTCGCAAGGTACGGTCAGCAGTAAAGCGACTGTCCACACGTCTACTTGTCTGTAAAATATTACGTTTTTCCAAAACATAAACCTAATCCAAAAGAGGAATTATCATGGGTAAAGTGTTTGAAAAAATGCCAGACTTGTCATTTGACCTCTACTAAAATGTCTAAACAACCTATTCAAATCCTTTTGGGGGACTTAAAGATTGTCGAAATTGTATAAATAGTGATATGAAAATGGATAAATTATCATTCATTTACATTGCCAACATATTAGTCAACCTTAGTGGCTTCGCGGGGGACTTCCCGATGCTACGTCAAATCGCTCTAGCCAATCAGCTGTCAATTTTTGGGGGCGTTCCCAAATTAGTGAGTTTTTTGACCAATTTCTTGTTACTGGGCAATTTTTTTTCTGTAAAAATGTCAGAATTGTGTCATTGGACCTATGTACTACATTTTTAGCCCCAATGTTGATTCTAATTGACTCGCCCTTTAATATGTCTTATGACGTAGAAATCCCTCGAAACACGTGTCTTAGTCCCTTTTGTGCCCCATGGATAATGTAGGGTAATGAAAGCAGTTAATTAAATACCCACTTGAAACATAATGTAGCCCCCCCCCCCCCCCCCTCCCCAACCATCGATATACACTGAACGCGGGATCGGGAAGCAACTTATTCCAGACGATCGCTCTCATTAAAGGGATCACGAAATCGCATAGGATTAAATACGTATTGCCGTAGCAACGTCGGACTTGATTATATCTGGGATAATCCCCAACATGGAGGAACTATAAATGTTCTTGCATCCGTTTTAAATGATTATGTGGTACATGTGTACCCGCATCATGTTATATTCGCATTCACAACACAGAATCTAGAAGCTGGATATCTTGGGATGAGTTTTCAATTAAGCTGCATTTGACAAAAAGAGAAACTCAAATGTTATTTTGATGAATAATCAGACATGTATAAGTGACAACCCTAGACATCTACATTTTGTATGAATTTCAAGTCTCCATTATTAACAGAAACATTTTTTTTAATGAAGTATATATTTGTAGCGCTTCTACGGTGAGTCGAGAAAACGTCAAGGAGGTTGTATAGCTCAATGAATAAATGAATTGTGATGTATCCCTAAAGTATTGTATATTGTCAATAAAATATGAATGAATAAGTTAAGGACTACCTCGCATAATGATTTCAACTGAACGAGGGTTATATGTGCAGCATAAAGGTTCTCTTCTGTTGACGTACAAAACGTTATTCTTTTCCACAATTTTTTTTTCTCTTTATCTTTCTCCATCAGTTTGATAATTCATATATAAATTTATTGTATGCTATAGTGATAGTAGTTTATAACTATGATGAACTTCCATCATATTAAGATCACTCTAAATACCCTTTTAAACCGTTTAATTTCTTTTCTGAAGCATGTTGTTTTTTGTTATAACGTCAAATTTTGCCTTTGTAATATAAAATTTGTTTTTTGTAATAACATAACATTTGTTTTTGTTATAACATAAATTTTTGTTTTTGTTATAACATCATTTTTTTTCAAGTTTTTAATCGAATTTCAGTATTAATATGATCTTCATATATTTATATCATAATCCTACCTGGATGACAAATGCATTTATTGAACGCTATAATGTGCATTAGGATTGTTTTTTTAAAAAGCTAGGAGGTTCGTCGGGTGAGCAGGAAATTCACTAGAATTTAAATCGTGTAGGAATTCACGTTCCCCCGACGTGCTGGTTGTAGGACTTCAAAATATATTGAATTTCCAGAAGAAAAAAGCAGCAGGTGTATACAGCCCATATACTGTTTCTGTTTAGTTGTTTTCCTCTCCTCTTGTAAACCTGAGAGAGCAAACAGCATGTTTTATTCTACTCATTTAGTTCTAGTATTGAATTTTCTTGTTTAAATTCTATGCTCTAACAAAGCAAATTTCTCCGCGAAATGTGTAATTCGGGATACAAAGATTAACTACAATCAATGGATGATCACTAGTCCTATAAATATGACTATATTATAGGAAGAGAAATTATCCCAAATAAATGAGCTCTATATGTTATGAGCTCTTAATAAGATTATAATTTTGGATGTATGTTAATTTTTATTTCGGAAAATTCAGGGAAATTGTCTTTATTTTCTTCCGGATCTTAATGGCATCCAAACGACAATTCCTGACCCCTAATAATTTCGATTCGGAATAGGATATCTAAATTGCAATGTAGACGTGTCTTTTGTCCTAAAAGATAACTGAAAAGATGTTGTGTATTGTTATAATGCTAGATCATAATTCAAACACTGTAAATTGAATTGATGTGAATATCCTTTTTTCTAAATCAAACACTTTCTGTAGAAAAAATAATAGATCTCATTTTCATCAGAAGTTATAAGAATTCAGTTTTGTGCAAGGTATCTCCTACTTGACTTTAACCTTGTTGATCCCTCTACTGATTTTCAAGCGCTATATGAGCGTCTACCATCTTTGGCATATGTACATGTATAAGGTTGTTATGTGATAATCTAAGTGTTGTTTCCATAATCATCAATGCAACCAACAAAAAAAAAAAGATTGAGGTGGTAGGTGCAGATGTCAAGACATAATTCCATTTATTTCACTGCATATCAAAATACTCTGCTCAGAAATATAACATCATTTAGGTCGAACATGTGATATTGCTAAATATCCTAGAATCATGTAATCCTAAGAAAAAGAGAGTGATGGATAGAATACTCCACTGCCCCAGGCTGAAGGATTAATATTCCCTTTCTACATGTTCTACTTCATTACTAAGCAACTTATACGTATTGCCTACTTAAGAAATGCCTATTGCAAGATACATGGCATAAACGGCAACATGGAATCAGCTATAGAAGACATCCAGATAATCCCATCTTTATCCTCATGATCGTCCTCGTCAAATCAACATCGTGCTTGACATTTATAAATGTGTCTACTGTGCTGAGTACACCTTGGATATCGTGTTCGACAGCACAGCAGAATTATCGTCGGGTGTATATTCTACTTTTTAAACTGCTTTCATTGCATTTTAGAAAAGCATTAAGGGAATCATTGATAATGGCGATATACGTATAGGTAATGCATTTCCTCACACAAACAAGGTCCTTGTTGATAATCATGAAATATCTAAAGATGTCAAACCAAAAACCATTAAACCATAATTACCTCTTCACTGACACGCGGCTAGACTCTTCATCACGCGCGTGCGGCCTTCAAATAATTCACGATCCTCTGCAAAAAAAATTATTCATTATGCAGATGAATTTTCAAAGTGTAATGAAAGCATTGTTAACCCCTTGTCATTCTAATCACTCTCACACCCTGGAGGCTAATGTGCGGCTATACAGAGAATGCAATTGCTGGCAGGTTGACTCAAACCCAATGCGTGAAATTGCCTCTCCGTTCAGAGGCACAGCAATAAATTATGAAGAAATTTTCTCTAACCTGATGAGTATTGGGCGGTAATCTATGTATTCATATTACATGGTTTGTCTTTTCACTTCATTTGCTATGTACTTTCGTTCTTGAAGCATGAAATGCAATTCGCCAATTTTCACGCGCCGGTGAGCGAGGAAAAGGCCACTGTACAATTCGATTCTTGCAGTCTTCCAGCGTGAAGTTTGTCTATCCATTAAGGTGTATTATGCTTGTCTCTTGTTTTAATGCAAATGTCATTGTCAAATAGCTTTGGCTGACATACTTGCTCTTAGAATAGGATGGTCGCCATCTTTTATTTTGTCGCCGTTGATTCCAGTTTATGTGTATTCTAAGTATCATAAGGCCTATTCTATCAAAATGCAATCAGGAATTAATCCAACTAAAATGTCCCTGTGTAGTTTTCTAGAATCTTATCAGAATACTCGTGTTTCGCGCGTCACACGTTGTTCACTTTGCAAGATGCCTTATTCGTTTTGCGGCTGACCAGCATTTCTTTACCAACTGCTCAGTTGCAGAGCAGCCGAGACTTCTGGGGTCGCACAATGGCAATCCGGCGGTGACGGTGGTAAGCTAAAGTGGTTTGGCGCGCTTCTAAAACCCATCGTTTTCAAACAGCGATTTCAAAAAAATGGAATTTCCCTAGTTTTAATGAAATGTATAGTAGCAGCAATTTTTGTCATGCATCTCATCTACATGATTAGTAATCTGGACAAGATCATATGGATATTGTTCTCGCTATGAAATTTCCAAAACATACATGTAAATTGTAATCCATTTAGTTGATATCATGCTTATTTTCGTAAGGACATGCACGACTTTCCAAGAGACCTGATTCTTTTCGGTTACATAGGAAAAATTCCTTTAAATCAACACGAAGGCTAGAGTGTTTTCAATATCTCTAACTGTTCATATTTCACATAGCTGAAGTTATGATTACGTTCTACAGATTACAGGCTTCCTGGAGTAATCGTTTGTTGAATTCTAACTCATTTTAACATATCAACAATCTGCAGAAAAACAATTTAAACCCACATTTTGGGGGGAGGAATTTTTTCATGTTAAATTAATAATTTTGTAACGATAATAATCTAGATTTTGACATTAAAAATCCAGTTTTTTTAAATATTTCTTAAACATCTCATCATTGACTTCCTCAATTATTTTCGTCTCTTATTGATGATATAAATCAGTTATTCAGCTTCCACCAATAATTATTACAACACTGCTCATGTATACGTAATGAAATGTAATAGTTATCTTTTGCTTTCCGTATACACCTTCTGCTGTCTTAGAAGGCAAACATTGTAACAATGTACATTTGCATTTTACGGTAAATACAATTTCGACCATGTCTATGGGTCTTTATGGTGATGTATTTTTAAAAACTGATGATGGACCCTATAGTATACCCCCATTAATTGATTCGATTATGATTTCCTGACGATTGTAAAGATGCTTGCACATCCTATATTTAGATATTTTGTCTTATATGTATCATGTGCGATGTACTAGGGAGAAAATTGCATCACCTAAGTGGTGAAATCATCGGTAACACGACATACATATTCTGCCTTCGACAGAAATTCGGTCTTTGCGCGATAACAGTCGAAGCACTTCACATGATTTGCTTATATTCATACCCGTGTGTTCATGAAAAGGGAAGGGAAATTATTGGTCTGCCATTTTCTTTGATAGAGCACGTTGGGCATGTCAAACGGAATATCCACTAAGACACGTTTGAATACCTTGGACAGTCTAAAAGATACCATTTACTCTATCTGAGAGTGATGCAGTTAGCGTGACGGTTTGGTCAGTCATTCGTACCTCTACTCTGCGCTATATTGATTTTCAAGCTAGAACTGGCGCCTATATATTTAGAAAGACAACGTTTAACCTTATTGAATGTGTTTATGATTATGAAAGTTTGTGTCACACTAGAAGAATCCTGTATTTCCGCTAGAAATGTGTCCCTTTTAATGGTCATTGGTATCGTTTTGGGGGGGACTTACTCATTTACATCTTTAGATATCAGTCTATATATATAGCTTTATAACCTAGAAACTAGATTATCTTTTTAATTAGAAATCATTATTTGCATACCCTGAAATACACGGACAACGATGTAAAGCGTTTTATATTATATTGTGACCTATACAAGTGACCTCTTAGCTCTGTTTTGCTAGAAGCCCTGAATCATATATTGGATTGAAAATTATTCTCCACCTTTCCATAAATTCGGAATGAGTTTGCAAAATATCTCAGGATCATGCATGCGTATTGGTTCAATTGAATAAAGAAATTGCACTGACTTAGTACAAGTTATACAAAGGTAGAAAGAGAGTAGGCATAACAGGCAGCTGGTTCAGATAGCTAATCAGCTGTTCAGGAACTCGGGTGTGGGAAACCCGTTTCCTTCAATCTGTGAGCTCTGAAACGACTGAGGAAAAGGCAGGTTCCTGTTCTGTTGAGAGAAACAAAGATTTAAAAAGGCGCCTTGACTGCATATAATCAGCTGTGAATATTAGGCGGAACGAACGGTTTTGTAGTCTATTTAACTCGATAAAACAGATTGCCCATGCGTACTGACATAACTAGGTGGTGTGAGGGAGAAGGCACCTTTTGTATAGGGGAAATGTTTGGTTCAGAAAGAAGTTTCTAGTATACTATGCCTCGCCACAATGCAAAAATCTGGTTGTAATTTAACACTTTCAAGCCAAACATAAGTTTTACCATAGTGATTTAATAGCAATAGGGCTAAATTGTGATGCAATGTAATAATATTGCTTTTAGGAAGGGACGCTCAGCATGTTTCAGTTTTAAAAGCTTGATTTTTTAATACTCAAGAGTTTAATTGGGCAAACATGCTTTTCTAAGATCATGAATGGTAAAGAATCAATATCGTCATAAGCAAATCATGTAGAAATAAAAGAATATCAATACACCAAAGACATCCTACAAAATCATCGTCTGTGATAAGCTTTCAACATGCTCAAGCCTGCTTCAAAACATATCCAGACAATTATTATCGAGAAATATTTTCGAAGCCGAGACAAATTAAAATGCGGTCTGAATTCGCAGTAAATTACAATTAAGATATGATGAGTCTTGGAATTTGATCTGAAGTCAAATTAGAGGGGTGAAGCCAAGTGACTTGTTGTGTAGCGGAGAAGCGGGTATGAGGCAGTACAAAGTCCACATCTACCGTAGATTGTAATGCCGTCGAGAGGGGCCGTGCACGGTAACGAAAGTCCGCGCGTATCTCAATAGCTTAACAGCGAAAGGCTAATCATACAGTCGATAAATCCCTTGAAGTTACGAGAATCCAGCCCAGATTATTAGAGAACTTATGAATTTTTCCTCCTGTTGCATGGACTAATTTGAATTAAGATTGAGGGAATATGTACCATTATATCTACAGTGAGAAAACACTGTCAAATTTAACGTGTGTTTTGGTTGAAAATTCAATATTTTGAAGGTTTACTATAATTATTATGTATATTATTATGTTTTAATCCTCACAAAACACTCACTGCATTTTATGTAGAAATACGAGCACTATCTAAAAAATATAAGATATTGAAATTACCAGAATGTGCAGTCTATCTTTTCCATTCTCTTCCTCAAAGATATTTTTACTTGTACTTCATGAAATGAGAGATGTTTCATTTTCCCCCTATGTCATAATGCATAAATCCCGCACGCATGCGTGACGATTTTAGTATCCCATTTAATTCGTCAATTAGTCAAATCAGACCATTTGTCAGAGTTCAGAGATCTTTCTTCGACTGTCATCTCCTCCTTCCCTAATTATCATCAAACCTTCCACGTCATCCGATATTCATTCTGTCCATCTTTAAAGGCCACATTGTTTTAAGGGAGAATGGCGCAAAATATATCTTAAGAACATCACTTCCCGTTGTACCGGATACAAATGTCAATCGCATCAAAATACGTCTGGCAAATATTTAGCAAGGCGTCCTTGACTATCAGTTTGCGTGATTCCCTGACCAAATGTTTCTCCTGATAAATCATCTTTTCTAGTGTTTTTATCCACCAGAAAGGGTAAAACATCTGGGCCCCGTTTCATAAAACTTGTTATCAATAACAACTGTCACATTTCTATGACAAAATTTGCTTTCAGCCAATCAAATGCAATGATTTCAGTAGCTTATAACATATATTTTTTTTTATTATTGATAACAAGTTTTATGAAAAAGGGCCCCAGAGATGCATTTTTTCCCGTTTTGCTCCAACGAATGTGGACACGGCGGTGTGAAATTTGACGCGTAATTTTCCAAGCTCATTGAGCGCACACAAGAGTGTTGGGCACTTTAATCTCATTACAACAATGTTGGAGTCGCATAAACAGCCGTGGAATGATGGATATGTATCTCAGAATAGACTTTTCTCCCCAAAACCCATCGAGACGAGGAGCATTGTAGCAAACGAATTGATAGGAGTAAAATAGGTTGTAGCAGAGTGCATTAGCATGTTGTCAAGGACAATGATATATGTAACGGAGATGTCCAGGGTCGGTATGCACTGTTGCGCAGTGGATACATACAAGACAGTACACCAATCTACATTATCAATACTTTTGAAAAGAAAAACATACTATATTCAAAACGTTATTTTATCTCCCTATACCCCACTCCTTTTTTTATTTTTTAAAATTCAGTCACTCCCTCTTATTTATATTCCTTATACATGTACCAGCCGCCTTAGGTATTCCTGAATTCTTCGTTTCCATGTAAGTGATAGATTTTTTTGTTTACAGTGGTCGCCGTCGACACACTTTGCCAGACATAATTATTAGCCTATTCAGTTACTGACTAGAATTAAAAGGTTGATAAAATAATTCACCGGAAATGTAGGACTTCATAATTATATGAAGAGATTTTCACATGGAATTAAATCTAAAAGGAAGGAGAAATCAGTCGAATGAAAGTACTATAATGCTTACTTCATAAAATAAATTTGAACCCAAATAGACACATTCCTGACTGCAATATTTCTTTTGTTAAGACAATGTAACATATCCGGATATTCAAGTTTATGAAAAGAAAATAGCAGTAACGATGTTGAAATCGGTAGGTGTCATGAAGCTTTGTATTATTGAGTGATCCAATGCTCTCTGCTGTATTGATTCAGACTTTCCAGGATTTCCATGTGAAATCATTATTTTAAAAATGCCATGATTGATATAGACAAGAAAACATCTCTCAAGATGAAGTTACGTCAAAATATATTCGACTAAACTCAAATTTATTCCATTATGATGAAGATTCAGAAAGAGATGAAGAGAGATAGAACGGGAGAACTAGTAAAGAGATATAGTAGAGGAGGGAGAGAGGGGGAGAGGGAGTAGAAGAAGGTAGAGACAGAGAGAAAGAGAGCGACTTGGAGAAAGTTTTTTAAAAAAGTTCATGGTTAGTTATAAGCGATGGTTACAAAATTACGATGTTGAAAGCGTTGCACGCCTATTATTGCTCTTCCAATGATTACGATTCCCATCTATAGACTCAATGAGTCCCTCGAGAATGATCCCTTTAAAACTCCTGTGAAGATCAGCACATACACTCTCAAACTTGATAGGGATATATTAGATATAGGAATTGCAGTGAATAAGCTACATGCATGTTAGAAAAAGAAAGTGAAATGCTAAATATACTCTGAAGTTCCTTTAGATAAATATATCAAAATTATGCTATATTTGTACAACATATCTGTAATGTAAGCTTTTCCTCTCTTTGTAAAAGTAACATAATAATTATATTCTACTTGTCATCTTCTACTGTCATCTTCTACTCTGGCACGAGCACAGGAATAGATAACACTGCAGTGTAAAATTGTCAACTGAGGGCGTGTTAATAGAATCAATCTTTCACAATCGGTTGAAATATCGGCATGAGTAGGGGTCATATCTATACTTTTGAAATATTTCCGCTTTGCCCCCCCCCCCCCCCCATCTATGTATGGAGTACAAGATACGCCCCTGGTATTTTGACGTATCACGTAGCAGAGAAACACACACCGGCGTGTAAGCCAGCACAGAGAGCTGCAAGATAGAGCCAAGAGCTAAACCAGTCCAGACGAGACCACTTTCATCATCATCATCATCATCATCATCAGCTCGTCAGGAGGATAGGCATGGATCTGATTAACGATCATCCCCGTCTCAGGGGAAGATGGAGAGAAGTGGAAGAGGGGGAGGAGAATGCGGGCTATATGATGAGAAGGGATGAGGGGAAGATGAAGTGGGGTTACGTGAAGGAAGAGGTGCGAAAGTTCGGTCTCGACAGCGGTGTAACCATGGTAACATCGATAATAGTGCCATTGACAATATCAGACCAGGAAAGGGACAGGACAAGGTGGATGTCAAATCATAGGGCAGTTGAAGTATAAAGCGTGGAGTCATTTTTTGCGAGATGAAGTTTGATGTGGATCAGTATTGTTAAAGATTTGGTTATTAAGGACTGGACTAAAACGGTGGGCAGAGATTTAGGGGGTATGCACTAAGAAAACATTTTAAGGTGTTAAGCATCAAAGACACGCGAGACTGTAAATAAAAAGGATTATAACAGGGTGGATTCTCTTTTGAATTAGTATAGAAGTGGGCGTAGTGGATATAAAAAGCGACATTATCTCTTTGAAAGTAACCGAAGTTGTGATAAAGAAGAAAAACATTTGCATAAGTAGGATCTTGTTAGAACATTATGCAGGGGTGTATGCTTTTGCAATTCAGGAAAGGGATAATGTACTAGAAAATTATAAAATTGTAATAATAATCAGAATAATATTAATACATTATGCTTTTATAGTGCATTATGCAGTAGTGCCTCCATGCATGCCCTTTGATTGTATGATTATAATAAATAAACTTAATCTTAATTTACTGCGAAATAATCACAAAACAAGTAAAGAAAAGGGAAACGTGGTACAATAGGATTACATGATGCATTTACATGTATTTCTTTTGCAACCAGAGTACTAACTAAAAATAACATATCGGAACTTTAGAGAGAGGGGAGAGGGGAAGGGATGAAGAGAGTGAGGGTGGGTAAGGTGGGAGCGAGAGAGGAGTGGGGAATAGATGGAGAGTGAGAGAGATGGATTGTATATAAGATCAGTCTTTTTGACGACAGATTACGATCTGTGCTCGCATGTAGCTTGGAATGACTATGTTACTATAGCGATACATGAGATACAATCCATAAATTATTCATTATATTCTATTTGCTGTCAAAATATCACAAAATCTCATTCAGTCTGTTCTTGGTAAGCAATGATACTGAACGCATTAAATATATTGAAATCTTCACTCAATATTTCCAATGAGGATGATGGGTTGCTCTTTTCTTTGACGTCAGTTGGAAACGACAAATTACTTTACTTTGTCATTGCATTTCTACTGCTCTCATGGGCGACATATAACGCCTGAATGTTATCTATGTATAATATGCATTGATGAACAGTCGCAATTTTGTCATTTTTAAACATAAAGAAGATTGGATGCAACGTAAAACTAAATACATTGAAAATATTTTGTGCTCATCTTGAAAATGAGAGAAGGAGAACTGAAATTTCCCTCCTTTATTTACGACTTTGATTTTAACCGAATGAAAAAAGTTATTATTTTCATTTGCAATCATCTTCCACTAAATACCTGAATATTTAACGAAATAATTCCTTCACGAAGATTACGGACGTCGTGGGCTGGCTAAGCAGTAATCGGGAAATGCTCATCATTTTGAATTCTTGAACTTGCAAAATATTTCCCTTCAACACGCATACCTTTTACACACTAAACAATATATCATTAACGAAGTATATAGAAACTGCCCCCTACCCAATCCCATTTATTACCAAACCCAAGTATCCTTATCAAGATAATAAAAAGAGAAAGAAATGAGAAGAAGACGCGTCGTATCGAGATGAGTTTGATTGATGTCCGATGAATAATTGACAAGACACGTACTGAATCTTTCAAGCCAAAACTCTCAATACTCTTCTGCAGGTATGACACCCCGGTGCCTGAAAGCGGTGTGTATAGCTGGTCCCTAACAACAGACCACTGCGAAAGAAAGGTAGAGAGGAATTAAGAGACAGAGAGAGAGAGGGGGAGGAATAAAGTGAAACATATCGGTGATTGCTCACGAAAGGATCTATATGCTTTCTAAGTATTGATTATTCGTTGTGATATAAGTACTTTCTTTTAAAAGGTATACTCATTTCAAGAATGTAGAATTGTCAGAGGGAGCCTACATTTTCTGCAGTCAAGCTAATATATACCAAAGTTAGGTCTCAAAATGCATTTAGCCAGTTCCTCTCATTTACTTTCATGTATTTTATGAATTGATATAATAATATCTAGGCCTAGTTTGACAGTATGGATATATTTTAGACACCACAGGTCCTTTTACGTACTCTTGTTCCAAAAAAGGATAAATGCATATCACGACTGAGAATTATTGTAGTAATCTAACATGACATTTGTCTGGGAGAAGCATTGTGATCGATATTTCTAGAGATCGTATGGGACAGGTTTGAATGGTGAGCTATTAGATTATGGTAGGGGCTTTTCTGCTGTCTGTAAATCATAAATAATACATGGGTAGTGGCTTTGGCACGTGTTTACGAGTATCGTGGTGTCCATTTTGTGATGCGATTCGTTTGGGTACTACGGCATGACTGGAATATGAAATTATGGCTTGATTTTGAGTGGATCACCACTAACTTTCTCTCTGTCACCGCGTAAATGACAAACACCTTAACGCTAATTTGTTTTGGTGATTGCCTGATCACTTTTTGATTTGTTACAGAGACGAAGGTTTCACTTCATTATCCCGTTCAAAATGATTGTTTGTGACTTTTAGTGTTGAAAAAAAAGTGAAACAGTTCTTTAAAAAAACAGACAAGAATGACACTGGAATTATCGATGTATAAGTAGCAAGGCATTCCTGCCCAAATCGTCTCACAAAGCAATCCATTTCGTTTATCGTCTGTCCTGTCTAAATCTTGATGTATTCATTCATAAATACACATTTTACTTCATAAGACAAGCTATATCAATCTTCGGCAACACAGACCTTCATGTATATCATACCTGATTATATTTATTTCAATATCGGCTGTTTACTACGAGTAAAAGTAGGACGCTTCCTCATACTGTTTGTGTATGCGCGTTGATTACATTTTTGAATGCGGAGGTGTATGAAAATGCCATGTAAGAATACCATCCTTTCGGAAGTAGTTCAATCGAGTGAAGGCAGAAATCGGGGATTTGAGAGATTAGGGAACTATATTTTGAGAGGAGAAAGATATTTTGAGAAGAAAAGGGTATTTCTAAATTCATCAATTTCCTGGAAACGACTTACTTCAGTGATCCCTCGATCAGTCGCGGGAAATTTGTTCCATCTCAGTTGTGTTTTTTTTTCATGCTTATAACTTAGTCATGATATTTTTGCCAAGATATTAACGCTTTGTATGCCACATAAAATGATGTTATATGGGATTTGGGGATTTGTGTGTAGATACTGTGCAAATTGCATCATTGGGGCAGAGGAAAGTCTGGATGCTTTTTTGTGTAAGTCAAAGAGAACTTGTTCTCAAAAGTTTGTCTGCAAACACGAAACATGCATATGGAATTCGAAAATGACAAAAACGCAATCTCCATTCTATTCACCTTCTCTCTCTCTCTCTCTCTCTCTCCCTCTATGTCTCCCTATATTATGTCACCACTCTTTCTTCCCCTTCATTTCCCCCTTCTCTCTCTCTCTCTCTCTCTTTCTGTCATTATCCTTCTTTCTCTATTTTCTCACATGGCATTATGTATTCAGACATTAAGAAAAATACACATGTACAGTGTATATCACGGATATGTAATGTATTAGGTGCCGGTATATTTTTTTAACTAACTACTCTGTGATAATCTAAAAGATTTGGGCGTTTTACACTCTGAATTTTCTTCCTTCATGTTTGCTATCCAGTTGATTGGTCATCATTATGTAGCTAATTGTTCATTTAGTGAGCCCACACCAACATTTTGACGTCACTCAAGTAATTAGGCCAATAACCTTTAAACGCGTATAGCAATCTAAAACCGTAATTTATCAAGGTGTGAAGAAGTCTCCCCAAAGAATATGAGATTAAACCTGCATTAGATCGCTCCTGTGGTCATGGTGGTCATCAAGGGCTTTAAAAACATCAAACGTTGGTTGATTTTAGTTTGGAAAATATCTACTTTTAAGAACATCCTCTGCATGGAAAAATTAATGATGAAATGAAATTATATTGTATCTTTTTTTTTTAATCTTTGTGATCAGTAAGTGTTTGAAAATACACAGACGTGTTGTTTGATTAGGTTAATATAACTAACGAAACAATAAAAGCTCGTTAAAAGGTTACAAATATGTAGAATGTTTTAGCACTGATCAGAGAGGGAAGGCACCAAAATAGTCCATTTTGTCCTATAATAATATGAAACCTTTCCACAATATTTTGCCCTGTTTCATGAACGGTTCCCGGTATGCACATTAAAGGGAAAGTCCACCCTAATATTGATTTGCTCTTTTTAAAAAAGCAGAAAAATAGAGAAAAAGATCAATGAAAGTTGGAGCAAAATCCGATAATAAATAAGAAAGTTATGATTTCTTGAAGTTGTAATCAATCAAACACAAATTGGCAACTCGTGACTTATCTTGCGAGCACCTCTCCCATTTACCCTGTACTAAGAAAATCATACATTTCAATTTTCTTTGTTTTTGATGAAGGAATAGCTTAATCATACAGGTTTTGTGTAAAAGCATAAGTGATATGATTATATCTAGGGTGCATACGATAGAATGTTTTCTTTGATCTGATCTGTTTTCTTATTTTTATGTTTGTTTTAAAACCAATTTGATATTATAGGTGGACTTCCCTTTATCTCATATCCTCTAAAGGCCATGCAATGGACCAGCATTAGGTTGATAGTTAATGAGTAACTCTGCGTTTCATAGTTTATTCCTTCAAAAGCCAAAGTGTATGGAGGAATAAAGCAATTTGTTATGATATGGCTAGACCTGTTAAAGTCACGATTCTTATTGACATTTTAGGAGGTATGGTCTTCTATTCTAATTTCTTTCGCTGATGGATTTAGAAATAATTGCCCCTCACCACTGTTTAATGAAAGGATGATACAAATGGAATGAATTATTCATCATCGGCCATTGTTTACGTTTTGCCATATTTTCGTTATTGTGTGTGTAGTGTTACTGTATGCATTACGTCTCATGCATTAATATTTCTTTATCTTTGTTGATGTTTTGTGATGTATTTTTTGTTAATACACCTGAACACCGACCACTTGTTCAACAAATTATTCTGTGCACTCTCCTTTTTGGTTCGATGACAGGTGCTCTATGAATAAAAATTTAAAAAAAAATAATAACTTTCTCTGCCATCGACTACCTACAATACCTTATGACTGTCCTGCCATATTTTACTTTTTTTATCACCCCGGTACGCCCCCACCCAATCTCCCCATATCACCGTTCTCCCACTTTCTCTCATCATCATCTCTCTCTCTCTCTCTCTCTCTCTCTCTATCTGTTTCTCTTTCTGTTATCCCATATCTATCTGTAATTCCCTCTCTATCTGCCTTTTTATTTCTATCTATATTAATTTTCTTCTTTGTTTCCCCTCTTTCTCTCTTTCTTGCTATCTCAAATATTACTGAGTGGGAAGTTAATGAGTCGTATTATGCTTTCCTGCTCACGATGTGCTTCCTGACAAGGGGGCCCCATTTGGCACCCATGATGGTGATAACTGTGGATGTTTTCGCCTGTCTTAACAACATGAATGCTATCCTCGTACCTCATCAAATCTGACTGTCTTGGAGATTGAATCAAACAAGCAGTCGAGGATATAAAGTACACACTCTCATGCAAGATACTGAGGAATAATGGTGCCCTCCTCCACGGGTATACAGGTTGTCTAGACGGATCCCCTTTGCCTCAAGTATTCCAGCAGTTAAAGTCAGCGAAAAATACCAAGAGCAAATCTCCATACTCGCTTTAAAGAGATCTCTTTTTTTGGGTGTCAAATACGATCACGTGCGTAAAATGTGCACTAGCTCCACTCACTGTGGCGTATTATTACCTTGATAGGCACCTATAAGTCATAATAGCGAACGAATAGTTTTTGATATATCTCTCTCCTATCTCTCGTTGGTACGGAGTAGGCCTACAGATAAAATGTGAAATGAAATAATCAAACAGAACCAACCCAAACACCTCTGATATTTAAATAATCATTATCTTAAAGACATTCCTTATTTTTTTGCATCTACTATCGTATAAATTTTATCATACAGTAAAGATGAAGGATAGTTTGTAGTTACAGTCCTTCTGCTATGTTTTCTCAGCGTTCTCTGGCTCGGTAGATAAGCTGAAGTGATACATCCTCGTTGATTAGCAGTGAAAGGGTCGTTTTAACGTTATTTGAGATGAGAGACAGGGTGAGAATTAGCATAATGAGCTGCATGTATGTTCCCTTCTTCACCCTACATGTGTGTCTCTGTGGATAAAGATTACCAAACCTGACTTAACACGTGCAAAATAAATATTGTGCTCTTTGACGTCACTTTGTTTTATTCTCAAATCTCTCTCCCTCTCCCTCTCCCTCTCCCTCCCCTTTCTCTCTCTCTCTCTCTCTCTCTCTCTCTCTGTCTCTCTGTCTCTCCACTCCTGCATCTTTGTCTGTAGTAAAGGGTTTCTCCCATCACCCTTTGCGATCCATCTTTAAGGTCATGTAGACACCGGAGACTATTATAAATATTTTAATCAGGCGGAAACGTCGGTCTTTTTAGTATTCACAATCCGACTGCTCACTGTAAAGCATATATCTATTATGTATGCCAAGTTTCGGTTACTATAGGCAACGCCTATGGATGGCGCCGATAATTGACATCACCTTTATCTTATTTTGCATTTTAGAACTGGATGTTGAATATCGAAGTCATTGGCTTTCACTGTATGAACCGATTTATTTATCTCTTTTTACACTGGAATATTAAGTCAAGCGAAGGAAACCATCCTGATTTGGAAATGCATTTCTTGCTCATCAACAAGAAATTCTTTCCATAATATTCAATGTAGATATACCGTTCCTATGAAGTCAACAGTATGGTGAAATTATTATTTTTAATAACTGCTGTATAGCTTTAAACTACAATTTGGACCAGGAAGAATAAAAGGTGTCTCATTACTTTCCCCTCACTCATCATGATATCGACATAGTCATGATTTAGCTGCATAACAACAGGCATTCCTCTCAATGTATCAAAATCCTGGAGTGATTTTCAAAGAAACATTGAGCGGAATGTGGTATACGTCACGTTTTTCATAATTGCCTGCCCGATGAATAATAGCTGTGAAGGAGACTAGTACACAGTCGTCAAAAGTATCCAGATGAAAGTACCCAGAAAATACACATCTAAATTTATGTTACGTCACGTTACGTCACGTTTTCTATAATTGTGTGTTGAAGAGCCACGACTGAATCCAGTATAAAACTGTCAAATCTAACACAGCGCCATTAGGAAAGTATCCATCGCGTGACATCTCTTAATGCTTGTTAAAGGTACTATCAATATTTAGGAGCTTCGACAACAGTCAATCCAAAAGGGGACATCGAGATGACCAATACAATCACTCTCAGGGTGAATTTTTTTTTCTATAAAAGGCATTTTTTTCGATTATTTGGGCATTTTGATACTTGATTAATGAGTGCATGTATACGACACGCACTCATAAAACAAAGAACATTGTTATAAAGTGAGACAATTCTCCATTTTTAACTCGCTAGTCACTACACGATAATATCTTTGCATGGAACATTCCAATGTGTTTTCAAGGAATTTTAAACAGATTACTGCACAAAACCACCTTTGACTACTCAAAAAAGGTCACTAAGTGTCTTTAATCACCCGTCGAAACAAGTAGGAATTTCGAATGATTTGTTCTTGTCTAATATTGTTCATGTCAAAGTAACACTGTGAGAGCCCAAGAAAGCAAACTTTTTATTATGCTTCATCATCTTCGATCGCTCTTGCCTTCCACAATGGGCGCAATGTAGATCATTAGACCGTATGGTTCAGAGCGTGCATTTAGGCGATCTCTAATCAATCGATTTCCTAAGCCCTGCTACCGACTGGAATAAATTAAATCTAATTGCTTGCTCCCTGTTCGATTTGTATTTGCATGTCAATTAACACGTATTACGTCATAGTGCCTAAATCTGTATAACACGCGATGAACAGGTTGATGAAGGCCGCCATCAATTTATAGCGTATAGAGATCGCGTGTCTGTCAATCAACTCGACACGAAATTAGCAAAATGGAATACAACGATAATACAACAATTTTGATAAAAATAGAATTTTGAATAGTTCTTCAATTCAGGGGCGGCGATTGCTTGTCTTCCCGTGGGGAAGCGACCATCGACCTGGGGGAGGTTCTGTGACGGAGCAACCCCCCCCCCCCTCCCCCAGCCCCAAATAGGAGAACAATATTTTGCATTATGCTATATAAAACTTTGCATTTTGTCGGATTTCTAAGTTAATAATGTTGATTATTTTGCAAGGTTGGAACAGCAATTTAGAGCACTTTCGATCACACAGGCAAATCCAAGGGTTAAATCACCATTTACACAAAGAATCGGGTATTATAATTTTCGGGGAGGAGACCCCTACACTAATTACAGGGGGAGGCGTCCCCGCCCCCTGAATCTGCCAATATGAGTTTACATTATCTATTGTAAAACACAGGGGAATCTCTGCCTGAATGATCCCTATATACGGTCGATACAATTTACAGTTTTAAGTACTAGTATGCGAGGGGGCGTAGCGACATAGCGAGAAAATTTCCCATTTTTGGTGGTAAAAGCTTGCATTTTAGAGCACTTAAAAGCCTACAAAGGGTGTTGCAGCCTCTACTTATTATTTGCTATACATTTTTTCAGTCTACAAATTTCCGGGGGGAGGGGCGAGTTTCAACCAAAAGTGTAACAATTAGAAATATTGTTACAAATTTTTGTATAGATATTGGGCACTTATAATTCGATGATTATGTGATCATCTATTGCACTTGTAAAATATTAGACAATAATAGGAATGGGTATAATAAGGGTGGATGAAAATAGAAAATGTAACCAAGGCCAAAGTTCGATCTCATCGCCGTACGGGAACTTATTTTGCCAGGGTTGACTTTTCACCGAATATCAACTTTGTGCAACCGGCAGCAAGTGAAGCGAGCGAAAGAAAAATTCAACACATGGTTAAGGTGAAATTGTAATTTTTGTCCATCAAAAGAACAATCACTGTGGGCCGATTACATGATGAAGAGTGTGATGTACCATTGGGAAAATGGTTTTATTATTCAGCCAAAGATAATTTGTAATTTAAACTTGAACAAGATGATGCAGACTCTGTTTCATCAGACGGTAAGCTAGTTCATAATTACTCTTACTCAGGGTAGGTCGCTTGAAGAAGAGAATGGGGAATAGAAGCATATCGTAAAGAACTTTGAATTCTGACCTGTCGTTTATACAAACATAAGTTCTCTTGAACTAGGTTTGGTATATAAAAAAGTAACCTGTGGTATTAGAAATAACCCATTGTGACTATTTCCTCTCAGTTGGTTAGGAGCGAACTATATGCACAGGGCAAATGGTACGATGTAAACTCCTCGGTCGAGTTGAACTGTGTTCATGATGTTTAGATCATAAGGGATTTATGCTTCTCAGATATACACAGCAGAATGTTTCATCTCTCACAATCTTCCAATATTTGACAGTCAATCATGGGGGGGGGGGGAGATATGAATGAAGGCACATTCCAACCGATTAAACAATTTCCCATATTTCTCGATTACATGCAAGGGAATGTTATACGTTCTTCTTTCTCTAATATATTTGGAATAAACAAAACATGTCTCTGCATGGTTTTACTGATTAACGTCGCGGAACCGTTCCCACGCAACGTGTTGCAATATTCCCTCAGAGAAATTAAGTCTCTCAAATATGATTTATGGTCTACCATCCTCGATCGCTAATTATCACTTAATGTAATCAGCCTTATAGTGCTCCGTTCTATCGCTACCACCTGTTTTAAGTCATGGTTATAGAATTACAGGTTCTTGTTACAAAGCCAACGCATTCTCATTGATATATCGATTGTTTTAGTTCTGAAACTATTATGGTACACCTTTGTATTCCTATACATCGCGTGTTTTCATAATTAACTATGCGAGAGTGATATCCCAATGAGGATCATTGTCATTGTATATGTTTGGGTGTGTATGTCAATATTAGTATGCCCGGCGATTAACATTTTCACACTTGACGTACGTGTTCACTGGGATGGGTTGAATATCATGACTCAGAATTGACAACTGAAGTTGATTGCATTATCTGACATTCTCTCTGGTTGTTTTTTGTTTGTTTGTTTGTTCGTTGTAGAAAATTGTAGAAAATTGTACAAGAATCCGTAACGAAATTTTTGCAGTGTGTCTTAATATTATGACACCCTAAGGCTGGAGTGAGATGAGTGCAAGGCCGTACGCAGAATTTTTTTCCTGGGGGGCAAGATGATCGCTTTCAAAGGAACCCATAACTTGAAGTCTAAAACCCGATTTAAAAAAAGTATGAATTTCTGGGGGGCAACTGCCCCCCTGCCTCCCGCTGCGTACGGCCTTGGATGAGTGAATAATGTTGTAAAGTGTATAAATTCAAAGCAATTCTAAACGAAGAGAGCAGTTTGCGGAGAATTTGTATTTGGGTGGAGTTTTATTAATTGGTAGATTTTATAGAATATATTACCTCCCGTCAAGTATTATTATTTTCTCCCTTTTTATTACCTTGTCTGGTGTATCTATAAATATAATTCACAAATAAATCATGAATGTTTATATACAGCTAATCCTAATAAATCCCAATTTCACCGTGCATTCATATTAGTGTTGACTTGACATTACGTCGTTTCTACATATTTATAGATTTCATTATGTTTATCTTTAGCTACGAGCTATGTCAGGATTACTCTGCGGCGGTGTTTGAGATTAGAAAGTGTCGAGATTGGAAAGAGGGTGAGATAATGAACTTCACAGCGCCCAACTTCCACGAAATCGGGGTAGAATTTAGTGCAAGCGATCATCTGGTTTTTTGACAACACCATACATGAAACACTGTAGTTGACAATTATACATTTAATTTTTTTATGTTGAAATAGAAAATTACATCTTGACATGGTTGTTATTGAGTTAAATAATCGTTCAGAGGAACATTTTGTCAGAGCGCTACGCTTTTCCCCACGCCATACAAATTAGCTATATAATTGGATTTTATTTGATTAAAAGGTAACGAGTGCGGCTCAACAAAACTTCTTAATGTTTGTACAACACTACTGTATTATGCACCAATAAATATCTCGTCATAAATTTCTGTTCCTGTGCCATTGTATCCATTGAAGTCCTTCTCTTTAGTAATAAAAGATATAAAATAATAGAGAAATATACGTTCTTGGCGACCGCCGGGAAATTGTTGGATAATCATTATGCCAACTCCCAAGAAAAGAGATGAATCAAAAACAACAGAAGCCTGGAATCGATGACCGCCATTATCCGATCGTCTGGTCAGAGCGACCAGACGTTACTGCCACATCGATTTGTTCTCTATCCAATTGCCATAGCAACTACCATGGCAATTGCCTACGAATTTGCCCTTCTCTCAAGTATTGTTTGATTATCATTACAGATCGCATAATAATTACATTGCACTCATCTTATTGCTATTTTACATCGAAAAAAATATTTTTGCCTCAATGTGAAATCGATTTTCCTTTGTTAGCTTTCGAACGCTTGGAATCAATGTTTTATGATGCTAAATTGTCAAATAATGTTTGTAGGCATATCAATGTATAATGCATCTTGACGTAAATGCATACCGCATGAAACACTTTATCCATTCGGTTCAGAGTAAAGTGAATCACTCTATGATAATGTATAATATAATATTGACATTAAGGCCAAGATAAAGGAAGAAATAAAAGTAAAATTACATGATTTTTTTTTATAAAAGATGTTTCGTCGTTTTCGTTTTACTGTATAATCTTATATGTTTTAATAACATCTGAAAACCTCAGAAATTTCTGATGAGCGATTCATGTTTGAATTATTATATGATATCAAAGGGTGACATAATCATTAGGAAGTACCAAGTCAAAAATGACATATAGACTATATCATCCAAAGCCAATAAGAATTGAGATGTGTCGAAGAACAAGAAAAGTTACGCGATAGCCTTACATAATATATTGAAGATGCACTGCCAATAATCAAAGTCTGCATCGTGACTTGGCCGTGAACCAGAATAGCTGCTGGTTAAGTCGCTGCCCGGCAAGCAGTAGATGACAGGTTCGAATCCCGCTGGTTCCAATTTTTTCTGACTTGTGTTTTTCATTACAGATCGAGCATACGATCTTTAACACTGGGAGTAAAATGCCTAAAGATTTGTTTACAAATTAAAAATTCCTCCCCAGTCAAGCTTCTTCGTCTGCAAGGTACATTTAAACATTTTTGAAAACTTTTTTTAAATAATAATGTGCGGTGAAAGTTCCTATTCTGACGAATACATTTAATGCTTCACGATATAGTTATACATTCATTCTACATTTTGTGATATCACAGTTAACAAAAGAGTTTTAATCGATTTTACAATACTTTTTTTCTTCAAAATGATCTCCATTTTTAGATATATCTTCTTACATGTTTTTTTCGTATATCAGTCTCGAACAAGCGTCTCATACTTATACAAATTTTCATTATTTTGCCCTAAATGATGACGGCAAAGGTTCCCGCCGATGATATTATTCGAAATAAATCAGATAAAATCTTGTTTGCGGTTTTCCCGGTGGAATTAATCAGAGAAAAGAGGGGAAACTAAAGACTGGTCCCAGACGGCTCGCATAAATTCCGGTCGGACGGACGTAGGGTCGGAAACAACGAAGATAATGAATCTTGTTAGATTTCTAATAAAAAGCATCCATTAACTCTCTCTCCTCATTTAGAAAAAGTTTCGCTTTATCATATGCCAGCGCCGTAGTCGAAAATGATAGAGGAACAAGATATTGGGGTTAAATTTTCTTTCCTGGCGAATTTTAGCTTCATGAAATTAAGAGGATCTAAATTTGATAATGGTTTTCAAATTGTCTTTGAGAGAAGGGGGAAAGGCGGTTCATTTAGATCTAAACGAAGAGAATAGTTTGTAACCTGTTGCGTTTTACTATTAAGAATTTTCTAAATATATAAGACATCATCTTGTAATAATCTTGAAGGTACGTTATGAGTCGAGTTTATCCTCTTGCGATTTAGGGGATCTACAATGTAATAGTTTTGCAATATGTATGATACAAATGAAGAGTTATCATAAAAATGTGCTTTCGAATCTGTTCCATATTCACTCAGTGATTGGAGGACATGTGAGTGCAGTAAAGACATTAGTCATAGAGCAAATTGTTTCTTGATAAAGGTTTTGTGAAAATGTAATTTCAGGTATTGCCCTTTTAAACGTTAATATTCGATATTTTTTATTTTTATAATTATTACAAATGAAAATATTATGTGTAATCAGGGGTTATTCAATTTTTTTCTCTCTATATAAAAATACATGTAATAGCATATAATTTATGGGTTAATCTTTTAACTATGTTTTCTCCTGCTGAGTGGTATATTACGAGAGGAGCTCAAACATCTGTCATGTTGTAGTTGAATTGAGAATTTCTTTGTATTAATCTGAACAGAAATAGTATCAGGCGAAAAATAAACAACCTACAAGTTCTATAGTTTGGAAATGTAGTTTAAAGCTGATCACCATAGGTCCAGGGCGCCACGTGATGGCAACGCCACTGGAAAGCAGCATCTAACACATTGGCCAAACAGTCACATCAGACGACCGAACTATACTCGCCTAATTTACTGCGGTGGTTCGGAGCAATTTGCCGCCAGGCATGAACCGGGGAAATTATTGGCTTAATATGCTACGGTGCCCAACTTCATGCGGGCACGGTGATATAGACTGTCAATCCCATATTAACAACTCACCAAATCTATTACCAACCCGTGTCTATTTCATCCCGTTTCTACTCCAGGGGGCCTCGTATAGTGACTTCGTTATATCTGATAGCAATTTTGGTTTATAGAGTCGAGCCTATTGTTGATGAACAAGCATCACGCGATAATGCTGACTTGTAATCATGATTTCATTAGCTCTCCTGACAGAATTCGTATTTTTATGATATTGTCCTAATCAAGTAGGATTACGCATTCTGCTTGCTGGAAAGTTTGATAATTATCATCATTATCAGGGGCGTAGCCAGAATTGAACTAAAGGGAGAGCAGAAATATCTTTCCACCGCCCCCCCTCCCTCTTTTGCTGCGGAATAATGATTTTCAAAGTCTCCATTAGCTTATCCAGACTCACTCAAGAAGGGTAGGCCGTCGGAGCATTTTTTTTAAAGGGTGTGGAGTTGGCTTCAACCTACTCCTAGCTCCGATATGATATCATGTTCTGTTGATGTACCGAAAATAAAATTACTTTCCTTGTTTTTAACAAAATCCTGATTCCATGTGAAATGACAACAGTGCTATCATATATTAATTTGACTGTACATTCCAAAGGATTATGTTTAGTAATCGGGTAATGGTAAGAATGGGTAAGAGAATGATAGGCATTATGGAGTATGATGATGCAAAATAAAGAGATAATTCAGTAAATATAGTGAGAATGGTATAAGCACGAATGCCGAAGTTATTACTATACCTCATGTTACATAAAGGATGTGATTTTTTTTCGCCTAGTCGAGATGCATGCATCAAATGATCCATAGAAAGTCACACCCATGATATTATGATGCAAAACATGTTTATGTCGACTTGACATCATCAATCCAAACGGGATGACTTCCCAATCAAAATGGCATTAAGCCTCATTGATGGGAATATAATCCCAGGAATCTACCAGACAGAAATTAATATTGTCACAATTTGGTGAGGTCTGAAAGTACGTTTGTCATGCCAAGGTGAGAATGAAATGAAAATGGCCTTTAGGTGAATGGTAGAGCTACCATCGTTGCTGGAAGAGTAGAAGTTATATTTGCATCTAGGTTTATCCTCCAGCACCCATTCTAATAATATATTTTCTTTCATCATGTCAATCTCATTCACTTGCTTTTCCACTCCGGGGGAAAACAAATTCAATTCGTAAACACGGCTTCAAAGCTCTTGAAATCTTTAGATGGAACGCTGTATTATAGCAGTTGTGTAATATGCTTCATGATAGTGATTTAACAAAAGAAGTCCCTCCTCCTATTACGTAGGCAATCACCTTCAATGAAATTGATTAATCTAGTCAATAACAACACTTAGAATACAAATACGTGTGAGATATAATAATTCTTTAATTATTCAATTGTGGCGGACTGCACAAATTGAACAATGATATCTGCTATATTTGTAAAATAACATCATACTTTGAAGGACTCACGTCAAACAAGAGTTGTTTGTTTCTTTAACTTCAAAATTATGTTTGTCTAAAAAAAAAGTTATCATTTAGGTAACTGATGCCTCAATTGTCATAATTTGCGTTAAAAACTGAAGATATATGATATTGACTACTATAAATTAGGTAACAACTACCGTTATAATCGAAATCAAACTATAGCCGTCAACTGCAGTTTAAGTGTTACAAAGAAGAAAATAATCGTTCCTTTCCCGATCAATATGCAATTTCATTCATTCAACAGGTGAATACCGTCTATCCGTAGAGCTTTCTTTTCGAAAGAATTGTCATGGAAATATATCTTTTCTTTTGTGTTCACGCCAATATGTACACGCGGATTAATACCATAAAGTAAAGTAAAAACACAATCTGTCCATGCTGTCGTCACGGCAACTATTTTTTGAAGAGAAATAGTAGTGAATCTTCTTCCATCATCAATCTAGTAAATTGATATAGAGCCATCATCGGTTACCAAGGTGAACGCACACAGGATGATGAAGACGTTTAAAGGTGCCGGTATATGCCATCGTTAATATTGGTTACTATGGCAACGTGGGCAAATGTCGATTTTAATTTTTTTTGCTGTTGTCGCATACACAAGAAGAAATATAACCTTGAAGTCAGCGATGAGAAGAAATGGTAACCAAAACAGGGATGGTGCGGAACTGAAATGATATACAGTGAGATATAATAGGAAGGAAGGCCTTTCTTCATAATGATTCGCATGTAAAATGTGGAACAGCCATCGCGCCGGGATACCATCAATATCTGTGCACAATGTCATCATAAAGAATCGTAGTACTCGAAATACAGTAGGAACGAAAACAAATCTTTCTTTTTTTTGGGGGGGGGGGGTCCCTAAAAAATACATTGTAATCGATATAAAAAAAGTTACATGTAATATGTTTTTCTGAGAGACAAATACAAAGTTTTAATAGTAATTTGGCGATTTGTATCCTTACGAAACTTATCTATGTCACTACAACACTAACTACAGTAAAACAAAGAGCATAATATGCTATACAACAAAAAATTTATGATCCAGCATTCAAGCTTACAAAAATTCTTTTTACTACACCTGGGTCAAGAGTGGCAAGTGCAGATAAATGCAGAAAACAGGTCCTCCAAACGGCAATTTTATCTTTCCTAATTCATATAAATGTAGCTAGCAGTAACAAATCATCTCGGTACATTGATCGTGTATACAAGCACTACTCAAACAATTGTTTCCACCGTGCGTTCATTAACATAAAAATAATGATTTCTTACCTTGGAAAGTGCATATCTTTGAGATATGCATATAAAATGGTTATAATGTGATTTCACGTTCATGCTGTAAAATAGCATATCCGCAATATTACTGAAAATCATGTTTGTAATTATTTTCTGTCATCCGCTTTTTTTTTTATTTAATCATACTTATTAAGAACTAACATTGCAATATTGATACCACGATACCACCCCCACTTTGCTTCACCGCCAAGCCTTCCACAATATAAATCCATGTAATTCGTCTGATTAAAAATTGATATTATAACCTTCAGATTTTTTTGAACAGATACCAAACATTTATATATAATATGAGATGGAAATTAATAATGTGTGATAAAATCATCTACTATACAAATTGCATAGACGCTTTTTAATTAGTTAAAATAATTTAGTGCAACAGAATGCATGGTTCAACAAAATTACAGTTTCCCTCTTCATACTATCTCTATAACTATGACACAATAGTGTCATGGTACCGGTACTAAACTGAACAGTCTCGGTGTGAGGGATTAGTTGTTGTTTTTGACTTTAGCAATAGGTTTTCAAATACCATTCTTGAATGCGTTCATCTCCAGCAAATCCTGGGTGTTATCGACATACGTTCATACGGGACTTGTAGTTTGGAAACTTTAAGTTAGCGAAACTTTAAGTTAACGAAACAAAGGCTCACTAACAACGACGAGGGTTCACACGGGCCCGAAACAACGACGAGACTACAAGTTGAGCGTTAGTCATTTAACATGAGGATAGAGGTCATCGTTAACAACGAGATTGCTAAACTTAAAGTTTATTCTGTCCACACGGTCCGTAACTATACGGGAGGACCCCTGCTGCTATAGTACGCACGTGGTTTAGGCGTTAAAGGGATACGCCACCGGGCGGCCGTGGGGAAAGTCAGGATTGCGTAAGCCCCATTCACTCGTACACAAAGTTTGTGCGTCGAACGCGTCCGTTGGACAAAGTGGGATTACATTTCGACTGCACGAAGCCGACCGAATCTCGCACGAGAGCTCGAGCTCAGGCGGAGCGTGCATGTTTGTGCTGAGACCAGTCTATCCGAGGTTTTCGCCCCGCGGGGCAACGGCATAATCAGGTAACGATCACGGTGCCCTCTCGCGGCATTAAAACGTCCACAATCTGCGGTTGAGTATCCCTTTAACCACAAGCTCGCTTGTGGTTCTGGAACTACAAGTAAACTTAAAGTGTCGAAACTACGAGTCCATTCATACGGTCTGATAACAAGTTTTGAAACTACAAGCGAAATTTAAAGTTTAGCTCCCTTCGTGGGAACTTGACTTAAGAGAGATTGGTTATACACTATGCTAGCACAAAAGATAACCCAAATTATTCATATCATTGTGAATTTCATGTCAACTTTTATTTTTTTAAGATGCCATATTTCACCCCTGTTGTAAAGAACAGAGTCTTTGGTGTGACCACACAATAGTACAGACACTCTTTCAGAATATTTACTATTTGGAAATACCACGGTGTTCACATATTTTCCTACAAAGTGTGATAAAGTGTATACACTGTGGTCTTAGAGAATACCGCATGGCGTTCCACCACAGTGCGGCCATACAACAGCATTGGAAGACTTTCACCGTGAAGTGTTGAATTCAGGTCTTTGTTCTAATCTTTTCAAGCTTGTTTTTGCACTTGAGCTTGGCCCCTTAGGTAATTCAAACCTATATAGGGTGTATTTTGATATTGTAATCACAATGAAAACACTTTATGTCCTCACTTATGATTCTGATAATGCAATTGTGATTTGAGAATTCAAATTATCCGCACACTACAAGATTACATCAACACGTAACATGAAACAGCACACTCAATCGTCTGATTATCTCTAATCCCAACGGTGTAATTCATATACTATCAGTCACTTTGTATTAGATTGCGAGTATTGTAGCAGGCTGAAAGTTATAGTATTATTATGATGAAACTAATTTAGGCTTAGCCACAGCCTTATTAATTCTGCCATATCTTGTTTTTCTTTTGGTTAGTTTGTATGAAACACTTTGCATAAACTTTAAAAAAGCACAAAATATATATATTAATGAAATTGTTCAAGCGCAAGTTTTCTCATGGATTTAGCAAACAAAAATATATTCTGACTAAGATGGCATGATGTCATATCATATCCCATAATACAATATTGCATCGAATATATACACTTGTCCTGGTACATAATTCGGAACTGATGCAAGCAAATATTTTCCGAACATCTAATAATGAGTTAGAAAAAGTCAATCAAATTGCTTCCTGTAAAGGGCTTCATGTCATAACATTTCGCGATCATGCAATTTCAAATTTCCTGTAGCTAAAAGCTGCCATTAAACAACCATCTAACGGTATAAAAGGGCAGAAAAGGCAATCATAATTTCACGCCCATTGATGCATAACATTATGCCTACTACGTCTGATTATATTCTTGTCAAGTTCGATACATCATTAGTGTGAGATATTGTCCGAGATGCATCTCTGCACAAGTCGATAATATTGCTCTGAAACGACCCTCGGTAGTATTCTCAAAGTTACATCACACAATTGCATCTTGAATGCAGGTTTTTCTTTAAAAACAAAAGGTGCAATGCTTTTGCACTTTAGGCTTCATTTGTTTAGTTTATTTACTCACTGACTTTTTTTGCGCGTAGTCAAATGCCGAAAGTGGTGGTGGCGCCAAATTCCATACAACTACATACGGGAATTATGGGGACTGAAAAAAATCTGACAAGAAATAGTTTAATCATTTCCATTATTTAATTCAATTATTGATTATTGCATTAAATTTATTCTTTTTAACACATTCATCCTCTACACAGTATAATATGACCATAATCACCTTTGATACAACTATTACTGCCACTGCCACCACCATCACCACCGCCACCACCACCACCACCACCACCATCACCACCGCCACCACCACCACCACCGCCACCACCACCACCACCGCCACTACCGCCACTACCACCACTACCACCACTTCTATATCATTTTGATCATGATAACGATCATTTCTTTCCTCATCTATTAATATTATGATAAGTCGTAATAATCATATTAACAAGTTATGAGTATGTCGTCTCCATTATTAAACCGAGTTGACATGCTTGTCGTTATCATTATCATTAATATCATTCAGCCTTGACTTCATATATTTCACCTGAAAAAGAAGATGTATTAAACTCAAAAACTGTCTCTTCACATCAAAGGTATTAGAGACAACTCCAGAAAATGTAGCTCAAAATTGCACCAATTACGCTTGTAGCATGCACAGCGGGAGCGCTGTACTCCATGACTGCGTGTGAATGGTGATATCTTGCAACAATGATGACGACTGCTAACGGGATGTAATGGGATGGAAAATAGGATTGGTAGAGAAGGTGGAAATAATGTGCATCTAATGATACCAGGCAGGTATCCCTGAGTGATATGGAGAGAGAAAGAGAGAAAGAGAGGAGAATGGTAGACAAAATGGTATTAGCGAAGGGAGAATAGACTCGAGGTTATAATTCATGATTAGTGAATGTATTAAGTACTCTATCCGTACCCATCTAAGATATATGTGACCCAGTATTGTTCATTGTTATTTGCATATAATGTCTTGACATTTTTATTCGTTTTTATTTCACTTTTCATGGGAAGCCATACTTAACTTATATGATGTACTACTGTATTAATGCTGCCACTACTTCTCCTCTTCCTCCTCCCCCTCCTTATCCTATACTACTATTACTCTAAATAATGATAATGATCATAATAATAACACTAATAGTAATATTTATAAGAATAATAATAATGATAATAATGATAAGAAGAAGAATAATAATGATAACAAATATAATACTCTATACTACTGATGTTACTTCTTCTACTACCACTACTGCTACTGCTGCTGCTGCTGCTGCTACTACTTCTAATGTTACTACTATTACTACTACTACTACTACTACTACTATTATTATTATTATCATTATTATCATTATTTCAACTTTTCCATTCCCATCCCCCTTTCCATGATATCTGGACATCTTCTTCGACTTGTTTGTGTTCCTGGTGAAGCGAAATGCAGATGTAATGAATATTAAGGCTATTTCATCCTTCCAGATAAGACTGGCTTTTTCAAGAACCAGTTTAAGATGCATTTGGGTTTGGTGTTTTTTGTTGAAAAGAAATGTTTGTCGGAATAGAATTTATCCTACACTGAAATCAGGCCCCAATGGTTATTGCTAATGGTATATCATAATTGTTGATACTTTTCCAGCATTTTCTAGCTCTGAATACAAATTATTGTTGGATGGGCCTCATGATCCCACGACCGGATTACTTGACAAATAGCCGGCTAGACTGTTTAGACGCACTCTGCACACAAACATGGCCTATGATTCTAGGTCACGGGGAGCTACTCGATTGGTATTTGATTGAGGTGAACTTCGATCTATGTATAACTACATGTTTTGAATTGAATCCTTGTTTTGATGATATTCAGTTCCTAGCGACTGGTCTAGTACCCAACATCCCTGAAAGGTGTGTCATATTTCGTCATGATTTTGTCACAACATGAATTGTGGTGTAGATAGATACATAATACATGTATAGCACGGTCACATGTTCACAGTAAATGTACTACCCACATAAAGGCTGGTAAATCTGTAGTAGAAAATTACTAATTACATTAAATAACATTTATGTCCAACATATTGAAATACAGTATTATAGCCTATATATCTATCTCTCATTGTATAACCTTCCGTTCCATAAATTTTCGCCCACTTATTTGCTCTTTCTATTCTTTTATTAGGTGTAGTCAGTCAAGGTCTTAACATTTTCATTACTTATTTTTGCATAGATGTTCACTAGGTCTAGACCCTTCTGTCTCTCCCCCTAAAATGATATTTCAAGCCCAAAATTTCACATCAAAATTATATATTTTTGTTACATTCTTCCCACATCCCCATCCGAGTTCGTCATGAATCCCACCCATTTGTATTGGACCTGTTATAGTTTTTTTTAATCATGTATGCGTGCTTCATCAAAATATGTCTGCGACCCCACTGGTGGACACGTAGCTTCCTTATATTGCACACGGGCGCGATGTCCGTCTGGAGAGAGAAATATGAGAATCCATTATGAAAAATCCTATCATCCCCAAAATGAGATTTACATTGGCGGGCTACAGTTTGACGACACCCCAATGATGCTCTGGTCCATTCCCAGCATGCATTGAGAGGTAATATAATGAGAGGAGAGGGTGTTTCTACCTTCACTCCTTGATCTGATGACGTTGATGGTTGTCTCACACCTCTACACCTGATGACCAATATCATTCTCCCTCATCATGACTCTCTCTCTCTCTCTCCCCCTCCCTCTCTTTCTCTTCATCTCCCTCTTTCCTTTCTATTTTTCTTACTCCTTGCTCTCTATCTATCTCCCCGTTTCTATCTCTGTCTCCCTCATCATGACTCTCTCTCCCTCCCTCTCTTTCTCTTCATCTCCCTCTTTCCTTTCTATTTTTCTTACTCCTTGCTCTCTATCTATCTCCCCGTTTCTCTCTCTGTCTCCCTCATCATGACTCTCTCTCCCTCCCTCTCTTTCTCTTCATCTCCCTCTTTCCTTTCTATTTTTCTTACTCCTTGCTCTCTATCTATCTCCCCGTTTCTCTCTCTGTCTCCCTCATCATGACTCTCTCTCCCTCCCTCTCTTTCTCTTCATCTCCCTCTTTCCTTTCTATTTTTCTTACTCCTTGCTGTCTATCTATCTCCCCGTTTCTCTCTCTGTCTCCCTCATCATGACTCTCCTCCCTCCCTCTCTTTTTCTTCATCTCCCTCTTTCCTTTCTATTTTTATTACTCCTTGCTCTCTCTCCAGCTTATCTATCTATCTCTCCACACTCACCCCCTCTCTCCATCCCTCTCCCATCTCCCTCTCTATAAGTTCTATCATTATCTTTCTGCTATGAAGCAATAAAGCAAAAGTGGAAAGTGCTTCGGATAGCTAGCTGCTTACAAAAAAGTAATTATCAATCTTATGAATTCATCTACAATTTTTATAATAAAACCAATGTAAGAATATGACGATTCACCTATTTTTATGCTGACGATGTCAAATGTTTAAGCTTTTCGCTTTTACTATATTATTATATTACTATATTATGCAAAAATTCCATTACCTAAAGAGGCTTTTTATCTTGATGTCTTTTAAATCAAAAATCATCACAACGATTTATCTTTATCTTTAATCCTAAAAAGTAGGCACAAAATGATAATTCGGTCATTTATCAACCTCCCTTTATATAGATACTTCCGAAGTGACGTTTTTGTATTATTTTTCCTTGAAGACTTCTCAGCATAATAATTACGAAAATGTGAGGTGAGGGTCAAGGTATTCAGAGTTGTCCTGAATTCAACTGTTCATTCAATGTGCATTTGTAATTAGGATCAGGCACCAAAACCTTAGGGCAAGAACATAAAAAGAAAAATCAAATATATCAAGTCGGAATTTCAATGCCACTTAATAATTATAAACCACGTAGTTAAAATTCGTCTTTCATTAAAGATGGAATCGTTTTCTCCTCTCTTTGGTGTAAATTCTCTGTGGTTTGTTCTTATAAGGAAGCATCTTAAAATGTGTGGCTGGTGCCTCATAATCATCATCATTCGCTGTATCACTCCCGATTGCCACCATCACGATATTGCTTTGATATCTACTGAACTCACGTTAATGCCCCCGTACGTGAGAGTTCAGTGATAACCCTCCACAGGCACACTCTGATGGCACGAATGGGACTCTGTCTGTAGTCCCAGGCAATATAAATAGATGTTGCAAGTGATGGGAATCCCAAGGGGTACCCGACCGTAATTCAAAGCCCATCTGGTCCAGAAGGTGTAGAGAACGGAGCATCTTGGATGGTGTGCATAAAGACATTGTCACTTTGTGGAGAGAGGATGAAATAGATCAAGACATGGCATGTGCGAGTATGCTTGGATACCTTGTTTGCTTGTAAGTTGATAGATGAAAGCCCCAAACTAGGAAGATGAAAGAGCTTGTGTCAGATTTCGGATGATTTGTGTCAAGTGATGCCTACTATACATATGCATACGAGAAGGGAGGCTGAAAGGGCTACAGCCCCCTTTCACGCGAAAAGTTTGAAATTGCCAGTATTCTGGCAAACCGCCTCTTCATATTCGGGCAGCATATCTTACGTTGTCAGTACATCAGAGTGCCAATTTTTCATTGCTCGCTCTCTTCACTTACTCGCAAAACCGTGATACTGGAAAGTTGACATTCGCGCAAAAGGCGTCAGCACCCTGACGAAATTTGGCCCGTAAGCTTATGCTTACATAATAGCAAACACAAAACTTGTAAGGATGGTTTTACCCCCACTCTTTGAAAGGCAAATCGATAAATTGCGATATAGAACTTGGTACGTTTCGAAACTGTCGTGCTATAACTAATGGCATGCAGTTTAGAAGCTATGTTCGATATAAATGTACATTACATCTTATTTACATTGTCAGGGCGTCATAACAAGACACTTGGTGGATGTATTATAGCAGTATAACAGTACATAACATAAGTAAAAAGGGTAAAAAGACAAAACGAAAAAAGAAAAACAGTAGTTCCTTTAAGATGAACTACGGAGTACGGAATGTATTAAACCAGAGAAAATATGTTCATTATGCAAGTAACTTTGCGCAAAGAATGTTTTGTTTGAATTGAAAGAAACTGTTCTGTGTTCTCGTGTAAATCTAGTTCATTAATAATGAATTACGAAAATAACAAAGATTACAGAATTTTCAGGGAGATGTATAAATACACTTTACACGAAAATATTGAATGTTGATATATATAGTTGATATTCAAAAACACCTGTTAAGAGCCAGATGGACGTTAAAGAAAAGGTCGATTTCTGGGAAAGGTGAAAAATAATTTGTAAGCTTTCTCATTTATTTTATGTAAGTTTGGAAGAACATCATAGTAGAAATGTCCCCCTGAAAAGGATTGCTGTTCAAATGCCCTCATAATCAAAATATGACGAAAAATTGCTGAAGTGTTCGGGCCGAACATTCATGCTACACGTGTGTGCAGTCCCATGTACATATTCTGTATGCTCTGCATGTGCTTTTCAGCGAGTTTACAGCAACTCTTATGTTGACATGATCAACCTTTCCTTTCATAAAGTAACCACATGACCAGAACTCAACTTTATCTTTAAGTTTGTATAAAAGCTAAGATCATTTTGGCTCTCAGCAGATGTAGTGCTAGACAGATACATGCCCCCAGAAAGGTATATGTAGTTGATAAGGAAGTACTAAAGAGCAAAATAGCCTTCAAAAACTTCCTAGGGGACTGGAAACAAACACTTGGTCTAAACAATAAATAGGTGGTATGAACTAATATCATGTCATCAACCTTTTTACGGCTAATTATACTGATCAGCGATGTAAGTATATACAACATTGTTTTCAGGTGTTGAGGTTCGTTACAAAGAATTTCTCTCTAACTGATTGAATTTCTGTGGCTATAAACTTGGCTTAACCATGGTAAACATGGTAACCATTGTTGTCAAACATAATTAGTAAAATTAAAAAGTATCCCTAATTTAGGGCGTCCATAGAAGGTGTATTTGTTTCGGCTTTCCAGCAATCATTTGGGCCGAACGCAATTTTGTGAAGAGGTTTCGAAACTAGTACTATGAGCGAAATCGAGTCAATTAGCATGATTAGTGATATGGGTATGGGACAATGCGTTTGCAGTGTGACATGATGTAACGTGACTTAGTTCTATGTCATCAAACTCGTACCACCGACCTCAATATTTTAGTTGATGTAAGCTCAACTGCCATTTCTATTGCGATTAATTAAGCATTGGCAGGCTGAATGTGATTAGCCCCGATTAGCCTAGTCGTTTCGCTTTCTGCATAATCTGACAGGGATCTACAAATCATGGTGATTCTGTCATTTCTGTTCAATCCTACCCAAACAAGCTGAGAACATCAAAAGAAGATACATGGAGAAATTGAAGCCTGGAGTCTGTGTACATAATACGAGAAGCCGATCAATTATGTAGGCGATCAACACCTAGTGTTGGGAAGCGTGCCTCTGTGGCTTGTAGAACGGCGATGTCTGATGATCTGACAAACCATTTTGGCGTACGAGCTCGAATGATTCCAGGCCGAGGTAAATTCAGAGGTAGATGCATTCACGCGCGCATAGTGAAGCGGACTGGATGATGGGCTCACTCGCTTCTTATCCCGACAACAATCATGATGGTTATTAACATCAGACATCTTTTTTGTATCATAGTTACCTCAAAAAGATTTTAAAAGTGTCAAGACAGCACAATATATAGAGCATGTAACCTGCTCTTGTGATATTTTAAACGTTTACTGTCACCCTATACTGTGTTTTTTATGTCGGTGCATTTTGTTACTTTTCCAAAAATAAAATCTCCTGCGAGTTTGAAATTGATTTTAGAGGGCAGGTTTAAGATGGTGTTTTCTTAGCCACATTCGAAAACGTGTGATGGTCAAATAGTTTATTTGAATTGGTACCCAATAGTTCAATTTAGTAACCTTGGTCACTGAATCAATAAGCTGAACTAAAGGATCAGAGCTATGCAAATATTAGCCCTTAGAAGAAATGTCCCCTTTTCTTCCCCCCCTCTCTCTCTCTCTCTTTCTCTCTCTCCCTCTCTCTCTCTCTCTCTCTCCCTCTCTCTCTCTCTCTCTTTTCCATCTCTCTTTCTCTCACTTGACAAACACATGAATTAAGTGGATGAAAGATCCAGGAAGTGGAAATATACAACATCAATTCATTCAAGTAAACACACCAAATATGTGAAAATATGAATACGTAATGTCATCGTATCTCCTATAAGTCGTCCAAAAATCCTTGAATTAAAGATATTTGTGAATTTTATACTCTTTAATAAAGAAATGGCATATATACGGTAGTTTGTAATTCAATTCATGCTATGTAATCCCCTTTCTAAAACTTTTAGGGACTATCTCTACATCTGTATGTGGAATACGTGGTGTATACCAGGGTAAAAATATATCCAGAACTGATAAGCGGGGGAATCCTCCCCAGACGGGGAGGGGGCCTAATGTGGCAGCCAATCAATATCTATGTGATAGTGTACTTATCGATGGGGCAACTGGATCGGCCTGCAGAAAACCCATTACAAGTTGCATTTATTTTTCTTCCAGGGCCTTCATGTAGGTGGGGGGGGGGGGTCATCCTGTGCTGGATACGCCACTGAAGACCTACCTATCAGGTTCGATTGTAGTTAACTTGATGAATGTACCCCAATTCTCAAGATCAACGACCAATCAGTCACCCTTAAGACCTCCATTCAATTAGCACTACTTGAATGTCACGTGATTAGAATGTACGATTTATGTCTGTTGAATAGATAGCGCACTTTCGACTGTCTTGATTTGATGTGTTTCAGTCATGCAAGGTTGTGATCTACCGTTAGAGGGCCTGGTAGGTTGCAGAGAAAACATAATTCAAACGCTTTATACATTATTATAGCCGAAAGGTTTATATCAAGGCCCATCTAGCCTGTGCCATAGTAGTAGTAGTAGTAGTAGTAGTAGTAGTAGTAGTAGTAGTAGTAGTAGTAGTAGTAGTAGTAGCAGTAGTAGTAGTAGTTGTAGTAGTAGTGTAGTAGTAGTAGTAGTAGTAGTAGTTGTAGTAGTAGTAGTAGTAGTAGTAGTAGTAGTAGTAGTAGTAGTAGTAGTAGTAGTAGTAGTAGTAGTAGTAGTAGTAGTAGTAGTAGTAGTAGTAGTAGTAGTAGTGTAGTAGTAGTAGTAGTAGTAGTAGTAGTAGTAATAGTAGTAGTAGTAGTATATGGTAGCAGCAGCAGAAGCAGCAGCAGCAGTAGTAGTAGTAGTAGTAACATGCATGCAGGAACACAGTTTAATTCCTACATGTACACAATTGCGCCTCTTGATTTTCTATGTTGGAACTTTATCGTCTATGGTGCAAATTTAGGCCTTATGTGCTGCTATTTCGCCGTTTGGGATGCAAATTTGAACCTTTACTTCTTATACGGGAAAATGAATTATACGCAACTTAGTCCTCGGATTTTTTAGCAATAAAGTTAGGGTTCGATAAGATAGTGTTGCATCTTTCTCTTTGCAGATATGTGCTATAGTTACGTCATTATGTATTAATACCTCGTGTGAAGTTTTAACGCAGAATGATATATCGAATCATTAGAATTTCATGAAGCGCAATTGGAATTGAAGTTGTCGACTAATTCCGAACCCAAAACCGTGCCAGAAGAGTCGCGTTACGCGACAACCACGCTTTGTTCAAATATTTATGAAGTCAGAACTTGGCGCGTTCCATGTGTTTGCATCGAGCTTGTATACACCCGCCTAATAAATTGTAATTGCGGCAGTAAGAGAAAGGGGTAAAGAAAACAACCGGTAGAAGAGGAGAAGAAAGACAAGAAAAAGTACCCTGAAAATGAGAAATTTGTCATTCACGGTTGTTAGTCAGGTACGTCAGCACGGGTTAGAATGGCGTTCACTCTTCTGCTTTCGAATTAGCCACGAATATTCATGAGTGAACGAGACACCGAACAAACTAAACATGTCCATGAAAAGATATAATCTATCGATGCTGCACCTAGAGATAGTCTGAGTACCCCATGTTATCCAAAGCCAAGAAAATACCCCTCCCCCCCCCCCCCCCTTGAGATGCATAAGAACCACTTCCGATGTGAAAACTGCTCTGTTATGATATTTTGTGTCTCGTTTCACAATCCTCTCATAACACTGAAAGATGTTTCCATTTCTACAAAATTATGATTTAACAATCCCAAATTGTGTTTGTTGTTAGAGACATGGATCCTCATAATTATAATCCTACGTTTTTATCTGTACCCCTCTATTAACATCATCTTAAAATGATATCTGTGGTCGCAAAAAGGTGTCTTTTAGGCAAATTTGTCCAAAATGGCAGTTTCCCCTCTTTAGTTTTGTTTACCATTCTACCTTGCGCACTCGTTACAAAGTCCCTAGTTATACACTAGTGGTAAAGATGGAAAAAATCACGTCTGGTCTTCTGAGTATTAATGCTATGCTTCAATCTAGTAATATATATAGGCCTACAAATCCCTCTATAACTCCTTTATATATCATTTTCTCCCTAGGACCATACACAGTCTTTTGTTTAAACAGTTACAACGTGTGGGAATTTGAAAGAAATGTGCGGGAAGTTTGCAAATAAAAGTAGGGAACATTTTAGTCTTAATCATCTAAGTTGAGAAATGCCTTAGACTAAGTATTTTGAGAGAAGTGTACATGGTCACTGTAAAGCACGTACATGTATATGCTGTAAACTGCAGCCATTGCCAATAGTCTCAATAATATACTTCGCTTAAAACAAATCCCAAGGCGCATAAACTTTACCGGGCAGACTATAACAAGTCTTTAATATATGATTACCTAAGCCTAAGGACGGCAAAATTGACTCATTATTTTCTCTTTTCCTCATTTCTGCTTTCAGTCTTTCATACCAAGGGCTAAACTGTTGAGAAAGCCAATTAGTGTTGAGATTGTGTTACGTAATCATTGCCAATCTCATTATGAGAATTGCACCCAAGCTGATTAAACGCAGCTTCGTGTAACGGTAACAAAAGAAAATCACTTTGAAAAGTAACATATATATTTCCTGTTTCTGCATATAATTCTCATATTCTCCCCCACTGCTGCAATTTGAAAAGTGGAAACGATACATTTCTTTTTAATAAATTCAGATCGCCATCATTCCGTTTTACAATTTATCTTTGATTGTATTATATACGTTGCTTGATTTAGCATAAAACGTTCACTAACTGTAACCAACCTTTTTAGAGGGAAACAGTAAAAAAAAAAGCGGCCGCATCTCATTTTCTTGGAAGCAAACCAAACGCATTCATATGATAACAGTTGCCATTATTCTTAATTTCACTGAATGTACATGATGTGATAATAATGTTAATTACAGTATGATACAATGTGAATAGCCATTAGGCTATAACGTGAACAAGAAAAAACAACAGCAAAGTAATATCGTTGCATAATAAAAACATAAATTTAAAAAAAGTAATATCGTTGCTTTACCCCTGTAAATACCCAAGTCTATTGAATTATGATCTGTTATAATTATGTATGTCTATGTATATAACACTTAATATGTTCTTGTTCTTAATTGTGATATGTTGTGGTTAAAAAAATGTAAAAGACATATGTGGAAATGAAAAAAACTTTGAAAACTTTGAATGAAGACTCACGAAACTTCACACACGGGCGTAAATCCCGGGAGAAGGGGTATACATCCCCCCAAAAAAAATTTATGTCAGAGAGGGTGGCCTGCACAAATATACCCCCACATTTCAAGAAAAATATGCAATTACAAATTCATTCAGTCGTTGGAAATTTTGACAAATTAATATAAGTGACCCTTAAGGTAATAAGAAATATCTTTAAAATGCTATTAGAATACTAAAAAAGGTTTAGAACTTCCTAAAATCTCACATACAGCTCTATTATGATTGTGTTGACTGCTATCCCGGCGCCTGATTGCGACCCCCCCCCCCCCTCACTCTTCGGAACGGATATACGCCATTGGTTTCTCAATACAGGTCAAAGGATTATTAACCTCACATTTTTTTTCATATTCGATGTTTGGGTTCAATAAACCAATTAGGCTCAATTTTCCCAGATGTTTGAACTACATGTATAATGTTTAGTATTCATCAAAGGGCAAAATAAGTACACTATAGTTTAATGAGGTTCTCAAAATCTGGGGATCTTTACAATCGGCTTTAGTTCCTAATATCAATTAAGCTTTCTCTCTGGCCGCTTGAAGCTCATTAATAGGTCGCTGACCTATTTTTATGCTATATTATGTAACTTCATTGTCTTGACTGTTTTGCTTCCAACGACAAGAAGCATAAATCGGGGTAACCTCGCTAGTCATAAGGACCGCTATTCACAAGGAATAGTGGTTTTCTATGAATAGCGGTCCTTATGAATAGCGAGGGGACCCCCACAAAACACACATATAAATACACGATATTGCATCAGATAGGTCATTTTTAAAGATTTCTGTAATAATTGCTAACTGATGATAACTTTCACTTTAAACCCTTATCAATGAATACTTACAACGCAATTTACTCATAGCGAAAACATATAATTCCTGACAATAATCTAATTAAGCCTACCGATAATCAGATTTTTTTTCAAGGCAGTTTAATCTTCTTAGGCTGCCCAATACTAGAATGAAAATTGCAATTATGTCATCGTATTCACAATTGACCATTGCATTCCTAACTTTGTTAACGTCTTTTTGCATTAAACAGAATAATGTTTAGAGTATTGTAAAACACTTTTCAGTTTAATACAATCTATACGGTACGTCTATACCGCTAGTATATAATCTACAGTAGATGTAGAACTATCGGTATATATGTTTGTTTGTTTCTCTGTTGGTATAAGACGACTGTTCATGGTTTGGTACTGTAAAAATCTTATTATCTTAAACCCCTTCGTTCTCTGTCCAACCCCTCTCTCTCTCTCTATCTATCTATCTATCTATCTCTCTCTCTCTCTCTCTTTCTCTCTCTCTTTATCTCTCTCTTATGTTTTGATATTTGATATGTATGTAAGTCCGTGTAGGTACGTTTCTACAGACTGACGCTAAAAGGCCAGAACCCACCGGTTGCATTTTATATGTGTAATGTAGTGGTGTCGGAACGTATAGGGCTAAAACCTTTATTCATATAGAATGCGTATACAAGCCTTGGTCTTATTTTTGTCTCTCATTTTCTTTCATGCCCTTTTTTATTGCATACTCTTTTATATGTAATGTGAATTTTCTAACATTATAAATACATTGATGGCCTTTCTTGCTGAATCATTAGCTATTCAATCCGTATCACTAATTTTGGTAGCTTACCAATGTGGCAAATTTAATCGCATTCCTTGATCAATGGATAACATCCTTTTCTTATCTTTGCTTTAAGTATTCTTTTCTTTTCTTCTTTTTTAGTGAAATCAACAGTCTATGCAAAAATAGAATTATTTCAATCATGAATAAAGTATTAAAAAAAACTTTTACAATTTACAAGTAAATCTATAGGTATCTGGAAATATTATACATTCATGGAAGAACAAAGAATTTATACATACATGTACATGTATTTGTAATTCACTTAAAATATCTGCTTACTTGAAAACTGAAAATATACGCTAAGTAATTATAAAAAGGAGAAAGAGAGAGAAAACAAGGGAAAATGTATTATTGATCTCCCTTCCAACATCCATCAATCCATCCACCCCTCCCCCAGTCATCATCCATTAAGCCCGGCGCACACTATACGATCCGACTGCGACCCGATTTTCGAACAAATTGCAGTTTGCATTAAATGTGAAAGTTTAAAAATGTGAAATTATCTCATTTGAAGTTCGGAATAATGATACGAATACTAATATCATATAATATAAATTAAATTTTGGTTAACTGCAATTCTTATGGTTAGAGTAAAGGCCAAATCGGCTTCAAATCTTAGTCGATCGCAAGATTGGTATGACGTCACTACGATTTGGAATTGAATTCGCTTTTATTCCTACACGGGGTCTCGTAGTAGCCCGGAATTTCGATTTTAGTATTCATACTACTATTCGGAACTTTGATCACAAAGATTTTACAAGTTTGAAGGTTCATATCAAATGTTATAACAACTTTTCCCAAAATCGCATCGTAGTCAGATCGTGCAGTGTGCGCCGGGCTTTACATACAACCCCACCCACGTGCGATCTACTCCCTTCCCTATAGGATTGCAATCATACTTAATTACCCCGACGCGTATAGCGGCTCCACCATGCGTAGAGCTCGGGACAGCCCTCCATAGATAATATCACTGGGTCCTAATTAGTAATTGATGCAAAGTACATATATAAACACACCCCGAGCATGAAGCGTGACCTGAGAGAGTCTACGTGTACATGTATAGTATTTAATTCAGTGTTCATTAGAATATACCGCTGACCCGGCAAAGGGAGGTCAATTATATCGGGATAAAAGCCCTAAATAATTATAAATGTCCAGTACTCTTCCGAAAGTCCATTAGCGTATTCTTAGCCGAGTGCCTGAAGGTAATTTTCTTATAAACACTTGGTTCAGAGACGACTAAAGAGTACATTAGGAATATTCTAGAGGTTCATGATCAGGGTAAAGAAATACATTAAGAAGGGAATTTTTTTATCACAGTACTGTATTAGAAGGTGTGTGTATATTTTATAGTGTTGTACTAAACGAAAATGTGTGGTAACATACAAATCTATAATTTAATGGTATACAAACAAGATCGTGTCCTCATTTACTTTCTACACAAAACTAATAGTATCAACAGTACTGAGTTTTCTAAACCATTGTAAGGAAGGATAAATTCTTTCGAAAAATGCATCCCCCTTCTCTTTTCATTAACATTACTTGCATTACTCTTTTTAGTGTCAAAACATATATAAGAAGACAGCCTTGTAAAGAAAGATGTAGAATACACCTCATTACAAAAGAATCAGCTGGTTCACAATCCATAATTGCTTTGACCGAATCACGTACTTTACTGTGCTACGATAATTTACAAATTTGGATTAATTATACCCGAATGATTACATTAACTCAAACAGTAACAATACACATCCGTCACGAAACCTATTCAATTACGTCCTTTGCTGTTAATGCCATATCCAGTATTCTGACGCGTCAGAATGATTATCAAGCCATATCCTTGGACAGTGGGGATTTCAATTTAAGGAGTTCTAATGATGTTTCTAACCTTGATATTATTTCCATCTATTGTCAGTACTAAATCTACATGCTAGAAACTAAAAACACTTAAAAACAAACGCCGCTCATTTTTAAGACGGCGTAGCAGAAAAGATTGAAGAAACCGATTTCTGAGAAAAAAAAATAGCCACTTAAAGAGGAGAGAAGGACGAAAAGTTTATCGACCTAAATTTCCAGATAAAATTTGAAAACATCATTGTTTTCAGGCATGTATTCTCTAAATGAACTTGATAAAATTTGAAAACATCAATATCTTCAGACATGTTGACAAAATTTGAAAACTTCATGTATTTTCTAAAGCAAATTTGTTGTACTTGAATCTCCCATTATTTTGTATCTCATTTCGTATTTTTTCATCAATATAATCACACTGAACCTGTAAAGTTATATTTGTATGAAAACATGCACAGTTAAAAATGCTGTTTAAAAAGTTGTGCAAAACTTATACAACCTGCTTAATATCTAAACAAATTGTTTACAATATGAACTGTACAACGGGTTGTTCAGTTCATATTGTAAACCATTGTTTGTATTTTTAAACAGCGTTTTGTATGTGTATTATTTCTTTAGCCTTGAAGGCGTAATTGATTTTCATGCAATATATTCTATATTCACTATTTAACGATTACTGCTTGGAAAAAAGGCACATGATTTTTGAAAGAAACTAATCAATAGGAACGGTATCAATAACCTAACGGTAAACAACCTACTCAGTGGCGGAAAAAGTAATAAAAAGTTATAGACAAGACGTTTAAATTCGAAAGGACAATATGAATGCATAGTCTTGTTCCAATCACATCATTATTTTCTCCTTTTTTACGAATATCCAAACTACAAAGATCATTTAAATTTAGTTGCTTTTAAGAATACATGTACTAGAACACTCATATCCACATAACCGGGTGGGGTGGGGGGGGGGTGAGGTGGAGAGACTTTCCCCCTAATAATGTTAGAGTCAACTGTGTGTTCGATATGGTAAGCTCATAACAAATGCTAATGGAATAGATTATAACAATGCATAATATCTTCAGCATATCTGAGGCCTGTCAGTTACGGAAACCCAAATTCAGCCAAACTGGGTTGGTGTGTATCTTTTTGTAGCCCGCTATTACATCGATATCTGGCCGTCGAACTCACGGGGATGGACTTGAAATGTCTTCGAACAAGACGTGTGTCATCGTGTGTCGATAATTTGATGGAGCAGTGATGATGAAGGTGATTACTTAAGAGCTGGCGAGAGTATCCATCTCAAATCATGTTGATAGAAAAGACATGGGATGCTGACCCGAGTCGAAAGATCCCAGTAGAATCTTATTACGACGGTGAAAAGAAGTAGCATAAAGTGAATATCGTGAATAGTATTTTTGGGATTTATTATGAAACTTCATTGACATTGTACATCAATATTTTGTTTTACAGTACCAAGCATTAGTATAAAGAACATTAACTATCTTATGAAAAATATATGTAAAAATTGACACTGCTTCATCAATATACTAATATATCCTAAAACATGAATGGCTTTCCTCCGATCGGATGCCACCTTGATCAGGGTTTCAGTACATTTCGAGAACCATGCTGATTAAGTTCAATGACTGAACATTAAACCTTTCCTTCATTACTAACACGATAATGAATTACATATCTATGAACATTGGAGTATGTATTCCATGAAGGCGGATTGAAAATGTTAAACCCTTGCAAAGTATATCTCGAGAGCAACATTCGAAGCAATTAGGCTTTTATCTATTATGTAAAGAACATTTCCTGGGTGTCGTAAACGAGAAAAACGTGACTATAATATACTTCTTTGTATTTCAAGACTAAAAAGACTAAACGAGAAAAACGTGAATATAATATACTTCTTTGTATTTCAAGACTAAAAAGAGTCTGCTGCAAGTATAGAGAACAACATGATTTGTGAGAGTAATGACACCCTATTTCTGGCTATTTGGCGTAAGAGATAATGGCAATCATTATTATCATAACTTCATGTATTATTCGTTATTGTATAAGATACCTCTATACCTCAGTTTCTCTATAGGGATGTGCTTTTAGCCATCTAAAAATAAAACAAAATTAATTCGTATACCTTATATATATCGGCTTTCTACTGCCTTTCCCCCCTCATCTTTCTCGCGTTTATTGTGATTTTGTTCTGGTTATAAATAGGACTCCGGATGTATCTCGAAAATAAGAGCACTGAGTTTTCTTATGAATATAGCATTTATGGATCATGAAGAATATTCTTTCAAGCTTGTAAAAAGTTTTTGCTGTTTTTATTCACGAATTATATACGGTCACATTTAAGCACTGTCCGGAAAGGGACTCTTATATTAGCAGTAAGGAGCAGGCAACAATTTCACTTGAACAAATACAACAAATGCAAAAAATGTCACGAAACCAAGGCAACTAATAATACACAAAGTCTCTATGAGGCATGATGTGATATAAAGTGACGTAATTTTCCGTTTCATTCTTCACTGTATACGCATTTTGCAGTTTTGCTGCCCGTATAAAATATTTAAGGAAAGGACATAAATGTTTAATATTAGGTTTACTTTCACATGAGAATATATGAACGTGGAGCGGATAAAAAGGACTAGAAAAAATGTTTGAAGATATTGAAGTTATTGAAGATAGCAAGAGAGGGAAAGAGGTTTGCAAACTACCTGAATAAACGTATAAAAAACCCAGTTAACCCATAGACTACGGGAACCGGGTGGCTCCTGAATTAAGCCTATGAGAGTTAAAGAATTCAGTAGTCAACGGGTTTAGTTATAGAATGAGGTAGGGGGTAAAGAGCTGCTGTCAAATATACAGACAGTCAAAGATGGTATCAACACCTCAAAATACCTTGTGATAAAGCAATAACATTGGAAAGAAAAGGGAAGCGTTTACCTTTTTATTTTCATCCTTCTTCTTCGAATCTGTATGATGAGCTGGCACCCTGGGGTGTCATTTTAATAGATCGATGTCTCACCTATATACCTAGGCTTACCATTACGATTCATTCACACGTAAGGTGTGTGAGTGATAGCTTTATACGTCAAACAAACTCCCGGATTATGCAGATAGGGAGGGCGTCGGAGGGTCTGCAATGGCTGAAGATATTTTCTTATATTATATTCGTCCCTCGGAAACCGGTCGGCTGAGAAAAAGATTTTTGACTCGTAAATCTATATTAATATTATCCGGATGTATCTTTCTCACAAAGCGCTCCGTAAGGGTACCATCTTACATTTTGACAGGGTCGTGAATGTTCTTAATTCCTGGTCCCTCTGTATTCGTTTCTAATTCAATTAATTAATTTTAAAAATGCCCTAAGACGGAAAGAAAAATATGAATAAACAGGTGTGCATGTTATTCGTTCACAGCGTTGTATATAAATGCTATTCTTGTATTCCTTTTCTCATCAATTCTACTTTCTAGTTTCCTAAAAACATGTTTTTCAAAACAATTCATTTCATTTTATTGTTCTAATTAAGAATGCTTAATGTGTGTTGTCAGCAAGCGTATAATAGGGCCCAGTTATAACCAATGTAACCACAATGCAGTTTGGTATGCAATGATATGCATTCATATTTCATATCTGTTTGCAATGCAGCCACATTAGCATATTATATAGGTTTCAGACTTTCCTAGTCACAGGTTGAGCGACCCGTCTGACTTCTGGCAACATCCTCATACCACTTTGAGGCGGCTTTATTCATAGGGGTGTTATTAGACTCCCCGACACAGGTGTTCTTTTATTCCTCCTTCTTAAGCTTTCACAACTTCATGGTCCCCAAGACGTCATCGCAAATATATGGCTTTGTATCTTCTGAGAGCAATATTCTTGCCATGCCTGACAAAATTGAGATGCGACAGGTGACGTTAGACACTATTGGATATATGCATTTTTGAACTCAAATCTTGCAGCATTTATTCATCCTTTTGTGCCCGGTGTTTTCAACAAAGATTTGGATTTATCCCAAATTTCCTGGCGTGATGAGAGATATCTGCCCAAGAAACAATTTGAAAAGCAGTTTCAAATGGAGAAAAACAGTGTCTTTTAGAACAGTTATGCATTTTTGGTTTAAAATAATAACTGCAGATGAAAGAACGGAGAAGCGTTTATGCGTATGTTGTGTACATGTGAATGAAAGAAAACTTTGTATACTAGCCATAAGGTCGTTACTTCACATTCAGACGTTTAGAATTTTTCTCTCTGTGAATTATTTAACATTCTGCTTCTAAATTTCACCAAAAGGCGAGTCGGCCAACCACACTATCCCGTATGTATGTATGCATGACTACGTCAGTGGAATAGTCACTCTTTAAGACGTACATAATCATTTAAAAACCATATAGGATTCTCTATCTCTCTTTTCTCTCTTTCTCTCATTCATACTTTAATTTCAAACTAATACCGATAGGGGGAGAGATAGAAAGAGACAAGAAAGGAATGGAAAGAAAGAGAGCTCCACCCTGACAGAAGATCAATTCACATGTATAACAACAAAAAAATCGAATTCGCTCTAGAAAAAATATAAGAAACACGTGTATCGTCAGTATTTTCTTTATCCCCATTTCACCTGGGCAACCCTTTTATCATCGGTCTCCTCTAATAACTACTTCATGTTAATATACAATTCTAAATATATCATGTTGCTTTACATTGGTACTTGTGAGTTTTTTCCCGCGCTCAGGAGTTTGATAATCTGTACTTATCAGCCTCCACACTATGTCAACAGCAGTGATCTTTTAGATCTGTTCCCACGCGAGTTGGGCGATCCTAGTCAATGTCAATGATAGCAGAGACATTAAAGACACATGGTACACATTGGTGGAAATCATAGTGGAAAAAGTTCTTAATACAGGCTTTAAGGAGTCCAGTTTCAAATGGCGGATAAGATATCATATGCCCCAGGAATGGCGAAGAAGTTGCGTTTTTCTTTTGTGAAAATATTCTCTTGAAATGAATTAACTTTGGTACGATTTAGACCGATCCATTTACTGATTGAATCTTTACACTTTGATTATTTTGTTGAATTATTACTTCTTTTTTGTCTGGAACCATTCAGAATAGCTTAATTAATTGCTGGACCGCAAGGGGGGAAAAGGGTCTATATGAGTAGGGGTATTACATCCATTACACTGTAACTATATACTTCTTTGGATTTTTTGTTTTTGTTGTTTCACTCGGACAAAAATGACAAACACCAGTTATCTGACAGTAGTTACTTTTCAGCATATTTGAAACTTGAGACTTTGAGTGAAAATGTTCAATAGTTTCCAGCGAATGGGCAGAAAAAAGGCTAGTATTTTTCTGTGACTACAGAAAGAAATAATATGAAATTATTATGTATGATCAATACTACTTTTTCCAGCTTTTGCATGCTTAAAGATTCATAAATTCATAAACTTAAGAATTTTTGAAATGCCAAGAAGTAATAATGGAATTGGTGAACATGGAACTGAATGTCATCATTTTAATATTACGCGACTATTCCTCTGTCTGATTATTGTGGAAATGTACATTTTTACATCAGCAGATCAGCGATAGATTTCTCCTTTAAACCAGAATCAAGAGTTGGCGCAAAAAACGGTTTTCATAGGAGTGAAGATTCGTGTCATGTCTGAAACCCTATCGCAGATTGCCACTTCGCCCTCCTTGTTTACTCGCATCGGTTTGAACAGGGTTCGCTTTCCAATTTCCTTAATTTTTACTGATGCTGCAGCAGCATAAGATCAAACAAAAATACAGACGATGTTGTTGAGAGGGTTAGAGATGAAGCGAGGAGAGAAAAGAAGGGCAAAGAGAGAGTTTGTCAAAAATAGCGCTAAACCAACAGAGGGTCTAATAACCGAAGTAAAAGGTGCGACATGCAGGAAATAAGGGTCCAGTCGAGAAGCAGACTGACATAAAGAAGAGTAATAACAGTGGTAGTAGTGATTTATCTTTCTGTTTAAATTCATTTATGTTCATTTTCAACGATATGAAATTACAAAATTGCATTATTTCTGTGTTCTAAAAATATTTAATCAAGAGAGGAATTCACAGGAGAAGTGTATGCCATTATTGTTGAGCTTAATAAAAGGGAAGTGATGTTTCATGAACGATTGCACTCACTTTTCCTTAACAGGTCCTTTCGGTTAGAGGCTATGGTTATCTCAAAGCAAACAGGTGACTCTGCGTGGGTGGAATATAACATTACATTTACGTCTTGATTCAATAAAAAGCACTTGATAAGTAGTATGTTTCAGATTCTATTTGTATTAGAATCGAAGACGTGCATGTACACGCATATGAATTCTATAATTCAGAGGAACATTAATGATTGCCCCCAAACAGATATCTATCTCTCAAACCATTAAGTATGATTATAAAATACAATAGTTGAGGAAGATGCAGACATAATTCGATTGATTACTTTGAAGAATATTGTTAATATATCATTATTTCTAATAGGTTTCACATTTATTCACGTAAGTCGCTGAAACACAATTCGTCATAACCACTAATTTAGGCCGATAATGATTATGCATGTATGTTTTAGAAAGGCAAAGTAGGAATACAATATGTCGCGAGGAGAAATTATCAATAAATGGCAGAGCTCGGATGATAATGATGACACAATGGGGATGACGATATAGATACAAAACAATCAGCTATTGAAGCGGGAACAATAGCAAGGTGAACATCCTTTAAAAACAATTCACCCAACAGCCAAACACGCAAACTCGGCATCTCCATTGGATCATTCGAAAGACGAAACCTTAATGACCCTTAATGGACTAGCTCGAGAACACGAATTTCACAAATCTCACTTCTTAGTCAGGAAGAGGATGGGCTTTTCCGACCCTCGAAACGATTTACCACAGTGACGGGTGTAAGTGAAGACATTGTAGATACGAACCGTCGAACCTGGCTGATTACGCCTTTAATGGCACGACCACGCTCCCGTACTTCCCTACCTGCCTCGAGGGGGTTCCTCCTTTGACGACCTCAAAGCTTAGCATCGACTATCGAGAAAATCACCCAGCCATCGCCCCGGGGCGGCTTGGCTTTCTCATATGCACGTTTTAGAGCGTTTGCTTTCTTGACTTGTCTGGTTTGGAGGGTAGGCCCTTGAGAGTGAGATCGATATGTATAGATAGACAGTTTATTGAAGCACGAATATATTCCGTGCCTTATGTAAACGGATAACGGCTGTTTAGTACGTTGAGTTCTTTGCACTCTTATAATTCTGTTTGCCATCAGGACTATGAACACTAGATTTCGTGTCGTGATGCAAATGGAAACAAATCATGGTCATTCTAAATGTGTGCGTTTCTCTCGATACAGTTAGTTTAAACGATTCACCTCATTAACTTTTACTTTTAAAAAATTAGTACACTGGCTTGATTTTTCTATGCTCATTAGGACGGATATATTCTGCAAAAAATGTATATTATAAAATGTTCTTAGGTCGTCATAATAACAAAAGGCTACTAAAAATGAAATGCGAACACTCCAAATGCTACCTTGCTCGAGTTTAACTTTCGATTGAAAGAAATTTCCAAGATGCACAGGGTGCTAGAGTTTAGAATAATCTTCTAAACAATTATAATACTTTCATATCTACGGTAGAAATTAGGGCATCATTGCCAAAATTTTGCAAAATGAGATAATCCCCCCCCCCCTCTCTCTCTCTCTCTCTCTCTCTATGTCTATGTCTCACTTTGTCTGTCTCTCTGTCTCTCTGTCTCTCTCTTTCTCTCACACAACGCACACATACACACACATTATATATATAGAATTAAAATAAAGTTCACTCAGAGAATAATGACACAGCAGATATATCCACAGGTTGATTTCCACAAGCGCTTTCAATTTATTTCTTCACTCCACCTGAAGAAATAAATTGAAAGCGCTTGTGGAAATCAACCTGTGGATATATCTGCTGTGTCATTATTCTCTGAGTGAACTTTTTAAAAATTCTATTTCATCTATACGTTGTCCCATTGTAACGTCAGGACTATGAACGTTGTCCCATTTAAAATCTATATATTTATTTATATACACAATTTATTTGTTTACCTTTCCTTGTAGTACACCTGTATTTCTCTCTTTCTCATATTCTCTATGTGTGCACTGCACGTGCATTTTATTCAAAGCCAAGATGAATACCTTCTCAAAGTAGTAATTGATCTGAGCTTATGTAGATTATCTCTTTTCGAGTACATCGCAACAATTTATTCAAAGCATCTTATCCTATAGCTCCGTCGATATTCATTCTGCATACATTAGTGCCATGCAAGGTAAGCCTCGGGCAAGATGCAGTCCACGCTGTTGAGTTATGCGAAAGACGTATACATCTGAATTACTCCACTAAAACATTTTTCCAGTTTTGATGAATGACGTATTACATCTCACCCTCCCTCTCCCCCTCGCTCTCTAACCTTCTCTCGATATTTCTTTCTCTTTTCCTGTCTTTTCAGTCTCTCTCTTACAGTTGCCTGGATGCTGATTCCAAATTTTAGAATCCTGGATGAAGTATTCAACCAGTTTTGTCTCGTATGAGCATATTTTTTAAAGGATAATTTTTAAATAGATATAGAGGTAGGTCGAGCATTCTTTGAATAAATTCGAATGATCAACCATAGAATATGGTTTATGTATGAATTAGAATACACCATCGAATCATCGTTTTCATTCTGATTTACAGCTGCAAACAGTCTTGTTTCATTCCGATGATATTCTATGACATTGGATTGGGTTAAGCAAGCAGAACATGTATAATCCAACTGACAGACTTGACACCTCTATCTAATTAGGGAATGAAACACGTTTCATAAAACAAACATTATGAAAAGGTATAATCATATTTATGAAAAACTATATAGGCGACAGAATGAAGTGCATGCACACAACATTAAACACACCCATTAGGCTCCTCCTCTTTTTGATCATCTTTATGTCTGTCTGTAGGTATAAACGATTCGATACCTATCTGAATAGATGATCGATATCGATTTTGTATTATATGTTTCTCTCAATTCTTTGTATCATTGGATACTTTCATTGGTTAGTATGTGATGAAGATATCTTTATTTGGATCAAATGCGCTATTTTTCGTTTCTTTCTACACATTCATACGCTGTACTGACCATACTGAATAACATTTCTTGATAAACGTCTGGACAGAATATCGAATCATTAAACAATGTTTTTATGATCCATGACAAAAATTAATGGCAATTTTTTAGAGGCCTAAGATAAAAACGCAATCTGATTTTAACATAATCGCAAAGACTTTCAAGAATCAACTCAAGTACCATGTTGTATTGCATATAAAACTCGTGTTCGGATTATGTAACATGCTGTTGAAAAGTTCGCAGATTTCCAACAGGTGATAGAAAACAAAGCTAATGAAACTGCTTTATTGAAAGTCGTCTCGATCGTGTTTTCTAGGATTGAAATTATAGTATGATATTACAACCAGATGATACAACATGATAATATTGAAGACTGAATATCATTAAGCTATGTGTTCTTTATTGTGTTCCGATTTTGAGGCGTTTTAGGTTACGTTTGAACTTCCAATATACCTGTTTGTCACAAATGTTTGATATTTACTTGCAATTCTTGTGTAAAGATTGACACAGGTTCGCTGGAAAGCAACATTTATCTGATAGAGGACTTTTGTACAGCCATTATTAGATCAACTCAACTCAGACGCAACTCAAGACAGACACTTCCAGCTTCCTTCGCGGCCATGGCTTATTGAATTTCGATGACTCCCATGTGGAAGAAGGAGACCCGAGTGTGCACTATTCATTACTCACCGTCGCATTGCACAGCAGCAAACAAAAAAAAATCACCTGTAGGCCGAAAGTGCTGTATACCTTTAAGATTATACACCTCATGATATTTCAAGGTGTTTGCATTTTGAGAGGATATTCGTGGCTTGGTATGAAACATTATGTAACGATACATTTTATAATGAAATTAAGAAAACAAAAGTTTGATAGAAGCTTATTTAATGATTTATTGTTATCCCTGTCCCTTCCCTGTCCCTTCTTTATTTTTTATTTTTTGTATTAAGTATTTTTTTTATTCCTTTTTTTTCAGTGAAATTAATAGTCTGTACACAAATTGAAAAAATACATTCATGAATATTAAAGGTATAAACAGGAACTTTTACAATTTACTAGTTAATCAATACGTATCAGTGAAAATGTATACATTCAAGGAAGAACAAAGAATTTATACATGCATGTACTTACTTGAATTATACCGATATAAAACTGAAAATATACCTTTAATATAACTGTTCCTTTTCTGTATTTTTTCACTGAAAGAAAGATTCATAAAAGATAAAAAAGGAGAGAAAAGAAAGGAAAAAGGAAAGATGAAAAAGAAGACAAAAAAATAAAAAGAGATAGACACACCAGCAAATTCACCCATCGATACGATTATGCTGGTTTCTGTTTGAACTCATTTTTACTGACATGTTTTGCTTTAATGTCTTTACTGTCTTGAAAGAAATTAATCCCTTGTCGAGAAATACAAATATTTCTAGCCATTATGACCGATATAACTTATACAGGAATAGATCTACTCCCACTTGCACAATTTTCCGAATTTCCCCTGCTTTAAAGAGATCCCATTTTCTCTTTTAGTCACGCGTGTTAGTGCTATCCATGAAAACAATTCGTTGTCCAAATTCCCGGTATAATCATAAAATTTCGCTGAGGTATATACCGTATACATTTGGCACCTATATATGGGACATTGCGATGCGTGCCTCGTATAAAAGCACAATGTGAAAAGATCTATATAAGAAACTGGTCGTAGGCTTCAGATCTGTTCTGTGTACTATCAATGGTCGTTTATTATTCATGAGGATTTAATTAGAAGGTACATTTCAACGAAGAAAAAGCGAGGCCTTAATCTTATCTAATCGATACAAATATATTTCAATATCTGACCTGTAGTTTGACATTGTCTGATTAGTTTGCATTCGGAGATGCATTTAGGTTATAGCCCCAATTATACATATGCAAAAAATCAAATTATTGTTGACATGCATAATGTACCACACTGGCATCTAGATGAATGTGTTCAGTCATACCATAAGTATACCAAATGCGAACTAGCCAGTTATATGTACTCTTGATTCGCATTTTATTCATATCTGCCTGGCATGATAAAAATGAATTAACTTTGTAGACATTGTACTGATAAAAATAAGAAAATTGAAAATACACAAACAATTTGTCTCGATATCAGTATTACATTAAAGCAACAAAGTTAGAACTCAATGTAGATTATAAGAGAGTAACTCGACACGGCGAATGCAAGTGGGTCACGTAAAGCACGGGAGAAAACGGATGATTGTATACATAGTGATAAGGCTATACAATCAATTATTGATGTTGAAAGTACGAGGCATGGCGATGGGGAATAAATGAAAAATACATAAGAAAAAGGAGAAAAGTAAAGAAAGAACTTCAGCGTGATTAAGAATCGGACATTAACGACTCGTAATGATATAGTTATTCGTGTACCCTTACTTCGAAAAAACGGCTTTTGTTTCAAAACAACTACATCATCCATCATTTTTATGTTGGAAAACGATATTATAACATCTACCCATACTTTATTTTTACTCTCATATCAATTGTGTAATTAAAACAATATTGACGAAACAATTAAGGGCACGCCCTGGTGTAATTATGACGCGTTTGTCGCTAATGGTATATATCTTTATAACATTACAGCATAATATTTAGAATAATTATGATTAGCCTACTTAGAATAAAACCCCATTGTAGGATGCAATTCCCTTAAAAATTCATGTGGCAAATAAAGCAGAAATCGACCTCCCTTGAGAGACCGAAAGTTATATCATTCTCAGTCAAGAAGGCTCCATGCACGCTTCATTTCACAACTTCATAAGTTAGTTAATTACCTATAATTTTTTTTCGACTTTGCTTTGCATAGTTTAGATAATTGCAATATGTGACGTTGACTTTACTCATTCTGTGCAAAGATAGAAAATGATAGTTAAGTTATAATTACATATCTAAAAATAAGATCTGCATTATTTTATTGTAATGGTATAAAACTCTACGTCATGTTTAAGTGTTAAGAGGAGTTAAGAAGAAGAAAGAGAGAAGAGGGATAAAGGGGAAAGAGAGAGAGAGAGAGGAAGAGACGGGGCAGGGAGGGAGAGGGGGAGGGTGAGAGGGGAAGGGAGAGAAAAAAAGAGAAAAGAGAGAGAAGGAAAAAGACAGAGAGAGGGGGGAGAAGGCGGGCTGTAGGGAGTAAAGAGAGAATGTGAGGCAAAAAGTGAGGCAAAAATGAGGAAGGGCAAGGATCCTTGGTTGCCCTAAGCATTCGAACACTGATCACCATTCTAGATATTTCAAATTATATTCTAACTTATTATTTCATAAAATAGATGAATGATGCCGGGGGTCTACAGAGATGTGTTATTTCAAATTTATCATTGTCATGATTATTACCGGAAGATAGTCAGGTATTGTTCGTCTAATTACTGTCGTTGAAATGAATATGATTAATGAGAGTATATTCCAATCGCAAGAATGAAAATGGTTTCTCGAGAAAAGAGGAGAGAATGTGAATAGGGCAGTGAAAACAATTGAAGTTACTCTTGATTTGGTCTTCATTGTGATTAAGTAACTAAGGTAGCTTTTACACTGTTACGGATCTTATGCATATTAATATAAGATTGATATGTTCTTTGGCAAGCATGCGCAGTGCGAGGCGCCGAAGATAATAAAAAGTAAAAAATCGAGCTAAAATTCTAGGTTGCTTTTAGTAATGTTGATAATTTATATTGTGATTATGACTTGAGGCTGCATGAGTTGCGTTGACGCCCCTCACCTTGATAACAGCAATCTCTCATGCACTGCGCTTAGAAAAATAATACTATGGGTTAAGGAATATAGCCAATATATAAAAAACTCAAAGTTATGCCAACATGTATCAGTAATTTACTACAAATTATCTAACATGTAAAAACACAAAACAAGTGACATGATCGTTGATATTATCTATTTTTCTATGTTCATTGGGGCATAGTAGATTTCAAAGAATTAAAGTTCCTGTTCGCGGGGTAATTGGTGAATTAGAAAGTCACGACACGACCCGTTCTCATTTCCTTTGTTTGGTTATGAGTTTCAAGCGAGCTACTCCATTGTCTGAATCATGATTTAGTAAAAGCGAATGATCTAGTTAATGAAGTCAGTAGGCAGCGTGTTTTTACTCAGTTTCTGTCATGTATAATATTACCCATTTAGAAATCAGCATGCAGTATGACTGATTTATCAAGAGTGATCAGTTTTAGAAAGAAGATAGGGAGGAGGGTAAATTTGTTTTCAATATGAGTTATAGGTACCGGCAAACCAAAAAGGCACAGGTCAGATAATATTCAGCTAGGCAAATCATTAGCTTTCGTCGCACTGCAATATCGCCCAATTACAACCATTATTTTGTGTCAGGCAGCCAAATATCCATTTGCGTCTGTCTAGTTCTCGACAAGAGACCTTTTTACCATGGCAATGAATTTTTAAACCATTCGTCGATGAGTTTTAAGACCATTCGTCAGCTTAAACGTGATAGAACGTCCTGTAATTCGTAATTCATATACATATATTATGTATTTGTCAATTTGTTTTTAGATGAAGTACATTCGATTATTTTAAAGTATAAATGTTACTGTGATGGATTGTCAATTCGTTTCATAAAGCTCATTCCTGTATTGCTTAAAACGTAAATATCATTGGAAAATGTCAGGCTAAAACTAGTTCACACGTCCTCATTAATCATGTTGGTACTCGTTGTGAATAGCAATATCACTACATGATCGCAAAGAGCTTTAAAAAACCCAACCTATAATATAGGGGCAATTTTAATACAGAATTAATGAATCCTATGAATTCTATATAGGCAATATACTGCCCATATATTTCATGTTCAAGTCATATAATAATGTAATTCTAATGTCCGGTAGATTATTGAAAATGCCCCTAGGTTTATTTCTTGACAGTCATTGACATCACTTTCGTGGTTTTCATCGAAATATCTCTAACCACTAAGATCGGCGAAAGTCGACAGCCCTCTTATAATGAGTTAATTGGTTAACAATCAATAGATAAGAAATAAATCTAGTTTGATTTACTTCCATGTCAATTGTCAAATGATACACTAAAAACATCAGATATGTGTTAACAATGTACAAAATATAGCTTCAGAGGGTAGACATTGAAAGCTGTTAATTCTATTTCCAAAGAGATATTAGTCGATAAAAAATGCAGAGTTTAACGAACATGTAAAGACTTCCAGATTCTTGAGTGCTATATCCAATTGTGGAATTCAGACTAATTCTTTTCTGGCTTATCAAGCACTGCAGGACTCATGTTCTGTAATATTTTGGATAAAACTCGAGATTGTAAAGGTAGACTATCACAGCCACTCGTGGACACCATCGATTAGCTTGTTGCCATGGTGATTATTGTTGGGGTTCTGACGTCAGTGGTGAGACCTGCCTCTCTCTTGACATACAGTTTTATTTTTTGCTTTAGTCATTATTCAAGCACGCCGCGTGCTGTTATCGAAGGTATACCATGAAAGTAGATTTAAAGGAAACTTGCCATTGTAACTGTCGAGTTTTTGACAAGCAATTACTCATTAATTTCAAAGAGTGATTCGGGGAAAATTGAGTTTTGACAAATTGTTAACAATGGTAATGCCCACCTAAAAGTTCTGCCAAAATTGTGAAATACTAATACATATACGAGTTGCTGATAATAGGCTAGTCACAGTTGGAGCTCTTGAAAAGCTTATTGATAAAACTTTATACGCGAATCATGAGGGTCAGGAGAAATCAATTTGGGTGTTAACTTTGCTTGTAAAGGTATTGTCATTATACAGTTATGCAATATGAGGAATAAAGGACAGGATACTGAAAATCAGCATTAGTATTTCTGTTATCTTCGAATCTCCACTAGCTTTATATATATATATATATATATATGGATACACTATCACCATTTAATTCAATAGTTACATGAATCATGAGATATCACTGAGGCAATTTTTTTTTTCCCTTGGAAGATTCCTACATATTTTACTGTTTTCATGGTGGTGTAACTTCCCTTTATTGCGAAAAAACGAAGTTATCTCTTTTTATTCTAGTACAACTAGCGCAGCGAAAAGAAAGGAGGAAAATTCCCACATAACCTCTTGTCATGAGTCATGTCATGTCATGAGTACCCCCCCCCCCCACACACACACGGGCGTGCGCGCACGCACACCCCCACGAAAACACCGGCTATGTGTTATTGATCAGTCATATAAAATATGTACTTCATAGATTGCAGTCTATTAAAATCGATACCCTGACGATGTAATTAGAAGAAAATACTGACTTAACGTCTAACCTTTTTCTGTCATCTAATTTCTTTAAAGATTCTTCTGTCGGCAACTTTCATTTTCTACCCTCGAACTGGAGCAAGAAGAATACATAGCCTAAAAACTCTATTCATGAATGGGTTTCGTGAACCGTTATGGAAGTCATAAAGTGAAATTCCATTTTATCCAAGGATTCACTTCAATCACTCAGAACACTTCCCCCAGGTATGCACGTAAACACGTGCGGTGCACACCCTCCTTACAACCACACCGCACAACACTATATTTGTCTTTCCCGTGTTGTTTTAGCTCTTTCTTTCATAACGACTGAAGATTTTATGGCATGTACTTTACAATGCCAATATTTCAATCCAACGATATAATTCAAATATGAAGAAAATTGCCTGCAGCCTAATTTACCCACTTTCCATCACGCACATACTTACACGCACCCCAGCACGCACACGCGCACTCAAGCACACACACCCACACAAAATCTACACAGTCATAATTCTCATGAGCCTTCGTTATTAGATCCCGAAGAATTATCGATAGGAGATCGATCATTATTAAATGGAGACCCATTTCTGTTTATTTGCATTGACTGGGAGGGGCTGAGGTTGCGCTGCGCTCAGCCAGAAAATAGGAGTATATTATTTATCCTTCATTGAGCGTTGCATTGGTCTTGTATTAAGATCATACCCATGTACAGGGATGTAGAGCTCTGTAACAGGTGAATAATAAATAGCTCTATTCATACATGATTTAAGGAGGAGAAGAGGAAGCGAGCTGTATAAATCTTGTGTGATTTATTACGGTTTGCTAGGTCCAAACTGAATAGAAGTGAAAATGGATATCGTAAATGTGATTATGAATGCAACATGCAATGACATCAAAGGTAGTTAGGCTTATTAATGGAATTCAGCAGTGAATAATGCATGGCATTTATTGTCTTTACACACGTGAACATGTTTTTGTTGCTAAGTTCCATATACATTTCCTTGTAGATAAACAAAATATAGGGAAGTGTGAATAGAATATCATGGAATCTGATTTTTACATGCACTAATGTGTTTTTAGCAAATGTAGACAGAAGAAGACATTCTAATACATAAAAAATCTTGTCAATTTTAGACACTGGAGCCAGATGGGTTTAAGATTTGTCAATGACTTAATTGGGGCAGATGGTCAAGTTTTAAGTAGACAAAAAATTATTGAAATTTACAATATTTCCATTGATTACCTAGCATACTTAATTATACATCAAGAGATTAGTGAAAAGTTGGAAAGTTTTTCACAACCTGTCGATGATTTTGTGAAGTTAACCATCCCATTTAGACCATATATAGTATTTTGATGAAGCAAAGAAAAAGGGTATAAAAAATTCCAATGTTCCAATGGTATAAAGAAAAGGCATTGAATAACATACAAAAGAAATAAAGATGGGAAGAGAAAATCCGAAAATAAATTTCACCAGGGAAATGGCGTTGTTTTAATTCTATACCGTTTCAAACGATGCAAGACGTTACACTCAGATGGTTCCAATACTGCTTAATCAATTGTATTACTCCAACAAATTTGTATTTGTGTAAAATTCAGGTTAAATCAAGCAGTACATGTGCATTCTGTTTATTGCATGATGAAGCTATTGAACACTTGTTTTTTTAATGTCACCTGGTTAGGAAAGTATGGGAATACTTTGAAAAGAGATTGTACGAAAGATGCAAATTTGTAATGAAATTAATTATCGAAAATGGATAATTTATAAAATTAAACTGGCTGGAATTCGCCTCATACCACAGCGAGTTCTTAACGAGGTAAAGAGTTATTCGTTTATGAAAAAGTTATGTTCTGTGAAAATATGAAGTAAGAATTATTTGAAAGATGTTGGTTAAATATTAATAATCTTCTTGACTAATGTCTAAAAAATGTTTTAATCGACACCATGTTATTTTACAGTTTTGCATCTTAAGACCTGGTCCTCTCTCAATCTTTTAATTATGTTTGTGTACTGTCAGTGCCATACATTTGTTACACTATTACAATATTTGTCATCAGTTATTGTATGTTTTCGGGGTTTTTTCCACTCATTAGCTGTTTTTGCACATTATGAAATTGTATACTGTGCTATATATCAATAAAACGCAATACTGTGGGGGATAACAAATTGAAAAAAAAATGTAGAAAGAAAAGATAGATAGAGTCTAATTGCGTTGGTGTATTATTACTAGAACATAATGTGTCACATAGTTAATTTATGAGGTAAAAGCTTTGATGTTAGCACATCTTTATTACTTTGATTCCTGCTGGCATGTGATATGTATAGCTGGGTCATGTTCTGGAAATGTTTACGAAGGTTTTTATTCAATGCCTACAATATTGTTAAATTTTTAACAAATATCATAAAATATCAATATCCTGTCGATGCCATCCCCACAAATTCTACAAATCAATAATAAAAAATGGACAAGTTATATGATCTTTTATACATATTAGTTGTGTTCCGTCATAACTGCAACAGATAATATAAAACTGCAATTAATCAGAATCAAGTAAAAATTTCTTGACGCACAAATACAGGTGTACTAAATATCGGTATATCCATTCATCAAATATGTTTCTTTTTAAAGATATTATTTTGGTGAGATTTTATTGTCAACTTCCGTACTTCAAAAGAAGCATATTGCCGGATTTGTATGTCTGGATATATGCATCAAAATATCACTAAGGTATTTATTTACCTGATGTATGTTTCTGCATTATTGGATTATGAGCATTTGCTATTGCTCAATGATATTCTTACCAACTGATCATTTGAATTGAATTAACTGTCTTGTTGTATTTTGGAAATAGCATTTGGACTGGTCTGTATCTTGAATCTGCAATTAAACGAGTGCTTTTTAAGGTTATTTTTTTTTCTATTTTTTAAAGCGCAATCTGCTGAATATTGTTAATATAAGATTGGAAATGTGCTTAGGTTAGTTAATATGTATTTCCATTGTAGTAGGACTAAGAGGCAAATTCATTTTCTATTCGTTCTCAGTTAATTCTTGAGATCACTTTGGTATTCCCTAGTTTATTCCTAGCTGTTTATACTTCGGGAATGGTTGGATATTGCATATTCAAGAAAGAGAAGAAAGAAATTCAAAAATTATGTCAAAATCTCTTCGAGAAGAGGGCAAGAGGAGCAATGCCGACAAGGGGTATTTTCTTTTAGAGAAAAATACCTCCATCACCATGAAGGCTAACGCAATTTAAAAAAAGGAAGGAAGAGGTGGGCAATTGAGAAAATTAAAAGTTGACTGCTTATGCTCACAATCATTTTCTTAGAAAATCACATTGAATACTTATCAAAGGCGGGGTAGTGAGTCCACCCCAACCAAAATATTCATTAACTAGCCCGCATAGATATAGGAAAGCCCTCCCCCCCCCCTCCCACAGCTTTGATACACAAAGACGCCGTGAAAATGAAAATCATGAAAAGGTTGACGATAAGGGTGGCGGGTGAAGTCATGTGAATGCATTAAACTGTTTTATTCTGGATAGTGTCGCGTGAGAACGTGGGTGTGTATCAGTATGGTATCAGTAGATGGGAGAACGCCCAAACGATATTTTTGTAAGGAAAGGAAAAGGATTAAGTCTTTTAAAAGACTCCAGATTGGGCAGGTATATAATAATGACTTTTCCCCCAATCCTTTCCCTCGTCAACCAATTGAACTTTTACAAAGGAAAGTCACTGTGTTTCTGAATGATAGATGCCTTAAAATTCATGAGATTCTAATAACTAGTAACTTGGATCGTCAGTCAGCTAGTATATCGCTCGAAAATTTGATAGAGAAAAACGGTTTGATAAAATTATTGCATTCATACGGATTAAGCAGTATACACATTAATATAATTATTTCAGCGACATGAATCAGGTTTATATCATATTGTCTGAATTTGCATAATGTAGATTTAATATTTGCAAGATCATACGCCATTGATAGTAGTATATCAAAACGATCACGAAAGTATCGTCTAGTTTGTAATCTCATATATGGTCCGTATGCTGAACTCCGGTTTAACTTAGATTGGATTTTTAAGTTAAACCAGGCTTAAACTACCCCTAGCTGCAGTCTACCTTTCTGTACAAAGTTAAACCACACTTAGAATTTAGACTGCACTGGAGTTTAATTTAAACCGGAATTCAGAATGTGATTGCTTTAACATCCGGTTTTAAGGGCAGGTTTCGACTGGGTTTAAACTACACTCCGACCGCGGTTTAAGTTAAACCGGAGTTCAGAATACAGGTACATGACAAGAACCGGACATCCCCATCATAAATTTCCCGATTTTATGCTCGCAAATTCTTCATGAATGTAATGTCTAAATCAGAAGCATTATTTGTTCCTCTTCATCTGATTAATTTCCATTGTATTGCTGTATGAATTGATGAAAATACACATCTGTTCTCGCAAAATAACCTCTCCGTTTTGATTGAAAATACTTCCGGAATATTAACATCTTTCCAAAAACCAATTTTGTTCTCAGTGATATCCCTATCGCTTTTCCCAGTCACTTACAACAAAACTCAATATGCTCTTTAAAATGGAAATTACTAATATCAGCAGTCATTTGTATTTGAACATTCCGTCAAATTCGCCAGAGATATCTTTAATTGAAGAGCGGGTATAAATCAGGCTAAACTAGATCAGAGTGATGTTTATAGGTTACTCTTGTTCATGTCCCAATCAGGCCCGTATGTTTTTTTTTCACAGGGGATTACAAGTTCATTTGGCACGACATAAATCCTTCCTCTGATTAGAATCGTATCATATAGTTAGTTCTGTATACCCTGCCAAAATACATTGTTTGAAATAAATCCTGTCCCCACCCAGTCTCCTTTTATGATCGTTGACATATATTTGTAATCTCTATACTATTCCGATACTCTCTTTATTCTATCGCCCTCTCTCCGTCTCCCCCTCTCTCTAACTAATCGTTTATTCTCCTTCTCCCTCATCGCTCTCTCTCTCTCTCTCTCTCCCATGAATGTGTTGGTTAGTAATGTTCAAGCAATTTAATTTCAGAACATTTCCCAATGCTGGATTCTGCGCCTTTTTTGACCTCCATTTGTACTCAGATTTGCTTTCGAGGGATCATTTAATATGTGTTCTGATTTCATTAGAGATTTCTTTCCACCTCGCCTCTTTCTCTCCTCTGAAAGGACATTCAATTGAATTTTTCCCTCCTGAAAGTGCATCATCCCTCGGAAGGTCGTTTATATCAAACATTAACATGATGCATTGTTCGCAAGTATTCATGTATTAAGGCTTACATACAGAGCAGTCCGCGGCATTATCTAATTGATAATTGATACTGTTCAAAGGCATGCGTGAGTGTGGTGTATACTGGATATTAACAATTTGGTTGATTTTACCCATCATGATTACATTGATGAAAATCTATAAATTGCAGCGCAAACTTCATCATTCACAGAAGCTTGAAGCCCCTATTAGATAACTCTATTGACAATGTGAATTGTGTCAAATAGATGGTATAACGTTTTAAATTAACCCAGCGTAGTTCTGCTTACTGTTTTTTTTTAAACTCCAATAAAGCACTGGAGATATATTATGTTCTAGTATTATAGGCTTGCATTCCAGTAACATTCAGAGCTCGAATTCATTGTATTTTATGGTTTCTTTGTCAGTCAAGAACTATTATGTCAGACAGTATACATTTCCCAACTAACATAATCATTTTTTGTTGGGTTTTTTTTTTTTGCCTGGTGACGAATAGACCCATCCATTGAAGTGGGAAACTTGCACATGTATAATGTAATGAATCATTTTCTCTGCTGCATGAAATATTACTTGCCGATACAAAGAAGAAAAACGACATCCAATATGTCTAAATGCTGCAGTATATTGGCCCCCTATATAGTATACGATTATTAGACAAACCTCATCTACCCACCCCTTTCATTAATGTTCATGAAAATATTTACGTATCCATGACAATGGATTCATTACCGACCGCATCAATACTGCGCCACCGAACATAACCCATTTACATTTTGTTCATGAGCCATTATATTGAATGTATTAATCCTGATGAAGGTCGAACAAAATTAAAGCAATTGAAATGGTAATGACAGTTATTCAATGAGAAAAATATATATTTCGAAAGCATATACTGAATCGGCATTCACCATTACATCACACGCGTGAAAGCATTGTGCAGTTACCATCATAAACACACCCCTTTGTAGTCAGACAAATGGCCTGACAATACATTGCTGCTGCAAAATGATTGGTCATAAGTGTTGAAAACACTCGACACTTTTGATTGATAATAACTATAAAACTGCAACTTATATCCAGCTGATGTTTGCATATTGTAAGTAATGAAGTCAGTTTTATCACATTCCTTCGAACGTTATTTTTTTAATAATACTTTTTAGCATTCAGTATTTACCGAGTGTCCTTGGTAATTTGTGATGCTATCAATTTAATGCGATGTTGCACTGGAATGGAAGATTAATTACTTGTATTCACAAAGGTATGATCTTGCATTTTATATAAAAAAAGTGAAGACAAAATACTGATATAAATTAAAAGTGTCTTTTTAATTAAAAAAAAATATGGTCTGTAGGTGTGTCGTAGAACTTGATTAAAACTATTTGACACCCTTCAACTTTACAATGTTCAAACTTGTTTTAATGCATGTTTTAATACAGTTATTATCTATAAAAATATTCTTTTTAATAGCTAGTACTATCACGGGTGAGTTTCTCATTTTACTATAATCAAAAGAAGACGTATTATTCAGAAAATGAAGCAAGAAACGACAGTCGTGAAGCTCAAAGCTTTCCAAGTGCCGTGTCATTGGCAGTTGTTTCTTTGCGTATCTTAATTGATCTTTATGAGTTGATTTCTTATGGTAATTACAACAACATAAATTTTTTTTTACCAATATTCAAATAAAATGTTTATTTGTTTTTCTTTATCATATATATTGAATATCTAATTTCCTATATAGGTTGTGTTTCCTGTATAGATGGATAGGCCTATAAAGATGGATTTGATGAAATAATAATTTCAACATCAACATCATTTCAAATCATATTGTATAAACTGAATTATGGCCAGGTGTTTTAGGCCGGATATTTCTGTATCAAGTTTATCTGACAAAGGAATTTTTGAAGTGGAAAGATATAAATAGTGAAAGAAAGATAGAAATGGGAGTTAGATAGAAGTGTGGTCCTTGGAAAGAAATATTTGAGTTTATTCATTATTTCAATATTCCGGGAAATAATTTTTGATATATTTTGTATGTGCATGTTCCAGTTTAGTTTATCGTCAAGCGTAAGCCCTAGAAATTTTGTTGATGATACCCTATCCAGCGGTGCGTCGTCCCAAAAAATATTTCCAGGTAAGTTTTGCAGGGTGTTACTAAACAGCATAAAATTTGTCTCTAGTATGTTAAATGATAACTTGTTTGCTTTTACCTATTATACTATGCATTTAAGTTCTTTGTTTATTGTTGAAAGAAGGGTATTAGGGTTAGAATGAGAATAAAATAAGTTTGAATCGTCTGCAAATAGAATAAATGATAACACATCTGAGGATTTATAAAAGTCATTTATTTATATGATAAATAATAAGGGACCAAGTAGACTTCCCTGTGGAACACCACAGCTTATGGGTCGTAACGATGACCTATGATTATTTATTTCTACAAATTGTTTTCTATTTGATAAGTAATTCCTGAACCATTCCAAGGATTTACCTCGAACACCGTAGTTCGATAACTTATGTAGGAGAATATTATGCTTTATAGTATCGAAAGCCTTGGAAAAGTCCAGGAATATTGCGAAATACGAACCTTCGGAATTATGACCCTCATTCATTTTCGGAAAGGCGAACTTTCGGAATTACGGACCTTCGTAGTAACGAGCCTTCGGAATGACGAACCTTCGGAATAACGAACCTATCGAAATTATGAACTTTCGGAAATACGAACCTTCGGAAAAACGACATGTAACCGCTACAAGTACCAATATTTTTCCTCCTTCAGGAGGACTCTATGCAGTACCGTTTGCTCGCTTGTACTACACAGCGTCTTCATTTTCCCGCCAGAATTGTGTATCATAAAATTGAATCTCTTGCTAAGTAACTGTTCTATCGTCTGGTTCACTCGCCAAACACGCCATGTTTATATACCTTTCCCATTAAATACAATTTAGTGATTCGCGACTTTCAAGGCAGGGACATGCCTACATCACTGAAGTCACGTCGCAGCCATCTTATTGCTTAAGATGGAAGCAAACACAGCTCAACACAAATGTTAGCGGTGACCTGTTTGGAAAGAATGAAATGAGAGAAGATGCGCGAATGAGCGGGACTAAAATCTGCAGACCGTCATGAAACACGAACCATCTACTCGCTTATCTTGCAAAAAAGTAATTGGATAGTCATTTTCGCTCGCACGTCGTAAATTACCAACACCAAGTGTTTTTTGTCAACCCACCTTTCTTTACGATGGGGATTATAATGATACATTTTTTCTGAATGTGCAGACGATTCGTTACTTTCCCGCGCAAAAAAATGATAAAAATCAGGTGTGGGTTTCCCTTCTCTCTAGGGCGAATCAAATGAAGACGAACTCCGAGTAATATAAGATCACGAGCTATCAGACCTTCACTAAGTCTGGGATTTTGTTTTAGATATATGCATAAATTGAAGGGAAAGCCCGTTTGTATCCTTAACATCCTTGAGTTCATTCTTCCTTCACTTTGGATTGGATGTATTAAAGGGGCACACAAAAAAATGTTCTGAAAACACAAACATAAATCATGACTCGTAAGTACCACCATGTATATCCATGGTGCCCCCACGTGACTATCTGCTCTGCTTTGCAAGTGTATGAGTTATTTCTGTGTTTGTATTATTATTTTTTAGTTATTAATCCTGGCATTTTCCTTACATCAATCATCATATCCCGCTTGAAAAATAGTTCTATTAACAACAACAAACATGTTCAGTCATATCGAATGAACTACACACTGGCATTCAAAATGGCGCCAACCGGGACTTGATGGAAGCATCAATAAATACCGATAAGGGCAGACGACTTTCGACCAAATCTCCAAATCTTGGAGTGTCCACCAGAAAACCTTGACTTACATTTCATTTCCCGGGAATCAAGAGAGACTCGTCAGAGGGAAGTAATCTAATAAAAAGGATCACATTTGTTTAGATAACATCCTGGTTGTTTTGGAAGCCTACAGGAAGGAGGATAGATGACACGTCCAATTCCCAAACGATGTCCTCTAGATCTTCCCTTGACCCAAACCAAAGGTAGATCCCTTCGTCAACTAGACATTGCCTGAGTCTGTATGTAAACCAATCGGCAAGTTCTTGCTGGCAAAACACAACGTTCTGTTCCCGATCGGTTATATTAGTTTTGTTTTTCAATTCAAACTGATGATAGATTCAGTCTTTTGTACTTTTGTACTTATAGTTACTCCCCTTTTATCTATTTATTTATTTTATTTAATCAGGCATAAATAATTCAGGATATAGGGTTATGATCCCCGCATGTCACAACTTAATTTTAGTTCTAGATGTAGTACATAATTTTGTAGGTTAACGAAGTAGCCAATAAAATCTGAAATTGGCTAAGCGGGGAGGAGAGCAAGAAATAGAGAGAGATAGCGAGAAAAAGAGAGATGGAGAGGAGAGACACAGGCATAGACAGAGAAAATGGACTGAAGTATAGTTGAGCGGGTGGGGTACAAAATCATCAAATGAGTCTATTATACAAGTGCATATGAATGATGCACATCGCAATTACATTATTAATATTAACTGTCAGAAATGAGCTACATGGCGACTTCGGCAGTCGGCATTCTTAGAACACCATGGGCCATCTTTTGTCCATTTTGCACTCTTTTTATGTCTTGCTGATACAAAACATGGCATGGATCAGATATGCAATCGACAAAGAATAAAGCTTTATTCCCTGATGAGCATGTATCCTTTTAATGAACCGACGATTATCGTTAATAACGGATGGAGTAATCATAATGACTTTGATGCACTTAATCCTTTCAGCGGGGATACTGAATATTTCACGGTGCAGCTGCGACCTATATGAGCTCTTTCCCGTTGCCTACTGCACAGCCAAGGTGAAAACCTTTGAACATTTTCTTTTGTACTTGTTCCCTTTGCCTATATGAGTCGGAAAGGGAAATTGAGATTTCCGTAATACCAGTCCATAATTTACGCTTATTTATTGGCCTGAATATACTGAATGCATTTATATAGGTCATTTCATGTAGTTTATGACACAGCAATCTTTCACAGGACATTCTTTGCCAAAGTACACAATAATGCCACACGTTACCCGAGATAAGTATAAGGCAGTTTTCATCATAATTTATGCACATCTGTCATTAAACGACGTCTTCTTTATTATTGTTCCGATGTCGTTTTATCATAATTATCGGTATGATGAGAACAAAAATGAAAACACATCATAATATATTCACTTTGTACTACACCGTGAGCAGGAATGTGAATGTATGATTGCACACTCACTGAGCATGAACATTTTGAAAACTTCGAGGTAGTTTTGATTTACGCAAGGCTTAATGCCGATGTATGTAAGCACTTAGCAAAATCATTGCACCATTCATAGACTGAGATATGTATTCCGTCTTACAGTCAGATGGTATTGAATCCACTAAGCAGTCAAAAGGAGAGGAAGAGAGAGAGAGAGAGAGAGGAGTAGGAGGGGAGGGAGTGAGGGGCGCAGGCGGGCATCGCCCCTTAGCCCCTTATTTTGCTATTTTGGTACGTAAGTGGATACATTAATGTGGTGGTAAGTACGAGTAAATACCGCCTACTCGTTACATCTTGCATTCTCAGGCCCTACAATAGTAGAACTATAACCCCACTCCCCTCCCCCTCCCCCCCCCCCCCCCGTCCCCGTCCCCTCCTCATGTACATGCTGGCACTGGTGTGAATCGAATCGAACAATTGACTGCATAGAGTCCAACTATATAGTATTTTTTTAAAATAAACCATGGATCTGTAATAAGTAAACCGAGTCAATCACGAAACGGAGCGCAGCGGTCATGGCATGTTAGTCTCATTGAGACCATTTCAATTATGCATAACAATGCGTTTGTAAAAAGAAGGGATGCACGAATCAGGGTTTAGATTAAATACTAGATCAACTGCTAAGGAAGTTGACATGCAGGGTAAGAAAACGTTAAAATGATGCTTGTGAGATGACAAGCATATTTTATTGATTATAACAATCTCATTAATTATAACAACTAGAAATGTCAACTGATGTTAATCTTTTGATGAAGGATATTCCGGGACTTCTAGCACGAAATATATTTTATGGACTTATAAGTCTGTATAAACATCTAATTTGCATTTGATTCAAGAAGTAACAATCAAAATCCAAATTTAATCAGTGAACTACTGTGAAGTACTTTAATGACCTCAAAAATTATATATAATCAAGTCCAAACTTAAGTCTAATTTTAATGAGACTTAAATTTTCGGCTTAATTAACATAATTAAGTAACACAAGTTGTTATATTATCTTATATACTGGAAAGCATCTTACATCAGAACAGAATTCATACTACGAACTTTCTTTCACCTATTCTTACATAAAAAAAGATTATCTGAAATTAATTGTATTTCACCGTGACTCTGAATTCCACATTCAATATTTTAATAAATGAACTTTCGGGGGCTTAACATGCCTTTATTAACACTTCCTATAAAGCTAAAATAATTTGAATCTCCGCTTTGTAGATCACGTCATCTGAATAATAGATAATGGTACCTCTGTAGTTAACAAGAGAGAGGGTGTGACGGAGGGGGAGGGGGCAGATGGATATGGACAGAAGGGAGGGGGTTAAGAAAATACAACTTGATTTACGTCACCAGTCGAGCTATATGCAGGACTACCAAGGTTAGCCTGTAGAATATCAGGTTAAATCTCCCATAGCTTTTTATGTACATACACGGGGGAAGTGTCGATTACTCTCGAGTAAACCTCTTCGATGAATCTATACATTTAAAATGAAAAGTGATTTTAATCTATAATGTCTCTCCTTTCACCCGACAATTTTACAACTTTTATTTTTTACTAATTGCACTCTTATGTAAGTAATCCTTATCTATATTTTGATCTATTTTCTGTCTTTCTCAGGGTGATTTTTCATTAGACTGGACATTGCTGTACTGTCTACGGTAGATATGAATACACTACAAACAAACAAAAAAGAAAAAAAGATGAGAGACGAAAGGGACAGTTGATACGTATAGCATGGAAATAGAATCCAAATTCTTTCTATCAATAAAAACTTTAAGTAAAATGTGTTTGCCAAATAAATTACATTCGGCAACTGATATGCACAATTTCACTTAATGTGTCTTAAAGTAAAGAAAAGGGGACAATGAGAGAGGGGTGGAGAGAGAGAGAGAGAGAGAGATAGGGGTACTCAATATAAGCTTGAGCACAGTAAAGCATTACTTTCACATGCAGTCCTTTGTGCTACAGGATCTGATTGTAAACAACATATTGTTTACATGAGTTATCTGTCTAACTTGATTCGGTATCATCATCTAGGTTACCGCATTCTATTTCTGTTTTTCACTGGGTGAAAAGGTAATGAATTAATGAAATATTTTATTAGGAAGTGTAGAAGCAACCTTGTCACTGAATATTTGTTAAGTTTGTTGTCATCGAATTCTTAACTTTCAAAGAAAAAAACAATTCTTTCTCCCCCCCCCCCTTCTCTCTCTTTCTCTGTCTCTTTTAAACCTTGTCTGTAGTATCTTAAATCTCTGAGTACCATTCTTTGTAAGTGTATTTTAGATCTCATGCAAACTTGCGCTTTTCACCCCTGTCGGCAAATTACAAACTCTGACTACCTGTCGACAAAATTGCCGCTCATTTTTTGTCCGACACACCCAATTTAAAATGTTCTTGCGAGGCTTGTGCATGTTGCAGTTAACAGCTCGAAACATTTTGCTTTTACATCAACCATAGTTTGATCATCGGTTTTTGAAAGTATGACAGAATTTCTAATCATTATTGCATATACATTGTACCGAAAAATGACCCTTCACGGAAGAAAGAGAATTCATTTTGATAGTTTTCTGCTGGAGTATAAGTCCAATTGCAGTATACCCAACCACGCCTTCATCATAATTATTTTCCTCACTTCCCTTATCCTCTCTCTTTCCATATTTCTCTCTATCCCTCTCTTTCTCTCTCTGCCTCCCTCAATCTCTCTTTCTTCGTCTCTCCACACTCTTTCTACCTCAATCCCCTCCCTTTCTCTTTTCCTTTTGTAAGAGAGTCTAGTTTTCTTCCCCTGACCGACGTTTGCTTTGCAATTAAGCAAAGTAAACAGTACCTAATTCAATCGTCAACTGCACATCATTATTAATATGTTGGCGTATGCATCAATGACAAACTACCAGCCCCTGGCTGACCTCCATTTTCTTCGAGTTCATTACGAAATTAAAATGCTTTTATTTATCACAAAGCTTATGACGGCTTACTATTTATATTTAGCATCAAAATAAATTTACAGTACTTGCTGATGTATGAGTATTGTGTTTTAAAAATTTACTCTTGTACTCTGTTTTTCCTTCTTGAAAGATTCAGGTTTGAACTGACCATGATATGATTTCTTTATATATTGAATAAATGGGAGCAACCTTGAAAATTCCCTTCACAATATGTACGGTTTATAAAAACGTACCCTAGTAATCAAATAAATGGGGGCAACCTTGAAATATACATTTACAATTATGTGTAGTTACGAAAAAGAAACCTACTCAGACTTGACTTGTCCCTATACCTTTTAAAGAATAAACCCAATTTTTTCGATATCCGCAAATATGGATGCAAAAAAATTGTTATTCAATATCTCCCGAGTATTTTCACAAGTGAATTGCATGTTATTAGGGGACATGTCGTAATAATCAGAAAGTTAGAAAAATAGCCAACACTTATGTTATTTATAGATAGCGATTTTAATCATCTTATAAGGTTATAATTATATGTTTATATGTAGAGGTGTCGTGGTCTAGTGGATACGTCACCGGACTGTGGCTCACATGGTTCGCGGTTCGAATCCCGCCACGGCGCTAATGTCCTTTGGCAAGACATTCATCTACATTTGCCACTCTCCACCCAGGTGAAGTAAATGGGTACCCGGTAGGAAGAAATTCCTTGAATGCTTTAGCGCCTATCATGGCAGCTCGGCTAAAGCCGGGGTAATAATGTGATACTTTGTATTAAGCGCAGTAGAGTATATTCATATAGTAGCTGCGCTATATAAATGGAACATATTATTATTATTATATTATTTATTAATTACTGTAAGCAGTTTATGAATATCGCTTGTTCATCGTTGAGTTGAATGGAATCATAATTGAGTTCCATCGTTCTCAGAGCATGGACTATATTTAATATGCTTTGCAAATATCTACAAATAATATCCTTTCATAAAATAATTATATTCTATACTTCAAAATCTTAATTGTGTTCGTTTATGCAATGATTCAAGATGATTTTCACGCCTTTATTCTTGCTTCATTATCTAAAGCCTGCGTCTGAAAATTTACCCCCGCCAAGAATGAGCGACATTGATGTTTTCATCTAATATTGTCCCATCCGTGTCCAGGAATAAGAGAGCAAAGCGAATGTCATATCAGGACTTCATTGATTATATTAGAGCTTCATGCAGTACTCAGACATCATGGAGGAAGTAAAAGAAAAACAAAATGCATTAATAATCTTCTTTTTTACAAAAGATGTATTGTAGATATGAATGCAAGATCACGTTTTGAGTGAGTTTGGGTAGCAATGTCGCCGTCTGTATTCACATTATAGTGATGATTTGTAGAAAACAAAGATAGAAAGCAAAGACAAGGGTGCCCTTACTCAAATAAAGTTGTACCTTAGTACATGGGAAACACCACTGCTACTGGCAAATTTATCTTTCCTGATTTTGATCGCTGGAAAGTGAGATGGAATCTTTTGCAAGAGTTCAAAGTTTGTTTAAGCTTTCTTATCTTATCATGTATCATTATCAATGCAAGTATTATACTCAAATGATAATTGATGTATGAATAAAATCATCTCAAGTTACGTCATGAAGGAGCAGGATAAGTAGAGGTGTGGGGGCGTACCCCAAGAGGAGATTCGTTGCAGATTAACCCAACACAAAACATTATCATCCCAAGTATGACTGATAATCCATAAAAGGAGCATTCAGCAACCTCAAAATAATGTTGTTGTTTAGTCCTAATTCTGTCTTTCTACTAAAATGTAATATCATTCAAACCTGGATATTCCACCCCTCTTTTCTTTTCAAAGTAAATGTCTTATGAGAACGGTGGCGTATCCAGAAATTGATCAACAGGAGGCTGAATCCAGATGGAGGAGAGGGGGGGGGGGGTGCGGGTGTAATGTATCCGGTCAGCTCCGCGTGCTGTAGACTCCGTGCAAGTTGACTGATTTCGCTCCAAGTGCCTTCATATAAACTTGAACTTGAACAATAGGGGTGTACGTCAGCTTAATTTCGTGCTGGATACGCCAGTGTTAGCGATGAGAATGTATACCGATACCACACCGGCTAAGCTGGGTCGCTGATAGTATAGTAGCGATGAAGCGATTGAGTACATAGATCAATGTTGAATGAGGGCTATATATAGCACGCCTCGTGTGCTCTCATCATCCACATCATGACAGCTTTCATCGATTACCGAATTATCTTCTTTACCATAGACTGACAGCGAGCAGGAGCCTCACAGTCTCACATTGGAGGTGTAAGCTTAAGGGATGGGTAGGTAGAGGCAGGAGGGAGGGGGTAAACTCAAAGTCAAAACCTACCAGGAGAAACATTAAAATGGTCCTAAATGAAAGATTCTGGGGCATCGACTTTAAATTGGTAGCAGGTATCATTGTTTGACATCTGCAAAATGAGAGGGGAGAGAGAGAGAGAGAGAGAGAGAGAGAGAAGAGAGAGAGAGAGAGAGAGGTGGAGAGAGAGGAGAGATGGAGAGAGAAATGAAGAAAAGGGTCATGTGTCTTATTGTCTTTTGCTTAGCCAATTTCGCATTTTCAAAAAGAAGTATGGAAATGATTTGCGAACTATTGAGTTTTATAGGATAAGATCAAACCAACAAATTGTATTGCTCCAGAAAATGAGCAGTTTCGCAAACAGCATTAAAAATATATATACCAATTTTAAAAAAAATATTTGGATTATTCAAATACTTTCATCACGATGGATAGTTCCGAAATCTGCATAATCTTCTGAGATCTCAGGGCTTGAACTCCTCAACCTTTTTCTCCAGTCTGTACTAAGTATATCATCTTCTCTAATAAGTAGAGCAGGTCAGACATGTTGCACCGTGTTCGTTTCATAGCTATTTTTTCCTTTTAATTTGATAATTATATTAAGAAAACGTGAAGAAGACACGATTGCCTTTCAAATCTGGAATGTAGCTTCACGACAAATGTTGGTGATAATGTGGGTATGGTGAATATCAACATTACAGCTAAAGTCGGGTCATAAGATTGATGCCAATGGTTCAATTTCAGAAGGAAAATTAAAGAGAGAAGTGGAAATGGTTGAACTGCAACTATATCTTGGTCATGCAGAGTCAATAAGAAGATGTCACCTGAGGGCGGTATGATCAAAATAAATTGTAAAGCTCTCCTCGAGGCTGGTCAAATCCTTCTCTATTTGGCTTGAATGATGTTGCGTTGGGGTTTGGCATCACCATAGAAGATGGTAAATCTGCCTGTAAAAGGATTATCCTATTGTCCTGAAATAGATAGTCTGTTTGAGTTAAAAAGTCTGATATCAAGGGAGAATCCCACGAGAAGTGTCACACAAATTGTGTCATTACATTATTTAAGGACTGTGATCTATGACAACTGAATTTCAATCACAAGTGCCCAAGTGTAAAGTTTATATCATTAATTGAAGGTCAAACAAACAGACTCATAAGCACTTACATGTAAATCTATTTAAGCGTATAACACGCTTACCTTCTTACGTAAAATAAGTGGAAATGCTTTTTATAATGGTGAAATATCTGGCTGGTAATTCTGATATTATAAATCTCCAGTCATCTTTGCATGAGCTTAGATTCTGATTTATAAGTTTTTTTATTTTTCTCTTGGTTTGACTTGTTTTGGGGTGTATTGATAATTACTGAGGACCAGTCTTCTTTTCTTGTTTCCCCAATCACTAACAAGGATTTATTTCAGAATCCGAATTTGAAACTGTCACGAAAAAATATCCCTAGATGAAGTAATAAAATAGAACTTGTTTACATTCTTGCATTCATATTTTTTCAAGCTTATTGACGAAGACTATACGGTTTATGCCAGTTAAGCTGAAATATCAGTCACAGAATCATGAGGATTAGTGGAAGATTCATATGTCGGGCTTGTGTCGTCACCAAAAGTGTAGCCGCAGTTGGGTGTCGAATCGTTCTTTATATAGGTAACCAGTGGGCAGACATATTTATCCGTGCGATAATTATGCTGGAAGTGCACCCCTCCCAAAAATAGATTTGTATTCATGTATTTATCCTGATTACATCCACCAAAAACAAACACATTTTTTTTCCCTGGGTTTTCTCCCAGTGATCTCGAAAACAAAATGGAAGTATGCGAATGGTTGTCTATGAACCGTTGTAAAGATTTATGTCTTTTACCAACCCTCCCAAATCGCTTCATATCAAGATTCTTAGTGAATGTGTTTGTGGTTGCGGTTTCAACTATACAGAAACAATGCTGTAATATTAGTTTCTTTCATATAACTCTTGTTTTTCGAATGTGGTGAATTAATCTGTATCGGGAAACCGTGAATGGAATAACAAACCTCAATAATCAATAATTCATTTTCAAAATAATAAAATGCCGCCTAAATCATCATACACAGACTGACGAATAACGCAATGACCTAATACAAACCGCATGTGAAATAGACTCAGTTTATTCACCCAAAACAGAAATAATCTGATAATAACCAATAACAAAAACAACAACCAAATGCAACTGCAATCTCATTTTGATAAAGAACACGTAACGGTTGAAGAGGTTGATAAAATATCAAGAAAGTGCACACGTCCTCGTCTGATGACTGCAGATAAAGACATGAATGCCAAATGTCTTCTGGCTATTTATGAATATTTCCATCCCCAAAGCCTATTTCATAAAAAAGAACACAACTCACCAGTACCGAGGCATCTTTTTCAAACAATCACGACTTAGTTCCTTGATAGAAAAACTGAAGGTTTCTTCCGTACTTCCAGAACTGATTGACACTTTTATGAAATAAGAGATTGCACTACTTTTCTAATAAATTATATATAGAATGACCATAAGCCTTACAGAGAGATGGCAAGAGGGAAAGGGGGAGAGTGTGAGAGAAAGAGAGGGAAATAGAGAGGAAGAGAATTAGGGAGAGAAAGAGAGAAGTGAGAGAGAGAGAGAGAGAGGTATTCAGTCACATGAGAAGCACATGAAGAAAATGTCTAATTCTAAAATGAGGAATTGATTTCGCGCCTTTCTGAGTTTTAGAGGAGCAAACAATATTAATGACAAAATAGTCAAAACTTAATTCGGTATGAACATTATATTTTCACTCAATTAACTATTATCAAAACATAATGACCATAGCGATAATAAGTTGCCCAAACTCCCTCAAAACCTTTTTTTTTAAGGGAAACCAAATCTTGGTAATAAGATCATTTGTGTGAAAGCAGAAAAATGAGAAAACAGAAAAACATCATTACTGTTGGATTTCCCTTTAAATTTGTATACATTTCTTTCCGCATAATTATGCATTGAAGTACCCTTTCAATAGTTGATTTTCAAAGTAGTCCAGATAAGATACATAAAAAAGGGTTACAGAACAAAACGAGATAACAAAGAGTGGGAGAGAAAACAAAAAGATATTGAAACATTATGAACCACAGACATTGTCATTGTCAGTGACATTGGGTGCAAATATTTTGCCAATCCAAAGCAGTCATATGCTTTTAAATTTCCCTTTCTCCCTCTCATTTCCCTCTCCAACATTTTTTTCCTTCATAATTTTTCCTTTTTCTTAATAAACTTGATGGTATATATATTATTGCTTCATAGGCCTACAACCCCCCCCCCCTTCTCTCTCTCTCTTTCTCTTTCTCTTTCTCTTCATGATTATATATCATATGCATATAATATGAATCTCCCCTCTTCAATCCCTTTTCATCTCAACGATCCCTCACATCTCTTTCTATTCCCATTTCTATCCTATCCCCTGTTGATCTGATATCGCTCTAACCCTTCTCTTTACCAACCCATACTGTTGACCTTACATCATAGTTTTTCCATTTCCTAATAACCTCAAACCCTCTGCTTTGCTCTGCTCATACTATTCTCTTGGAAGATTTTGTCCTCTCTTTCTCTCTCTCTCTCTCTCTCTCCTCCCTCATGTTGAGCATTCCTTTCATCGGTTCAATTTAATTGCGTTGCGTCAGGTCACCATGGCGACCACACTGTTCCTCGTCATAAACATCAATTTAAAATCATAAGAGACTATTCAAAGGGAAGGGAATATTTCCATTTCGTTATTAAGCCGATAGCAACATGGCTCATCGAGTTGGGGAGACATGTTATGAGCACTCAACTTGTTTAATAATGTAATTTATAGTAACTAGAAGTGGTCAATTATTATGAAAATAATGTTTAAAGAGAATAAAAGCATCTGGAAATCAGGTTGGTCTTATAATTGATTCTTAAGGTTTAATCAGCGTAAAATTCACGTAATACCATTCTTGAGAACTGGGCGTATTAAAAATACCTGCAACTTAATATGTCATTATGCAAAATGCAGTACAAAATCTATAATCAGTTTTATCTACAGAATATAATGACATTCAATGTCGATGAGCAGTTAAAAAGTAAATCATGCACTATATTTCAAAAAAGGAAATCTTGGTAGAGACTTTGTGTTTCAAACTGATCATAAATATTCACAATCAAAAATTGCCCGTAGGAAGTTTCACATCAAAGAAACATTCACATAACATTGTCATGATTGTATGGAAATTAAGAGGAATATAATACGAATGACATATAGCAATTTAAAGGAATGTGCTTGAAAACAGAGGAACATACTGAAGAGCAGAGTTTTATAATGACGCAAAAGAATTTTAGATTTATATATATAATATATATACACCACTTCATTTGTCGTTTTTAAGAGTTTGTTACCGCGAATAGTGCTTGAATTCCAGTCTCAAGAGTTAACAATAATTTTCATGAATAAAATATATGTAATTTCTTTTTTTCTGTCAGTTCATATGGGCGTTTAAAGCAAAACATAGTTCATTGGATATTGTGTTCAAGTTATTCCTTAACTTTTTTAGATACGGTTGAAAATAGTCCAAAGGGTTATGATAATGCATGAATATATATATATATGGGAAATATATGCGTTATAAATAAAAATATCATATAAATACATGTATATATAGATATATATTCATGTTCATCGTTTTCCATCGATTGCTTTCTCTTTTGGAGTGGCGCAGTCTTCTGCAGACCTGTCTATTATGTAGAGTAACTATATAGTAACAATAGTTCCTATTCAAAGAATTTTATACCCTTCTGCTTCGGAAGTTGACCATCCAATGAACTATTCCTATTTATTGTATATAAGAGTTGGAGAGTGATAGAGAGAGATAAGCAAATCTTATTCATATTTCAGAATCTCTCTCACCGATCTCTCAACCCAGCCCCAATGTAGATAGTTTGACCTTTTTGTGGAATATTTGAATCTTTTATTAGGCGTTATCCGTGCAAAAATGTCGCCTGAATATTTTATTCGGCTTTCTTTCAAAGCCACTGAGAGTTTCATGGTCATCATTATGAATACACAATCTGCCGCTTATGCCCAGCCTATACCACGTAAGCCTACATCCGTTCTTGGCGTCGATCTTCTTTTACATTTTCCCCCTTTTTTATATTTTTGATAGAAATACATGAGTATGTGCATAATCTTTATTGATTGCTCTCTGTATTTCTCTTACGTTTGGCACGCAATACTTTCATATCGGATAAAGATTAAAGCGCCTAGGGCTCATCTACCCATTTTGCCATACAGAAAGTAAGACTTTTAAAACGGGAAAGTATGGGAAAAGATGAAAGAGATCCGAATCTTAAGTAGCCCATGCATCTTTTTTTTTTTTTTTTTTGGGGGGGGGGGGATTCAGGACATTATTAATTAAATGATGACAAAGATATAACATATCGAATGTGAAGAAGTAGCATCCTAATACATGTTTATTCTTTTCAAAACATTTTCTTGACCACGAGATCCCCCTTTTTATATTTATATATATTTATAATCTGGCGTCGCATGGGTCAAGTTACGTTGAATGTATAGTACATGTACTCAGGCAGCTTTAAGTTAAATAGATGCATACATGCTGTATGCACCCTTCCCTTCCCCGTACTTCTGCATCGTAACTGTGGAGTTGTGGTTTTTTCGTAGTAAGTTTTTAAATCATTATATATCCAAATATTTATTTTGTAACTAAAGACTTAAGAGAAAAGAAATACATCACTATTTGTCAGGCCGATGGTACCCTATGTCCTCTGAAAGAGTTATACACTTTGCCCATGACTTTTCCCATTATGATGTTGCAATAACGAACATAAAGTACATGTATCAATAAATAAAACGACATTAAAAAAATACTTCAAGTTACCGGCAATGAATTTACATTATAGTTCATAATCATTTTGTTTTGTCAGGCCTATGTTTTCCATGATTCTTATCCACATTTTGTCATTACAGATAGCAGTTTCATTCTGGCAAACGCGAGGGTTGTGGATTACCCTATAGTATATAGCAACGATGGGTTTTGTAAGATGACAGGCTTCAACCGAGCCGACTGCATGCAAAGAAGTAGCACCATCAATTTCATGTATGGAGAACTGACCAATCAAGATGGCGTTAAAGCAGTCCAAGAGGCCTTCGAAAAACAAGACGCGGTACAGGTGGAGTTACTCATCTACAAAAAGAGCAGTAAGTCAGAGATTATTGATTTATTCTTGATAGGCTAACTGTTTTCAGTACTTCTTCTCCTCCTCCTTTTCCTTCTCCTCCTAACGATACTGATACTTATATATGTGCTGTTATTACTAATACTACTACTACTACTACTACTACTACTACTACTCCTTGCACCCATGCTCCTGCTCCTCCTACTACTACTTTTACTACTACTACTACTACTACTACTACTACTTCTACGACTTCTACTACTACTACTACTACGACGACGACGACGACGACGACTTCTACTAATAGTACTACTACTACTACGACGACGACGACGACGACGACTTCTACTACTACTACTACTGCTGCTACTACTACTACTACGACTACTGCTACTAGGCCTACTACTACTACTACTTCAACTACTACTACTATTACTACTTCTACTAGTACTAGTACTACTACTACTGCTGCTGCTGCTTCTACTATTACTACTACTACTACTTTTACTAGTACTACTACTACTACTACTACATGCATTACTTCTACTATATGGCATGCATGACTTCCGACCGCACGAAATTCCCACTGTTGAATCGTAAGCATATATATAATTATGACATCTGAATTATGCATGTGTAGATTCGAATGAAGCGTAATACATTATACATTTTCTATCAAGATGACCATAGCAGGTTGCCAACTAAAATTTGACGTTAGATTTACGTAGTGCAATATTAAGCTTGGGGAAAGTATTCTACGAAACACAATTTACTTTACTAAAAATATATGCACTTGTAATAAATTCAAGTTTTTATACACCTTGACAGCTGCCGACTCACCAGACAGATGTAAATTAAGATATGAGTGACGTGCATTACACCTTATATATGCCAAAATAAATATCTGGAAGCCAAATCATAAAATTTATATATTCTCTATTTTTATTTTTTATTTTTTGGTTTTGTTTTGGTTACTCATTTATCATTCATGACCAAACATAAAACGATTGAACGGTGCAAGGACTGTCGGTTTAAAACTCATTTATATTCATAGTTTGTCTCGCGTTCACCTCATAAAACAAATGACTTTATCGCGGTATTGTCTGTCTCATTAAATTCTTAATAAGATATCTGCCAGTGATGATCGATGTCCCTTCTGCTCTTTTGAATGTCTAAGATTTTTCATCTGTAAAAAAATCATTTTGTTAAATGGCTATGCGTGTAACGTCAGCTAAATCTTGGTTATTTAAGTTAAAAAATACCCAAATAAGGACATTAAACCTTGATTTGAAGAAAGAAATATGCAATCATCCTGAATAAGACGAAAATGAAGGAAAATCTTTGAAAGAATGATAAAACATACGGATTAGTATTCCTTTGTTTGTTTGTTCGTTTTCATGTATGTCTTCAGGGTTTTTTTTCACAAAAATGCGACATATACACCATTTCGGAAAGTGAGATCGTGAAAACGGTTGCATATAAAGAAACCAATGGTGGTTTATATTAATATTCATTGATGCAATTACCGTTTTCAGAAAAAAAAAGTTAATGCGCATATTTATACTAAAATTATAACCTCTATCACTTTGGTTACCAAGTCTTTGGGGAGATGGTTTCCATCATCTCAAATATATATATATATAAGAAAACTCCTAAATATAATCTTCACAGTTACTTCGATAAAAGTCATTAGAAGTTCCATCAATTATGCAGAATGCCCTCTCACCGACCAGAGGATGCCCTATAGTACTAAGTTTAACCTCTTGATCGTATTATGTTCACCGCATCATAATTATGTTCGTCACAGAATGGCTACCTCCCAGGTCACACATTTAAATGTAACACATTCGACATCTTTGTGAAATTAGGGTGAATTTTCGGTCACTACGTGACATCGATGACATTAAACTCACTCACGATTCAGGGATAGATTGTAAGGGTGACGGTCACACTCTCCAAAATTAAAGCAATTCGATTATTTGCTAATTAAGATCAAGCTTTATGAGCGTGTGAGGAATATCATAAAACAACTTGCACGATTTTGTTGTAGTCCAAAGTATAAACACATACAGAATACGGAACTATCTATCTCCGTTACTTTGGTTCCAGTTTGCAGTGAGATCAAAATTTTACGGTGGATAGTATTTACTCTTCAGGTTATTAATGCTCTAATTAATGCTCTAATTTTAACCAATTTCTCACAAATACTTGAAGTGAGCGTAATTATTAGTTCAGTTTCATTCGATTTTATATCAAGGTACAGGAAAATAACCAAAGTGTATGAATCATTCTCCACAATTTTAATAGTTAACTAAGCCACGAATGGATGACTAACACGTCTTCTGAAGGAAAAGACAATGTGATTCGTGATCTCAGGGTGTTCACTCTGCATTACGAATGTGTAACTATGCAGGTGCTAGAATGGAGGCGTCGAATAAAAAGTTTGCAGACAAGTTAGGTGACAATTTCCAAGCAAGCATTTCCATTTAATAAAATGTTTCCAACAAATTTTCAAATCTGCCAATAGGAAATATGATTTTACCTTTAGAGTGACGCTCCTGTCATGATCGTTCCATAATCTTAAACTATACCCTCTATTTTTTCCAGGGAAAAGCCAGAATTTTATGCAATTGAAGCGTATTGAAGCGTAAGCATGGGAAATTGGGGAAAAAAAACATATCTCCAAACCTGAGGGAATGCAATCGTCTGCTTCGCGGTTTAGGGAGGTGAACTTTTGAAAATCAAGGACATCAGACCCTAAATAATACCTTCACAAAACCTGTATTCCTACTTGATGAGGTGCAAGGTGTTACCCATCACTTACATTGAGGGGGTGTAAAGGTGTTACCCATTACTCCGACGTCATTTCTCGTGACTGATGATACTGTGAAGCTGCCTATCCTACCAACCCTCGGGTGACTCGTAAACACATGACGGTGTTAACTTGTCTACCTTCGTGAGAAAAACTCGACCCGATTCGTTAATAATTCAGCAAACTGTGATTGGCTAACAATTCACCTTTGTCGGCTCCCATATTTTAGGGTGATGACAAAGAACAAAGAATGATGTATTTTTGGGTAAAATTCTTTTATATTCAAAATTGAGTAACATCCACGTTAAGCGAAGCATATCGACTCAAGGACTGAAAAGTGTATCTTAAATGGCAAAAATACAACAGAAGTAAAGAACGTATTAGGGGGTTAAAAATCGTTTCTGAAATGTTTATACCCAAACTGAGAAACATTATGTAAGACAATGTATATAAGATTGAAGCATTATGGATTGAAAAATAAAGTATGTGAAATATAAGTTAGAAAGATTTTGAAAATGAAATAAATTCTTACATATTTTCAGTTCCACTGAGTTAAACTTCGATGTATACCAACACGTCTCTGATGAAAGACCAAAAACTGATGTTCCATCCAGACCTCCTTATCATATAACTAGTTTGTTTGATCATAACTTAATTCTAAATTGAATTAATTAAAATAAATTCTACGAGTACAATCAATCTTTCTTCATTGTGTCCTAGAAACGGACAACCCTATTAAACTTTTAGAAGACGCGGGAGAGTTGCGCACATTATGACGTAACGCATGGTCAGAGAGTTCTAAATTCATTATAACTATCATCTTTCTCCCCTTTTTTTCTTCTTTTCCCCCATTATTTGACCAATATCTGCGTGACGCCCGAAATCACACAACACACACCCACACACACGCACACACAACAGAATTGTCATCCCTCCTTCGAATTTTTTGAAAACTTGAACTGGGTCTTTCCATGGAGGAAGCCCGGGCACATCCCCTCAATCCTCTTCATCATTGCCTTGAAACTATATGTCCCGACGACTCACTATACCAGATACGTGTAGGCCTACACTCACAGAGTTCTATCGCCTAATGAAGAACCAGCCAATGCCAATCTCTGATCACCGACTGGCACAGTATGATCAGTGATCGATCACTCATTCACCCAATTTGAACTAAGATACATCTCTTTGTATTAAGCGATCTCTCATTAGAGTGATCGATCGCCTGATCTGTGTCGTCTGCATCCGACTTACGTGTAAATTAGTCCCATCTCAAGGAAGAGCATTGGTGGCAGGCGGCCAGTAACGTTAGACATAGAGGATGATCTGTCTTGGATAATGCATTCTTGTGAACTCTGGCAAATTGTATTATTTGAGAACGGTGGGGTAGCGTGGGTTTAACATGTAGTGACGGGGATTTTTATCTAAGTGGGTGAAAGACAGAGATTACGGGAGATAACCCTTCCCCGTACAGATAAGTTTAAGCGGAAATGTACATTTTGAAAGTACTAACGATAGAAATTCTGAAGCTTTCTTTCCTTTTGTTTTATTTAATTGAGTGGCATGTGCCCCCATCTCGGCGCTTCACCACTCAGAAAAAAATGTATCGGTAATTTTGCATGTACAGAAATTGGGACTATAAGCCTGACACCACAAAAAAAAAATATTGTGCGCTAACAAGAGACGGTTCGTTTTTGCTAAAAAAATTGTTAGATTTGTACAATTTTTTCTCACATTATTCAAACACATCGGAAATTTTTTCACATGAAACCAATTTCAAACGTGTGCTGTTGGAACAGGTTATGTATTTGCTCCTCGCCAAGATAAAGCATCGCTTGAAAGCATCTGTGGTTTTTATAACTATTCGTATTCACGAAGCCTAATCAAACACAAGCCTCATCCGGGAGCGGTCACGGGACAGCATACTACATCAAAACAGTTCCCAGAATATATCCCACACTATTCAGACAGGAATTTTAGATTTTCTTCTTTTTTTTTTACTTGGGATGGGGATGGGGGGTAAATTTGTCCTATGGATCTCAGCTATGAAAGGTTCGATCTAGATTCAATATTAAATGTCATGGAGCCGCAAAACGGAAATTCTGATTTTGCATGCTTGGTGTCAAAACATGCGTAAGCTCAGACAAGGGAACAAGGGTCATGGAAGTAGGCGTTGTGACCTTATAAGGTCGTGAATGTTGGACAAAGGGGGAGGGGACAAGCAAACTTTTTCCCATGAAAGGAGGTGATTCAAAAATATTTTAAAAGGGCTTACTGCGATTTTATAAGCAGAACTTTTGGTCAATGCATACGCAAAGTGGAAAGGAAATCTAAATATTGCATACCAAAGCATAGCCTGTAATGCTGCTCGAGAATCTGATTGGTCAATACTTGAATGGATTTATTTGTTCATTATACAGATTGATCAATGACATACCGAGAGAACCATACCATTATAAGCGCCTTATACCCCTTTCAAATCAAACACTCACCTGCTTAAGTTTAGAGTTACTCGGGAAAAGGTTTGGTTTGAAAGGGACAAAGGCAAAGTCACCCGCTTAACTTCCCCGCATAACTTCTCCACCTACCGAGGTGGAGAAGTTAAGCGGGTGAAGAGAGTTTCAGCGGGTGACCTGGTGACCTGGTGAGTGGTTGGTCTGAAAGGTCGGCGTAGAACTTAAGCGGGTGAAATACGTCAGAGGTCAATTATCACTTCCGCCCTGTCACCGAGTCTGTACCACAGAACTCCTAAAGGAGTTCTGTGGTCTGTACACAAATACGCGCGCCCTGAATGACCTGACTTGCGGACGAACGAACGTGGAATTTGTAACCAAGGGCAACTTCCCCGCGTAAGTGAGGTCGGTCTGAATGGTGCTCCTGTACTTCCCTGCGTAACCTAAGGAATTCGTGCTCGTAAAATGTGAAGGTTTTCACCGGGGAAGTTAAGCGGGTAAACTGGTTTGAAAGGGGTATGAATCTGGTCATGTTCTTTTCTCTCCTTCTCTCTTTTCTCTCTCTTTCCCTTTCACCACCTCTTCTCTCTATAAGTTCCCCTTCTCCCCCCCCCTTTTTTGTTTTTTCTCTCTCCCTCTCACTCACTCACTATCTGTCTCTATGTCTCTCTCTTCTACCGTCTTCTCCTCTTCCTCACTCTCTTTGTATGACCATCCATTACTATCAACGTGAAACAATTGAATGTCAAGCTGCTGACATATTGATAGGAATATCGTGAGACCATTGCTGTCTCACTAATCTCCAAGTGATTGAATGACGGATGTAAAGTGTGTCGTCGATTAGAGTTCCGTTTACCATCTCATAGAGTATGTACGTCATATGAAACCTGCCTGATAACCACGAACAAGGGCTGCGATCGAGAGGGGGGGGGGGGGGGGGTGTAGATGGTTATGAATATTCATTTATTCTAGACCAGGGTCGAACATATATTTTACCCATAATATGATTTGCTTAGATAACACATGACATCAGAGGCGAGAAGCTGTGTACAGTGTATTACATTTGTGGATAGAGGGAGCCCTATAATTTTGCTGCTCATAGACACACGTGTCTTTTCTAGACGTCATCTTGTGGATGCACCGATAATTTGTACTTTTTTGTGATAAGCCCAATGTTGTTGAACCGCTTGCATCTTACACAGTACCAACTATGCTATGGTCTCACAACTCGGCTTTTGTACGGTGTCCACTAAGATATTTTGGGATTTGCTATATCGTCACTTACAGTTCAACAACAACGGTTTTCAGTGACTCTGTCATCTCTTCAACTAGGTCAAGATGAGTGTTTTCGACCAAATGGAAAGTGTGAAACCAGAAGACTCTGTCAGCAATATCAAGTCTGGTGCCAGTGCATCTTCAAGTTCCAGTTCCCGCTTACGAGCCAAGGCCATGGCTCGTAGAGCAGCGTTGGCAGCTGAAGCTGAGGCTCTACGCCTAAAACAGGAACTGGAGATTGAGCAACTTAAACTTGAGCAGAGAAGACACCAGCTTGAGTTGCAGACTCAGTTAGATATTGCTAAAGCTGAAGAGGTAGTTTATAGTAGCCTGTTTGAGGAAGAGAAGTCACAGGTTAGTCATGATAGTGAGCTGTTTATCAACGTTGGCAAGCGACGAGCCAGACCTCAAGTCCAGGAACAAGATGTTACGATTCCACTTCCTGTCCAGTCACGCTCAACTCCAGTTAGACCTGCTGTTAAAGAGGACTGTCAGATGACTTCTTCCCCTCAACAGACTATAGGGGTCCATCAGCAAAATCAGCGTTTGCTAGAAGCTATCAGCTTGAACAATGTTGACATTGTTCGGTTCAACGGTGATCCTTTGCGCTATTTCGAGTTTAAAACCTCCTTTGACAACCTTATTGGATCATCTTCCCTAGATGATGGCTCGAAGTTACTCAAGCTTTACCACAGCTGTGAAGGAGAAAGCAAATATCTTATTCAGAGCTGTATGGTCATGGATCCTTCTGAAGGTTATAACAAGGCAAGGGCCTTGTTAGAAGAGCGTTTTGGTAACAAGTTTAAGATTTGTGAAGCTTGGGTGAGAAAGCTGACCTCTGGACCAAGTCTGCGAGGCAACGACAAGAAAGGTCTCCAGAAATTTGCTGATGAGTTGCGGATATGCAATGAGACACTGAAGGCTCTTCATATGATGAAAGAGATGGGAAGTCAGCATCAGCTTGTTAGGATTGTAGAAAGACTTCCTTACCATCTTAGAAGTCGATGGTTGAGATATGTGAAGGACATTCGTCATCAGGAACGGTCACCAAGTATTGATGACGTGGTGAGATTTGTAGCAGACGCTGCTGAGGAAATTAATGACCCAGTCTATGGTGGACTGTTTGAAGATAAGAAGCGGGAAACGCAAAAGCCTAAGAGTCCAGTGTCAAAGAGCAGTAGATCCTTTACTTCTCATGATGTCAATTTCGCTAGATCTGACACCCAAGTGAAAGAATGTGTGCTTTGCAGTCAAGATCATGAGCTGTTCGGATGCAAAGACTTCAAAGCCATGAAGCCAGAGGAACGATTCACCTTGGCTAAGGAGAAGCGTCTGTGCTTCAATTGTTTGAAAAGAGGACATGTTTCGGGCAAGTGCAATCTTAATCGGACATGTTCTGTTAAGGGATGCAACAGGAAACATACACGATTTCTTCATATTGGTAAGAAGCCCAAAGAAGATGTTGCTGTGCCTGCATGTGCCTGAGCCTGATCAGAAGGGGCCTGAAGTTACAGCACACAATTCCTTTGCTGAGAGTAGTAGTAATGCCACAGGGGCCGGCAGCTTCAGGATTGCCTTGCCAATAGTTCCAGTAGAGGTTAGGGCTGTGTATGCTGATGTAACTACTGTTGTTAACACCTATGCCTTGCTGGACTCGGGATCTACTACTTCTTTCTGCACAGAGAAACTTGCTGAAAGGCTTGGTGCAAGGGGTCGAAGGAAGGTGTTATCTGTTTCCACGTTAGAAAATGCCCACAGTAGCATGGACTGTAATGTTGTCAGTCTCTCAGTCAAGAATCCTGCAACCTATCATGAGATTGATTTACCCCAAGTTTACACTAGGAAGGCCATTAACATTAGCAGCAAGAATATTGCTACGAAAGCAGATGTGCAGAAATTGGAACATCTTCAGGATTTGGACTTTCCTTCTTCGTGCAGTGACCTTCTTGATGTTGACCTTTTAATAGGTCAGGATGTACCAGAGGCCTTGCAACCTCTTGAGGTGAGAAGTGGACCACCTAATGAAGTGTATGGAGTCAGGACTGTCTTGGGATGGACTCTAAATGGTCCATTAAGAGACTCTGGTAACCTTGATGAATCTATCCATACTACCAGTTTCATTTCAAGCGATGATGGGCTGGAATCTCAGTTGAAGCTGCTGTGGTCATTAGATTCTACAGAAATGTTGCATGATCAGTCAAAAGGTTTGTCAGTGAATGACAAGAGGGCACTTGCAGTATGGAATGACACCATTAATTTGAAGAATGGACATTATGAGCTCTCTATTCCATTTAGAGATGATCCAGCAGCACTACCAAACAACTACCAAGTCGCACTCAACAGACTTGATTCTTTGTCAAGGAGACTCATGAGGGATGAACAGTTGCATGTGAAATACACAAAAGAGATGCGGTCACTTCTGGAAGAAGGTTATGCAGAAGAAGTGGATGAGGAGAAAGTTCACACAGACCATCCTACATGGTACCTGCCGCATCACCCTGTGCTGAACCCAAACAAGCCAGACAAGACTAGGATAGTATTCGATTGTGCTGCAAAATGTCAGGGCAAATCCTTGAATGATGCCGTCTTGCCAGGGCCAGATATGACAAATAAACTGTTGGGAGTACTGTTGAGATTTAGGCAGGAGCCCACTGCTGTAATGGCCGACATCCAGGCGATGTTTCACCAAGTACGTGTACCACCAGAAGAGCGTGACATGTTAAGGTTTCTATGGTGGCCTGATGGAGCGTTGGATCAAAGACCCCAGGTGTACCGTATGTGTGTACACTTGTTCGGTGGGACGTGGAGTCCAAGTTCCTGTAGCTTTGCCTTGAAGAGAACAGCAGAGGACCACAAGGATGAATTCAGCCCAGATGCTGTCAGTGCTGTAGCCCACAACTTTTATGTGGATGACTGCTTAATTTCCTGTGAGACTAAAAAAAAGGCAGTAGAAATTGTGGCTGAATTGAGAAGTCTGCTAGAGAAGGGAGGCTTCAAGTTGACTAAATGGACTAGTAATGATGCTGACGTCCTTGCCTCGATTCCTAAGCAGGATAGAGCCAAGAAGGTTAAAGGGTTGGACTTAAATCGTGATGCTCTACCTATTGAGCGAGCCCTTGGTACTGAGTGGAATACAGAGCTAGACTACATCACCTACAAGATTACGCCCAAAGACAAGCCATTGACTCGTAGAGGGCTATTGAGTGAGGTAGCTTCAGTATATGACCCATACGGATTTGCTGCACCATTTGTCTTGTATGGAAAGATGTTACTTCAGGAACTAACAACAATAAAGTTAGGATGGGATGATCCCATTCCTGATGAGTATCGTGTCAGGTGGCAAAGATGGAAGGAAGAGCTACCTCTTATGGAAGATGTTAAGGTGAGCAGATGCTATAGACCATACGACTTTGGACGAGTGATGGAGTATCAGCTGCATCATTTTTGTGATGCTTCGGAGAAGGCTTACGGAGTTGTTACTTATCTTCGCATGAAGAACAGCTATGGACAAGTTTCATGCAACATAGTTATGGCCAAGTCACGCCTAGCTCCTCTCAAGAAAGTCACACTCCCAAGATTGGAACTCATGGCTGCAGCACTGGCCGTAAACATGGAAATGATGATCAAACATGAACTTGATCTGCCTCTGAGTGACTCGGTGTACTGGACAGACAGCACTATTGTGCTTCATTACATCAATAATGAGGAGAAGCGTTTCCACACCTTTGTCGCCAATAGGGTAACATCTATTAGAGATGGATCAGAACCAAGGCAGTGGAGGCACGTGAGCTCTGACATGAACCCTGCCGATGATATTACTCGAGGGTTATCTCCTAATAACATGCATGGACGATGGCTAAGGGGACCTGAGTTCCTGTATGCTGATAATGATCAGTGGCCGAAATCTCTTGTGCTACAGGAAGATAAGCTGGAAGATGACCCAGAAGTAAAACGCAAACAACATCGTGAAGGGAAGGAAGTATTCTCAGTTGCACATTCTGAGCATGAAGATGTCATTGAAAGACTGTTGAGAAGGTACTCTTCTTGGTTTCGAATGAAGAGGGCTGTAGCATACATCCTGAGAGTCAAGAGGTACTTACGATGGAAAGCAGGTCACAAGGTCAAGTTTGATAGATGTTATATGAGTCAACCTTTGACTGTGTTGGAGCTAAACGAAGCTGAGCACGCTGTTATCCGCTATGTGCAGAAGAAGCACTTCAAGAATGAGTATGAGCTCTTAGAACAGAAGAAGATGACAGAGATGAAAGATGATGGTCTGAAATCAAAGAGAAACAGGCTGCTGAAATCAAGCCCCTTGTCAAGACTTGATCCAGTAATGACAGATACCGGACTGTTATGTGTAGGGGGGCGCCTCCAGTACAGCACAGTAGATGAAGGTTACAAGCATCCAATAATACTTCCTAAGAAACATTGTGTTGTGGATGTGCTTGTAAGAGATTGCCATGAACAATGTGGTCATTCTGGTCAGGAATATGTCTTGGCATGCATAAGGAAACACTACTGGATAGTAGGAGGACGTTCAGTTGTGAAGGACGTATTGCGGAGATGTATTGTTTGTAAACGTCAGTCATCACAGCCGATGAAGCAGAAGATGTCACGTTTGCCAAGGGAAAGAGTGACTCCAGATAAACCTCCATTTTCATTTGTGGGGGTAGATTGCTTTGGCCCATTTGTTGTGAAGCAAGGACGAAAACACCTCAAGAGATATGGATGCATTTTTACATGCTTGGTTCTGAGAGCAGTGCACATTGAAGTTCTCCATGCTATGGACACGGACTCCTTTATTAACGCATTGGAGCGATTCATTTCCAGACGAGGAAGACCAGAAGTTATATGGTCAGACAATGGTAGTAACTTCATAGGGGCAGAGAGAGAACTGAGAGAGGGAATTAATTCTTGGAATCAGCACCAGATTCAACAATTCCTACTCCAGAGACAGATTACCTGGAAATTCAACCCGCCTACAGCTTCCCATATGGGTGGAGCTTGGGAGCGTCAAATAAGGACTGTACGCAAAATTCTGAATGCTCTCATGAGGCTGCAAACTATTCATGACGAAGGGTTGACAACGCTGATGTGTAAGGTAGAATCCACGATCAACGGGAGACCTCTTACTGTGGTGTCTTCAGACCTGAGGGATCCGGAACCTCTAACGCCAAATCACCTTCTACTGCTAAGGCCTAATGCTGAGCTACCGCCTGGGGTGTTCGACGATAGTGACCTCTACTCGCGTAAAAGATGGAAACAAGTACAACATATGGCTGATGTGTTTTGGAAGAGATGGTCGAAGGAATATCTGCCATCATTACAACAGCGTCAAAAGTGGTTCGATGAAGTGAGAAATATCGCTGTGGACGACATAGTACTGGTAGTTGATGATATGCCACGCAACAAATGGCTGCTTGGTAGAGTACTAGAGGTCTGTTCTGGAAGTGATTCACTCGTTCGCTCAGCAAAGGTGAAAACAGTTACAGGTGTTTTGACGCGACCTATCCAGAAATTGTGTTTATTGGAAACCGTGGAAAACCTGCACATCTGAAGTTTGCTTGAAGTTAAATAGGATACAGTGTGGCTTGGTGAATGTGAAGTTAGCAGTCAAGTGAATAAGTTTGTGTATTGTTAGAAATATGCTAGAAGCATCAGAAAATGATTTGTGGAGTCATTGGAAAGTGAAATTTTTTTTTTTGTTGCATCTTCGAATTCGCGAATTCAACCATGGAAATTTGTAGCCTTCAAGTTTGAGCGCCAAGGTGGATATTGACTTTGGATCTCCGTCATTCTAAGCATACAGTAGCTGATCACAGATTCTATGGACACGAGTGTCAGCACATGAAATGCATGAATTTCACTCACTGAAGAGATATTGGACTCTGACTTTTTGAACTTTTAACCAAGTTCCATCTGAACTCAAAGACTCTTATTACTGAAAGATTATCTTTCATTGAATTTGTTAATCTTTTGTAAATTGTTAACATTATTCCTGCATGAAAAGGCATTGCAGAAAACTAGCAATATTTTCGATCATTAATTATTTCACTTCTGGGCCTTTTGGCTTACTGCAAATTTCATGTTGATTTAGGTGAAAGTACACCAAAGTCAATTTCTCTCACAGTATTCATAATGTAAATTGAATGCATTTTCATGACATTGATGATATTGTCATTGTTACTGCATGAAATCTGAAAATGCTACAAGAATAGTTGTACATTGTGTTATACATGTATTGCAATATTTGGATCCAGATTATTCTCAAGGTAATTTTGGCTCCACATACATGTACAAGAAATGTAAGTAGATAGTCATTTAAATGTGCCTTTGGATTTATGCCTTAAAGCAGTGTCTGTTGATGTATGTTATAAATAACAGATTTGTGTTCAAATTTCAAGTTTTTAAACAGGACAGATTTAAGGACAAAAGGTCTAAGACAAACTACATTGCATGTCTTTTATGCTTTTCTTAAATTTAGTGTAAACTACATCAGTGATCACACTGAAGTGATATTGATCTTAATTTTATTTTTGAAGGTACATGTATCCATCAAGAAAGATTTAATTGAGCTGTTACTGGTGTATTTTATTGATCAAATGTTAAAGTTTATTTAGACAAAGGTTAAAATGAAGTCATGTAAATGCCAGGTGCAATGTATGGAATTATTCAAGCTCCACTTTTTGAGAACTGCATTGGTATATACATATGTGATAACATGCATAATATTTAAACTTTGCTTTGCAATGTTTTATTGGATATATTGGATGAATTTCAGGATTTTAGGTGTAAATTCATGAAATCAAAGTGACATTTCAGTTATACAACACTTGAGGCTCAGGAATTTATTAATGTCAGAATTAGTGACATAGTCTGAAAGACAACATTTTGGGTTTGAAGAGGTAAATAGATCTGTTTGAAATTACTGTGTGCTTTATTTGTTGGAAGAAAACATGAACATCTTTAGTCATATTCATTGTCAAGAAAATTATTGAATTATTGCATTATTGGTGGGGAATACATTTAGTGAATTATCTGAACTGTGTGAATAGTTAGATAGTAAATGTTCACTTTAGAACTTCACATTTAAGGGGCCGGGATGTAGATGGTTATGAATATTCATTTATTCTAGACCAGGGTCGAACATATATTTTACCCATAATTTGATTTGCTTAGATAACACATGACATCAGAGGCGAGAAGCTGTGTACAGTGTATTACATTTGTGGATAGAGGGAGCCCTATAATTTTGCTGCTCATAGACACACGTGTCTTTTCTAGACGTCATCTTGTGGATGCACCGATAATTTGTACTTTTTTGTGATAAGCCCAATGTTGTTGAACCGCTTGCATCTTACACAGTACCAACTATGCTATGGTCGCACAACTCGGCTTTTGTACGGTGTCCACTAAGATATTTTGGGATTTGCTATATCGTCACTTACAGGGGGGGGGGGGGGGGCGGGGGATACCCCTGCTGTCGGACGTTTTGAAAAATCTCAAAACATACATTGATACGGACTTAATGCTTCATAACTATCATCTTTAGAGCCCTGTAGATCTCCAGAATGGAAAGTTTCAGTATTTCCAAATGAAAAAATCGTTTACCTCGGTCTCTATATCTCACTCGCATACAAACCTCAGGCATAACAAGAAATAGCCACCCCCGGTCATGGTTTCAAATGGTTTGGTAAAGTCTGTTCCTCATGCCTCAGCATTGAGCCGTCTATATACGTTCTTTCGTTAGTAGGATATGCCCTTCAAAGATAGTTGACCTGTCATGGTTTCTGGGTAAAAGCAGATACGGTTGTTAAACATCCGACGTCAATAGAATACAGCTATCATTATGGCATTTGTTACAAAATTAATTGATTATTGATGATAGACTGGTATGAAAACAATATCCGGAGACAATTCTTTTTTTTTCCACCTCAAGAATATTGAGAATCATATATATTGTATATTTCCCCAAAACAAAATATTTAGTTAATTCCATTTAATTAAATAAAAAAATTAACATGTTTACCTGCATGTTTGTGTTAACTTATCCTTTAATGTTAATTGTCTTCACAATATTATGAGTTTTTTTTTAAACATCTGCCCCGCTAGAGATATCATCATATACGTTATGAAGGGATCGATTATGATAAATATTAAATTCACGATGCAAAGTGTCAAGTGATATTTAGCAATTTTAGCAATAATTGACTTCCTGCAAATAAAATTACAGAGTTAATTATGAAATTAAATCAAACCAAATATCGACATTTCAAAGCAGTTCCCATTGGTAGAAAAGTACGGGAGGTGTTGAATCATGCACACGGCCTATCTGAACAAATTTGATATTCTTTCGTTTGTTTGTTGAAGTTGATTTTCTAAAGACTAGGCTACAGTTCTTTGTTTCTAAAAATATATGTTGATGATGTAGACTGGTTTACATGCATGATTTCTCTAGAAAAATGTGGATCTGTATAGCTGTCCAACTTTATGAGGTCTATTTTAGGTCTATTTTATTAGGTTTATTGTTTTTGACAATATCATATAGAATGTTAATGTTAAACAGACATGATGATATGTAAACAAATTTTTAGGCATTTTACTCCCAGTGTTAAAGATCGTAAAATGCCTAAAGATTTGTTTACAAATTAAAATTCCTCCCATCAAGCTTCTTCGTTTACTAGACATGATGAAAATTTGAAATGTATATGTGATGTAAATCAGTTTGTTCGAGAAAAGATGGAATTATTACCAACCATAAAACATGTGAAATGTTAATTAGCATTCCCCGTCATTGCATTACTGTAACAATTGACAAATTTTCTCCATGTCTCTCTCTCTCCGTTTCTTTCTCTCTTTCTATTTGTCTCTCCCCGTCTTTCCCCAGGGACGCCGATGTGGACCTTAGTACAGATCGCGCCCGTGAAAGATGACAGGGATCAAGTAGTCTTATTCCTCTGTGTATTCAAAGACATCACGGCACTCAAGCAACCAATTGAAGATGAATCAGCTAAGGGTATGATATTATAATGTTCTTGCTTTCTCGCTTCGACACAGGTCATGCGAACTATATAGAACTTGAATGAGTAATGTGAACTAAATATAGTTCACTATCAATATGTTGTAATGTATGATAAGATAAATGTGATTGACTGTTAGAAACTCCCAGGGATTTACACTAACTTATAAAATCTATTCCTACAACTAACTGATAAGGAATTTAGGGTTGCCAAGAGGGAAGAATGTGTCTATTTTGATGAATATTATATATATCATTATATATAGTACTGGTCAAAATTATTAGAACACCTGCTAAAATGAACGAATTTAATGTTCATTGATATAACAGTTCTTTATTACCACAAATTCTGGTCCATGAATTAAGAAATTGGGTGTTGCCAGACTATAAGAAAGCCCTAGACTATCATGATGCCCGATATAAGCAAAATTTCAGTCGGAAGTCAATACCCCCGGCCCCATGCACCACATACAGCCATTACAGCTTGACATTTCTCGAGCATTATGTTAATGTCTTTGCATAACTTTTTTTAAAACAAAGCTTAGAATCCGTTTCACCATTTATGGAAAGTGATTCTCTGTGAGGTATTTTGATAGTCAATATGTTGATTCGGTATATCCCAATTTTATTGATCAGGTTCAAGGTCTTGATTTTGGCCTTTTAGGGGTGACCCCTACATCATTTTTGAACCATGGGTGCCTCTTTTCGTGCAACTTGTTCCTCCATCAGTTTTGAATGATTGCCTTCTTGTTGATCGTTGATCCTGGCCCTTAAACTTTACTGGTAAACTTATTGTAACTTAAATGGTAACTCGGGAAACTTTTCAAATCAAATTTTAGATGACCTTCCATGAATTTCAAGAAAGAATTATTTCTGTCAGGGCTCCGCTGGTTTTGCACAAGTGCAAAAAAGCGAATAAACATATTGGGGAAATTCCCCAATCCTATCGTCAAGAGACGCGTATCCCCATTGCACGTCACCACAGCTTACAATGTAATCCTCATGAATAATAAATTCTAGTAGACATGGTTCATGATCATCACATATCACTCATCTGTAATTCATTCTGATAAGTTGTCACGTAATTAAAAAGAAAAAGTTATGAATAAATGTAAATGGAAGTTACGATGGCCAGGTTACTGACATCAACGCATGAGCACATTTATGATTGGAACATTCAAAGAAATATGCAGCCTATCCGCAGAAATCAAAAGAACCAAAAGCTGCAGACAAAATGCATTTTAATAACTTTTGTATCTTCGCCCAGGAGACTTGTGACTGGATTACACTAAATTTGAAGGGCGGATCCAGGATTATTTGGCCTGGGGTTACAAGTCAAAGCAATTCTCTGACAAGAAAAAAAAGGAGAAATTTCGGGTGCCTATTCCGGTCTGTGTTTCTGCCGACGGGGGCGAATTTAGGAGGCGCACTTTATTTTCATATTTTTACTGAATTTGTATTTTTGATATGCCAGATTGGGTTTTGCCGGGGGTAGGTAACCCCCCCCCCCCCCCCCCTCAGCCTGGATCCGCCATTGCATTTAATTCTCTAAAAAAGGGCATATAGATAGATAAATGCATATTCACGGGGCAAATACATAAAAAAATTAGAAATAGGTCATGAACATGTTGTATACCCACACGTTGAGTGTCCAGACATGTTGGCTATCCCAACAATAAACAATTTAAACAGGTTTGCATGCAATATTTTAAAAAATCGCTTAAAAACGTAACTTTGAAAATATTATAAATGATAGAAACTTATGGTGGTGAGTGCTTTTTGATGCATATTTTTCATGAAATTCAACGGCAAACCTGACGGCTTTATTTTTTTAAAGTGTCAGATCTCACAACCCCTGTACTATATGTGAAATGTCCTGAGTAATCCTTTCAAATTTTGTTGTGTATAAATTAAATTTCAGGTGTGGGACGGTTCGCCAAGCTGGCGCGAACAGTCACCCGAAGTCGATCAGTCTTGGTACAGGTCGCTCAACATCTACCAAATATGAAGCAAGAGCAAACAAAACAGGCACAGATTTCACAAATTTCACATGTAAGTAAAGCCGGTTCCTCAGCACAACGTCACCATGATAATGGATGAATGAATTTGGAGAAGTCCAATAAAAAGATTTTCATATTTACAAAATCACAATCTTAAAATCATAAATGATAAACCTGTTATAATTGGTGAAATTAATGATAAACCATTGATTGACCGGAATGTTATCGATATCGATATCTGTCAGACTTACATGTATTATTTTTATTTTTGACAATCTTGTCGATCGGATTGGGATTCATTATCTTAGACGGTTCGGCAAAAAATTATCGATTTCGACAGATTATATGTAGCAAGTGTTACTGAAATTTAAAGAGGGTAGAATGTGATTGTAAAAATAATGAAAGGGAATGTGAGATCTTCATCGTTTCTCTCTCCGTCTCTCTCTCTCTCTCTCTCGTTTTTCATTATAGGTCTAAAATGTTTCTCGTATATGCTTACCATGTAACAAAACAGGCCGCTTACCATCTGCAACTTTTACACTTATTATAAGCTAAAGTGTTGTTATGTTGCTGATCCTTTTTCAAGAATTATGATATTTTCATGTATTCTATATGACACATGTTCGAACAACTTTGCTGTATTATATTTATTATGTCATGTTTCTTTATATTTTGTTTATGTGAAACGGAAAAAGAATAAATAAAAACAAAACAAAAAAAACGGTGGATCGGTTGTGTGAAATTTGATATAATATCCATACAGCATGATAGAAAACGCGTTTGATTCAAACAACAATTATTTTGCTGGAAGAATAGTGGCACATTGGGTCATTCACTTAATAATAGAAAATGCTTTCATTTCTTTTTATTAGTAGCTCTACATTTCAATAATCTAACTCTTTTGGATTGCTATTTTTTGTTAATTAGATGATGAGCCTTGATGCTGAGGTCCTACCACAGTACAAGCGAGAAGCCCCCAAGACACCACCTCACATCATCCTGCACTACTGCACGTTTAAGACTATATGGGACTGGGTGATTCTTGTGCTGACTTTCTACACAGCAGTTGCAGTGCCTTTCAATGTGACCTTCAACCTTTCTACTAACAATGAATACATCACTCTTGTAGTCATCGACGGTAAGGATGTTCCCGACAACGAATCACGTTATGATCACAAACTGATGTATACAGATTATGATTTAGTTAGTGGGCACATGTCTCAAAAAAATATCTCACAAATATAAGGTTGTCATTTGGGGCGGGGCTATGGTTTGGTTTTATTTTCCGTATGAAGCAAATGAAATAATACATATTAACATAAACAAATATACAAATCAAGAATTACAAAAGACGGCTTGATAGCTCTTTTCAGAGCCATCAATAAAATGGCTCTCTTTTTCCGAGAGGGACAGAAGGCAAATAAGGCAATAAGGTTTGGAAACTACCTGGATGCAAATGCCCCCTCCCACGTTTCATGATTTTGTTATTATGTAACATCAGAAAACTAGATGAAGTGCGTTGAATTTTTGTTTTTGTATTTATCAAATAAATAAATTTAAAGACTATGTAGAATTGATGACATTATCCACATTACAAAAAGTAATATTGGGCAAATCATTTTGAAATGCAAAACTAGGTCTGTCCTTACGATCATATTCTTTAGGTATCGTCGATATCGTCTTCTTCATCGATGTCATCCTCAACTTCCACACGACGTTCGTTGGCCCTGCAGGCGAGGTCGTGTCAGAACCCAAAATAATACGCATGAATTATCTGAAGTCTTGGTTTATTATCGATCTCCTATCGTGCCTCCCTTATGACGTCATCAATGCATTTCAAAGCTCTAATAATGTAAGTCAAAGTTCGATTAAAACAATGCAATCTTCAGATAGCCTTTGAGCTCTGGAAGAGTTACTATGTCGCAACAAAGATGATTATCGAAAGTGTGGGATGACGTCGTTTAGCTTCCTGGATTCGTCTTCCCTCTACCGCCCCCCTTCTCTCTCGCTCTCTCTCGCTCTCTCCCTCTATCTCTCCCTCTGTCGCTCCCTCTCAGTCTCTCTATCTTTCTCTGTATCCCTTTCTCTCTTCCTCGGTCTCTCTGCCTCTCCTCTCTCTTGGTCCATCTTTACTTGCCATTATTCGTGAAAATATGAATGACTATCAGACATTCAATCTGTTTAGTATCGCCCTTTCTCTGGTTTCTCTGAAGAGCAATGAAATTAATTAATATACTTATGAAGTTCGGTTACTTGGTTTCGGCAGTTTTTCTCTCATTATTTAATGTTTACGTTTATAAATCATTTAAAATAGCTACGATCAATAATCCTAAAATACCGTTCTCAGTACCTTCTTTTTTTCAATATATATCTCAAAGCGAAATTTGAGGAAACATCCAAATGATATAATTCAACCATTCGCTGATCATCATGCCCTGGAATAATATATCACTTACATGAACTATTTTTGCATGATATTATCGCTGGCATGTTTAAGACTCACTTCACTTTTTGTATTACTGAGATCGGGAATAGGCGCCACAGCGCAAGCACAGTCACAAGCTAAGAAACTCACATCTAATGCTATAAAGTCAAGGCCTTTGCTCTCTTTTCCTGCACTTACCACTGTATCACCATGGTAACACCATCACAGCTTCAAAGCATGGTCTAATACGATTTTTTTTACATCTCCAACAAATCTTGTTTTGAAAAGACCACTCCTTTAATTTGAGACGATTGCCTTTCCTTTTCTTCTTTTTTGTTTTGTTCCCGGCGTTGCCATGCCTTTTGATGAAAAATTCTACCTCGCATGCAAAAGCTGACAATGTCATGTGGCTTTTGCTCTCTCCCTATTTCCTGTTGCATAGCTCTAGAGTATACATTTTCTTTCATTCCAAGACACTTGTGACCTATTTCGTTAGCTCTCGATTGCATTACACTCGATTCGTGTGAGGAGAAACAGGTTGTTAGAAAACTGCAATTTATGATGAGCAAACATGAACACACGTCAGGAGAGAGAGAGAGAGAGAGAGGGGGGGCGGGGGGGGGGGGCAGCATTCATCAAAAAAACTGACGGTTATAAGCTCTCTGGAATACATGATAATTATTAACATCGACAGCACACAAAAAGAGGAGAGATTTATAGAATCAATAAAGAATTTTAAAAGGGTTCGTTCTATGAGTACATAATTTGATGTACCGGTAAGCTTAAACCCTTCAGCAATATATTTCATTCACTCTGATTAGGGAAGATAATGCTTTGCAGCTCAATTTTCTTCTTTATCTCTCCCACCCACCTCAACCATGGCCATCTTCGCATTCTCTTCCCTCCCTTTCTCTCTCTCTCTCTCTCTCTCTCTCTCTAATCATTTCCTTTTTAGGCTCAGACTTATAGTTAATCATTATCATTTTAATGAGATGTTGAGTGAATTATTTCCCGCAGACTGATGCTTTGCATGTATAGAGCAAGGAGAAAGTCAAGTATGACTATTGATGTACTGCAGAGCATTAGCTTCCTTTCCTTTCTATTTTTGTAAAATTGTAAATTCATATCTGCAAATGAAAAAAGGTTCGATACAGTCATAGACATTTTCTTAACCTCTTAATCACCTACATAAATCCGCTATTGAAATAATGTATTTGTTTATTTTCACCAGAAATAATAAATACATTTTCTTCTACAATTTTATTTTCCGGGGGGGGGGGGGGGCAAAAAAAAGAGATCATTTGGTCAATACAGCTGATGTGAGTATATAACATAATTTATAATTATCATTGTTATCGTTTCTAAGAGTTTGAATGTTCAGGTTTGATGTTTTACTCGTGAAAAATGTAGGCAAAACAGTAAAAGTTTGTTTCTTCTAGACTGGTTACATCAGCATCGAAGGAAAATATCTTGATATGAAGTGCTTGAATTACTATGCGATTAAATTTAAACTAAAACTTGCATTTCTGAATTCCTTTATTATCAGAACAAAATCAGTGGGATATTTAGCGCTCTCAAGGTAGCTCGTCTGCTACGATTGGGTCGTGTAGTACGCAAACTCGACCATTACATCGAATACGGGTTGGCCTTCCTCATCCTCCTCATGTTGAGTTTCGTCCTGGTCGCCCACTGGTTCGCCTGCATTTGGTACACCATCGGGCGAGAAGCCCTCAGACAAAATGACACCAACTCGTGGCTTTGGAAGTTCGGCAACGACATGAACGACCCCTACAAGATATGGGAGAACAGTACGGTGACCGACGGGCCCGATGTCGGCATGGAGTATGTGTCGGCGATGTACTACACGATGAGCAGTCTGACCAGCGTAGGGTTTGGTAACGTTTCAGCTTATACCACCTACGAGCGACTCTTCACCATCGGAATGATGATCATTGGATGTAAGTCAGCTCAGAGAGTAATATCCAATAAAATTCCATCTTAAACGTGTTCAGGGTAGATTGAAAGAAGGAGAATGGATGCTTTACAGATTGATTTGGAGGGGGAGTGGGTATAGGTCGGAAAAATGCTAGAACCATGAAAAATAGCGGTAACGAGAGATAAAGAGAGAGAGAGAGAGAGAGAGAGAGAGAGAGAGAGAGAGAGAAGGAAGAGGGAGGGGGTAAGGAGAATAAAAGACAGAACGATAACAAAACAATTCCTTCTCTTAACAAAATAGTCTATCAACGCCTCCGTTCCTTCCAAAAACCAACACTCGAGGGATATGGGGCGCGACAAGAACAGAAAACAGAGGCGTAGTTCATCCATTTTCGTAACTTTGTTTTCCTTGATAACATTAACCTTGGAAGTTTATATCACAAAGGGGCCATTTTCTTGTTGTGTTTGAGCAAAACAAAAGGTAAAAGAAAAGAAACAGCTTATTTCTGTGATGTCGTTGACATCAGAAGATCGGAATCGGTTTTAAAACACGATGACTATGCACGCGAGTAACCCTATCCTGTCAAAACCTGTCCCGAAGCCACTAAAAACAAGACCTCCAAATTACCGAGTGATATTACGTTTCCACAAACTTCCACGCATTTGTAGAAATGTTGTCAAACATTTAAAGCATGTCTTAATCTAGAATATTCTAATTAATAGTTCAACAAACTTTATAGTGATATCTATGAAACATTTTGTCTACATTCTATTGAGTTTGCTGTGGACAAATTTCGAATAAAAAATGAGAGAGTTCGAACTGTTCACGAAATATATTTCAAACTGCTTTAAAGGCATCTTGGAAAGTTTCAGGTTAATAATTACATGTGCTGATGCTCTAAAAGAGACATATTTCCTTTTATGTATTTCTTTGTTACATATATGTGAATGCGTTTTGTAAAACACATGGTAACATGCCCAAAATACCTACAAACATGACAAATATCATTTTTGATAGAATTTGTTGATCTTTATTGGTTATCTGGATGTACTTTGTCTTAAATAATTTAGATTAATTTTTTCGTCGAAGCCCAAAAAAATTCAAATGCACAAGTTGTACATCAGTCTTATCTCAATAACCGTTACCATAATAACAATTGGATATAGCCACACAGTCGACTATAGCGTTCAAGCATGTCAGGTACCCATTTACATGGGGGTTGGGGATAGTGGCAAATCAGATTTATGAGATGCCATGGGACGGGAGTCTCGGGTTTCGAACGGCTCAACTTCTTTATTGAAATTCAAGCAAATGAACCACAATAGTAATAATATAATTATGTCTGTATCTTGCAGCTCTGCTCTACGCCTGTATCTTCGGTAACGTGACCACTATCTATCAACAGTTCACCTCCAACACGGCTCGCTATCACGATATGCTGCAGAACGTCAAGGAGTTCATGAAGCTGCATGGCGTTAGCAAACCACTCACTGAACGCGTGCTTGATTACGTCATCTCCACCTGGTCGATGTCGAAGGGCATTGACACAGAAAAGGTGAGTCAATGACCCATCATGATGACATCGTTTGAAATTGATCGTGTCGATTTTGGTGATTATTAGGACTTTAACATCTTTGATACACCCATGATATTGTTGCATGATCATAATTATGATGAAATAAGAAAGAGCAGGGACACGAACAATGATAATGAGAGAAGCAGTGACCATTACAATAATCATGGTGATAATGATAATGATAATAATGATGATGGTGGTGGTTATGATGATGATGATGAAGTAGGCATGATCAGGAAAAGGTGGAGGCGGCGTACCCCCCCCCCCCCCCCCCCCCCCCGTTTGAAGGACCTTAATTGCATTTGAATTAATTTGGTAGTTTATTGCAGTGCTTAACTTTCGTCTCAGTTTGAAGGGAAATGGATTAATATTAACATTTCCAGACACATTTACCCGCCGTATATCAATTTCATGGATACGCCACTGTTAAGTGAGCTGCGATATAATTTGGAAATCCCTTCATGCACAAGAAAGGCATGACGGGTTTCAAATGTTGCCTCTAAACGAAAATCATCTTAGTTACCTTTTGACGCACTTTGCTTATATTCACGCAAAAGTGACATCGATTAATTAAAACGAGAAAATTAATGGACCCTTTTATTGTAATGATACATTAAAACACAACAACCGTGACTTTGATGAAATTGGTGATGTGAAAGAATGGAAATGTGAGGGTGATTAGGCATAACAGCGTGATCATTATGTTGCTCACTGATGCATCCAAATGAACGTTGGTCTGGAAATATTTCATCTTGATGAATTAAAAATGCAAAAGGCCCAACAGCTTCCATGAATTCATGTTCAAACAATGACCTTTCTTAATTTTTTTCATTTCTGGAATATGTTATGATCATATATTTTACTTTGAACGAAATATTCTCTTTGCACCATGTCTAGGTTTTAAGCTATTGTCCTAAAGACATGAAAGCAGACGTTTGCGTTCATCTCAACCGGCGTGTCTTCAACGAACACCCGTCCTTTCGATTGGCCAGCGAAGGTTGTTTGAGGGCGCTGGCCATTAGCTTTCAAATGAGCCACAGTGCACCGGGTGATCTCCTGGTACACAGTGGTGAAAGCATCGACTCACTCTGTTTCGTCGTCGCTGGCTCACTTGAAGTCGTTCAAGATGATGAAGTCGTTGCAATCCTTAGTAAGTCATGGATATAATGATGTCTTCAGAAACTACAACATTGTTCACATTTTCCTTGATGTATGTCCAACTAGATTTTGACCTTCCACAAGCCTCTTTAAGTTACTAGATCAATAATCAGTGTAAATACAGACTTATTCCAGGATATCGGCAACAGATATCAAGTAACAGTGAAGTTTTAGAATTACTTCGAAATCCATTCCAGACAGTGTTCCACCGTGCAAAACCAGTGTGGAAATATTTTAACAGATGCCATGGTTCACGCTGTCAACAACACGTTCTCATGTCTTTAGGACAATAGCTGTGAATCTCTCTGTTGCCACAGTATGTCGCACTCTTTCACATGGTGCAAAAGCAGTGTGAATGCAGTATTTCCTTGTAATCAACAACATTAAATATTCGTACAAATGTACACTGTGTACTCACTGTACAGTTCACAGTGCACTGTGGACATACTATTTACAGTGTGTAAGCACATTGTTTTTCACTTAGTCAACACTATTTATAATCCTCTTTTGGTCACACGTTGTGTGTCGTTTCCAACAGGGTTGTATGTAATGGAATTTTAGTCACTCTAAACATGTGAAACTGTTTATTTCTTGGTACCCAGGTAAAGGAGATGTGTTTGGAGATGCGTTCTGGAAGGAACAAAACCTTGGACAGTCAGCTGCTAATGTCAAGTCATTGACGTACTGTGATCTTCATAGCATCAAGAGGGATGACCTACTTGATGTTCTTGATTTTTACACGCAATTTTCCACTTCGTTTGCTCGCAATATGGTGCTTACTTACAACCTCAGACGCAGGGTAAGGAGACTCTGATGAAAATATTTGGATATCATTGACCAATTAAGTGCATTCCGTTGACTGACACATGTAGTTACAAAGTGCAGTTTCCAAACTAATTATCGTGAACTAAAACTTTACCGGGTGAAAGTGTTACTATTTTCGTTTTGATTCCATTGTACTATTGATATAACAATATTATTAAAAACAGACGATTGGTACTACAAAACTTAAAGATAACATTTAACAAATTCATAGTGACGAAGCTTTTCGACCTGCACTCATCGGGTCACACCGCAGGAATGAGAGAATACAAGAAAATACAAAAGTCAAGGAAGGGTGTGTATAGCGACCCGGGTATGATCCGGGCACGCTAGAATAATCGAAGCGCTTGTACAAACTCCTTTTGTCGGCACAATAGCGGATCTCTCGACTGAATGAACAACGCTTCTAAGAAGCGAAGATGTTGAAAGCTGCGTGCTCGGGCAACAATAGTGAACTGAGCCGGGTTATACGCCTTGGAACAAGCCGGACTATTTAGCAAGTGCTGACCAATAGCAGAGTCGCTGTGACTGCGGCATTGAACATTAGCGACGCTAGCAGCGGTTTTGCAGTTACGCTTCGGCTGTGCTCGGCTACCAGCTGATGTCTGTCGTACCACGGAGGGTACGTGCTGTTTAATGCGGTCCGCTAGACGCTGAGATGTACGGCCAACGTAGACGGCTTCACACCGACAATGATACTGATAAACGACATTGCTCATTTGGGGGGAAGGCAGTACATCCTTGCGAACTGCGGGTAGCATTCTATTAGTAGAGAACACGACACGCGTAGCCACGGCAAAGTAACAGCGCGACACTGTATGCTTAATATCGCGCGCATACTTATCAGACACTTTACCTCGCCAAGGTAATTTGAGGTAGACCGGGCATTTATTGGGCCCATACACAGGGCGAGTCCGTGAATCAATGGTACGCTGCACAACGCGATCAATGACAAGCTCCGGATAGCCATTGTCTCGTAGGATTTGCTTGATGCGAAGAAGCTCAGGGTTGAGCTTACACGTGCCTGAGCACGCAGCTTTCAACATCTTCGCTTCTTAGAAGCGTTGTTCATTCAGTCGAGAGATCCGCTATTGTGCCGACAAAAGGAGTTTGTACAAGCGCTTCGATTATTCTAGCGTGCCCGGATCATACCCGGGTCGCTATACACACCCTTCCTTGACTTTTGTATTTTCTTGTATTCTCTCATTCCTGCGGTGTGACCCGATGAGTGCAGGTCGAAAAGCTTCGTCACTATGAATTTGTTAAATGTACTATTCATATAACAATATTATTCCAATAAAATTCAAAATACATCTCCTTGAAATACATGTAGATGCATAATTTTCTTTAGTAGTTTCATCTCACGATATTTTGTTCTCAACTTTTTGCCATTCACAGCTCATTTTTCGGAAAGTAGCTGATGTCAAAAGGGAACAGGAAGAGGCAGAGAAAAGAAAGAACGAGCCTCCCATACCAGCTGATCATCCTGTCAGGAAAATGCTCAACAAGTTTCGGAAGCTCAGTGATGTGCCCGATAAAAAGCTTCCGACTTCGACAATAAGAAAATCAAGAGGAGATACAAAGGACGTTGAAAAGGGAGACTCGCATGCTTTAACCAGAGTTCCCGAGCACCAAACGCCGCCGCCTTTAGCAGCGATTGGGAGAGTGAAGTCGGTGAAAATGCCAGACGCACCAGTTAAAAGACAAGACAGTACTAAAGAAGCGCCCGAAACCAAATGGGGACCGTTAAGGAAGATTCCGCTCCGAAAAGCAGAGAGTACGGACAGTGGCATTCTCCGCAGTGAACAAAGGCTCGATGAGATTGGTAGGAGTGATAGCAAGGAAGGCAGTAGCTCTGTGAGCGCTGCCAGCTCGGATCATCATCTCTTATCCAGTCTCATGGAGATTAAACTTGAACTGAAGGAGGAGATCGAAAACTTGGGTATGAAGATGAATCGTTTAGACGATCAGATTGCGGACATCATCAAAATTTTCTCGCCAGACGTATCTCAGTACTCGTCCAGTATGGCCAGCTCCAGTAGTTCCCAAATGGGATCCTGTAACGAAGTGCCATTGAGCTCACCACAGAAATCTCCTATGGTTGTCCAGGTCAGGGAACATGGTGAGGCATCATCGGACAGTAGCGGCTTGGGTGATCAGCGAAGTTCTAGTGTGACATCAACAGGTTCGGCAACCTCGAGGCAGACCATATCTAGCAATGGAGGTCGAAGTCCAACAGCAATGACTGGTCGTCGGGGACCTCCACCTGTAGAGAACACAATGAACCTCGTTGAGCACGATGCGCAAGCCGATGCGGGTTCCTTGTCTGAGATTGAGTCCCCGCCTAGTCCAGGACCAAGGGCCAATCCAGAATTTTGATCTTTCAAACGTATGAAAGAAAAAAAAAATAATTATGAAAGAAGGTCAAAGGGAACTAAGTTAATATTGTTGAAGTCATACGACCCTTTTATTCTCCAAATTATCTTGGGAACTTTAGATAATGTCATTATCAAGAGGGAGGTTTACGCGCATTCGTGGACTCTGAACATTAATTGTCACGTGTATACTGATACCATGCACTCTATCTTAAAGAACGTAGTGTCCAGCCTTGTGACAACATTATGAACACACTCCAATATACCTCTTGTCATACTGTGATATGTACACACTGTGATTCTATCTATGGCCACAGTCCCTGATAGCAGAAAGTGGTAAAAATTACGTGATATTTACGTCGTGGTTTTCGTCTTTTTTACGTCCTGTAATTACGTCAATAAGACGACAACTTGCACCAACGCAAGACGTCAAGAGGACGTCTTATTTTTACGTCATCTGTACACTGTGAAAACTGAAGTGCTGTATATAGCACTTTTTGAGGGCATGCATAGGGACTGCACTCAGAGTGCTATTGAATGCACACAGCGTGCTATTTCAGCACTTTCACGGGAGCTGGACCGGCTCCTTAAACTGCTAAACATTCATAACAAAAAATGATTTGGGCGAGCTTCGAACCAGGGTCCGCTGATTGAGAATTGCTGGCATTACCGCTAGACTAACTCACATTGTACGATTTAGAGCAGATCATATTGTTACATAGTGAATTTACGACACCACATAGTTCATGTTATCTACTTGACTCCCATGACTAAACTGGATTGCAAGAAGCATTCGTTAGTCCATCGGTAACGTCAGCGCCTCTCAATCAGCGGAACCTGGTTCGAGGCTCGCCACGGTAACATTTTTTTTTTTGCTGGTAAATTAGCACACTACAAGTGCTATAAACAGCATTTCAGGTGCAGTCACTATACATGCCCCTAAAAATAGCACTTTAGTTTTTACAGTGTACAAGACGTAGAGATGACGTCAAAATAAGACGTCCTCTTGACGTCTTGCGTTGGTGCAAGTTGTCGTCTTATTGACGTAATTACAGGACGTAAAAAAGACGAAAACCGCGACGTAAATATCACGTCATTTTTAACACTTTCTGCTATCAGGGAAGAGGAATGAAGACGTAGAGATGACGTTAAAATAAGACGTCCTCTTGACGTCTTGCGTTGGTGCAAGTTGTCGTCTTATTGACGTAATTACAGGACGTAAAAAAGACGAAAACCACGACGTAAATATCACGTCATTTTTAACACTTTCTGCTATCAGGGGTGTGTTACATGGCGCCACACAATGTGAAAACACTGCAGTCTGTTCACATTACGTCACATAATAATAAATAGCAGTCGGCACACAGTCTCCTCACATTGCCAAAACCCTGAAATTATTCAAAATCTTCTGTAAAGTCGCTCAGAGTATGACCAGTGGCGGATCCAGGATTGAGTAACAGGGGGGGGGGGGGGGGTTTGTAAGCTTTTGGAAAAGGTAGACCCGTATTTTTTTGGTCTCGCCAGCTTCTCGAAAATTCGCTCAGTGGGGGGGGGGGGGGGTGATGGTGTCCATATTGGCCGGGGGGCACATGCCCCCCCCCCCTGGATCCGCCACTGATGACAGTCGTGTTTTCTTCACGGCAGGGTAAACATTATACGCATATAGCTAACCGAACTCCCAGCTTTAATCATGCTAATTGCTGAAAATAATTTCACTGATGTATGTTGTGGTGTGGCGACCTGATGCGTGTTTACTGCTTGATTTATCCAGATGTACTTTACCATAGCAGGGCTCCCAGTCATTTACAAGAATATTTTTATATCATTGCCAAATTTCTCAGAATTTTGGTACTAAATTCCACAATTTTGCATAATTCCTGATTGTTTTCGGGAGATCAACGCAGATCGAACATTCCTGGAAATTGTTCTTAAACTCCCCTAATACATCCGTTTATAGTAAGCATTGAAGCTGACTTTACAGATTTAACAATGGGAGTGACACAAGTCCGTAGTTTTCTTTTATTGACTATCTCATGGGGAATATTCATTATGACCTAATTCCTAAATCCATGAGTATAAACGTCCAAATACACAGATCCTAACTTTATCCAAACTCTAAACCCATTTCAATTAAAATAATTTCCTATACTTCATTGGTTCTTGTTACAACAGAACAAAATAACGACGATGTGCTGCAGATACAAACCTACGCCAAGACTACACAAATGAAAGATGAACAGACCTCGTGATCTCTCTTTGTCAATACATAGGTTACATATCAACATCTTTGTTGAGATTTATTTTTCTATTTCTAGAAGGGTAAGAAAACTATGTATACATTGTATGAATATGATGAAATAGCTGATATTATGTTCACTGATATGTTTATGGACAAATATTTTCCGATCAAGGTTTGGAAAGACTATATGTATTGTTTATACTTTAATATTCCAGACTAATTTGTTGCACAGAATGAGGGATTATCATATCAGATAAACGATTCATAATAACTTCGACTATCACTTAGATATGTCATGGAAACGTTATGGACACAACTTGACGTGGATTCAAGGCTTGGAGCTGAATTTCCGGGTATTTCACGAAATTTAAAAAGCGAAGAGATAAAAGAAAATAATAATGATTTATTTAATGAAAGCACATTATGATGAAATCATATTTCATCATATTGTAAAGTTATAGAATGTTTCGATTTTGTTCTAGATAAGGAAACTATCGATCTTTCATCTCGTAAGTTATGCACATAGAGCATGTAAGAAACACTCAAGTGTCAAAACTGATGGAACTACACCATCTGGTTACTATTACTGTTGTTTATTATTATGTAATCACTTATACACGTTGTACATACACAGTGTGATTGCTACGTATACAGATGATAAAAAACACTATTTTATACGTATCGGGATGCCCGCTACTGCGAAATTATAATGCACATAAATTATAAGTAATAACTATCGTGTATCTTTTATTGATTTCATACTAGATTGATAATCGTGGTTACTTTCAGGTTTTTAAAATCTTCTACAACAAGCTTTAAAAGCATCGTCCGTCGAATTTGAAGATGGTCTTGTAAATATATAATGCTTTTAAGTCGATATTGGCATCGAACATGAGGAATATACGTTCATGGATCTATCTCATATTCAGATAATGTCATAACTTGCGCAATATTTAGAGTTTATTATATCAATGTAAATAGAAATATAGCCTTAAAAATAATACGACTTTTCATTCTTATATCATTGTGATCTGTATATTTTTAAGAAAAATTACATTTGTCGTCATTGAGTGTTGAATTACTCGCGAGATCTTCATAATCGGAAAACTTCAATTTTTTATAGAAATTACCGTGGACGTGTGTTGGTTTATTTAGACCGCCGAGACAACATTATTTTTTTCCCATTGTGTCAGAATAACAATTTACTTTCCTTCACAAAATTGAACCTAATGAGTTTACATTCAAATTGAAAATGCTAAGTCTGTATAGTTTTCCTTTTTAAAAACATGATTTTGTAAGAGTCATTAAGACATTATTATGAAAAATGGACAGATGACGATATCGAGTTCCATAACTAAGATTTGGGTTTTCCAAATCTAAATGTAATGGAAGCCGCTGATTATGATTAATCATAAAAACAACGAAAGTAACAAATTTAAAATTGAAGATATTGTATTCATCTCACTTCCCTGATTTCAATCATCATCATGTTCTCAATTCACAAGTCATTTTTCCTCCTTTTTTCCCTCATCTTTGAGAAACTTTATATATCATTCTCACAAGCATTGCCTTTTTGTCTCATTTCATTGAAAATAAATCAATATACAATATTTATGTATACTGTACAGATAGATGCTCTTGTTATAATAGACAAAATTGTGTGAATTTTACTATACGGTGTGCCTTAATGCAATATTTTTCATTTGTGTGCGGGAAGTTTTTCGACGCTTTATTGATTTTAGGAAATTCCTCTCCGTAAAACAATACCATTACAGCTCCTAATATTGGATCATACTTTCGAAACATAATCATTTTCTGTTCAACGTAGTCTTAATCTCTTGCCTTTGTCACGGAAGAACTCTCTACACTTGCAGTAATATGCATACTCGATGTAATCAAACTCAAGAAATGCAAGTCCTCGGTCTACTAACACTAATAACTTGTATTTTTTCTATAACAAAGAAAAATTATTTATATCATTTTGATCTTTATCAAAAGTCAATATTATTATGACCTGATGAGTGATCAAAGCCTTATTATCTAAAGCTGTATTTGACTTTTAAAATGTCAGAAATTTCGAGTGGAAACTATTTGTCACATTAGTAGTAGTAGTATCCTTTTTGTTTAGAATGGTCGTAATAGGTGACATAAAAGCAATGTTATGAGATATTCTATGGAGTTTAGGAAGTACCTTATACATTTAATGATTTATAGTATCTTCAATATGTTTTGGTCTACATTAATCGTAAAGAAGGCAGTACGTTGTGACGTAAATAATACTTCTCTGTTATAAGTACCATAATATCTGCAGTACTTGGATTGATCACGTGTAAGCGTTTTAAAAATATCATATTATAATTGTTATTTGGCATTTGCTCTATATAATGGTATATGCAGATAAGGTTATTTGTTTACAATATTAACAAATTCAATACAAAAAGAATATTCATAACTCTCTGTCCGATGCAAACAAGATAATGAAGGAAAGTGGAAACTTTTATTTTGTGTTTTGATTTTCCTTATCTTCTAGGTGGTATGAAAGGCGAGTGAGGATTGGTCATTGAATTTTCATTTTATCATAAGTCGACATTTCAAATTAGACAAAAAGGGTTGTTTTTGAAACTGGTTTTCAATAGGGTTTATTTGATACTGATTCGCTCAGTCAAGACGGGTATTTTGTTGAACTGGAAGAGTGAATAATATCATATAAATCTCATCTTATAAAGAGATCAGTGAGCTTTTCTTGATCTTTGTCTTAATAAGTGCTGTTTGTTTTATATTCTAGGCCTTTCTTATTCTTTTTCCTTAGCATAATCTAAAATCCTAATCAAGAATTTTAATTATGGTGGTTTTTTAATATACATGTAGGTTTTATATTACCGTAAAATGTAATGAAGAATGAAAAAAATAATAATTGATATAGTAAGCCATATGAGGGGGTCCTTTTTAGCAGTAAAACTATGAATTAGCGCATGCCGATTTTTTTTTAAAATCCATTAATTCGATAAAAATTCTCAGTGAGGAAATTTCACGCACAAGATTCTCAAAGATTGAACATCCATGGATGTTGTCTATACTGGCATGAACATCTTGCTTAGGCCCAAATAAGTTTGTTAAAGGTGCTATATAGATATTAGAATTGATGCACCCAACTACTTAAATCATGGCATAGTTACTCTTTGCTTATATTAATAACTTGGAACTTAAACTAGTAAATTTCAAGAAGGAATTCAAAAATACAAAGCTTCATAATATGATGACTATAACAAAGCACTCGAGATAACTTTTAGTTAGAATAACCATTGTCTACCGTTTAAACTAGATTTTGTTTTAAAACGTGTTTTTTATTTCTTCAAATAAATAAATGATGTCTGCATACAGCTGATCTTACATTAAAAAACAGGAATTTATTTGTACAAATTGATGTAAAGAATCTCGTATTTTCTTCTATATATTTCATGTACTGTAATAGAATACACTATCTTTTCCCTCCGGTATATATTTTTGCTATCATCCGAGCATGGTTTCTATCACGTATACCTACGTATTTAAAAAGTTACCCTCAGTTTTATTACTGTTCGAAGGTATTCCATATGCGTACATAAAAGTAGTTAAATTTGCAGGTTATTCATGGCAATCCTAAGCAATATTCAATTTTCCATTCCTTTTCATCAATCTATCTCGTTAGTATTGGAGAAATAACATTCCCAAAATCTTTTACGTCTTTAAATAAAATAGCTGTATGATATTTATATTTTCATGCCATTCCCTTAACTTTTCTTCGTGTTCACATTCCTTATTTGCATTCATTAATGTATTATATTTTACATTTAATTGGTTGAAAATGTGGAATCCTTCCTGACAGGGTTTTATCATTTCCCATTCTCTGTGTACTGTGTTTATCGATGATTTACGAGTTGTACAAACCAAATATTCGAGACCGCATGCTTTCAGATTATTTGTCTCACTTTGTTGTTGCTTTGTGGGAGGTGGATAAACTGTTAATAATCAAAAACTGTACTAGATAGATTCATCGCATGATGATTCCAAGTCAAGATCAAAATGACAAAGAAATAGATTTTTTGTTCCTGTTTCTTTGCCAAGGAGTATCAGCATCGGAATATTTAATACAATTAAGAAGTTTTATTTGCTTGTTGTTGCCTTTTCTTTGTATGCCGTATTAGCCAAGAACAAAATAAGAAAGATTATAATTATTGAATTATTCGATTCTGACTTTGATATCTTTTACGATTTGGAATTTAATCAGATTTGATGAGATATATATTGTTTGAATTGAATTGTATTCTTGGGCACTTACCAAGTAAATGTGTCAACGACATGAACTTTCTTCTCCGCCTCTCAGATTATTTCTTGTGTCTGGTTGTGCTCAATCTTATGTTTACTTTTTCTTTTCTTTTACACACACAACGTTATAAATATGAGTTAATATAGAAGTCCTCTCAACAGTAGATTTTATATGTGGGCGGTACAAGTGTATACAAGATGAAAAATTAAGTATAATCTTTTGCGCAGAACTATATCGTTATGAGACTTTGTTTAGGATACAACGCCCCCTTGCCCACCCCCCCCCCCCGCCCCCTACCCCATTGGTCCCGACATTGATTTTGCTTCGGATAACTACCTTCTACCTCTATCTCCTCTACTCGAGACCTATCTATTCATTCATTTTAGTCCATCAATTTATCAGTTCACACGCTTAGATATGGCTTTACTTTAATGGGTTGCTGTCATCATGGGTGTCATAATCACGTTGGAGTAATGGAATTGTAATCAGCCCAACCTCTTTGCGAAATTAAATTTGGAATTCCTCACTGACTCAGGTACACTTTGATTGATGAGAATACAAAGCGATGTTTGTTTATGTATCTTCAATGCAGCCATGCTGCTTTATGCTTCAGTGGATTTACATTACATCTGATCATATTCGTATATCAAATATGGAAAGATTGTTTGCTGTTGAACGTTACTCTCTCCATGCTCTAGACACGAGTTTCCTCATGCTCCAGAAAACTCACTATTAGGTTAATGAAGAAATGTCTTGCCATTATTAAAGTGAATCAAGGTCACGGGGTACATGGTTTATCCCCCCTCCCAATGTTGATAAACTTCCGTTATAAGAGTGAAACCGAATCCTTGATCATTAAAACACCAACTATCCATAGCAGGGGCGGATCCAGGATTGAGTAAAAGAGGGGGCACAAAAATGAAAGTTTGTGAAAAGGTAGACCCGTATTTTTTGGTGTCGCCAGCTTCTCTAAAATTCGCTCAGTGGGGGGGGGGGGGTAGGGACAAAAAAAAAATTGTCGCCATACCTTCAGAAACCTTCAATAATCGCTCAGTAAGGGGTTATGGGGTCAAGTTTCCCTCCATAATAAGGGGGGGGCACAATCGAGAAAATGGCGGATCGTCTATGGTAAAAATTCATACTTCTCTTCCAAAAGGGGGGGGGGGGGCACGGGCCGGCTGTGCCCCCCCCCCCTGGATCCGCCACTGATCCATAGGGTCAAATTATTGCCAATCGAAAAACGTAACTAGTAATCGTTCTCAGATTCTTTTTTTCAGTTTACCTGCTTATCCACAAAGTATGTATGCCGCTATATTTAAAGAAAAGGTTTATAAATATTACCATGGCAATATTCATGATTCGGAGCGGCGCCACGACTGTCAGGAGGGGGTGGGGTGGGGCCTAAATTAAGGGCGGGTGCATATATTTATAATTACGAGAGAGAAAAAAAATGATTTTCCAAGTGTCTTCTTGTGCTACCTTCACAATAAGTTTACTTCAAAGCTTATCAATAGTCAGATTTAGGCAATAAACTATGAACACGATAAGAACTACTTTCGAAAAATAAACTCAAGGGCAATTTCAAAGACCTATTGTACTGCCCATAGAAATCAGGTTCGGATTGATTATCAAGCAATTGGTCCTTTATGATAAGTGCAGTCGAGTATTATGTGTATAGTTAGTGCGCTATATAAAATGTACGTTATAAATTAATTAATTGTGTAATACACCATTGTAATGTTCGCACATTTCTAAAGGTGATAGACATGGCTATTGAAATTGTCTTGAGTTTATTTTTCGAAAGTAGTTTTTATCGTGTTTATGTGTCCTGTATGAAATTTATTTATTTATTTATTTATTTACTTATTTCTGATATTTATACAGGGTGGCTCATATCACCAATTTGGTGGTCTTCCATGAGGCCCTGTTTGGTACCAATAAAACAAATAACATCAACAATAATCAATATATATAAATACACAAGCATAAACACGTATACACTTTAATCGGTATCCTCATTAGTTAAGTAATCATTCAGTAATATTCATTGACTATTTACAAGAATTTTCGAATCGAATTTAAAATTAAAGATTATTACCATTGTAAACTGTGAAATAATCAAATTAAAATATGGATGATAACCACACATCAAAATGAGGGGAAAATAATTAATTAACAACACATATACCAAAGAAGTTGCTATGCATAATAAAGTAAGCTGTGAAGTATATGGGGTTATTATGATAATATCCCCATATAGTTCACAGCTTACATCTCCTCTGCAGATAACAGGGCTTTTAGAGTGTATTTGAAACTGTTTAAAGTAGGCAACATTTTGATAGAAGTTTCAAGTTGGTTCCATACTGCAATTCCAGATATTAGGGGACTATGTTTGTATGTGTCCGTCCTAAATTTAGGTACACGCAATGTATCTCTTACAGCATGTCTTGTGCTGTGATCATGTAGAAAGCTGACATGTTGTAAATCTTTTTTTAAGTATTCTGGTGCCACGCCATGCATTGCTTTATACATCATCACTGCCCGTCCAAACTGGAAAAGTGTCTGAATAGGCATCCAACCTAACCGACTAAACATATCTTTTGAGGATACATCGAATCCTTCTCCCAACACTTGAACCTTTGAACCTTTTGTAGTTTAATAGTTTGTCTTTGAAATCTTTCGGACCAAACAGAGGAACAATAATCAAAATGAGGAAGGACGATGGAATTATATAGAAGTTTCAGAAACCTGGTTGAACATAACTTTTTGCTCGCTTAATTACACTAATATTTTTTTGAGCAGTCTTAACCCTAAAAGGGCCGGGGGTGGAATCCACCCCCCCCCCCCTCGACGTTTCTCGCGATATGTCCGCAACGCGCAAAGCAGTCACCGCGGCGTTTCATGACTTTTTTCTTTCGAATCTCACGCATCTTTTGAGACCAAATTCGCGATGTCCGGGCATGCGGTTCCGAAGTTACGCAACATTTCATACTTGCACGTCAGACCGAAAATTTGTTAAAAAACGTGATTTCATGTATAATTTCAATACAAAATGTGTTTTCAGCCAAAATTTAGAAATCTATGAATATTTTTACATTTGCTGATTGAAATTAATTTATTTTAATCCTGTTTATGTTCGCGAAAGTGTCCCCGACAAATTTCATCAAAAAAACAATAAAAAACAAAAGGTAAGAAAAACAAAGAAATACATAAGAAATTTTAAATACAATAAAATACATAAGAAATCAATTTTGATTCCGAATTTTTTTCAAGTATATTTGCTAAGAATACTGGAAAGAGTGTCTAGACCAAAAATTAGCATATTTTGAGCTTTATTTAATGATTTAGAGCAAAATTTTGATTTCGTGCATAAATTTGCATAATTAATTAATGTGAAAATTTTTCGCAGCATTTAACTATATAGTTTTGTAGATTACGTTGTGGACGACGTGCGTGCTGATTTTCGGCGCGATCGCATGGTCGGCGGTCGAGATATCAGGGGGGTGGATTTCACCCCCCCCCCCCTCCCCGGCTGTGGCATAGCCAAAATATCCCGGCCTTTTTAGGGTTAATAACTTTTTCCACATGTTCCGTCCATCGCAACTCCTCATCGATCATGACACCTAGACACTTGGTAACTTTAACTCTATTCAGACAACTGCCGTTTAGTGTGACAGAAAAATCCTTTACACTATTAAGAATTGATCGTGGTCCAATAAGCATCACATTTGTCTTATCGGCATTAAGAACTAGACGGTTTTTTGTTACCCACGAAAAAACATTTTCTAAACCTTTTGTTAGCTTTCGCTCTACTTCTGCAACACTTCTTCCGTTAACTGTTAGAGTGGTGTCGTCGGCATACATATCAACAATACCTTCATCAATACATTTTGGTAAGCTATTAATGTAGATAGAAAAAAGAAGTGGCCCAAGAATTGAACCTTGTGGGACACCCATCACAATTTTTGAGGAACTTGAAGTGGTCCCTTTAAAACAAACCGTCTGTTCTCGGTTAGACAGATATGATACAAACCACTGAACACTCCTATCAGAACAGCCAATAGCTTTCAGTTTATGTAACAGAATATTGTGAAATAATGTAAGATTTTCCTTAATTCAGTTTGGTTTAAATTCATAGCCCTTTATCCCATATTTCTGTAAACATAAAGAGGTTCTGATTTAAATGCATATTAATGTGTTCATTTCGTTTCATTTATTAGTTTAACCATAATAGAGAAAACTGTAAATGTGAATAATGAAATTTCAATAAAAAACAAATAATTGCATGAAAACAACGGTTTGGATACCTAAGACAAAGCTTGTGAGCAGGTGTTTCCTTACACAGAGAGAGAACAAGAAAACAAAATAAACTAAGCACTAATCATTCACCAATTATGTCCACTTTCATATACACCCACACACAACATTAAATAAAATATCCATCACAACTTGTGTGCAATATTTCTACAAATTAACATCACATACAGACAAGACAAGTCACACAAAACACACATATAATCAAATTAAAATCCAAATTCACCCATTTATTTCTATAAAAATGTTGACATGATTAAAAAGCTGTATTGCACAGAATTGGTTGCAAAGTCACTAGAAAGTACATGTATACTAAAATTTATATTTTGATTATTTATAATCTCTTTCTTCACTGAAAAAAACAGGCACTATTACCTTTTAAATATTGCTTCAGTAAATATAGGGTAAACTGTACACAACCGGGGAATATTGATAGCAAAATTATAAATTGGTCCATTCATTATCAATAATCACAAATATCACAAAATTAAGATGAACAATAAATTAAGAAGTCTCATTTTGTAGTGTACTATTACGAACATCTTTTCACATTAAAAGTCTTTGTAGAGCAAGACAGAACAGTCAAATTGCATGTGTAAGTAATGAACTGGATAACACAGAAATACTAGAGGTTAGAATATTTTCATATACTGAATAAACACTGATGTGCCCCCCCCCCCCCCTCCACCGATTAAAAACAAACTTCTTAGCTTACAGAACAGAAATCACTGAATCGCATTGCTTCTCTACAAAAATCCTCAAAAAAACTCTAAAGAAGATAATTATGGATAAGTGCAATCAATAAGTATGCACAAGAAATAGAATTCTATCAAATGAAATAGGTATCACGCAATGCACATATTAAATATCAAGACAATGTAAGATCCCAGATATGCTAGAGGAAAGACCCATGGTGAAAAGAAACTAAAAGTGTAATTTTCAGTAAAGCTCACTTTATATATTATAAAAAAGTAAAATACAGCCAGAGGTAGAAATCTAGTACGGTACAGGCAATGAGTTCAACTCCTTGGTACAGGCTATTCTCAATACAGCCAAGTCAATAATAAGTGCATGTTCATACAGAAGTATCATTTGAAAAATGAGGAATCTGACATACTACGGGAAAATAACAATTACAAAAACGCTTATTGTCTCTCAATTTGTATACATTGCGACATGTCTACATATTCCACAAAATATAATTACTACCTTAAACAAGTTGATGTACAGTTTTCTTTGGGAATCAAAGAAAGAAAAGGTCAAAAGAGCAGTTGTAACTCGTGCTGCAACGAGTTGGGGTTTAGAAATGGTAGACATACGAACCAAATTTCAGTCATTGCAACTATCTTGGTTTTCAAAGTATATGAAAGGTGGTAAGTCGCAATGGTGAATACTTTTCTGCTTTTGGATTAGTTTTATGCAAGATATACCGTTAGTTTTAAAAGTGAACTGCTCTAGCAAAGACATGCTTTCTCTATGCAAGATGTTTAAGTTACCTGAATTCTATGTTAACCTACTTGTGTACTGGTGTGAATTGAGATATGTTAATTTTTTTAATGTGAAAGACATATGTAATCAAATTTTGTGGTACAATAGTAATATCAAACATGGAAAACAAGTCTTATTCTTCAAAAAATGGAATGCAAAAGGAATTCATAAGTCAGTGACCTATTTGAAAACGGGTATCTTGTAACTCTTATACGAACGTTTAGGTACAAATTCTTTGTTAGTCAACTTTAGACTCTCTAAGTTAAAAAAGGCGTTTCCAAAGGTATGGGTGAACAAAATAGAAAATAGAATTTACAATTCAGAAATGGAAAGCCTGCAAGAAGGGTTTGAGATATCAAATGGTGACTTGATTAATATAAGTCACATGAAAGCAAAACACTTTTATATTCTTTTAAATGAATCCATACAGGAAAATCCCCCGGTTTCATTATTATGGCAGGAAATATTGCAACTACCGATAAATTATGATTGGAGATATGTATTAGATTTTAAATTGAAAAGGATCAAAGATAACAAAGTAAGACATTTTAATTTCAAATTAATTCATAATATTTTACCTTTTAAAGATAACCTTAATAAGTGGAAATCTCATCTAATATGATTTGTTCATTCTGTAACGAACCAGAATCACCTATACACATTTTGCTTAAATGTCGTCAAGTCGCAGACTTTTGGAAAAGAATTCACCAATTAGTATTAAACTTGTTCAAAAAGATATTGTACTACAAGAAACACTCACAATAATTGGTTTTAACATTAATGAAGTAAAATTTATGCTTAATTAATTTATTATATATCTATGCTCAGTATGCAATTTATAAGGTGTATATACTTAATCAGTTTAGAGGTAAATCCTTTAACAGTCAGTCAATTTGGATGGCATTCAAAAATGATTTTATGTTGTATGTTAATTGGCAGTACAAAAACAAAAAAAGAGGTACTAAGGAATATTGAGATGTATCTGTTCTAGTTCCTAACCCTTTTCTCCTCTTTTCTCTATCATATTATATCACTGTTGTTGTTTTCTTTTTCATTTGACTAATTTTGTAAATATTGTCATCAGATCCCATGTAATATTGTTAAAAGGTATATTGTAATAAAGTATCTCGAAAGAGGAAAAGAAATTTAAAAAAATCATTCTGCCCCATTTATATTCATCACTTTCAAATTTGGTGATATTGAAATAGTTTGTTTTGTCTAATGTTATCACAGTTATATTTACAAGATAAGAGAGGAATTTAAATTCAACTACATATAAATGCCAATTAATCTCACCTCTTAAAATTGACAGTGTTGGTGAAATAATCTGTGGTCATTCTACATTTCAAACGGTGGGATTAAAAAAAAAATAATCATGAAAACCAGTTACCATAACTCTTGAGTAGCTTGGTTCCCACACAAACAGAGAACAACATTTGTACGCACAGTTTGAAATAAAAAATGACATGATATACATAAAATATTAGCTTTGCATAACTGGATATATTTACATTTTAGACAGAAAAAAAAATTCTCACAAGATAAAAGATTAATAAAAATGATTTGCATAGAAAAGTGTGTCTAATTTTCATATTCTTCATATTCTTCACTCCCCATCTTTCTCTTTCTCTCTCTCAAGTTCTCTCTCACTCCCTGGTGATTTTTTTAAAATATTCATTACTTTAACATTCCAATCTTACAACATGTGTATAAATGCTCTCAAAATATTTTCATAACATTATCTACAATAGATTTCTTGTTCAACTTTATCCAAATAATTTAATTAAATCAGTCTCATCTCCTTTGACTGTCCCACTCCGTGTCTCTAATCTCTAATCTGTGTGCCTGCCTTTTTGTCTGTCTGTTGGTCTATCAAGATCATTGTCTGAACTATTCAAGCTGACTAATTTCATCTCCTGTTGCATTATAGTAATGACTGTGTCACAAATACAACAAATCCTACATAAGGTCGGTTAGCGAAATGGCGTGGCATGAAAAAACGCATCCAGAACACAAACGGCGAAATTGCTGGTGATATAATGGTGAATAAAAAAGTTGAATTTGACATTTTTGACAGTTATTGGCAGTTATGGAAATAGTAAGTCTAATCAAGGCTTAATGATATATTTTCTAAATAAAATTATGATTTTCTGCAATATGTATATGTATATATATATTTTGTGTGCCAGACATGTCTGTTTGCGCAACGTTTCGCTAAGCTATGTAAGCCTATGTGCAGTTGCATGGTAAGGTATAATGGGGGCAGGATATTAGCTCTGATAATGAACGTCAGATGGGTTAATGAGGCCAAAACAGGATAAGAACCACTGGTCACTATTCTCCTGACTCTCCCTTCCATTATCTTCTTTACTTTACCCTGTTTTCTTTCCTCCTTCCTACTCTCTCAAGTCTATAGTTGTTGGAATATCATCCATCTCGTAATACTGGTGTGAAATACCCTCCTCCTCAACCTTTACAATCCTGATGCCCGGTATGTCTGTCGCCCTCTGTTGCCAGCCCATTGCCGAGGTCACGACCTGCTCTAAGCCCTTGTAGACTCCGCCGTCATTTTGGTGATAGTGACCTGAGAAAACTACTTTTACTCCTGGAAATCAAATGAAGGGAAAAAAGGGGTTCCTCTTATACTGATTAATATCTTAAGGTCAGCAAGTGAATATTTTACTACACAGCACATATTATTTTTAAAGTAAAGAATGAAAAAATAAGAATTCAATATCAATATCTTGTCATAAAAACAAGAAGAATTATAGACAGCACTTTACGCATGTTTTCTTTGAAACAGGTTTCTATACCCTAGAAAATCCATATTCTGAACTTCATCCACATGAAAACCCTTACTTTTTTAAAGGACTATGGCCTACAATAGGCCCTGAACTGTAGGTGTATACAACATTAGGATTTTAGGACTGTTTTAAACTACAGTAATGTTCCACTCATTAGCTGTGATTTCTTGTCATGACCTGGGGGATGATACAAACCTCCACCATTAATTGCTATACAGCTTCAAAATTTCAAGGGAGGGGGGTAGGACATGCCCCCCAACCCTCTAAAAAATTTGCAACATATCCATGGTTTTTCTAATAAAAACCTATTTTGTTAACACTTACCAGCATCGTTGAATTTCTCCAGCATCTCAAGACGGAATTCCTTCTCAATATTGAAATAGACTTTATCTTCATCTGGCTTCTGGAGGAACCATGGGATATGCTGGAAAACCACTGCATGTTTACAACCAGATGTCTTCATTGCTGTTTAAAATAATAAGCAGAAAGCAATATTTTTTTTTTCATTGACAAAGGTATGAGGAGGTCTTGCACATGTTTTATTGATTACCGGTATGCATTTTATTGTATTATTGTATTGTATGTTGGTAAGTCAAGTCATAGACAGAATATGGTGCGCTTAGGAACAACAGTATAAAGCAACGGACGGTGGATCTCATGGTTCGCGGTTCGAGTCCCGCCGCGGCACTAATGTCCTTTGGCAAAACATTAATCTACATTTGCCACTCTCCACCCAAGTGTAGTAAATGGGTACCCGGTAGGAATTTATTCCTTGAATGCTGTGAGCACCGTATTCGGTAGCCTAGCTAGAGCCGGGGTAATACTACTTCGGGGCTTAGAAACATTTGTATTACGCGCAATATAAATGTAATGTATTATTATTATTATTATTATTATTTTATCTGAATACTAGGGGAGCAAGTACAAGTATAATATATGCATCTTAGCAAGCTCCAGGGGGCCTATGACTTCAAGTCCTATCTGTGGGACTACGAAATTAAGAACAATTACAAGGGCATGAGCACACTGACTTTTTACTCAAACATGTGTTATCTCAATTTCACAACCATTATTATAGTCAATAAGCCACACGACCTCTATGTTGATGGAAATGGATTGTAACAGTAAATACCATTGTATTAAGCACATAAATGATTAAAACACCAAAAGATACCAAGGGATCTGAGAGGGATTATTATAATAACAATGGGTTTGTACAGCATACTGTCTGTAGAGAGCCAGAAGGGTGTTATCTCTGTGTAAAGTATATGAGTTAACACAAAAATCCATTTCAACATGGCACGAAAAAGAGACATGATAACGAAGCTTTTCGACCTGCACTCATCAGGTTATCACGCAGGTATGTAACAAATTACTCAAAAAATCCATTTCATGCAAACTTGCACATTTTACATGTCCGAAAATTACAGTCATATTCCTGAAAATGAGGATATTTCTAAATTTCTACATCTGTTTTGATAGTATAAATAAGGGATCAGCTCACCTTCAAGTTCTTTAAGCAGCCACTCATCATGTTCCTTTCGAATCTCCTTGGCTTTGCTGTCATTGTCATAGAGTTGAGTATTGAGGACTAAGAATCGTACCCCGCCTGCCCAGAAGCTGTAGTAATCATCTCCAAATCTAGAGGGAAAAATTAAGAACTTGATGTAGGTGGGGTAATTTGTTTACCATTAATAAAGATCGTAATGATCTCCAAATCTAAAGGGAAAAATTAAGAACTTGATGTAGTTGGGGTAATTTGTTAACCATTAATAAAGATATTAATAATGAGTTATTATTTATATGTATGTACTAACGATGTCATGCACTGTGGAGAACCAATAATTGTACTCCACTAGCCCAGAAGCAGTAGTAATAAAGATCTCCAAATCTAGAGGGAAAGATTGTGAAACTTTATTGTCATGATTAATTTAGATGTTCACCTTGAGATATTATTTGTACAAAGGATGTCATGCACTCAGTGTTGAGAACCAAGAATCATACCCCAACTAGCCTCTTGAACCCCAAAATGAAAAGCTTACATTTATCTCCAATTCAGCTACAGCTATCAGCATACATATATAAAGACAACCTTCTACAACCGTTTATCGTAAATTGTCATTCTTTTCGTTGAAAAAACAGAATTAAAAAGATTTATAATTCCAATGATTCCCCAAACTAGTCCTAGACACAGCTTATCATAATTTAAACTCATGTTCATCCATGCACTTTTACACATACTTGACATGCATTTATCACTCCTAAATTATATCAAACAGGATCTACTTCCAACTAAAGAGTAGCACGCTATAAAATGTGATCATAGATAAGATAAGAGTTCAAAGCTATGAATTAATCAAACTTTATGAACCTTTGTAATACAAACTCCACCTGGAATGACATAAAGATTTTGTTACACTAGAAACATGAGAGTGGCACAGTACTATAAAAAATAGACATGCTTAATTTTAGAAATTGATAATTTACAATTCATTGAGGGTATGCATATAGTCCTCGACATAATATTGTATTGCAGTAGAGAAGAAATACAGGATGGAGTGGGTTTTTGAATAGTTATTTACGAGTGAACTTATTTTATTTTCCTGAGGCACACTGCCAATATCATGGCAGAAAAAAAAAATCTGTTAAGAATATTAGGATTACATGGTCCTGCAAACAATGAAGAATAAAGAAGGATACAGGAAATAAATAAAAACTTAATTGATGATGTAACTGAAGCAATGACAGTGAAAAAGCTGACACAGACAGTTTTCTTTGGTGGGGGATCATAACACATAGTTTAAACTTTGCTTGAAGATAAAGTTGAGTTCTGGTCATGCGATTACACTGTGAAACTGTCTCAAAACAACTGAATTGGTGTATGTTGTAAGGTTTTGAAATCACCAAAATGAAAAGAAATTGACTCAATCTTGCCAAGAGTCACATGCACTGCACACAGAAATATGTATACGGGACTACACACGTGTGAAAGTTCGGCATGAAAGTTCGGCCCGAACATTTCAGCCTTTTCTTGTCATATTTTGAATATGATGGCATTTGAAGAAAAATACCTTTCAGGGGACATTTATACAAGGATGTTCTTGCAAAGTGGCATGAAGAGAATGAGAAAGTTCACAAATTATTTTTCACCCATTCCCAGAACTCATGCAACCTTCTCTTTAAAGTGATCTTAATGCAGCAAACAACAAGAAACTGTGAAGAATCACTTGGCTCAATAAAGTCCAGAGGAGTGAATGAGATAGCTTGCCTACTAAATATTAAGGTTGGTAGAAGCTTAAATTAACATGCAGTGAAAAAGCTGTAGGTCAGATTAAAAAAAATAAATTCACCTACCCTTTCATCCAGGGGCGGATCCAGGAATTAGTATGAGGTATGAGGGGGGGGCACACAAATGCAGATTTGTCAACTTTTGGAAAAGGTAGACCCATATTTTTGGGGTCTTGCCAGCTTCTCAAAAATTTGCTCATGGGGGGGGGTCAACAATTTTTTTTTTTTTTTTTGCCAGACCTCCAAAATTCGCTCAGTGGGGGGGGGGGGGGGTTATGGGGTTCCAGTTTCCCTCCATAATTCTCTGACAAGTAAAAAAAAAAAAAAAGTTTTCATTCTAAAGGGGGGGGGGGGGTGGCACAATCGACAAAAGGGCGGATCCTTTATGGTCAAAATGCATACTTTTCTTCCAAAAGGAGGGGGGCACGGGATGGAAGTGCCCCCCCCCCCCCCCCCCCGATCCACCAATGCTTTCATCTACCTACAGAAAACACCATCATACTAAATACTGTTCTTTGAAAACAGAGGATGAACAGATTACAACACCATACATTGTGCTAAAAGAGCTACCTAACTTAGTATGACTCACATGATTTTATCAGGTAATATGACCCTAATAAACCTAGATCAGTATAGTGTAACAGGATGTTATGAGTAGTCTTGTTGTGATGCTTATCTGATCTTATTTTAATGCAAAATGGTGACGCCCTTGTTTTTTGTACAAATAAATTTCTTCCTCACCTTTCCGTGTATGATGCAATGGATGCTGCATCTGGTATCCTTCCAACATCATGGTTACCACTGACGAGAACAAGAGGGATCTCAGGGTCCAACTTGGAGAACTCTTTAATGAAGTCTGCTTCTTGCTCATCTCTAAGGTATTCTCCTGAACAAAAATAACACAGAGCAAAGCAATAGATGAAGTACATTTCTCTTTTATCAATGCCAAAATTGAAGAAATATCTGATTTTTTTTCTTCTACTGACTTGATCATCTTCAAGAGTGAATACATGTTACTCCAGGTGGTAATGGCATTATGGAAATGAAGTTCTACCCACTTTTCTTTTAGTTTCTTAGTTATGTACATGTAGATTACAGGATAAAGCATGGATCACATTCACTATAAACATGACAGACTAAAAGAGTGGACAAAATAAACAACTCCTGATCATTCTACCTTTCACAATGGTTCTGGTAGACAAATGATGTATCCTTTCACCGCTATCATGCAAGATATGTAGAACAGGTTTCATATGCATATTCACCTGTTCTACATATTTATGTTCTTTTGTCTACCAGAACCATTGTGAAGGGTTGAATGAGGTGTTGTTTATTTTGTCAAATTTCTTTGTCTGTCATGTTCATAGTGATTTGTCCAATAACAATAAAAATAGTAAGATTTCTCATTAAAGGTACACCGTAGAGCTGCCCTATTACTACAGACACAAGCATACTCATACATACACACCATATATTATTAGGTTGTACCTTTAATTGAAAATCTTGTTAACATTTATCAGTCAGATGTGATCCAGGCTTTAGAAGATACCATCACTCTCAGCTTTTGAACAGGTCTGTTATTACAGGTTTTGGCAACTAGAATTCCATTGTCACTTTAGTAGGAGGTATGCTCTTTTCCCTTCCATCCTGATCCTACATGTACATCATACTGGCATCTCAAGATCATCATCACTCCTTACCTCATTCACGCAACCATTCAAATGTGGGGTTGTGTTAATTTCTGCAAAGTTCAGGGGAAAAAACTTGCCTCTACCAATTTATGATTAGGCCTATCCAATAACTTAGTTTAAATTAATTCCATAACTTAGATCGATTTAAATTTCTTTTCTTCTTTTAACGGTAGCTGTTTTGAAACTCTCACACAAGTTTTAAACACATGCTCGCCAATTGTAGGAAGTCACCCCAGTCTTGCTTTTGGTGTACTACAGAGTTATCCCAAGATTACCTTGTATAGGAGTGCCTTATTCCTCTGACCCTTTCCTCCCCATACAGGACTTTCTTGAAAAGAATTATTGCTTCTCTATTTTAACATGCCTTGTACAGATATTACCTGGAGTACTTTGGACGAGATCTCCACAGACCACAAAGAACTTTGGTCTTGGCGTCATGACATTGACTGCTTCGATAGCCTTCCTGGTTAGTGCCACCTCCTCCTCCCATCCAATGTCTGTCTTCCCAGCCATGGTATCTAACATACCATACTGTGGGTCAGTTCCTACCACAAACATGTAAGGACCTTCCCACGATTCCTCATTACCTGAAGAAGAAAAGGGTGTTGATACAATTGCAAAGAAATAAACTTTTTTTTAGCTTTGTTTAGGGTAATAAACAAAATTGAAATTTCACTGTCACATATTTGAAAGCAAGAGGGTAATGGTTGTAAAATTGAATGACTATCTCACATGACCAATATCATTGTTATGATTTTTGATATTCATAAATTATTAGGAAGTTATGATGTAAATTGCTAGACAATGAGCACTGCAAAAATGAACTTTACAATCAATACCATTATCACAGATCATACCCATTAAATATAAAATTCATTAAAATTAGTCCATTTTAGTTACTTAAAATAGTAATTGCTTAGTTTAAGACAAGGGCAATCATGCAAATTACACTTGAAAAATATTTCACTCATCTCACAGTCACAGTAATACCCTTTGGTTATTTCTGAGAGGCATGATGTTCAATTCAAGATCATTCTTCAAGCCATGTACACTAAAAATCATATTAAACATCGAGATCGCTACACGAGATCGCTAAATTTAAATTGGGAAGACATATGAGGTAAAATTAATTACAGCACTATAGTAACTATACAGCGCTGTCGCTTTGCGACAGTGCTGTACGACCTGCCCATTCTCTAGCGTTGCGAACCGCGACTACAAAAGTGCGACTACATGCTTTTCGCTGAAATTACATATATTTTTCATCTAAAAATTAAACTATATAAAACTTCAACTATTGATTGATTGCATTCATTAAGTTAAATTTAGTTAACCAACTTACAACTTTTGGCACAAACGATGATTTATTGCGTCATCTACCTGCAGTCGAATGGCAGAATGTAATCGCGCTGCACTTTTTGAAAGGTCACACCCGTGCGTAATATATACAGCGCTGTCGCAAAGCGGTACCGCGATGGACAGGTTTTGGCAGTCAAAAGTGGAAATTTTATACCCTGTGCAGTGTTTTAGTGGTAAATATTTTTTTGGGTATACTCCCTTATACAGATAGCTCAATCCTCACAGCACCAAGCTAACGACGAGGTGATGCTGTGGTGGTGATTCACAAACACAATAACCCCTCCCCCCCCCCCCCCCCCCCGGTGACCTGACAAGAAAACACACACACACACGTTTACATGGCTTTACTTCCGAGGACAGGTATTGTTCCTCTATTGTTCCTCGTCCTCGGACAGTCGACGGAATAAGGCATAAATTCATTGTTCGACGTTCGAGGACTATTGTCCGGCTTCCGAGGACCATTGTTCTCATGGTTTTTTTTTTTGTTCTCTGTCCGAAAATGTCCTCGGACATAATGCTAAACAAACGCAAATCCTCACGCACACACCCACGTTTACATGGCTTTACTTCCGAGGACAACTATTGTTCCTCTATTGTTACTCGTCCTCGGACAGTCGACGGAATAAGGCATAAATTCATTGTTCGACGTTCGAGGACTATTGTCCGCCCTCCGAGGACCATTGTTGTCATGATTTTTTTTTTGTTCTCTGTCCGAAAATGTCCTCGGACATAATGCTAAACAAACGCACCCACACACACACATACACCCTCACATGCACCCACCCTCACACACACACACAGAAAATCATCTGTCACAATATCATCTCAAAATGTTAAAATTAAGTTTTGCAAAAAGCATCACAATTTGAAACATTAGGGAGTTGTATTTTCAGACAAAAAAACATCAAGTCATTTTTTAAGACCAACCCTTGCATAAGCCCTATAGATCTATACATGTCTAAATCACCAAGACACAAATAATCCAAGATGATTCAAGCCCTTGTCATAATAATTTTTATTTCTAGTTTATGCAACACTCATTTACATGTAATTGCTGATACAGATTTTTATAAGACACGCTGTCATAGATCTCCAAATGGTACTGCAAGTAAATATACCATAATAGTTATTTCATACATAATTGTTGTGTAGTTTGAAATAAATGTTCTTCAAGATACTTACCCACTGTTAATAACATTCACTGTTTTACTTTTGTATGTGTAATTTTCATATGATTAAAGACACCTGTTCAACAATTAAATAAGATTGAGTTGTGCTCACAGGCGTATCCAGGATTTTTCAATAGGGGGGCCACAGGGGTGTCGATCCGTGTTCATGATCGGGGGGGGGGGGGGTTGGCCGGCAAGGGATCGAAGCCAATGGTGTATCTAGGTATTATGGCACCCGGGGCAAAAAATGAAGTCCCCTCCCCCCACCCCCGAGTGCCTAAAAAAACACAATTTTTTTGTGCATTTTACCCAGGAAATTTTGCAATTGAGCGGTAGAGAAGCTCGAATTTTATGCATTGATAAGCGGTTTTCTATTCACTCACTTTTACAATCGGGAGCAAAACTAACGAAAACCCTGAAAGGCTTGAGGAAGAGTCGAGAAATTCAGCAAGGGTACCTGAAGTTGAGATTTCTTTCAAAAATGCTGTTTTATACACTTTATTTATCCTACATCGGGGGCGCAATATTTAGCAGGAGTCATATGACACATACATGATATATCGAGCAAAGTAATTACATCTTCTTTTTTTCAAATTTTTTTGGGGTCGAAAGCTCTGACATTTTAAAAGAAAGATAACGGCTTGTAGCAAACAAACTTTTAGGCGGAAAGTTATAATTCGACGAACCTACTGCTTTTCTAATTATTTGGAGCAATATTGCACGGTTTGTAACAGGGGTGGGTGCAGGAAGGAGGAGTTTCCCTCCTTCCCGCTCGAAGCCCGAAAGCTCTAACGTTTTAGCACCTTTTTTAGGCGGAATGTTAGTTTCAGTTTCAGTTTTCAGTTATTTTGGACATAATACTGCACTGTAACAAGGATGGGTGCAGGGAGTGGGAGTTTCCCCCTTCCCCGCGCGAAGCGCGAAACCTTTGACGTTTTTGCAAATTTTGAGAGAAAGTTAACGGCTTGTAGCGCCTTTTAACCCTTTTTCTCTCACTTTTTTCTCCCGCTTTTTCGCTCTCGCTTTTTTTTTAGTGGCTGAATAGGGGGGCCATGCCCCCCTTGTGCCCCCCTGTCTACGCCAGTGGTTGTGCTTTTTTAAAGCCTGCTCTAGTTGTAGAAGTGAATGCAAGTAGTAAGTGTGTGGTTTAGACAGTGTAACATTCACAGTGTAACATTCACAGTGCCCTGATTATAAACACGATTTCAAAGGCATCTTTTTCACAATAAATATCACATCAAAATATGAAATTCCTTAGTTGGTCCTGGGACCTGGCCACTGCACGAAATCAGCTCCGCCTCCTTTGGCCTTGAAGTTGTACATTGTATATTTTGTACGGCGCATGAACCATAATGATGGCCTAGCCTAGTGCGACTATAGGACTAGCATATAGCCAGCTCGCGCCTAGCCTACCTAGCAGCTAGCCTCACACTTGCTACCTAGCCGCATATGGATCGGATGTACGTAAAAAATAATACGCAATCAGACTGCAATACGTACGTTTGATTTGTCAAAAGTTTGTCGAGTATATGGATCGCCAACACAAATTATTTCTGTGGAACACAACTGACAGAGTATGAATTTCGACGATTTTTCATGAATTTCATACAATTCTTCTTGGTTTTTTCCTATATACGATATATATATATTTTTTTTTTCAAACCTGACAAATTTTTTAAAGTATACGCGCGTATACCCAAAAAAGTCCAATTTCTTTTTTACGTATACGGCGTATACAAGCGTATACGCTCCACTACACCACTGACCCTGTGGACATTGCCAGATGGCTTGCTCGGGATTGAACTTCAACTTAAAAATTGGAAGTTTAACATACACTTTAAATTAATTTTGTACATTGTTTTTAGTGACATTGAGGGGTGTCGCAATGAAAGTCTATGTGTCCTTGTCAGGCTAGCATTATAGGAGCCTATTTATAACAATAAATTGAAAGAACATTCTTGGTTACACAACATGCCACAAATTAGTTCAGTTGCCATAGCAAATTGATAAATATTAAAATATTTACCTGAAAATCCATGATATTGGCGGTCCCTTGCTTCAATCTTGAAATCTGACATTTCGGAGCTGAAACTGATGAATACTCAATACAGAGGTAGAGGCAGTAAAATTTAATAACAGAATATTGTACAGTAAAGATATTTAACGACTTAAACTAAGTTAAAGTTGGTTAGTACTGCCTGGTGATCAAGAGCCTAACCGGAGGGGTATTCTGCTTCGTATCGTTAATGTTGACAAACTCGATGAGTCGATGGCAGATTAAACAATTTGTATTGTGGTCATTCTGACCGTACTGAATCTAGCTAGCACGTAAATGTTAAATACAATCAGGGTACATTGAGAAATTCTGACCGCAATTTCCTTGAACACGCGAACAAATCCACATCATCAAGCCACATAACCTTGTAACTGGGAATCCCTGCTTGCAAGCAATGGCGAAATGCTTTTGACGCGTTAACCCGAAAGGGGATTTCCCCGAAAATTAGTCGTGTATTCAGACTGTGCGCTTTACGCATTTGTCGTTCAAACGTCACAAACTCACCATGTACATAAATATATATATATATATATATATAGGCCTACAAGAATCACAATTTACCCCTTTTTTGGTCAAAGATGATCAGTAATCATGAATCAGATTGAGATTTTCGAAAAAGTATTCCAATTTCATTGTCAGTAAACGAAGAAGCTTGATGGGAGGAATTTTAATTTGTAAGCAAATTTTTAGGCATTTTTACTCCCAGGGTTAAAGATCGTGTAATGAAAAACACAAGTCGAATCCCGCTGGTTCCAATTTTTTCTGACTTGTGTTTTTCTTTACAGATCGAGCATACGATCTTTAACCCTGGGAGTAAAATGCCTAAAAATTTGCTTACAAATTTCATTGTCATTGTCATTGCCATTGCAAGTTACTTACCTAATATTAGCCTGCTACATAATATGATGCCATACATGGAGAGCTCTCAAAGATTACTAAACTAGAAAAGTCACCAAGGGTATTTCAAGAGATATATCATCCATAGAATATTGTAGAAAAAATATGCCTATTACATTAAAAAAAAAACAGAAAAATAATATCTTATCTTATCTTATCTTATCACTTATCGTGGAAAGACCACCTCAGTTATGTTTGTACTAAAGTTTCTTGTAGCGTTGGTGTCTTATCCAAGTTACGTCTCTATTTACCAAAAGAAACTCTAATTACTCTATATAATGCCATAGTTATGCCTCATTTAATGTATTGTAATGTAGCTTGGGGAAATACTTATAAGATTCATATAAATAAGTTGGTCGTTCTTCAGAAAAAAGCTGTAAGGTATATCACAAATTCAAATTTTAGAAGTCCAAGTTTACCATTATTTATTCAACTTCATATTTTGCCCTTTGAGAAACTAGTTATTTTGAATTGTTTGATTTTTATGTTTAAGACACAAGGTGATCAAACATCTTTTATGAAGGATGCTTTTGTCTCAAATTCTACCGTTCATGTTCATAATACGCGCAAAAGTAATCTCATTCATCAACCCTTTGTAAGAACTCAAACTGCACTAAAATCATTTGCATATGTCTGTATAGAGTACCGAAGTGATGACGTCACAAAAAGCTATTTTTTCATTTTGACATTTTTTATACCATATCTCAAAGGAACATGGTGAAAAACATCCAGATCCCAAATTTTATGGCAATTGGCTCATTGGGCCCCGAGAAATGGCCGCATGAATACCTAATTGGCCCCATTGAAGTCAGTGTTGAATTGGCCTGGTTCTTAACAGTTTAGAACCAGGCCAATTTAACACTGACTTCAATGGGGCTAATTAGATATTCATATAGCCATACCTTGGGCCACCATGAACTGATTCATGTCAAATTTGATGTGTGAACGTTTTCCATCATGCTCTACCTAAATATGGTCCTAAAAATACTGAAATACAAAAATCAAAATTTGATGACGTCACACTTCGGTACTCTATTAGGGAATGGAATAATCTACCACTGAGAATAAGGTCAGCCTCATCACTGCCCACATTCAAACGTACATGTCGCATTTATCTTGAAGGAAATTTATATAAACAATTGATCAGGGAAGCAAATGTGTACAGTCAAGCCGCATGAAGATGTGAGCTATGCGCATGAGTGATTGTGTGATGTGTGTGAGTGTGTGTGTGTGTGCGTTTGTTTAGCATTATGTCCGAGGACATTTTCGGACAGAGAACAAAAAAAAAATCATGACAACAATGGTCCTCGGAAGGCGGACAATAGTCCTCGAACGTCGAACAATGAATTTATGCCTTATTCCGTCGACTGTCCGAGGACGAGTAACAATTTAGAGGAACAATAGTTGTCCTCGGAAGTAAAGCCGTGTAAACCTGGGTGCGTGTGTTGGTGTGTTGGTGTGTATCTGTCCTTTGTAAATATGTTACTATATACTTATTGTTAATATGTTAACGTCATCCGGGGCCCCTTTTTACAAGCTGTGCTTCTTTTGGGGTCCCAAACCATTCATTATTCTTATTACATATATCTTATTGTAAAATGTCTATGTTTAATGAATTGGTTAAATAAACTTGAACTTGAACTTGAACTTAAAGACTTAGAGGTGTCTAGTGGATATGTCACCGGACTGTGGATCACATGGTTCGCGGTTCGAGTCCCGCCGCGGCACTAATGTCCTTTGGCAAGACAGTAATCTACATTTGCCACTCTCCACCCAGGTGTTAAATGGGTACCCGGTAGGATGCGAATGTCACTGTAACTGGAATAGTATATATGTGCGCCTGTAAAATGGCAGCCAGACTGGAATGCTCCCTTGTGGAGTGGAGAATGTGCACGATAAGTGCAGAATCGTAATAGGATCCAATAACCGGGGTAATAATACACTGTAAAGCGCTTTGAGCAGTTACTAACCGGAAAGGCGCCATATAAATGCAGACTATTATTATTATTATTATTAATAAGACTTGAACATAAACAAAGTTCTTCCTGTGACATCACACATCATTACAGGTGGGAATTTCTCGTCACTATTGATCTCAAACTTACAAATTGTGTAACTTTTTATTCTCCCCTAGACTTCTCTCTTCTTCATTTTATATAAAAGGTAAGTTGCCCTTCCTTTTTCAATTAAAATGATATTGTAATGTTAGCTATGGTGTGTGGTTATATTTTATTGAAAGCACAATACTATTAAAACCAAAATTTCACATTTACTTATCAATTAATAATGAAAGGAATCATCAAATGGCTGTGACGGATTTAGGGGGAGCAATTCCGCCCGTGCCCCCCTTTTGAAAGAAAAGTATATATTGTGCCCCCCCTTTCAAACTGATAACCCTTTTTTTTATGCTTGTCAGAGAATTCTGGAGGAAAACTGAAAACTGTACCCCAAAAATCTGATCTTTTTTTTTTTTTACCTGTCAGAAAAATTCCCCCCCCCCCCTTTTTACAAAATCCTAGATCCGCCTCTGAAATGGCTAACACAAATGCATAAGCCCCTTGGACTTGCCCTTTTACTCTCTCTCTCTCTCTCTCACTCACTGCACCTTTCCTGTCCGTTCACTCTTGCTTTTTCACACCTTACTATTTTTGCTCACAATAAAATTTAAAAAACAAAAGAAAATGACTTGCTCACAATTTGATAAAACAATATATTTATTGCTACAAATAACATATTTTCTCAATGGAAGACATACTTTTTACTCAGTAAGAAGGTGAATTAGTAAACAATATTTCCTTCAAAGACATACTATGCACATAATATAAAATTAAATGGATCAAAAGATTTTTCACTTTTTACCCCCTTCAACTCAAATCAACGTTGATTGCCTCGTGAAACTTTCTGAGTAATATTCATTGAGGATATACAATATACATCAATCTTATATGAACATTCTTCATCCATAATTATGACCGAGTAGTCAATGCCTTGCTGCATGATATCTGGTTTTGATTTTTTTCAAAAGCATTAATTTAATTGTAACCTTCTCTTCTTCTTTTTCCCCTGAATATTTTTTAAAAACATTTTTCAATAAGCTTGATAAAAACAATTATGCAAATTCAGGTGCGCACAGGTTTAATGTACATACGGACTTCAGTCCTAAAACCTCAAAGTAAAAAATTAATCACAAGTAGTATTTAACTGTGGATGGGATATACATGTACTCGGGTAATCATACTCAGTTCTCATGTAACTTTTACAAAAGATTTCACATATACCTGTACTTAATCACTATCACTTCATGGATTAAAAATATGCCTTACTTGTGGCAGTTACCCAGTATTGTTTGTGCCAAATGTCTTTTTGAATACTTGCAATAAATGGGGTAAACCAAATCTTCTTACTGTCTTACAACAGGCAAAATCATTTTGTTGTTACTATATGAACAAAAGGAAAGACTTGCAGTTACATTTTCACATTTATAGCACAACCTTAAAATGAGGTATATACAGAATGCAATGATATGCCGGTGGCATGTCTAGAAAGTGAGATAGATCCACTTAATTTTATAATTTTTTTTTTTTTGAGGGGGGGGGAGGGGGGAGATGTACATCAGCTTCACACTATGCTGATGCTTGATAGGGCATAGTGTGCTTCAAGACATTTTAAAGAATTGTGTTTACATACTCTCCTCTATCAGTCTTCTTCCACGCATTGGAGCAATTACATACAATTACAGTTTTGAAGATAAAACAACAAAAAGAAATCAGTGTAATAGGGCACAAAAGAGAAAACTTATTAAAGAAACTATGTATGAACCATCCATTGATTCATCTGATTCCTAGAATATCCATAAGACCAATTTGATAGAACTCCATAATTAATAGCACTGTTTTTCACGATGCTCAAGACATCTATATATCACTATGCAGTTATCATAACATAACACACAACTCTCTTAAAGTAGGTCCAGAACTAACAGCCTTCTCCATTCATAGACATAACATGGCATGCAAGAGCTTTAGATAAACGTATCTTTGTATATCAACATATAGGTACAGATATAAAATACTTTTACTATAAATGTCTGACTGCAAATTATTTCATCAAATTGAATATAAACATACATATGATCATATCAAGGTATAACGATTATATGATCAACAAAAGTAAAGCTTTATCCTTCCTCAAAATAATATGTACATGTACAATGTATGATTATGTGTTATAACTACCTATCATAGTTGATGTGTTATCCTTTCAAATGATGGTTTGAAAGACATTTTGAGTATCAAAGTTATCACAAAATCAGAAAAAGTAGGTATAAAGACACACAATTTCTATAGAAACAAATGTTGCAAGTCAAACGCATCCTTCATCAACTTTGTTAGAATTCTGTTTCGATATCTATACACTTAAAATATGATGAATCTAAAGGTTTTTTTACATCACATTTGAATCATTTGGAATCTGTATTGATAAAAGTCACAGAATATTAGGTACCTGTAGTATAAATGTAGTGATACATGAACAAGCAAACGTGTGAGAGATTTGTAGATATCAGGGGTGTTTCACAAAGAGTTAAGTTTGACTAACAATCGCACTTAAATTCCTAGTTGTGTGCGGTACATGACACATCACCGCATTGGTCAGATCATGCTCAAGGGCCGCGCGCTATTGGGTAATCTACCAATGAGATTACGCGTTTAATACCGTATGCGCATTGGCACTTACGCATGACTTTAAGTCAAACTTAACTCTTTGTGAAACACCCCCCAGGTCAATAAGATATCCCCCTATTGATTGAAAGTGTATACATAAGATGTTAAAATTCAACACATATAAAAAAGGAATTAGGGGAAGTTCAGAGTTTATACAACAAATAAAAAATTCCTTAGAAATTTGATATTTCAGAGATAGAGTACCTAATCATCCCATACCCATGAACAATAGAATGTTACTCAGTATATCACAACCTTTTTCAAACGTTGAACGAACAAAAAATAATTAATAAGACATGTATGTAATTTTATTTGTGTCAGGTTTTAAAACTGAAATGGCTATAGACCTATTGACTTTTGAAGCTTGAGCTAACAAGGATCAAACACTTTGGAAATGTGTGTTAAAGAGAAAGTTGCGTTCTGAGAAAGGTGACAAATAATTTACGAGCTCTCTCAATTCTTTTATGTCAGTTAGGAAGAACATCATATTGGGAAAAAGATTGTTCTTCAAATACACTCATAATTGAAATATGACGAGAAAAAGCTGAAGCGTTCGGCCTGAACATTTATGCCACATTTGTGTGCAGTACATTTGCTTTTCAACGAGACTGGGTCAATTTCTTATCATTTTGATGATCCCAGAACTTCACAGTATACTGTGAGGTTTTGAGTTGAATTCTTATGTAGACACGGTCAACCTTTCCCAATTGCTTTGAGGCAACGTTATCACATTACCAGAACTCAACTTTATCTTTAAATAAAAATGAAACCATTTCCAACCAGTTAAGTATCCTTATGCTTTATTAGTCCAACTTCATAACCCTACCTACGTGTAGATTTGACAAGCAGATCATTCTTTTGAAACTAGGCCCTAGAAGGATAATAAATCAGACTGTAACACATTAACAAATTGATTTTACGGCCTTTCAAACTTGAGATATGCTTCCAAATGTAGTGTTTACAGCTCCTACATTACATTTCAGAGATACTTATTTAGTACATGCACCATAACTCAAGTCGAAAGCATGACGTCAAATGGTTTATTACCCCCATAACTCTTTGTCTAAAATGAGCAGATAGTACACGTGTTGAGGTATTACAGTGAATAAATATGACAGCATTATTCAAACATTTGTACTGGAGTTCAAATATGCAGCAGCAATGTCTAATCCAAACACGATTCTTGTACTTCATTCCACAAAAGTCTATTTACTCTTTTCGATTCCATAAACAAAGCAAAAGCAAGATAAGACATCCATTTTAACCAATCCTGAGAATAATTTATTGGAATGCCCAGTATATAGGGCATGCTTTTGCAACTTTGACATAAGAACACATACAAGAGCAGTGGAGAAGTACTTCACAGAAGCAGCATACAATATGCAGGTTGTAAAGAAAATATTATATTGAAGATCTATGTTTACATTTATCTAAATAGCAAACACTTACCGGTACCCATTTTATACTGGATGTTAGCAGACTTCCGAGGCAGCCCCAAAGCACCCCAACTCTCAGTATAAATGGGTACAAAATTTGAGGGCACCCTGGCCCTCTCTGAGGTTTTTCTAGGCAGCTTCTGAAGCACCTCAGCAACAGTACAAATGTCACCTCATCAGTGCTTATGCTGCTCTAGATCCAGTGACCCATAAACTGGAAATAGTATGTCACTTATTATGGGTTACGGTACCCATGGTAACTCACTGGTCTTTCGGTGGTCCGAAGAGCAGTATGTATATCTATTTAAGCTGGTCTAAATGAGACTGCTTCAGAAGCCGTTTAAATTCTGGGCACAGTGTAAAACAAGACTGAAGCTGGTCTAAGTTAGGGCACTTCAGAAATGCCCTAAAAAATTTGGGGGCATTATGAAAGGGGTATATTAAAGATTATCTATAAATGTGATTTCACAGTAAAATGGAAGCAATCTGGATATCATTGGAATGTATAGTTCAAGAATATCTTATCACTGGACACTACACCTAAAAACATTCTGAAATAGATTTGACTTAAAATTTTCATTATTCTTAACTTTGTGAAATGCTTTAAACAAGACAAAAAATAGGAAGACACACTGCTGTCTATTTCCGTGGAAACAATCGAGTGGCCTTGTAGACCTGGAAGACAGTGAAGTGGACCATAAGTTGTGTCATCCACTATGTATTTATCCACTTATGTTTTACATAATCGCTCCATATATCTTCATGAACAACACAATGGGTTATTCAGTATAATCCATTTAACCAAGAAAGTGTAACACTACCCTGATTTAACCCTTACAGTACCATGAAGTTTACAAAAACACATAATAATCTGTATACTGGTATTTAAGACCCAGTGACCAGTATTTGTCATTAATAACCAAGGTTTCATGAGAAAGCTTTTCGTAATCATGGTTGATTTTTTCATTGTTCATCTTGATTTTAAAAAAAAAGAATTCCATGACATGAAACTTTATAATTCATGAACCCGCTTTAAATTTGGAAAAAAACAACATCTTTTTCTCAGTCCAAAATATGGGATGCAAATTTTAATAATTTGTGCGCTTAAAACTGCCTATGGCACTGTCAAAGGGTTGATAAAATATAACATACTATTTTCTCACACAATATAATATCCTATATTAAAGATCAACTGTCACTGGAATATCATCCATGCCATAGTACTGGTGTGATATCTTGGTCTCGTGAACCTTGACCACCCGTAGACCTGAGGGGGTATCTCCAAGCTCAAAGCCTGCAGAAGTCTCTTTAAGAGGGCAGCCCATTGCAGAGGTCACGACTTCCTCCATTCCTTTATAACAACCTCCTGCATTCCGGTGGTAGTGGCCGCAAAATATAGTATTCACACCTAAGCAGTTTGAGGAGAAACATTCAAGATATTGGCATCAGGGCTCTTGCTATACTTCTCACATTACCAGCCTGGCACAACTCTTTTGGTTGCCAAATCAATTTTAATTTCTTGGTTGTTACAGTAGATTGCACAATATCACAATAAAAAAAAAGAAGAATATTAAAACATTTATCTTGTGAGATTTTTGAGTTGCCACACAAGCCAATTAGCCAGGCTGGACTTTCACCTTGCCTGACCAGTGATCAAGTTTACAAGGCATCTGCAAATTTCAGAAGTAGCAAAATTAAAATTGAAGGAAAAGGCTACAGAATAGAGGATAATAGGATATTGTAAGTCAAACAAACTTGAAATTTAAAGACCAACACAACCACCATATATTACCCTGTCCCAAATTAGTGCTGCAGCTCGAAACCCAAAGTCCTGGGGAGCGTTTCATCACGTATTTTGAGTTTTAGTCTGGGTCATGGCTGGTTTGGCTCAAAACCTTCAGTCTGTTGAGTTTGAGACCGGTTCTGGTACCGAGGTGCAGCACTATCCTAAATATCCATGTTCTTGCTTTTGAGTCCTACATGTATTCAGAAAACTATCGGATATATATTTCCCAAACAATTACAATTTAATTACAAAAACAAAAAGATTACCCTAAACTTTTATGTTTACTTCTTAAAATGTTCTTTTTCCAACATTATTGAACAAAATGTAGTTTGGCATCATACATACCTGCTGCACGAAACTTCTCTAACATTGGCATTCTGATATCTTGATCAATATTGAAGTACTCATTCTCTTCGTCTGGAGTCTGTAGAAACCATGGTATATGTTGGAACAGGACAAGATGCTTACAGCCTGCTGACTTGGCAGCTGAAATTAGGGCAAGACAAACAGAATAAGCCCGGTATTGAGAGCATGCCAACTTGATCACAGATAATTCAGCATTGAGTAAATAGCAAATTATTGATATCATTATGTACTTAAAAATACTATGAACTTGAAATATGAACACTGTACAGAGTAAACCAGTTATCTTTAATGACTTAATGTATGCTCTTTATCATGTAACACCTCTAATCTCTAATCTTATTTGCACCCATGTTTAACATTTAATTTTTAAAAGCAGTTTATCGAGACCAGTCAAAGTTTACAAACTATGTGCAATGCGTGTAAATCGAAACTTACATGAGCTATCACACAACATCTCATATGTTATACAATAAGCATTCAGTAAGCTCAAATATATTTTGATGCTAGAGAGAGAGAGAGAGAGAGAGAGCAGTATATAACATACCATCTAATTCAGCATCCAACCATGTATCTTGCTCTTTCTTTAGTTCTTCAACTTTGCTAGCATCTTCGTACAGTTGAGAATTTAACACCAAGCATCGCACACCTCCAGCCCAAAATCCAAAATAGTCATCACCAAATCTGGAAATCAAACCATTCAAGGAAACATACTGTCAAAACATACCTACATAAATGAGATGAACTTAAACTTTGTTAAATTGAAACCCTAGGTTGGCATTACTCCAAATAGAGAAAAATAATTACTCTTGAGAATTTAACAAATGTATACTGAGAAAGGGAGGAAGAATTGAACGATTTAGAAACTTGGAAATGTTTTGCTTGTAACCAGACAAAAATAAAACGGGGAATGAAAAAAGGGAGAATGAGATTGAACAGCTTTGCAATTTACATTACCATATACATCTTACAATCAGGATAAACTCAATGCAAATTATGATGAAGTTTTCTCTCTTCAGAAGTACAGTATAAACTAGAAATTAATTAGCGGCGCTACAGAGTAGTTGCATTCTTTCCCTAATCGATTCTTTCCTGTCACTATATTTTATATTTTATATTTTTCTCCTTTTTTTATCGCAATAAAGACTTCCAGATTTGGCATAATCTACTATTTAATACATGCATGTAAAATATTATGGTTACTTATTGTTATTATTATGTAATTTGGCACAATGATACTGCATGTGAATATATTTGTTTGTGTATTTTACCTTGATAATTGTGAAAAATGTTATTTTGAAAAAGGAAGTAATAAAATATTCCTAAAAACAAAAAAATCTATCCGAACTGAAGTTCCTATAACCGATCATCACCAAAATCTAATCGATTCTTTTCTTAATCTAATCGATTCTTTTCTTAATCGATTCATTCCTGTCACTATCCGAACTGAAGTTGGGGTCAAAACTTCAAGGTCACACAGAATTTGCAGGGGTCAACCGATCATCACCAAAATCTAATCGATTCTTTCCTGTCACTATCCGAACATTCCCTGAAAATTTGGTGCAAATCCGTTCACCCGTTCTCTAGTTATCTTGTACACAAACAAACAAACAAACATACAAACAAACAAACATACGGAGCCCTTTACATAACCCTGCCGATTTCATCGCCGTGGGTAACAATTCAAGACAAGAATAAGGAACGATCACACTGGAAGTTATGGGATCCTGGGCATGATTCCTCTTCTACAAAAATCTTTTAATTGAACACTACCTGCTTATTTACTTTCAAAGATGAAATCTAAAGCTGGATAAAAATGGGAGTTCTTGAAGGGATGAAAGAGAAAAAAGTAAATTCTGCTTGGTAATACATTTGTTTTACATGTACATACTTGTTCTTGAAGTCCTGGATGGATTTTCTAGTTGGAGTGTTTCCTATATCATGATTGCCACAGACACAGACTAGGGGTATAGCAGGATCCACTTTGGCAAATTCTTTCAAGAAATCGGCTTCTTGTTCTTCTCTCTGATTTTCACCTGATTGAATAAATACAATAAAAAAAAATAAATTCATGAACATGCTACACACAAAACAAATAACAGAATACATTCTATATAACACCCCTGGAACAGTCGTTAAAAAAATAATATGATCATACATGTGCATGCTCAAAGTATGTTGTAAAAATATATGACTATCAATCCTAGAAAAAAAATACACATTTTGCTACATGAAGAACTACTGTACATGTAAGATTTAAATTATCTTTATTAATTAGTACATGTAGCTTACTACATGTACGTCTACCGGTACATGTATTCCTTACATCAATTGGCACATGTGGGTTATGTTATCTATTCACTTTTCTCCAACTTTGGATAGTTTATCGTGCTAAGATTGTATGACCCATAATCACATTTGTAATTCATGTACCACGACATTCATTTACTTTATTTAGCAAAACCGCATTAAAAAAAATTAATATTAATAATACATTAATCTCAATTGTTACTTCAGTCCACATGAATACCCGAGTAAACCTTGAGTATGATAAATGTGATTTGATCAATCAATTTTATTATAACTTTTATATTAGGAATAACTGAGCAGTTTTTTCATACATGAATTCATACATGTATGGTATCTATTGAATGAAAGCATGTACAGGAAATTTTCTAAATCTAAAATGAAGTTTGAATCAAATTATCATGTTACCAGTGGCATATCTAGGGGGGCAGGGGGGAGGCAGGGGGTACATGCCCCGGGCGGCACTTGGAGGGGGCGCAAAAAACGCAAAAGAGAGAAGAAAAACCACAATCCTTAAAGGGTCACTAAAATAAAAAAATAATTGCCCATTTTTCGTAGGAAGGTGTCATCAGGAGTAAAAAAATATCCATCACACAATTTTTTATGCATTCAGTCATATTTTATAATCATTTGAAAAGTACATTTTTTGCTGATTTAGACAGTCATAAGCCCCGCCCCTAAAAAAACCCATCGAAGCGACATCGTGATCACGTGATCTGTGACGCATGAAAAGTAAGGGAAAATATTCCACTAACCTATACCGTGCGCGCCCGGAGGACCCCGGCAGGCCCAGCCCGGGGCCGAGCATGATATTCACCGCATCGACCATTTGCATTGCGTATTTTCGTGTGTTTAATTCCTCACAATAACTTTGATTTTGGGACACAGTTTCATCAATAATGCCTAATCGGTGTATAGTTACGGGCTGTAGCAAGACCAAATATGGTGTAAGCCTACATCATTTTCCTAAAGATGAAAATCTACGGAAATTGTGGGTCGCAAATGTAAAGCTCACGCGGGCAGAGTGGCAAGGGCCGGCCAAATGAGTGGAGTACAATCTGCAGCGATCACTTTGCCGAAGATGATTTTGAGAATCCTGGCCTGTATTCCGAATTTGGCATGAAGAGAAGGATAAGCTAGCTAAAAGATTCGGCTATTCCAAAGATCAGACTTGGAGTCAAGTCTTCCAATTTGTTTTTCAACGACAGCAGCTGCAGCAGCTTCACCCGTAGACCGTCTCTCGTTCGTTAGCTAAGACGACCTAACGAACGAGAGACAGCATTTTCGGTCTACTTCACCCATAACTCCAGGGAGCTCCAACACGTTGGAGCTCCCTGGAGTTAAATCACCCACGGCCCTTCTGAGAGGGGTTCAAACATACAATATGGTCGAATTTCCCCTTGCCACTCGAGCTTCTTTGCCTTCGGGGTCTGATAAATCATCTGATAAATCAGAGTTCGTATCTGCATGGCTCAGAAAAGTTCTCCAATTTGGTATCGCGGGCACTTTTCCTCTCTCTATATAAGTTACTCGAATTCAGCCAAAATCTAAGTCAATACTAACGTACTATGTAAAGCGAAGTAAAAAAAAAAGTGAAATAAACAAAACAAAAGTGTTCACCAGTCGCTATGTACGAGGGGAACATAGTCACTGCCATACTAATGATATGTAGGACATAGTACATACAGACGCGTAAAACGGCTGTGCACGCGTTTATGATCGACCAATGCAAAATTTTCGTTTGGCAAGCTCAGATGGATAAGAACATTGTTCAAAAGAAAAGCTAAAAAACAAAACAAGAGCTGTATATTTGGGCAAAAGCGTTTTCTGATCTTGTAGAAAATATATTGCTAATGATTATTCACTCCTAAGATTATATTGATTAATTTCCTTTTTAGCTCACCTGAGCCTATGGCTCGAGTGAGCTATTGCGATGGAAATTTGTCCGTCGTGCGTCGTGCGTCGTCCGTTAAAGGGATACGCCACCGGGCGGCCGTGGGGAAAGTCAGGATTGCGTAAGCCCCATTCACTCGTACACAAAGTTTGTGCGTCGAACGCGTCCGTTGGACTAAGTGGGATTACATTTCGACTGCACGAAGCCGACCGAATCTCGCACGAGAGCTTGAGCTCAGGCGAAGCGTGCAAGTTTGTGCAGCGCTACAAACAATCCGAGGTTTTTTCCTCGCGAGGCAACGGCATGATCGGGTAACGATCACGGTGCCCTCTCGCGGCATTAAAACGTCCACAATCTGCGGTTGAGTATCCCTTTAACTTTTTACATTTTCATCTTCTTCTCCAAAACCCATGATCGGAATTCAACCAAACTTGGTAGGAATCATCCTTAGGGATAGGGGACCCAAAGTTGCTAAAATGGTACATGTGGCCCCCAGGGGGGCCCAGGGGGAAGGCCCCCAATTGTAAAAGCTATGTAAATTTCAAACATCTTCTTCTCCAGAACCAGGCATAGCTCGTACTTGGTATTGTGTATGGAGATACCTCTATAGATGAAGAATGAATGTTGTTCATGAAATTTCTCTGAGTGGCCTTATAGGGGCCCTGTGGGGGTAACATACTGGAGGGGGGGGCGCTGCCAGGCAAAATGTACATTCTGATCTTCTCCAAAAAAAAATGATCGGAATTCAACCAAACTTGGTAGGAATCATCCTTAGGGGTAGTTTCTAAAAGTTGCTAAAATCGTACATGTGGCCCCCAGAAGGGCCCAGGGGGAGGGCCCCATAGTGTAAAAGCTATGTAAATTTCAAACATCTTCTCCAGAACCAGGAATAGCTCAGACTTGGTATTGTGTATGGAGATTTTTTTCTGGGTGGCCCTATAGGGGGTCTGTGGGGGTAACATACTGGAGGGGGGGGGGGGTGAGGGCAAGTTGTCCGCCATCCATAAACTTTTTATATTTTCAGCTTCTTCTCCAAAACCCATGATTGGAATTTAACCGAACTTGGTAGGAAGCTCAGACTTGGTATTGTGTATAGAGATACCTCTATAGATGAAGAATGAAAGTTGTTCATGTGCTAGAGAGAACATGCACCAGATGTGGATTGATCCACCTCAGGTGAGCGTCGTGCCCCCTGGGGCTCTTGTTTCATAAATTGTCCGTTGAACAGAGGGGTCAAATACCGCATTCTGTGTACAATATTATATGCTGCAGCCTGCAGATATTGTGCCTCTTACATTTCATACGTCACTTGGGGGTTAGCCAATCAGCTCACGAGTTTTAAGGAACGGTCCCAAAACCTCTACTTTTCCCCCTTTTTCGCCAAAACGAGACATAATTTGGACAATCGATTGGCAGATTCGTGATTAGAAGGCAAAACTACATTGAAAGAGCACCCATTTTCTCTCTAATTTAGTAAACCTTTAAGGATTATGCGCCCCATCCAAATCGTAAGGGTAAATGCATTAGAAATACAGGTTTCAAGGGTTTAAAATGCAGAAATTTTCTAAAGCTCTGTCGCTTTGCCCCCTCGCATAATTATTGTCTTTCACGATCTCATAATTTCGCGGCCCCAGTATATAGTTCTTAAATTGCTTTTTTTTAAGGGTTCAAAATTTCAAAAATAAAGATGTAATTGTTGTTGCTTTGCTTGCTATCATGTAAGTTTCATCTGCCTCTTGCTAAGTATTGCACCCCCAATATAGTATAAAATGCATAAAACAACATTTGCAGAGTGTCAACATTTAACAGAAATCTCGACTTCCAGTCGATTTGCTAAATTTTCAACTATTTCTAATGGGTTTTTCGTTAATTTCGCTCCCAATTTCAGAAGGGAGTGATTAGGAAACTATTTATTAATGTACAAAATTCGAACTTCTCTACCGCATACATTGTAGTTGCAGTGGTCACTTGCAAATTCCTGCGTAAAATGTGCTTTTTAGGGTCAAAAATGCAAAAAATTTGCCGCCTAGACGCTTTGCTCCTTCGCTTGTACAAGTAGGTTTGGGCACTGGGGGAGTGGGGGGCACAGCTTCATTTGCCCCGGGCGCCATAATCCCTAGATACGCCACTGTATGTTACTTTATTGTTTTGATTAGCAAATTTTAAAAGAATTCAATTTAGAAATGAAAAGCACAGACAGCAGTAACATGGGTATGGACATAGTTTAAGGCTGCAGTCCAGAAAGATCTGAATATTCTCCATTTTATTATTTTTTTTTTTTACTTGTATCAATATACTGTACATATTTGTGTTTTAATTTCATTGGAATTGTGAAAGTTGTATGTTAAATCATTCCATGAACTCACACTTTTAAACAACATTGTTTTACATTTAAAACTAAAGAATAACAAGATGAATGCAACTGCGTCTCCAAAATTCCTCCGCCTAAATTCAGTTGATGGCTCAAACTGTTCTTGAAATATTGTGATAACCAGAATAAAAAGCCTCTAATTACATGTTAATTGACCTCTCTGACATTTGACTTTACACCTTATAACCCCAAAGTCTGATCACTTTACATGTATCTCCTCCTAGTCATGAATACAAATTAGTCGAGATATGGTGATAACAAAGGTAAAAAAACATTAATTTCACATACACCTGTATAATGACCTCTATGACCTGTGACTTTTGACCTACGTGAACAAAAATCTAATCAGTTAGTCTCACTATAGTGATGCATACTAGTTCCAAGTTTGAAGTTAATGGATCAATGGTTCTTGAGATATCACTTTTAACAAGTCTAAAACCTGTAATTTCAGAATTGACCTCTATGACCTTTGACGTTTGACCTACGTATCCCAAAATCTAATCAGATCGTCTCTCTATAGTGATACATACTAGTAGCAAGTTTAAAGTTCATACCTCAAATGATTCTTGAGATATTGCATTAACAACGCTAACACCTGCAATTTCAGAAATTGACCTGTGACCTTTGACCTTTGACCTACATGTACGTACATGTACGCTAAAATCTAATCAGATCATCTTCCTATGATGATACATACTGTACTAGCACCAAGTTTGAAGTTCATACCTCATGTGGTTCTTGAGTTATCACGAGAACAAGAAAGCGGGACGGACAACCCAAAAACATAATGCCTCCAGCACCACCTTCGGTGGTCAGAGGCATAAAAATATAGGCAGGTATAAAATAAAGATGAAACTAAACAAAATTTAACTCAACACTTACCAGGCATAGCATGAATTAAATCCCCACACACAACAAAGAACTTTGGCTTAGGATTCATCTTATTGATGGCTGCTACAGCCTTCCTTGTAAGCTCAATTTCAGCCTGCCAGCCAATGGGTGTCTTGCTAGTTATGTCGTCAATCATACCATACTGTGGATCGGCACCTTGGATGAAACAAAATGGACCCTTCCACTCCTTCTCATTGTCTGTATGAAAGGGCAAAATAAATTCAAGAACATTTTCTTTAATATTCATTATTAAAATCTAAAATTATCTAATCATCCTATTAACTTGGAGCATGTGACACTTGGTAATCTCAACTTATTCTTAAATAAAATAGTATGTACAACAAAATATTAATGATTGTATTTCTGACTGCATCGCATGAATTTCTAATATCTCATGGATTTTCTTTTTAAAAAATACAAAGATAGTTCATGAGACAATGAAATCTGTTTTTACTGTAATACCATAAGCATTGCACCTAAGGAGTTGAACTGATATGTGTAATGAATATTGGAGCAGGCAACATCAGCACCAGAGCACAATTAAATTTAAAGGGCAATCCAACCTTGGTAGTAACATGATTTGTGTGAAAGCAGGAAACTAAGAAAAACAAGATCTGGTGAAAGTTTGAAAGAAATCGGACATGAGATCACTACATCTATGCGAATTTCAAATTGGCAATTTGGTGAGTCGATTGTGACATACTTGCGGACAACTCTCCTGTTTGTCGTACACAAAAATATCATTAATTTGCGGTTTTCTCCTAAGCGCCTTTACCCTCAGGGCATATTGGAGAATGCATATTATTATACGTCCTCATGAAAGAAAAAGATCCTACCATGTAATACATTTTGAAAAAAATGACATTATAGTCATTTTGTGGGTTGAATAATAATAATAACTAGAATTTAATTCGTCATGAGGACGAATTAGGTGGTCTGTCTTTCAATTTGTATGATCATGATTGTAATCAGGATGATCATAATAATGGGGAAATACTAAACTGAAGATAGGAAGTCAAGAATGCCACGCATGGAGATGCTTCTTGAGTTCAGGAATGTAGAAAATGTGTGAAACGGTCATTGGAAGATGTGATAATATTTGTGCAAGATAACAATCATGATAATGGTCATGATTATCATGATGAAGGTGATATAATGATGATGGTGATGACAATAATAATAGCAATGATGATCATGATGGTGATGATATTATATCATCATCATCATCATCATGAATATCATCATGACAGTGATGATGATAATGATGTTGAAGTTAATCATGATGATGATCATTATATCATCATGACAGGGATGATGATAATGATGTTGATAATCATCATCATCATCATGAATATCATCATGACAGTGATGATGATAATGAAGTTGATGATAATCATCAGCATCATCATGAATATCATGACAGTGGTGATGATAATGATGTTGATGATAATCATCATGAATATCATGATAGTGATGATGATAATGATGTTGATGATAATCATGATGATGATCATTATATCATGACAGTGATGATAATGATGTTGATGATAATCATGATGAGGATCATTATATCATCATGACAGCGATGATAATGATTTTGATGTTAATCATCATCATCATCATGAATACCATGACAGTGATGATAATGATGTTGATGATAATCATCATCATGAATATTATCATGACAGTGATGATGATAATGATGCTGATGATGATCATTATATCATGACAGTAATGATGATAATGATGTTGATGATAATCATCATCATCATCATCATCATGAATATCATGACAGTGATGATGATATTGATGTTGATGATTATCATGATAATGATATAATGATGATGGTGGTGATGATGATGATGATAATGGTGATGACCATGACTGAAATTTTGATCTTAGCCCTTCCAAATATGAAAGAGAAATGACATTTAGTGAAGAAGATATGACCATAAGTTGATTTGTACAAAATGGCGCCTAGATTACGTCACGATAACCTGATGACCTTGAAAAAGATGTGGGAACTTGACCTTATTAGGACCGATGACTGACGAAAATTTGAAGATAATTGAGTAAGCCAATTTTGAGAAATTGTGATATCAAAAAGGACTAATGATATTGCAGGATAGCTTTAATACACGTCAGGGAATCAGGGTTATACATAAACTACTGCACACTACTTTCCAATAGACATAACACGCAAAATAAGGCAGTTTAGTACATGGTTTGTGATTTTATATGATATAATAGTCGAACAAGATGGTAAAATGAAAGGCAAAAAGAAGCAAAAAAAAAATTTTTTTTAATGGCCCCACCGGGGATCGAACCTGGGTCACCGGAGTGAGAGGCAAGTGCTTTGACCAATATACCAAAATATTTCCCATAGAGATAACACGTAAGCAAAAAACGGGATTCTGAAATTCCATTTTGTAGTTAAAAATTGGGCATGATCCCGACATCTGATCAAAAATTGGAGACCACACTTATAAAAGCTTATAGTCTCAGCTATAACATACTAAAATCTGGAAGAAAATAGACCAAAAACAACTGAGATACAGCTCAGAGAACAATGTCATGTAGATTCATGATTCGAAAAAAAATCATCTTCCATAGACATAACACGCAAATAGGGAAAATTCTGACATGGCATTTTTAATTGAAAATTTCACTGTGATGACGTCATCAAAATGAAAAATGGTGGAAATTGATTTTGTAGGAAATTGCCTCAGCTATGACATATCAAAATCTGGGCGAAAAACGACCAATAATTACGAATCTAGAGCCAAATTTGCATAAATGTGATGACGTCAAAACATGAAAAATGGAAATTTTGACTTCTGGCGCCATTTTGATGACGTCATAAAGTTTATAAAGATCAAATGATACATGAAATGAAATCTATGATTCATACCCTACCTGATGATAACAAAAAATTTGGGGGTCAACGGACTATCTAACGAGCTACAGTGAATTTTGTAGAGGCATGTTTTTGCACGTTTTTACGTTATTTTCGCCCGTACGACCTTATTATCGATTGAAATTGATTCCAAGTTGATGGAAATGATGAAGAAAAGTGTCAGGATTGCAAATCAATCGAAAAAACAGCGTTTTAACGCTATTTACGACTTGCACGCGCGTAAAACGCGCGCGCGGACGCTTACGCACGTACATTTTTGAAATGCTCAAAATGACCTGAAACGTGTGCAGACTTGATCCTACGTGATTTTGAGCATTTTTAAATTTTGACGCGCGCGTACGCGCACGTCCTGACGTCTAGATGACCTGTGAGGACATGACTTGATGACCCGTCATGTGAAGTTTATGTGATGTGAATTTAGTTGATTTTTGATGATCGATTATGAAGATATAATCGATCTTGTAAATTTACAAAATGGCGTCTTGATGACGTCACGATGACCTGATGACCTCCAAAAGCTTAATGGACCATGTCCATGATTGACCTCATACATGACATGAAACTCGATGATATTGACCTGACGGATTTTGAGATTTGGTGGGAACAAGAATTTGCTATAAAAATAAAGAAGATTCTGACAAAATTAAAAGGAGGTCTGTCATAAATGACAGACCACCTAATAATAATAAAGATGGATTTATACAGCGCATCATAAACTATGCAGCCTCTCTGTGCGCTTTACAATGTAAAAACAACTAATTGAAAAGACAATTTCGTGGTTCAATTACAATGCAAATACAACAAATGACAAAATTTACAATTCCTGGTTGTACATTATGATGATAATTGCATAACATAATATAAGAATGAAATCAGAGATTTTCTTAAACTTATTATTACAAGCAAGATAACAAATATTACAATTTGGTAACAGAGATGTACCAATATTACATCTTTATTGAGTACTGATAAAACATTCAAGGTACAATTTTCCAGAAAAATATTGGGATACATACTAATTCTGAGATTTATAAACAATACAGGTAGGTTTTAAGAAGGGTCTTGAATGTCTGTCGTGTTGGAGCCTGGCGGATATTCAGAGGGAGAGAATTTTTTTGGGGGGCAGCTCATTGCACTCAGATATTCCATGCTCTGAGCCGCAGGCACTCTTTCATTTAGTCTGGTAATAAAACTGAGGTGTGATACAGGCCGGTAGCTTGCTAGATCATTTGGTGACAGATGGAGTGCTTCAGCGTGGAGCAAATGGGGGAGTTGTCCGCAACTACACCACAGTGAAATTACCTATCCAGCCAATTTGAAATTCCCATATGTACATGCATAGTGATTACAACTTTCAAAAAATCATTATAACTTTCTTTATAATAATGCTTGTCCGATTTCATTCAAACTTTCACCAATCAGCTTCTCTGATTTTTCCTCTTTCTTTCAGAGCAACTTGTCATTAAGGTTGGATTTCCCTTTAAAGCGTTGCCTACTGGAACCGGCTGGTCACTGTATTAAACCTATGGGGATTAAGAAAATTCAATAGTCAATGGGTTAACATGCAGCGTCAGAACAGCTCAGCATTGCACTACCTTTTACTCCATTTAACTAAAGCACGTTCCATGAAATTCTTTGTCAATTAATTTTCTAGTTGAAACTAATTTTAGTCCAAAATTTGTGCTTTCCGTTCAAAATTTTCGAATGGTATAAATCTATAGCTAGACCAGGGAGAACCTCCCATCTCCCTGGCTAGACCTATCTAACTAAATTATTTTAGCATATGAGAATCATGGATTGAACATCACACTCCTAAATATTTTTTTAAAGTGCGCGAAAAACATCCCATTGCATTAAAAGGCGTGTTCATTTTAATAAACGTGTTTCAATGGGATGTCGGTCAACTTATACTTATGTGACAGTTTGATGAAATGATGCTCTGGTGAATACATGTACATGTAGGACATGTGAACACTTTAACCCGAATTCAGGAAAGAGATTTATCTAACCCATGGTTTAAACCTCCATAAGGGTAGTGCGCACATGTCCTCATGTCCAGTGGGAGGATAGTAAGCAAATAATTACTGTTGGTACAGGAAAGACAACTATTGTCTACTTCTCGAAAAAGACATTTAGGCCCAAATTCACAAAAGAAGTTTAAACCATTACATATACATGTATTTCTAAACCCCCTCCTGGGTGAGCGAATGTGTTTTATTTAAGCGCGAGAATGGGCAATGCGCACTTATTTAAGCTTATTTTAGTCACTTATGGAGCTATTCGTAAAGGTAACATACTTTTCATTCCGACTATTCATAAAGGTCACACACTTCCATTTCACGCGTACCCAAAATATTGATATTGTGACTCTACAGCCATGGAAAATATTATTAGACCAAGAATGGTTACTGATAGTGTTATTTTTGTGGTTAGAAGGAAATGAAATATCATAAAAGTAAGGTATAACTGCTGGAATTTGGTATTCATTCAATGGAATACAAAGACAAATCATATTTATAATTTTGTTTGCATATTATACTATAGTACCCTTATTACAAAAGCTTGGTCAAATAATTTTTTCCAGACCAGGGCTGTATATGGACTGATGAGATCAGCGAAACACATAAACTGTCTGTCAAGGTCACGAACTTTTCTTTTCGGTTGATTGATGGGGAAAACCAAATTTTATCACATGATTACCTTTTGTTTTGACCAATCTATTCTAACAACAAGATTCTTATTAAATATTATATGGAATATAAAAATAATAACTAATGTCAATGTGCTTAAAATACGCTTAAATACGCTTAAATAGGTTTAAATCATGGTTTAGACATGTTTGTTAGACCATGGTTTAAGATAAACCTCTTTTGTGAATTCGGGCCTTTTACTTGTAAGTTACACAGCTCAGTGCCTTAGCCATGTCAGCAGGCTCAGCTCAGTGACACAGGTGAACACAATAAACGTCAGACTCTGCTCATGACATGTACCGTACATAAATAACAACGATGTCATAAGAACGACGAGGACGCAAGAAAATTAAAAAACAATCAAAAAAGCCTTACCTCCCAACCCCTCATATTGTCGATCTTTTGTTTTGATCCTGAATTCTGCCATTGTTTGGTATTTCCAGCACTTCCTCAAACTCTAACTTCTAGTCTAGTAAAGACACTCAGATGGTCCACGTCTACCATGCGGTTGCTGCCCCGCCGAACCGCCGGGATAAGCGGGGGAGGAGTTCTGATTGTTGAAACGGGTACGGGTACGATATTCATACACTAACTTTACTTAATAGGCTAACTTCGTCTTCGTCAAGCCGCTCGACCGTCTGTATTCAAACGCAAACTGTTTTAATTTTAGAAGTTGTTTTCTGGTTATCCGTTTTCTGTAAGTCTCTATTTTTTCTAGCACATGCAGAATATGTTCTACTTGTCCATAATCACAAAATTCGGTGACATAATCTCAATTCCAATTCCTGCTAAATTCCAATCTCCCGTATATCGATCTGATCGATCAGATCCAGCCTTATATAAGTTATCGGACTATGGAAGACCGCGTGTAAATCTTGTGGGTATAGTACACAGCATGGTACCATCGATGTTTATAATTCAACATTATCAAATCAATGGGCCTCATATTAAAAGAAAAGAAAAGATCGAAAGAAAGAAGTCCAAGTTACGTGTCCTCTGATTTTGTAATGTACAAGAATATATAATATTTCTCTCTTTTTATATTATATATACCGGTACATGTATAGGCCTATCATTTTACCAATTGAACACTTTAAAACGTCCCTTTTTCCCCCATTGAAACATAATGAGAGTGGGTTCGATTGATAATGATATCAGCATTTTCATATTGGGGACACCCCTCAAAAGAAAATTTTCAAGGGAAGCAGTCCCCCCGAAATGTAGAATATCGAAAGAAAAAAAAAGGCCATTGAGAAAAGAGGTATAAGGCGGGATATTAATGAGATCAGATTTGCCCATGTGATCAATAAAATCTAACTGAATAATCTGAAAACTACAAAATGCACTGAAATGCTCCTCATGCAACCTCGTAAAATAAAGAATATAGAAGAAAGAGAGAGGGGGGGCGGGGATTGGAGAGGGGAATAGCTGGAAGGGGGACGGGCTGGGGACGGTGAGGTATTGAGTTGGGATCATGGACTATCTCTTTCTTTCTTTTTCCTCTCTCTCTCTCTCTCTCTCATATTTATATCATTTTTTTTTCTCTCTCTCCTTTTTACCTCGATCTTTATGAATTTTTCCTTCTGTGAAAAAACAAACATATTTAACGGTTATATTTTCAGTTGTATAAATTTTCTGTTCTTCCACTGGAATGCATTTTTTCCCAGATATGTATAAAGGTATATTTTCTGTTGTATATCTGTATACAGTAAGCTGAGATTTTAAAGCCGCCGTATGTATAAATTCTTTGTTTTTCCATGAATGTATACATTCTCCATCAACAGGGGCCTGGGAGCCGGGGGTGCGGGGGGTGCTGCAGCACCCCCTGGAAAAAATAAGGGCCGGGTGCGCAGCACCCTCTGCATTTTTTCCTTTGAATTAGTTAAATAGAGACCCTAAAACGCTGAGGACCTTTTTTTTTTTTGCTTGTCAGAGACTTTTGGACTTAAAATTAGACACTAAAATGCCAGTTCCGGCATCATAATTCTCTGACAAGCAAAAAAGAAAAAAAAAAAAAAAACAAAAAAAGTTTTCATTCTAAAAGGAGGGGGCACAATCGACAAAAGGGCGGATCCTTAATGGTCAACATGCATACTTTTCTTCCAAGGGGGGGGGGGGCACGGGCCGGAAGTGCCCCCCCCCGATCCGCCAATGTACTAGTCATCAGAAAACTAGGATATTTCCTCAGACCCGTGTATACGATTAAGGAATAGTTGTGTGTATGGACCACAGAATTCCTAAAGAGTAAACTTTTTTTTTTACATACCCCATTCCTTTCATAATGTACGTATTCTTAGGTAGTTATTAATGTATATACTGAAGCCTTTAAGTTTAAATACATTTATTTCGTTGCTCATGTATGTATGAGCTAATTATTTTGGCACAGAGGGGACCCTACATCTTACAAGCCTTGCTTTTACCAGGGTCTCCTTGTCTTTTTTCAATTTACTTCATTATATTATTGGCATGCGTGATTTTGTTTGCATACGTAAATGCGTAATAATTGAATGTAATGTTTATGTGACTTGTAAAAAGGAAGAAAGATGAATACAATATATCATATATCCCCGGATCATATCATAACTGGCCGGGTCCCTGACCCGTCCGTCACATGTTCCCTCCCATCCCACTCACATGCATACCATGCATGATCTGCCAGCGCGCGCCAGATAGAGAGTTGAGATCCCTTTTATAGTTGCCAATCTGTACAATTATCGATGATGTTTATATTTATAATTTTATTATAGAAATGTAATGCATCCAAATTTACTAAATTGAAAAAAAAAATTCTAGGTTTTCAAAAGTATCAAGTTGTAATCATAATTATTTTAAAGAGGTAAATTTTAAGCAAATAATAACATATTCTGAAAACGGCTACAAACGCGGGAAGATTAAAATTGTGTGTGTGTGTATACGTGTGTACTTGTGTTTCAAGCATGCACCCGGTATATATACGGGACCGTACTTCTCGCTTGATCCTGCTGCCTGTACAATTCCTAGGGAAGAGCAGCAGGCGGCGCCGCGGGGTCGGTGTGTCGCGCGTCGTCGGGGCCGGGCTGGGCTTATTATACTAGCTAGCTTGCTATTCCAGGTGCTAGGCCTAGGCTAGGCTCAGCTATAGATACAGTCTACATTTACAGTCAGCTAGCCTACACAGTGCAGATCGAGATCGTGCAGTTCTATGATCCAGTGACGTGATTTAACAGAATGCTACTTTAAGTTTACTTGCTAGTCACAAGTGCAGATAATGATCAAGATCGACATTGAAAGTCCTGGTTGTGAGAATATCTCTTGTCTTGAGTCTTGTCCCGATCCAACTTCCAAGTTATTTACTTTTTTTAGCATTAGCAAATTGAGGTGAGTGGATGCAGCCTATTTAAGTATTTTATTTCCATTTTAATTTAATTTTTTTTAAACTTTTAAACAAAATTAAAGTCTTAATCATGATGTTGATGAACATGAAGGAAAAAAAATAGAAATAGAATGGATCTCAGTAGGAATTCTAACTTAGTTTTACTTTTATTTTTAGAGTAATTTAGACACTATGATGTGTTTACTGTAGGTTTCGAGTTAATGTTAAACTTTTTCTAGTAAAGTGCTTTATGTTATTTATAGTAATAGTACATGTAAATTAAACCAAGTATTAAACTAGTCACATAATACTAAGACTAGATTTGGAAAGTCAGATTTTCAGACAAGTATGTCCTGTATGTGTATACTACAGTGCCTGTTCATCAATCTCTCTTCTTTTTTTTTCATTTTTAACGGGGATTGATACATTATATTGTATGTACAAACCTAGACAGAAAAAACTGTCTGTTTGGAGTTTTATAACATTTTTTTACTTTTAAGCCTCCTGTCTACGGCACTGTCTTAAGCACTGTGCCTAGCTAGTTTTTTTTGTTGATATCTCCCTCCACACACAGTATATGCATCCCATGTACAGCTCTGTAGGCCAGTACCAGATTGATAAGCTAAGGAGCTCGTACAGCTACATACGCACCCGCGTACGTAGGTCCCAGCCATAGGTCCCAGCCACCCAGCCATAGGTAAGCGCATTATGGATGACCCCAACGGGAGTGCCTGGGGCAGACTTCAGTCTATGAAGGAGAGGGATTCCGTGAAGCCAGACGTAGTCTCAGCGGAGCATATCCCCGAATGAAATAGACTGATTTTCAGTCTAGACTGCGAACCCTGCAGTTGTCTTCAATTTTTTGCAAGGGCAATCCAACCTTGGTAATAAGATGATTGGTGTGATAGCAGAAAAATAAGAAAAACAGGATTGGGAAAGTTTGAAAGAAATCGGACAAGAAATAAGAAAGTTATGGATGTTTGAAAAATGAGATCACTACATTTATACGAATCTCAAATTGGCAATTTGGTGAGTCGATTGTGACATACTTGTGGACAACTCCCGTTTGTCGTACACAAAAATATCATTAATTAGCGGTTATCTCCAAAACACCTTTACCCTCGGGGCAGTACTCAAAATATATTGGAGATAGCATATTGTTATAGGTCCTCATGAAAGAAAAAGATCCTACTGAGTAATACAATTGAAAAAGGTAATATTTTAGTCATTTTGTGTGTTGAAGCGAACGGAGGAGTTGTCCGCAACTACATCACAGTGACATTACCTATTCGGCCAATTTGAAATTCCCATATGTGACCCTCCACCACAAAACGACCAATAAGTCGGAAATTCGGGTTTTTTAATTTCAGCACAGTTTGAAAGATTATATTCTTAGCTTTAAAATGATATATAGATTGTGTTGTATAGACTAAGCAAACCCTCATAAATTACAATGAGAATGTCCGAGTGTCAGACAGGCTAATGACCAAAACAATAGAGAAAACGGGCTCCGAAGAAGAGTGACCATTTAAGAGCGCCTAATCTGTGTCCTGTTGTTTGTCGCACAAAACGTTGAGTCAAAACTCCAAGCCTACACTGTGAAGTAGTCATTGGATTGGGTTGAAACTTTTCATACCTTTAGAATAGATATATTTCTTTCTTTCTGTAAATTTTGAATATCAGGCAGTGCATAGTTTTTGAGCTATATAGAGAAGCGATGTGAAGTACGATCCCAGCAAGCTGATTCACAAAGTTTGAATATCCAGGAAAAAATGGTCATTTTGAATGAGAGTAAAAACATATTTCAGCATGGTATTTTACCCCGAAATTTGTCAGGTGGTAGATTAATGAATTAACTTTCAGAAAATACCAAAAACTTAAAATAGAAATTTCCACCCAAACAACCTTTTTCAACTGTTTACTCTAAAACTCCCATTGCGACTTATTGGTCGTTTTGTGGTGGAGGGTCACATATGTAGACTATAGTGATTACAACTTTCAAAAATTCATAACTTTCTTATTGCTTGTCCGATTTCATTGAAACTTTCACCAATCTGCTTCTCTGATTTTTCCTCTTTCTTTCACAGCAGCTTGCCATTAAGTTTGGATTTCCCTTTAAGTTAGGAATTAATCAGAAATATACATGTACATGAATAGACATTTGTACAACTACATAATCCCTATCTTTCTCTTGTTTGCCCATAGCTTCCTATCTTACAAGAATGGGAATTCAGGGACTTCTGCCCTTTTTGAAGGAAGCATCTGAGCCCATTCACATCAGGAAGTACAGAGGCTACACTGTGGGCATAGATACCTACTGCTGGATACATAGAGGAGCAGTGGCATGTGCTACCCAGCTGGCGAAAGGAGATCCAGCAGACCAGTAAGTGCCGTTTTATACATATACGCTAAGAGCCAGAAGGCTGTTAAATCATGTACGTTTACACAGACCTAATGCCCTTCCACAGTTGTGAAATGGTGATGTTTCCCACTCATAGCTACATTCCTATACTTCGTGTGTATAATGTAGGCAGTCATACACCTCATCTTTTTAAAACACCACTGCACAAAAGTCACCAATATTCACTCAAAATCGGCATTTAATTTTCAAAAACCGACCCCAAAATATCCAAGAAATACAATAAATTCAACTCACCAATGTTGGAAAAGATATTTACAAAAATGAAATCCGTAATTTACTGTTGATTCTCGCGAAACGAGCTATCGGAGTCATTGTGTACATTTCCTGGTCGCCGCGGGCGCTGACATCTCCCCAAAAGAGTTTTGTCCTCAAAAATTCGGTCCCTATGGCGTACACGGAAAAGTTCCGATTTTCTGTGTGCGCGATCGTAAAGATCGATGTGCCCTTGCGATCCCGAGTTTCTTCGTGGACAAAAATTATATTGGCCGATTTTAGTCTAAGACATCGGCAGTTTGTAAACAACACGCGATCGCGAAACAAATCGGCGGGGATTTCTCCGGTTTTGGACAAGATTTTGACTTTGGATTTTGCTGTAAATATCAAAAGTTCTTCCTAACGGCCATTTGAGGTAGGAGTGAGATTTTTAAGGGCTGAATTTGAAAGCAAGTATTTAAAATATTTATCTTATTTTCCCCCCCATACCTTTAGTACATGCGACAGAAAATACCAACTATTTTACAGTAATGTACCCGTGAGTGATGTTTCCCACAAAGGAAGAAACAGCATTTTGTCAATTTTTGGCATGAGTTTATCATTATGTTTAGAATTATTTTGATACATCATTAGCTTGATGTAGGGATTCTTTTCCTTATGAACGTAACCCAGTGAATGTCAAATACAACAACGTATTTTCGATTCAGACAGCTTTTGTCACACTTTTCTGATGTGTCGGGGGTACGCCATTTTCTCAGCTTTCATCTACATTTGTTTTCCTCTGTAGTTATGTGAGATACTGCCTGAAGTATGTGAATATGTTGAGGGCACTAGACATCAAGCCAGTCATGGTGTTTGATGGAAGGAATCTGCCAGCGAAGGCTGGAGTCGAGGAGAGCAGGAGAGAGTAAGTCAGATTGTGTTATGCTTGTCTTGCTAAAAGACTTTTGACCCAGGGTGACTTACCTTAGTGGGTTCTCAAAAAGACTCCATTGTGAAAGAGGATTGCTATAAAAAATGTGCTACTAAAAGTACAAAACCCAAAGAGGGTGTTCTGATTGGTAGAAAGTCTGGTTGCATTTAATGCAAATTTTCATGCAAGACACCACTCGTCACATAAAATCTCATTATTGTATTGAAGAAACCCATGAGAATTTTTGTCACTGATATTCCACATGACATTATATCATCTACTTGAAACCATTAACATTCTAGGCGTACATTTGACATTTTTAGAAAGATGATAACAAAATCAACTTCAGTGATTTTGGATTGACTTTATGATAATCCTTCCTTTAAACAGACGGCGAGAGACATACAGTAGAAAGGGACGTCAGTTCCTGAGAGAAGGCAAGGCCAGTGAAGCCAGGGATTGTTTTGTCAAGTGCATCAATGTCACACCAGAGATGGCTTTGGATGTTATGAAGGTATACCACTCTTACCTTTTCCTTTGTTTCTGATATTGCCTATAGCCTTATGTTTTGGGGTACCTGTTTTCCAATCATCTGCCCATTTTCATTACCATTTTCTTTCTCAAGATAGACTTTTTTGGGGGAAGTGGGTGTAAATCATAATGTTCCTTTATCATGATAGACTACCAAATATCTAATTACATTATTTACAAATGAAGCTAAAAGAGTTGGGGGAAAAAAACACTGATGAGATTTTCACATTTTGGAGATTCAGATAAGAATTTAGTACTTTCACTGGATTTGGATTATAGTCATATTTTAAAGCAAGTTATGTTCAACAGGGTGCCAATATTTGAACGTAATATTATCACATATTGAAGTATTTTCTTTATGACACGTAATTATATATGTACTATTTTGATTATATTTGTTCGCATGAAATAGGCTGTGAGGAGTCTTGGTGTGGATTGCATTGTAGCACCTTATGAAGCTGATGCACAACTGGCTTACCTTGCAAAAAATGGCTTTGTCCAGGCCGTCATCACTGAAGACTCGGATCTTATAGCATTTGGCTGCAAGAAGGTAAGACAGGTATAACAAGGAATGCTGATTATTTGCCAGGCAGTGTGAACTGAACCAGGCATTGAGACCTGTTATAGATTATTCAACTATCCAGTCTGTAAATGTTCTGGCATCTTCATTTTTTAGGTGCCATACACACTTTGGTTAAAAAAATAATGTGCTAGGTTATCCAGTTTAGTAATGAGATGAACATGCCTTTTTAGAGACAGAGAAATTTGAAATGTGAGGTATGTACTGTATACAATACTGCATATCATCCTATTACATGTAAGAAAGACTAGCATCCTGTTACATGTATCTGTGACAACCAATCAGATCTCCTTTGCTTTAGGTAGCTTGGCGAAATGAAGTGGCACGAAGAGACGCATCCAGAATGCAAAGTGCATAACGGTAACTGTTGAAAATCATATTTTTATAACACTGAGGTAGAACTATAACATTAGGACATGGAGTTAGTAAATGTCTCTGCTACCTTGATTATGCTTAATGTTACCAAAAAAAATGTCAAATTACAATATTTCATTCCCCGATATCATCAACTATAATGCTTTTTGCATTCCGGACATCTTGTTGTGCCACTTCATTTCGCTGAGCAACCTTAATTATTATTACCGTATTAAAAGCTATTATATTCAGTTTTGTAGTACTGTTATCTCTGTATGGTGAATATCATACTAATCCTTGAATTCTACATAGAACCAGAGCAAATAGTCAATATATCTTATTCCCCATTTCTAGTAAGAATCACAGTGTTGATTTCTTTCTGTCAATTCACAGGTCATAGTCAAACTAGACTTAGCAGGTAACTGCATGGAAGTGGACTCCTCTCGCCTCAATGTAGCAATGAAGATAGGAGAGAAGTTCACAGCAGAGAAGTTCCGCTATATGTGCATTGTTGCTGGCTGTGACTACCTGGCATCGCTACCAGGGATCGGTATCGGCAAGGCTCGAAAGCTCTTCCAGCTCACAGCCAACCCCGATATCACGCAGGTGAAGAAGGTAACTCTGTATGAAATTTTCTAGCTGCTTCTTTTTTTTTTTTTTTTTTTTAAATGCAGTACTTAAGAGGACCACTCACAGGAAACTGTGAGAACTGGCTTTATAGACTGGTCATGGATATGTACAGTTGCACTAGGGCAGGTTCAGCCACTGCAAGTTTCGTCTTCAACAAAGCTATTTAAAAAGAAGAATTTTATCAGGAATACTTTCAAATATTTTCTTTAAATTTTGTATGCACTATTTTTATTGTAAGCATTTCCGCATGTGCACTCTTCTTTAAATGTATGTACGTGTAGGATGGAAAAAATCAGTCCATTAGTTTACCATCCACTCTGTCACTGATGAGCACAACTATGATGCCTCTGTGATGTATTTGGAAGCATCACTGTTTGTTCTATTTCATATCAAGAAAAGCTCTGAGCAAAGACACTCTGAAGCTTTTCATCTTCTGCATTCAGTGTCTTTGTTCAAAGCTGCTCTTTGATTTTGCAGTAGTTACGAAGTGATGTAATGTGACACCACACAACCTGTACCATGTTTGTAAAGGAATTTATATTGCCACTTTCCGAATGGTACAAAGGTGATCAAGAGAATGACGACAACCTTGAAGATGAAGACGACGGTAGTGACCCCTGAATACCTGGAGGGATTCCAGCAAGCCAACAACACCTTCCTCTATCAGCTGGCCTTTGACCCCCAAAAGAAGAAGCTCCAGCCTCTGACCCCATACCCCCCTGAGGTTGGACCAGCAACACTGACCTACGCTGGCAAGTGAGTACCACATTCAATATTGAGGTATATTACCCTCAGATTTTGCCAGTCAAATTACTTCATCGTGTTTCCAGGATTATCTCTTTCTTTAACACAGTCTGTGCATGATGCATGTACTAAAAGCCCAGGATTATTTGGCTGGAGTCTGGAAAATGTGTTTAATACCAAAATCAAATCGTATATAATTTATCAAAGCAAATTAGATCTAGGTCTTTGGTATAAGTTTTGAAAGATTTATATTAACTTGTCTTTGTAAAATGACTTGACAATAGAGAAATACCAAAGGGAAAATTCCACGTAATTTGACTAAGATTTGAAATTTTGATCATTCCCCATTCAGGTTGACTTTATTAACCAAAAATTCTGTGATATTGAAGTATAAAAGTAAACAAAAGTAAGTGACCGAAAGTTGATTCTTTGTAGAAGCTGATGATGAAATGATTACGCAGGGGGTTAAGGGGACTGCTCTTAATTTCAATATGACTTACTAAATATTATATTTGTTTATAGATATGTTGATGAGAACAAGGCCTACCAAATGGCACTGGGTAATATCAACTTCAACACCATGGAAAGGCTAGGAGACTTTGATCCTGAGGTCAACAAGGTAGGAAGACCATGTTGAGATTGCAAGAGGATGTTTTCATATATGTTTTCTTTATTGAAATGAAGTGACGTATCTCACTTGATACATTTTCAGTGAAAGAAAAATTCAGTCAAGTCCATGTAATTGTTATATTTAGGAATAGACAAACAATTTTTGTATGCTGTGACAGATGTAAGCCAGTATTACTTATGATTCATGTTAGCTGAAGTAAACTATAACTAATGGACTTTTTAAGACCATACATCATTTTATCATCATGCAGATATCAAATTCAGTGTTATTAGGTTTATTATGCAATCTTTGTTTTTGTTTTCAAATTAGCTGGCTAGCATGGATCAAAAATAATAGTAAAAGTAGAAATCATTGTGAAACATTGGTCAGTAGAGAAATTATGACTATAAAAGTTATTGCTTTATACTGCGTTCGAAAATTGAAATTAGAAACTAACCTGATCAATACTATCTTACGAATTTGCTTCCCCTATCAGCGCTATGACAATAAGACACCAAGGCACCTACTGAGTATCTGGCACAAGGACTACCAGACAGGTCCTGGACTAGGATGCTTGGTCCAGGACAGTATAGAACGAGAAGAAACAAAGGGGAAAGAAATAACTGTGGAAGTAAAGCAGAGATTGATGCAGAAAAAGAGACAGAGAGATGGTAAGTAATAACCAAGAATATTGAGATTGTAAAAATTAATTAAATTAATTAAATGATGTATAACAAGCAATTTGAAGCCTAATTGCTGCGAGTTGATGAATGTCTCGCAAGTCGAATAAATTTGAATGTGTGATCTGAAAACTTATGATTCTAAGAAGACTCGGGGAAGAAAATATAGTTCAAAATGATTAACTATCAACTAAATTAAGCCAATGCACAGGATAAATTTATTGCCTTTCATTGATTTTAAAAATGACCGAATTTAGGAATGTGAGATTCAACATAGCGTCTAGATAGTTGGTATTCAAAGTAGAACCATTTGCAATTGATGATTTGCTAAAAAATACTTTCATATAATTTGATTGATCTTGTCTTCAGAAGAGGAGGTTGCAGCTCCATCGGATGACCAGCTCTCCACCATGTACACCACAAAGGGACAACCTGATGGAATGCAATGGGCGGAGTCACAAAGGGTCATACCTGAGACCCCAGACAAAGATGACGTAGAGGAGAAGAAACCTGCCAAGAGGAATCGGTTTGCTACTAAGCTCATGTCTAAGACGAGAGCTAATATTGTCAACAGTGGAGAGATGGTCACCAGCAGGTAAGCTGTTTGGAATATTATTGCTCCATAGCAGGTTCCCTAGCTTTGCGCCTTTTGATTTATTTGGTGAGATACTCCATTCAGTAGAGATATTTACCATACTGCATGGAAAACATTGGCATTTACATCAAACATGCTCACTAAGAAACATTAGTTTGAATATTACAATCAAAAGACTGCATTATCATTTTTTTAGTAATTAGAGTGATGATGCAACACTTAACACAATTTCACCGGTATACCGGAATGTGAAATATATTAAAAATTTGTTAAGCCTAGTCAATTATGTGTAATGTTACACGCACAAGCATCTTCTGATCTAGTAGTTTTTTAATGATATTTCTATGCATGAAACCTTTCAAGTCTGTTATGATTTGAAAGCCTCCTAGACTGTCAAGTGCAAGAGTGATTTTAGAAATATTCTATTTCAATCTCTCCCATTAGGTTTTTCCAACCCAAGAAGTTGGATGTCTCCTCAGAGAAGAAGCAGCAAATACCAGAAGATGTAAAGTTCAAAATGGAGGAAAAAGAAAACCACAAGCTCAGTTTGAACAGCTCAGGACTCCTAGAAGGAATAGTAGACATTGAGATGGAGCAAGAGAGACAATTCAAGATGGAAAATGATGAAGATATGGAGACCGAGAACTCAGATGATGTGATTGAGATTAAGTCGGAGGAAACTGTTAGTGGCAGTCAGTCCCGGCAGACACATGTCTCAAAGAGTATAGATGCACTACAAAGGTTTCAGAGGTCAACTTCGGCCCCTGTGCTTGTGAAAACAAAAAGGGATCCTTCATCCAGCTCACTCTCTAATGCTGCCAAACCTAGAGCAGCTCCCATGTTAACTCCTAAGTCAGAAGACATGCCAGACTCACAGAAGAGTGTTATAGAGATTGATTCATCTCAGGATTCTGTATGCTCCTCTAGGAGTATTGATACCTGCAGTCAGTCATCATCACTGTCCTCTAGCCAGAGGCAGGGTACACCCCGCCCTCACAGTGCCTTCTCTTGGAGTCGCAAGAAAGAGCTACAAGGCAAGAAGTCTAGTGAGGGCAGCAAACAGTCCACTTTGGGCACGCTCAGTAGCTTTCTATTCAAACCCACCCTCCGGAGTAAAGCTATGCCAAGGCATACTGCAGTAGGTGTCGGAGACAACAGTTCACAAGGCAACAGTCTAAGTAGGAGAGATTCTTATGAGAGGCCATGTTCCCCTGTATCCCAGGATTCTTCATCCCAGCTCTTGAGTCTGTCTCGCTCCTCATCCATCCCTGGTAGCATGGACATGGCAAGACTTGGTGAAGATGTCACATTTATTGTAAGTATAACCTGCGGATGGTCATATCACATGTATAACTGATTACAAATCTGTGCTTTCACCCACTGGTCCGAAATATCAATCATGAATAAGTAAATCTTGGTCATGGAACACTTTTAGGAAATAGATAAATAAATGAATGAATAACTTAATTGTCCCATTTTTAGCAAGATATTCAGGGGAGAAATGTACATGGAGAATTGAACACTATACCACAGGCCAAATAGCAAGACTGCCATCTACTGTTGGTTTATCTATATTATTTCTATGTGTGTAGCACGTACACAGCTTTAAGGTTACTCAAAGTGAATATAGGATGTTGACCTAAATATATCTCAGAGACAGGTCAGGGAGCTTCTTAATGTATTTCATATCTATCACTTTGTATTTTCTGTCCATTGTTCACTTTTGTTGTGAGTAATATTGTCTACAGACAATATGTTGCTTAGACACTTTGAAAAAGATGTAATCAAATAAGTTCAATGTTTCCAGTTGACTCACTTTTTGACTTAACCCAGATTTCAGCCACATCTGTTGTTCGGAATCACTGATATTTTCAATTCATTCGGCAGCTCTTCTGAATCTACTTTGAAACTGTACATGGTTTTTAAAAAAGAGACTGATAAAAAAAATCACGAATGAACCTCGAAGGGCTGGAATCTCCCCAGTGATTGAGAGCTTTGGATATAATTCACCGTCATACAGAGAGCATGCTGAATGTTACTCCATTCAATTGTTACAGTCATATGAGATACCACTTATACCACCCTTAAAATTTATACCATTTTATTGGCTGTTTGAAACAAGGCACTGTCCTCATAGGATGAGGCATTCATCTTACCTTGTCCCATGAATAGAATATAACGTCTGCACGTAGCTTTTCTGGGCAAGTCCAAGCTATTTTGTCCGATATGTTTTCTACAACACCTAAGATTTTAATACACCCCATGACTGTATTAAGCCGATAGCCCTCTTAGGGCGTGGATCAGACTACAATAGAAACTCACTGTAACAAGGTCCCTGGGACCATGAAAATTACCTTGTTATATGTGGAGTCTCCTTATATCAGGGTCTAGGACCAGCAAAATTACCTTGTTATATCAGGAATCTCATATCAGAGCTCTTTATAGCATGTTTCCACTGTATCTATCCAGTAAAATTGTATTTTGATTTAAATTTATGTTCTAAATTGCCTAATACAATTCCATAATGCTTGGTAACGTATGGGACATACATTTGACTTGCCCCGCCAGAAGCATCATTGCTTTCTTAGCACTCGGATAAAATAACCAGTCAATCTCTCCATCTACCTATCTATCTCTCTGTCTTCCAGGATTCACAGAGCAGCAGCCTATCCCAGAGCCAGGACACAAGTTCCATCAACCTCACCACAGACCACGCCTCCCAGCTCACAGACATCGCACCATCATCTTCTTCACCACCTCTACCCCAGCTACCAGCCGATGAGGAGAAGATTAGGGAGGAGGAGGAGAAGGGAGAGAGGATAGAAGGAATGAGGAGAACTGGGCTGTCTAGGAAGAGAAAGGTAAAGACACATTGCAGAAGTTCATAATTGCCCTTTACGTTAACCCACCTCCTCAAAAATAAGAGTTGATGTGTCATTTTATCCTCCTAAATTTTGGTGAAGATTGATCAGAACATATTTAAAAGTATCATCTTTGAAACAGGTTTCGACAGAAGTTCATAAGTGCCCTTTACGTTAACCCACCTCCTCAAAAATAATAGAGTTGATGTGTCATTTTTATCCTCCTAAATTTTGGTGAATATTGATCAGAACATATTTAAAAGTATCATCTTTGAAACAGGTTTCGACAGAAGTTCATAAGTGCCCTTTACGTTAACCCACCTCCTCAAAAATAATAGAGTTGATGTGTCATTTTATCCTCGTAAATTTTGGTGATTATTGATCAGAACATATTTAAAAGTATCATCTGTAAAACAGGTTTCAACAGAACTGCCGTAAGGAATACACCTTTAACTGAAAACTCATTTGTTTGTATATTTCCTTTCTCACTGAGAACTAAAAGAAGAAAAAAAAATTGACTATCAATCAACATTCCATGTCTTACAAGACTAAGTAATAATGTTGACATGTTGCTGGAAAATTCAAATTGACCTAGTTTTCTTTGCAAAATTAAATATCTCTTGGACGATGTCACATCCCAAATGTTTTCCTCTTTGTGGTCTCCTTTGCAAATCACTATTGATTCTTTTCCATTTACATATTTTCCTTGGCATCACAACTCTCCTGATAATTCATGAGCAACGTCCTGTTGTGAAAAGTGCTCTAAATTGAAAGGAAATGAAAGGAACATGACAGATACGCAATGGAAGAAGGATTTTTTGATTGGCAAAATTTATCTTCCTATGGATGTGGTCATCTCTGTTCTCAGAATCTGTCAATGTGTTCATGTGGTATCTGCAATAGGAACACAGAAACATGAAACATAAAAGTAATGACTATTATATTGTATCATTGGCATCAGGTTGGGCTTAGGATATCAGCGATTTGAGTTAAAAGAATCTATCCCAAACTCTTTTATTTCTAATAATGTATGCACATTTGGTTTCAAATGTGGTTTGAACTCTGTATAGTTTAAACATGTTCAAATGCAAGCAGTATTTTTTCATTTGTTAAGTTATTTCTAGTTATAATTTTCAATCTTTTTACCTTTTGAGTTTTATTGGGAGAATTTACACTTTTGCTTAGAATGTTTTATGTCTTCCAATTCTTTCTTTCTGACATTGATTTACAGACAAGGTTCTCATCCAAGGAGGAATCTCTGAATAAAGCTCAAAGTGACGTTTCCAGCCCAGACACAGATGATGTCTCTCTCAACAGTTCCACCGCATCACCTCCACCGGCTTCTTCGTCATCTTCATCAATTACCAAAGGCATTGGCATGGCAACAGCATCACAATCCAATGTCTTTAATGATACAGAAAGTCTTCCATTAGGCAGTAGAGGAGCAGAGAATGCTTCCAGATCATTCAGTTACTTTGATGGAGGGGATAGGGAGAGATGGCAAGGTGGGGCCAGGAAGGAGGGGATGATGCAAGAAGATGAGGAATGGGAGAACACCCCACCAGGACGAGGAGGGATATCTCCCTACAAGAGACACAGGAATAGGAGTCTTTCTGGCAGGAGACATGATCAGGTATTGGTTTTTTTTATAACATGCTTTATTATGCTCTTAATGTGGCCATTCTGTAAAGATGACCATTGTAGGCAGTCTTTCTCTATTTAGTACACCATGTCACACACATCGTGCTACCGAGTCATGACTAAATCTACATAAAAATATTAGTGATACATGTATCAATAAGATTTGGGGTACAGCAAGTTTTCTCCATTCACACATGTCACAAAGAATATGTCTTTGAGTCATGGCTACCTAAAAATGAATGATGCAGACAACATACACTAGTAGAGGAGGTGTGGTCTAGTGGATAAGTGTCTGTCTGTGAACCACAAGGTATGGGGTTCAAATCCCTTCCACAGCACTAACGTTTTTTGGCAAGACCATTAATCTACATTTGCCACACTCGAAACAGGTGTAGTAAGTGGGTACCTGGTAGGATTTATTCCTTGCATGCACTGAGTGCTACGGATGCCGGAGCTAAAGCCAGGGTAATAATATCCGAAGTCATTTGTGGTGCATAGAAACGTTATATCATAATGTGATATGCGCTATACAAGAACGGAATATTACCAGTAAGATGAGGGGTAAAGCAGGTTTTTGTATATTCACACCATGTCACATACAATATGTCAAAATGCATGATACATGAATCAGCGCTGATATAGTTCTCTTGTCATCATTCAGGAAATTGGATCTTACAGTAAAATTAGGATACTGAAAATTGATCATCCATGTTACTTTTTTGCCATAATGAGGCAGGATCCTCTTTCTCATTTTTTATGCTTTCATGTTTTTGATGTTTATCACAGAGTTCCGATGCTGCATTCAAGAATGATGAAAATCACCAGAAATCCTCCACTTCTCAGCCAAAGAGTAAGTCCTCACTAAGGGCATGTTCACACATTATGCTGCAAACCATCATAAAATTTAAAAAAAAAATATTTCACATGTATATGGATGGCATGTAGGGGTGAGAAACAAGTATCTCTGCATGACAAAGGCACCTAACCAAAGTCGCTTTGCCCATGCTGTGCCCGTATATATTGCTCCCACGGGAGCGCTAGTGGGTTCTTAACTTATATCCGGCTTCTCGAGAAGCGATCGATATATGGCTTCAAACTCTGTAGATTTTGATTGCCCCGTCGCCTCGCGTGCAAACCGTTTAACAAAGGATTATGCAAATGAATCTCGGACCGTATATACCGGTACTTCCCCTCGATCGTTCTGCACGCTCATGCACGCCCCAATCAAAACAGGAACGGGTTTGCACGCGTTCCTGAGTTTCGCCGTGATCCCTTATGTGTGTGTTGTAAAATACAAAAATGGTGAGGTGCATTAATGATTATGCTTATATCAATTTATTTTGCTGCGGCACTTTTTGTTTTTGAGTGGTGAAGGAATGACAAGTGATGAGGGGGATTTTTTTTTTCAATGTGCATTTTCAGGAAATGGCTTTTCATGAGTTGACAACATTCCAACATTTCCTCACTAGGCTCTTTATTTAGATGAATTTTTATGCTTTTTAACATGAATTTGATTCTGACATTTATTTGGCAATAGTAATGTGTAAGTACCTTTCAGCAACCAATTACAGGGGAGCGTTTTATCAAGCGTTTTGTCAGTGATTTTTACCGACAAACTGTTATAAGCTACTGAAATCCTTGCACCTGATTGGCTGAGAGCAAATTTGTCAGTAAAAATCACTGACAAAACGCTTGATGAAACGCTCCCCTGATATGCTCTTGACAATATTTGGGCTTTTGATTATGCTACATTCATTGAAATGTTATGAAACATGTAGTTTTGTGTAATCAATTTATTATGCCTTCCCCAATAATTCTCTATTTTTTATCATTAAATATCTAATTGTGAATTTCATGGCAAAACTCCATACTGGTACAAGAAATTATAATGTTTCATTCATCCTTTGCTTCTCACAGAACAATCGGCCCTCCTTGGGAAGTGTAAAGCATCAGGCCTCTCCAAGAAGCGACGATCCAGTGGCAAAACCAAACCAGACGCTACGCCCAAGGGTCAAACATCTCTTCTTGCGTTTATGGGAAAACCAAAATCTAAGTAAGATACTGACATTGCATTTGATGATTATCATTGAGAATTGAATTTGAAATGGTTTGAGATTAGGCTGTTTTCAATCTGTACTAGTTTACTGTATTAAGAGATCTTCAAAATAAAGTCCTTTTTTTCTTGCCTTTCATTATATGCTATACTTTTCTCCAACTCATTTAATTTCACATCAGTGAATGCATGCAATTTGAGCTTGAATTTAATGCACAAAGTATTGTAATTTCGCTTTATTCCTGTCATAATACATGTATCTGCATATCTATGTTAGATCTTTAGATCTCTGTGATTTGCCTTTTCCCCGTGCTTTGCATTTCGATCTCACTGTTTCACAGACATGCCAACTAGTACGATTTCCTCTCCCAGTTTCGCTCTTATTACACTTGATAAGGGGGTACCAACATCTATGGATGTCTGGAATTAATTTGGAACACAACATTACCATAATGCATCGCACCTGTCTCTTCGAACAACCTTTTGTTGTCCAGTGGCATTAACTATTTATGGCTCTGGGTTACAAGAACTGTTCTAAATTTTTGTCTGTGATACACAATGCCATACCCCCTTATCAACCGTAAAAGGTAAGGAATACGATTTTAGGTTGGCAGCACTCGTTTCATCACGAGACACACCAACTCATATCGTGCATCATATTTCCAAAGCCTCACAGTGGTAACATAACCATTACTCATCTGTTTACCCACCTCAGGGACCAACTGATCAGCCAGAAAGGGGTTTCCCCACTCTCACCAAACAGAGCTAACCTCGTCACAGACCTCACTCCAGAAACAGAGGGTAGTCTACTCTCCAGACAGGGACGAGCGTTCACAACCAAGAGGCATATATTTGAGTAAGCACTGCCTGTCATGGCTGCATATAACTATTTTTTGTATCAATGAACATTCTATAGATGTCACAGGGTTCCATACTAACCTGTTTTGTTTGGGGTCTGGAATGAACATTTTTAAGGTCTGTAAATGCATAAACCCTATGTACAAATTTTGAAATTGGGCACCTGTTAGTTAGTATTGAGCTCTGGATATCACATAATCCAGTAACTTAGTCATTTGTTTCTTCATACCCGTAATTCACTGCAATGTGAGAGAGCCATCACAGCCATTTAACATTCCAATGTCCAAAGTTTACTTTTCAGTATTACTCAATCATATACGTGTATGTCCAATAAGTATCAAATGTGGTATTATAGTAATGTAAGAAATGAATTTCTGATTTCATTGGACATTGAGGTAACAGATGCACGAATTTCTCAAAAATGATTGCGATAGATTATGCAAATTATTTTTTTTTCTGTGTATACAATAAATTTTGGCATGACAGATTTTTTTGTACCATAAATGTTTTTGTCGTAAAAATTCATAATTTTAAAAAGAACGACTGCAAATTAATAGTCAAACTTTCTGTAATGTTATTACAAAGTCACATCTCAATTCTTTGCTTGTATTATGTCACTGTGGAGGTGAATAAGGATATGTATCTTTGGATGTTTACTGTAGTACAAAATGTTGTATTCAACTGGTATTCAATAATAAGACAGTTGTCTCTGTGTACCTTCATCTTATTTTGTGTTTTGTGTATCACTCTAAATTGAAACGCACAATTTAGTTGTGATACAGTGGAACCTCATTATAAAGAACACTGTTATAACAAACTCTCGTTATACCAAGATAATTTTGACGGTCCCACTTCTTTGTATTCTGTTGTTTTTTAGCCCTGATATAACAAGGTTTCGATATAAATAGGTAATTTCCTTGGTCCTAAGGAGTTTGTTATAAAGAGGTTCCACTGTATATGCAACCAATAGAATGAATTTTATATTTGACTAGAAGTGTACATCCCATGGAGATGATAATTTACTGTTACATGCATATACATGTATGTATGTAAGTCAACATGTTACCTTTTCTCTAAACATTGCAAAGATTTTTTTTACATCTTGCTTTGGAAACAACCCTACATAAGTTTTAGAGATAATTTTCTGACAAGCAGAAAGAAAAAAAGGTTGTCAGGTCTAAAAGCGGGGGCACAATGAATGTTTTGCTTTCAAACGGGAAGGGGGGGGGCACGGGCTGGAAGTGCCCCCCCAAAAAAACAAAAAAATATATATATAAATTAATAAATTAATAATAATAAATAAATAAATAAAAAATAAAATAAATAAATAAATGCATAAATAAATTAATAAAATAATTTAATAAAATAATAAAATAATAATAATAATAAATAAATACATAAATAAATACATAAAATTAAAAAATTATAAATTATAAATTAAAAAATCCACAACTGAATATAGCTATAGGTTATTTTCCCAGACTTACATAAAATTTCATTGTTATTGTTAAAGTAATCAACCTTATCATTCTGTTCCGGGTCTTCAATTCGAATTTGTCACGTTTCTTGAGATTATAAGTGACTCAAGGACAGCTGTGTGAAAATAATTGCAGTGTTTCAAAATGGTCACTGTTTTTCCACAACAGCCCTTGATAAGATTTGAAATGCATGGAAACATGATTGGGGCTCAATATTCCTGAAATATCAATGTCATCATTAGTAAATTTCATCCTTATATTGTCTATGTATTCTTTATTAATTTTGTCAAGTGAACTGAATTCTAAATATGAAATGTTTCATAAAGCTGTTCGTAACGTTACGAATTACTTTACGAACGACTGGAACATGTTCTTGGGTGCTATACTAATCAGATTCTCAATCATTTAGCACAAGAACTGATGACCAGACGTGCGTAAAGTCGTGCGTAACTTACAAACAGCTTTATGAAACACCCCCCTGTATGTAGTGTTTTGAAATAAGTATACCGCGTATATACTTGTTCTAAAGGGGCAATTCTTTCTGATGAAAAGGATTTCTCAACATCACTGGCTAGTGTGGAAGAATTGTGTATATTTTCCTCATTGAGACAAAAAGGTGATAAATTGTACTAGTATCCTGAAACAAAGTAATTCTAACACTCAACAGATGATATGCACCGATTCATTTCAATGTGATGGATCTGTTGGTAGAGGGATGACACCAACAAAGCTGTAACATTATTTGTTTTATATGAATTAATACTCCATATCAGGTACATGATGTTCAGCAGAGAAACATGAGGGGTTTTTTAGGTAGCCCTGGGTATAGCTGTTGATATATTATTGTAATATTTATTTGGTAATGTACTGATCTTTTAATAGGGAATATATGGAATACATAGATATGGGCATTGATGTTAGGTCTTGATTCATGCCTGTTGTTGACATGCATGAATGGGCATTTTTCATGTCAGCTGAATCACCTATCTGGCCAAGTAAAATAAATCAGGCATTTCTTTTTCTTTGCCTTCTTATTCAGTGCCCTTCTCATTTTCATGAGTACTTTAATGTTTTTCCTTCCAAGCTTTAAAAAAATGTATTTACAAGATCAGGAAGAGTACTATGTATATACTGTTATGATAGCCTATCCAGTTGGACTTCTCATATGATGATTGATATTTTTGACAAGCATTGTCACTTCCTATATAAAACTTCAGAAAAAGGTTTGCGGTACAACCATGTGAGTTGGAATAACTCCACGTTCCGGTCAGAATGCTCTGGCCGTCGTCAGGAGAATGAGAAGAGCGAATAAATCAGCAGAATTTATATATGAAGCAGCAATTCAATAAATAAAATGGATGCAAACACATAACATAGAAAGAAATAGTAACAGTAACATCAAAGTACCTACATTGAAAGGATAAATAACATCAAGGTACCTGCATTGAAAGGATAAGTGACATCAAACGAATCCTGTGTTGAAAAGAAAACATTGAAAGCAAGTGAACAATAGGACTAAGAAATCAATTAACCGTCTGGATAAGCTGGAAACAAAAGGGGGATTGGGACCGTAGGTAATCTGTGGAGAGAAACATGACATCCTGTTGGGGAAAGAAATTAAGGTTAAAACATACATATGGAAAAGGTGAAATATTGACAACAGAATGAGTATACTAATAATAATTGTTATGAAAGAAATTAAGAGAAAATGATAATGAACAAATTGAGGAGAGAAACATGAAATCCTGTCGGAGAAAATCTGAGGAGAGAAACAAGTCATCCTGTTGAGGAAAGACATTAATTTAAAACATACCTGTGGAAAAAAGGGTGAAATAATGACATCAGAATGAGTATTCTAATGATGAATATAATGAATGAAACAACAAAAACAAAGGTAATGAACACGTTGAGGAGAGAAACATGAAATCCTGTTGAGGGAAGCAATAGTGGTTAAAATACATAAACAATTATAGCACTAGTTATTATTGGAAGAGTGAAAACCATATGTCGCTGATCTGTAAACCCTTATCCTGTGTAACTGTGTCATGTTTGTGAATCTCGATGGCTTCACGGACCCTCCTGGTATACCAGTTGGAAGCGGGGGCTACAAGTTTGGTGTCTTCCCAGTTAATCTGGTGATCACGAGTGACAGAATGATTGATAATGGCAGATCGGTCGTAGTGACCAAGTCTCCCATGGGCACGGTGTTCCTTGATGCGAGATTTGATGTCCCTCCCAGTCTCTCCGATGTAGACCTGACCACAGGAACATGGTATGCGGTACACTCCTGGTTTGCTGTCGGGAGAAGCTGTGTCTTTGTGTGTGTAGAGAGACTTGTGAAGTTTGTGTTTAGAACTGAAGAAAACCCGTATGTTGGCCTTCTGCAGGACTCGTTGAATGCGGATAGAGACATGACCTGTGAAGGGAATAGTGCAGGACGAGATGTGTCTGGTTGGTGGGGGAGCATGGGGTTTGTTGACAGATGTGCGTATTTCCTGAGGAGGGAAACCATTGTTGACTAAGGCTGCTTTGATGTGTTTTAACTCGTCGTCAAGGCTGGTAGAGTCGCAAACGTTGTGAGCTCTCCTGATCAGGGAACTGGAGACCGAACGTTTGACGGACGGATGGTGGAAAGATCGGAAGTTTAGATAGCGGTCTGTGTGGGTAGGTTTACGGTAAACACTATGGGAAAGTGAACCGTCAGGCTTGTGGGTGATCAAAACATCAAGAAATGGAAGAGAGTTATTGTTTTCTGCTTCTGACGAGAAGCTGATGGAGGGGTGATGTTTGTTGAGAAAATCCTGGAAGTTGTTCAGCTTTTCCGGACCGTGCGGCCAAATGACAAACGTGTCGTCAACGTAACGGAGCCAAAGTGTGGGTTTATACGGTGCCGTGGAGAGAATAGTAGTTTCGAATTGTTCCATGAAGAGATTAGCTATAACTGGGGAGAGTGGCGAGACAAGATATTTCTGATGTCATTATTTCACCCTTTTTTCCACAGGTATGTTTTAAATTAATGTCTTTCCTCAACAGGATGACTTGTTTCTCTCCTCAGATTTTCTCCGACAGGATTTCATGTTTCTCTCCTCAATTTGTTCATTATCATTTTCTCTTAATTTCTTTCATAACAATTATTATTAGTATACTCATTCTGTTGTCAATATTTCACCTTTTCCATATGTATGTTTTAACCTTAATTTCTTTCCCCAACAGGATGTCATGTTTCTCTCCACAGATTACCTACGGTCCCAATCCCCCTTTTGTTTCCAGCTTATCCAGACGGTTAATTGATTTCTTAGTCCTATTGTTCACTTGCTTTCAATGTTTTCTTTTCAACACAGGATTCGTTTGATGTCACTTATCCTTTCAATGCAGGTACCTTGATGTTATTTATCCTTTCAATGTAGGTACTTTGATGTTACTGTTACTATTTCTTTCTATGTTATGTGTTTGCATCCATTTTATTTATTGAATTGCTGCTTCATATATAAATTCTGCTGATTTATTCGCTCTTCTCATTCTCCTGACGACGGCCAGAGCATTCTGACCGGAACGTGGAGTTATTCCAACTCACATGGTTGTACCGCAAACCTTTTTCTGAATTACAACTTCACCATGCAAACCTTCAAATCCTATATTATTGAGCTCTACGGGGAGCATGTTCACCAGAAGATTAGAAGATTTGAGCGAATTTCTATTCAGCGTTCTCGACTTACTAACAACCTAACCTTTCTCAAGAGATGCAGAGACACCGACATCATTCCCAAGGGACTACGTCTACGCAACCCGCTTAGAAGCCGCAAATCAGCCAACATCATCCACCAGGCAAGTATTTCTCTCCTAAAAGACAGCATCTCCATCACCAGGCGCAAGCTCTCGGATTCCGACGCAGATTTTTCTAACGTTCACAATTTTCTCCACAGGTCTCTTAGCGAAACAGATTTTACGAAGGTCACCAGATGGTCCAACAACTCTTCCAACCACGCGTTTGAAGCAGCTAAACGGAAGCAGGTCAACAAATTCAACAAACTTCAAGACACTAATTCAAACCTCTCTCCCTCCTCCCCTTCTCTTTCAGGTTCCAAGACTGTCGTCAACATCAGCACTCGGACTCTCACTAATCACGAAATTTCTCTCCTTTCTTTAGGTCTGAACTTTGCCATGGCACCGTCAAAGATTGACTCCGCTGAACTCGTCCAGAGCATTGAACCCTCACTCAGGGCAGTCGGCAAAGCACAGGGTGATGAACTTCGCAGGGAAATTACTAACATTCTTTCCACAGCAAAACCCCCCAAACCTAATCTATCCAAACAGGAGACCACCGCCCTGCGTGCTCTTCGCACTGACCGCTCTATTCACATTCTTTCCGCAGATAAGGGCAACGCCACGGTCGTCATGGACCGCGCGGACTACAACCATAAGATCTCTGATATTTTAACCACAGGTTCTTACACCGAGGTCAAGAGAGACCCGACACCCAACATCAAACGACGCGTCACTGACAAACTTCGTTCGCTCAATAAACTTGGCCTGTTCCCTCCACGAGTTTATCGTTTTCTTCTTCCTTCCTCCAGCTCCTGCCCAGTGTTCTTTGGTCTACCAAAAATTCACAAACCAGACATTCCTCTCCGCCCGATTGTGTCCTCACGTGGTTCCCCCACCTACAATCTTGCTAAACATCTCGCACACATCCTTCAACCCCTCACCGGTCAGTCGCAACATCATGTCCGCAATTCTCATCACTTCACCACAATCATCAATGACATCAAGCTCAACTCCACAGACATACTAGTTAGTTTTGATGTTGACTCTTTATTTACCAGCATCCCCATTCAAGAAGCTTGCGACATCACCAGAACTAGATTACAACATGACACTGATCTCCAGGACAGAACCCCACTATCTCCCCAACAGATATATGACCTTCTTCTCCTATGTCTTACCTCCACCAGCTTCCAGTGGCGGGATAAGTACTACAACCAATCAGAAGGTGCCCCCATGGGCTCGCCACTCTCCCCAGTTATAGCTAATCTCTTCATGGAACAATTCGAAACTACTATTCTCTCCACGGCACCGTATAAACCCACACTTTGGCTCCGTTACGTTGACGACACGTTTGTCATTTGGCCGCACGGTCCGGAAAAGCTGAACAACTTCCAGGATTTTCTCAACAAACATCACCCCTCCATCAGCTTCTCGTCAGAAGCAGAAAACAATAACTCTCTTCCATTTCTTGATGTTTTGATCACCCACAAGCCTGACGGTTCACTTTCCCATAGTGTTTACCGTAAACCTACCCACACAGACCGCTATCTAAACTTCCGATCTTTCCACCATCCGTCCGTCAAACGTTCGGTCTCCAGTTCCCTGATCAGGAGAGCTCACAACGTTTGCGACTCTACCAGCCTTGACGACGAGTTAGAACACATCAAAGCAGCCTTAGTCAACAATGGTTTCCCTCCTCAGGAAATACGCACATCTGTCAACAAACCCCATGCTCCCCCACCAACCAGACACATCTCGTCCTGCACTATTCCCTTCACAGGTCATGTCTCTATCCGCATTCAACGAGTCCTGCAGAAGGCCAACATACGGGTTTTCTTCAGTTCTAAACACAAACTTCACAAGTCTCTCTACACACACAAAGACACAGCTTCTCCCGACAGCAAACCAGGAGTGTACCGCATACCATGTTCCTGTGGTCAGGTCTACATCGGAGAGACTGGGAGGGACATCAAATCTCGCATCAAGGAACACCGTGCCCATGGGAGACTTGGTCACTACGACCGATCTGCCATTATCAATCATTCTGTCACTCGTGATCACCAGATTAACTGGGAAGACACCAAACTTGTAGCCCCCGCTTCCAACTGGTATACCAGGAGGGTCCGTGAAGCCATCGAGATTCACAAACATGACACAGTTACACAGGATAAGGGTTTACAGATCAGCGACATATGGTTTTCACTCTTCCAATAATAACTAGTGCTATAATTGTTTATGTATTTTAACCACTATTGCTTCCCTCAACAGGATTTCATGTTTCTCTCCTCAACGTGTTCATTACCTTTGTTTTTGTTGTTTCATTCATTATATTCATCATTAGAATACTCATTCTGATGTCTTCAAACCTTCAAATCCTATATTATATAAAACTTATCTTTAATCTTTGTAAAGAGTCCTTCCCTATTTTTGTGGACAACAAAAATAGACATTTCTATGACTGGATCTTTAATGTTAAATTAATTTTATAAAAGAGGGTACCCATTTTCATTACATTTGGTAATTGTAAGTGAATACCCATTACCAGTGTAAACGAAATGTAAGTAAATAACAAGTATTCATTCTTTTTATGGTGCTGGTAATACTAATCATGGTGACGTAAATGTAAGATAATAAATTGCCAAAAATATTGTTTGTGCCAACGTTTTTAACCAGTAATAAATGGTTTAATAAAGAAAAAAAATGTTGAGTGTCAATTAAAAGGTAGTGTCACTTAAAAGGTATGCTTGGATGTGATACTGATTTAGAATAGTAGAATCTTATACTGTTGCTAGTATATATAATTAAAGGGATACGCCACCAGGCAGCCGTGGGGAAAGTCAGGATTGCGTAAGCCCCATTCACTCGTACGCAAAGTTTGTGCGTCGAAAGCGTCCGTTGGACTACTGGGATTACATTTCGAACTGCACGAAGCCGACCGATCTCGCACGAGAGCTTGAGCTCAGGCGGAGCGTGCATGTTGCGCGGCGAACAGCCTGTTCGAAATTTGCTCCCGCGGGGCAACGGCATGATCAGGTATAGTGTCCCTGTATTAAAGAGTTGCGACATGGACGTCTGACTTTTCTGGAAACAAAATGGCGTTCGAATTCTTTCTATTGAGAACACCCAGGTGCTCATCGGAATTGAATAGGAATGTTACGTAATAGTGGAAACAAAATAGCGTTCAAATCCCCAGTTGTCGCAACTCTTTAATACAGAGACACTAATCAGGTAACGATCACGGTGCCCTCTCGCGGCATAAAAACGTCCACAATCTGCGGTTGCGTATCCCTTTAAGAGCAACATTTCTGTTTCACTATAAAGAAAAACAACACACAAAACAATCAGCAGAATACACACAACTTTGTGTAGTTTTCAAATACAATAGTGATCTTTATTTACAAAACAAACTTGTACAAAATCTTACAATTTACATAGTATTGCGAGATACATATATTCAATACATTTTTGGCATCCTGTACAAAACAAATCTGTACACACAAGTCTTAGGTTTTACAAACTACATCAAGAACATTCATAAAGTACAACTGATTACATGAAATTCCGAGAAAAAGGATATGATTGAAACGTACATTATTGCACAATTACACATTTTAAATAAAGATTTTTCATCATTTCCTCCACCCCTGTCTCTTCATTTTCTACCTCTGTCTATCTCTATAACATGTATCTGATATTCCCATCTCATCTATCTGCTTTCCTTCTTTCTCTCTCTCTCTCTCTATCTCTCAACTGGTTATTACCTAAACTACATCTTTCTTTATACTCTCTTTCGATCAAGCTTGAACTCAGTTTTTTGTAACATAAACTTGGGTTGTGTATCTATATGACATGTATAGATCAACTTTAATATATGCATTTAATAAAACAATGAAGATACAAAATCACTTTGCAATATACACAGTGTAAATATACGAGATGTCATGGCATCTATATGTGTAAATGATAATAATGAAATGGTATTCACATTTATCATACATATTCAATAACATATCAGAGTACAACAACGTTGATTAATGCTTGGTGATGAATGATCATAAATGTCATTACATTGTGAGATTACTCCAAGTGATCCCGCACTCTATAACACAGGGGAGCATTTCATCAAGCGTTTTGTCAGTGATTTTTACTGACAAATTTGCTCTCAGCCAATCAGATGCAAAGATTTCAGTAGCTTATAACAGTTGTCGGTAAAAATCACTGACAAAACGCTTGATGAAACGCTCCCCCGATGTAATATAAATCTATTGTACTATACACTTTAATCATATCAAAACACTGGTAAATTTTGATAAACTAACCACATTCACCAATATATGCATTAAAGGAGTTGATAAGTCCACTAGTCTTTGCTGCATCACACTCTCTCCGAACCATCGACATTAGTCATCGTTCCATTGTCACATGTGCCCATGGATAGAGTAAAATAAATGTAACTTTTAGCAAACACAAGGCAATCTTGAACGACCCATAAACGTATCTCAAACGTCCTGTGATAATGAATCAGAGCATATTGGTAGATATTCCAATTTTGTTTTCCCGTCACACCAAATAATTTCTTATTCAACATCTCCAATTTATATATCTTCAACCATGCCTATTTTTGTCTTTCTCCTCTAGTACAATACTTTCCTTCCTTTATAAAAACCCTTTCCTTAGTTTTCATTCCGTCTTTCCATCCTTCGAATTCCAGTCAAGGTATTTCTCTTCCAAGATTCCTTTCGTTAAATTTCCGTTATATTTCTGATATCCTAGTTCCACGGCATTTTATTTCGACAATACATCTATTTTTCTTCAGAACTTTGTCCCATGTTTTCAAGCCAAATTCATTTCACTCCTGTGCACGGTCGACGGGTACATGTGCTCTTTGGAAATTTTGATGAGTTAGTCAAATCTCATCTTCTTTCAAAGAATTGTCTTAAAACAGGAAAGCACCATTGTCATACTGGAATCTTGGAAGAGAAGCTCCTGAGGATGAATTAGCTCGACTATGCTGTCCACCGTTAAAACTGTACCGAAACACATTACTGTGTGGTCTCGAGACAGCACCGCTATTTAGTGGCAACATGTGCTGCTCTGCTGACGCCGACGTCATGTTCCGTGTTGTCGTGTTCAGTGATGTCGAGTTGGTCAATTGTCCTTTTCGGCGTGGGCTCCGCGGTAGTGGTGCGGTTGAGCAGCGGTCAGGGGGCGCCGGTGACCGCGGTCGCCTCTCGGCAGTACTTTGTCTGTCGAGAGTTCCACCCAAGACTCGCTCCACATCGGGGAAGGCCTCGTTTCTGTGGTATGCACTCAGTCGTGATGGTGAAGGAAGTGAGTTTTGCGGCCACCAGGTAAGCGAGGCACGCGATAGAGCCAAGTCCTGTGTTTTCCCGCCAAAATATCCACTTGCACTCTTTGGCCATGTACAGACGACGCGCCGCGTCCCCGATGAATTCTGTCGTCGATGTTCGGAAAAGATGGCACACAGATGATATATCTGCAGCACAAGGATAAAGACGTTTTTGCCAGCAAAGAAGAAAGTGGTTTCATCAAATTCGTTGAAGCGGATTAAGAAGTATATTCGCATGACGAGGAATGGTCCATCCTGCAGAAAGATGGCCACGACGATGTCTTTGATCTCCCAAGGACAGACCGAGAGGAGACTAGAACTGGTGGTGCCGTCCCAGCTGAGGTCTTCCGATGAACTCCAGATCATGGTACTGCAAGGTCCTAGGGTGTACTGTAGAAGACTCCATGACCAAATGACCATCACTGCCAGGAGCAGGACCCTGTCACAGGTCAGATCCTCAATTCGCATACCCTCAGAGATGAACGCCAGGATATCAGCAGCTGAAGCGACATAGACCAACATCATGAGGGTCAAGTGCTCTCGGGATACCTCAGAGGAGCCTATCTTAGGAAGGAGGAACCGCTCCAGGACCAGCAGAAGCAAGAGGGATTGGTGGATGATCAGAAGCCATGATGATGTTGTCATCGAGAGAAGCGATGCTGGTTTATCATAGTCAATGACCTGAAATTAAAAACAAAGAAAGAAGTTGTCCTTAGATTGATATTTGCCAATATTTCCATTTGATTTATTCCTATTTTTAAATACAAGTCATGTGCATGTATAAAGCTTAAAGTAACAGAAAAGGAAGAAGTATACTCGTTTTATTGGTTTTCTTCATTGTAGTTTCATTCTACAACACGCTACTTCCAAAACTAGTGATAATGCATTTTGAGGAGATTTTTAATTCAAAGGCAAAGTTTCATGAGCATCTTAGCTATTGCATTCTGCCAGACATATCATCTCTCAACCTAAATGACCTGTCCTACCACTTAATTGATTTGTGCAACAATACATAAAATATCGTCTTTCATCATGTTTAACGAGGGAACTGTAAGACATCTCTTAAACCTCCCTGGTTTAACGAAATACTGGAGGATAAGTACAATATATTTCCTTCAAGATGGCTCCCTTTTTCCTGGCATTGAATCTGGGATGAAGCCAACAATAAATCGGCAAAGAGGCTAACATCCAATTCAACTGATTAAAGACATCCTTGAGTAAGAAAAAAAATCCCCGGTATTCTCGTGACTGCATGCCCTTTCTTGGTCAAATTCTTGTGAACCAAAATAGTTTTGTAAATGTCTTGCATTTTGTTGTGCTAGTATTCCTACACGCGATCTTGTATCTCATTTACAAGGACAATTGGACCGACCCTTCAGAGAGTCAAATTGAATTACTCATGTGACTATATATATATATTATATAAATGTATTCAAGAGTGTTGGTCAATCCGGAAGGGGTGCGCATTGCGTTTGGCCGTCTATATTTGACCATTGGGTCTTCAGAGGTTTGTTGTGTTTAAATGGATGTAATCATTGATCACTAAGTGGATAACAGGTCTAATGAAATATTCAACTCTTTTACGGTATAGCTTTTGACATACGGAGCCCACAATTTTTATAAAATTTATCTAAAACTTTTTTCATAAGTTTATTTAATTCATTGGGGTTTGACATTTAATTTCATATATCTACTGACTATACTCGTATTTTGACCACATTCTGTTATTATGATATTATGATATGATAACTATACCAGAAATAAAGACGGCGAGATAGAGAGAATGATAAATAAATAGAGACAGAGAGACTGAGAGGGGAGAGATTGGGACTGAGAGAGAGAGGGGGGGGGAGGAAGAATGCGTGTGTGAGAGGGAGAGAGGGGGGGCATGAGGAAAAGAGGGAGAGAAAGTGTGAGAGGGGAGGGAGAGGGATTTACAGCAGCAATTACAGAGAGACAGACAGACAGACAGAGAGAGAGAAAGAAAATACCTGGAAGAAAATGGAGAAAGAGAGAATGGGTAGCGTGACTATCGGGGACAACAAAAAGAGAGAGACAGAGAGAAGGGAGAGAAAAAGAAAGAGGGATATAGAAATAGAGATATGTAATTTTGACCGAATGAACGTCCATACTTTTGTAATGTCGTGCAGACGAACAGAAGGCAAGCGCTCCATATCTGTATCTCCTGGGATCTTGTCTAATTTGCACTGACAATACCATGATTCAGATGACAAGTCAATTAAATGCGAAACACAGGAACAAAAGGCGACGACAGTAAACCCTTTATCACCGATTGAGACATCATGGACCGACAGGGACCAATGTCAAAGACAATCCTAGAACGACCAGCCAGACAGAAAGACAGACAGACAGCATCATTATTGCTTGTCGTTAACATCAAGTTTCTTTAATATTCCCCCTCTTTTTGGAGCCGATCCTCCTCCAGTTCATGATTAGTCAGTTCCCGTATTGAGACGTTGTGGATTTAACCATTTTCAGAATGAAAATTGAATTATGGAATCTTTCCTGAAGGTCCGAGGAAGGAAATGCGACTCAAAATGACAAATTCCCTGGAAATCTGACCATCCTATATATTGATTTGTATTCTTAGTGAATAATAATCTTTCTGATGACGATGTTATACAGTCTAATAGTATCCGACTCTTTGCTGTGTTGTATATGTTGTATATGTCAAAAAGTGTTAGCGTCTGAACTCATAACAGAAATGATATGCTTGATGGTTTTGATATCTTTACCCAAAAGTAAAAACAAAAACAAAATGGATCTTATTTTGAAAACCATTTAATTTAAATGCTGTAGTAAGAGAAATTAACCGAGTTACAAGATAATGATCTAGTCTCAGTGTGGATATAATAATACGCTAACCCATTCTGTTCACATTTCCAAAAAGCCTTATTTTCTGTTCTTTTCTTTTTTTCAACATGACTTATCCAGTATACTGTCGTTTTCTTTTCTACCATTTGACCTATACACAATATGCTGTTTATATTTTTTTTTATATGATTGTATAGTGTATATCATGGTAAGTGTTTGTTCGTATCGGTCAGTCGGATGTACCCAATACCCAAGACAACGTCGGTCCGTTGCAATTGAGATGTTAACTGTAGCAGACGGATTGAAATATTAGTACTTAACAGATAATTATACATCCTTCTAATATTTGTAAAGTATCACTTACAGCATGACCGTTGTTAGAAAGTAGCTGTCGATCATTGCGATAGAGCTGGCACGACAAAATTAATTGACCGTTAAATGCGAAAGAACTGGGCTTTAGAAATTAATCCCTCGGTGACATGCTTTGTTTAAAAGTATATAATTTTGTCTGGCGACATTTGGCGACATTTTATAATCAGGCGGTCAGCTTATTTCTTTGTTATTTCAAAAACGTTTATGAATACTGATCATGGAGATATTTGGTTGTAAACAAGAAGATTTTATCACAAAGATACTTAAAACGAGAATCATTTCGACACAAACCTGGTTAAATGGTATAGCTTCTAACTTTTACAGTCGTGTTGTTTACAGAGTGCATAAAAATATTATGTTTGCCAAGAACAACGAAAAAGGGGGAGAATTGTTTTATCTATCGTTTTCCACACTTCCTTTCTAAAGTTTTTATAAATTACCTTTCATGTATTCGAAAGGAAACACCATAGTGATTATTTAAAAGATTAATTTATAAACTTTGTGATATTGCTTAATTTGTGTGAGACAGTTGTACGATACGTCTCCGTCTCTCTCTCTCTCTCTCTCTCTCTCTCTCTCTCTCCCTTCCCTCCCTCTCTCTCTCTCTCTCTCTCTCTCTCTCTCTCTCTCACTCACTCACTCTCTCTCTCCCTCCTTTCTTTATCTATATCTCTGCAGCGAAATAATAGCGGAAATGTTCTAGTTTACTCTCGTTCATGATTGGTTATGTGGGTTGGACAGAGTGAGTGAAAGAATGGGAAGCTCGGTCCCTGGATATACTCAGAGCCTTGTCGGATATTGGTCAGGCCGAGATTGAGAAAAGAAAATTAAACGCTGTAGTTTCCGCGGCGACAGTGGCCAAACAGTGCGTTAAGATGTGAACAACTCGTCAAACTTGCTGATTCTAAAAAAAATGATTTTTTTTTTTTAATGAGATCAGAATGTACTAACATCGCCGATTTAGATCGGGCTAGAATGTAGGCGAAGGACTGCTTTCAAAAATAATTTTCTACAGTGGTTGCCTAAGTAGGGGCGGATCACTTCTGTCGGGAACCTCCCCCGGTATTCACTGTATCTACTGTTCATCATTATACACATTCTACAACATTCTGCTTCCGATTATTGTGTTTGCCCCCCCCCCCCCTCCCCCATCCTCATCCTATAAAAGACTGACCCCAATTTGCCTTAGGTATGAGTGCCTAGGAACTTGCGATCTTCATCTCTCTTATAGCTTAAGAATGCTCCGACTTGCGCTTTAATAAATCTAGACTAAGGCATACGATACCTTGGAATTGGAGGAGCAAGCTGTGCACTAACTGTCGATAATTATCGATAAAAAAAATCTTTGAAATCAGTTCAAAGGCAACAAAAAATCTTGACACAAAACACTAGGAATAAAAAAAATTCTGATAATAATCTCTCCGCAACTGTTCGTCTGTCTGCACTGGCTGTCGTCGTTCTACTTTTGAGCACGGGCATCTGGACGTCATAGAAAATAATGTTTCTCTTTTCTTTTTAAGGAGGGAATTTAATTTCCAGGCTTTCGGGTTCAATCGGATGTGAGTTAGGAGAGACATTTCGCGCCGTTACAAGTTCAATATGCAATGATGCTTGGAGTCGGTGAGTAAGCTTTGGATAAAAGTTGCGACCATGTCAGTTTGCAAAGCAACTTTATTCTTGAAATATTGTCCGAATATACAAAAATGCCTGGGCTTCTGCATGCATGCATCCTCCCAAACCTTATGACTGCGAATCTATGTAGAAAAAAGATTGCTTTTGGTGTATTCGGCCCATCTATCACTGACGTACTTGATTTTCAAAACCACTTGAGGGTTGGTTTGTTTTTCTAGGGCTCTGATACCAAACAAAACCATGATATTCTTGAACTCTTTGGTCAGACAATGCGAAGTTGGTCAAACCAGACTTAATTGCTTTGTTTTTACGACATCTATATACAGTTTGGAAATGTAACGTTTCCTAATCTTGAAGGACAAAGTCCCTCGCTACCAATAAACACACAATCAACAAGAAAAAGTAAATCCTCGAAGACACCTACCATTGAATCTCCTATTCTATACTGTCACGTTATATTTCAACCTATGATATTGAGTTCTGCAAATGACAAACAATAAATCATTACAGAATCAAATCAAGCATATATACTGAATATTTAAAACAACATATATTATGATACTCTGCCAAACAATTGGTAGAAATCAGTAGCTATGTAATGAGCAAAGAAAGATGTAGTCATCCCGACCCATGTGCAGGACACGCTGTCTCGGATTATAAGTTTGATTGCTGATTTTCTATGATTCTATTTGTCGAGTTTGTTTATTTGTAAATAAAGAAGCCTGCGAAAGGGAGAGGGGGGAGGGGTAACAATTAAGAGCCCAAGATAGGGGTTCTAATCTCTATATATCAGGGCCCATCATAACCCTGACCCGACCCGCCTGAATGGGAAGGTCCACTCAAGTTTTAAGCCGCCTCAACCCAGACAAGATTTTCGGTCAATTAAGAATGAACCATCTATATCCTTCACCCATCCTTATCCTCAGTCGGTCAAGGGGAGGGAGGTATCATTACAAGCAATCCTATACATTCAACAAAAATAACAGAATAATCCCTTCTCTGAACAAAATGTTGATTATTTATGCTTAATGAAATCTTTTATCAACTTCAAATTAATTCACGCTGTACATTGTCAAAGTATCAAATTACATATTAATTAGTTATTTTAAAGTATTGGGATAAATCTCATCCAAACACGCAATGCATTGTTTTTTTATTAATTAGGGAGGGATTCAGTGTGATTTAAGGAATACTTTGCAAACATGAACAACATAATCAAATTGAAAAGGGACAAACAATAATTATGCTCATACAGATCATAAGTAACATGTATGACATGAATACGATATTAATTAAATATCATGCTAACTGATAATCATAATGTATCATCAACTTTCTGAATACACAATATATGCTACTTTTGACCCCAAATATTATGTTATAATTTCAAAGTGTTGCTATACTGACTAATATGTTTCATGATACTAGATCACGCGATTGCACTGGTCAAGGAGAACCACAGTAATGGATCTGTGGTATCCGCACAGAGTTTCATCGCCCATTATTTCTTGGAGTAGCAGCTCATGTGGGTTTTACCACTATTACCACTTTTGAAAACAAAAATCCACAATATGGAAGTTCAAAAGGCTACTCAAAAATGTGTTTTCCGTCGATAGAAGAACACTCAATTAGCGGTTTTATGATGGGTGTAAATCCTGAGGTGGTGGAGTCGTCCCATCTTTTTAAGTAGCGGGGGAATACAGTGACAATGTCAGTGTGCCCCCTCTAAATAATCTTGATATAGGCTACCTTTGCACAGAAAGACTAATTACAGTGCATGGCTAGCTTTTTCAACCCTGGTATTTTTTACCCATACAGTGACAAGTAACAGTGACAGAACCTTCTCAAAATTTACGCTGAGCTCCTCCCCCCCCCCCCCAAAAAAAAAATAAATAAATAAATAAATAAATAAAAAATAAAAAATAAAAAATAAAATAAAATAAAAAAGTAAAAAAATTAATAAATGAAGGCCTACCATCTCAGCGTACATTCTGAACCAAACAGAAAACGCAAGATTATTGAGTATACACAAAACAATATTCAGTCCTGTCATGCCTATTTTCTATTCCACTTGACTGATGAGTAATCATCTTCAAGATTGTAGATATTAACAATGTGGACATATAAGCATGTCAAGGTCTTTGTTTTGGGCCCATTGTTTTCATCCCCTGTTAATCACAACGAATTACGCCCTTCGACCAGACTGTTTAAGCTGCCCGAAGAGACATAGCCACGCCCTAGCATTAACCACGACTTACTTACCCCCAGACCTGGACAACATGTTCAAATTCTGTACGACGTTGTCAAATTACCGTCGAAATAAAAAGTACAATTATTAATAAACCTTTGGCCCAAAGTTTAATGAGTTTGTCAAAACAAGCGTCATATTACATTGATTGATTTATAACGGGGTGCCAGAGAGCTAAAGATGTGATCAACAAGATCAATTATTGACCATGGACGAGACAGGATAAATCATGGGTAGCAGAGAGACCTGGAATCACTTTAATGATTCGATGGATTACAATGCAATATTACCTTTTCTCTTACTCACGATTAAACGCAGTTTCAAGGAAATTAAGAAATAAAAGTTCGAAAAACGCACTGGAATTTACACCTGACCGATCTTTATCGGCATTCTTGTCCCATAAATACATCGATCAAATACTTCAAAACAGGTGAATCACTATGGCAACAACAGAAACAAACAGAAAGCAAGACGAAGTGATACCCAACCATGGTGATTTGAATGCCAGACTGGCGCCAAGAAGGAAAAGCTACTTGCAGGAATTGTATCCGATTGCTTTGCCATTGTCTTTGTAGAGGATCAAGAAAAGCTGTATCACTGTGCATTTAACAAGAAAATGTGGTCATACTGGTTTAATACCTCCTCGTAAGACAATAATAAGGTTAAAGGTTTTCATCTATAGATGTAACCAAGTTTTAAAGAGTTAAAAGGCTTTCTCTATGTTATAAGCTGTCAAACAAACAAAAATACCGTTTTATAGCAGCCTGGTTTTAAAGAGTTTCAAGGCAGAAAATACATATTCATATAAATTATCTATATCTGGGGTCTGCGATGAAATTGAATCAGTCAAGATTTGATTTAGTTTCTGCATTGGTCATTGGTCTATACAATAGATAACGAACAGGTCATCCACTTAACATGATTACTGTAGACCTAATATACTTGAGAGTAAAGATTTCTACTCTCCTCGAATCTTTATAATTCACGTGTCAATAAAATCATGCTCCGTCAGGAACAATCGTGTACGATAATAAGAGTTAGGAAAGTTAGGTAAATGTATCTTTAAAATACCCCTTGTACAAATTTTTATTGTTTTGTCTCGTGGCTTCACCACACCTGTCTCGTTCCTAAGTTTCACTTCGCGCCGAGACACATGAAGCGAGTTCGCCCGACCCGCTGGTCGTGGAAATGCTAGATTTCCGATCGGATGAAGCGTCAAGCTTCTGGAAGGAGCGTGACATCAACAAGCAACATGTTGCAGACGACATGATCAACTTTCGCTAACGCCCCCAACTTTCTTCCTTCTTGTTATGGTGCGTGTTGATAGAAGAGAATGGTGAGTGACTGGGAAGACGGATGCCTCAAATGTCGCGCCGGTGTATCACTTGAAATGTGTATTTTCCCAACAGAATGACTGAATTTTACGACGCCAAACTTTTCCCAAATGATTGAGTAAAATTGGCGGGAAAGAGCCAGGCTTTTTGGTTAGTGCACGTCGAAAGGTGAGAGGAAATGAGTCGAAGAATAATTGTTCTGTAATCGCTAGCCAACCAGATCAGCAATCCTCTCCGGTACGTTTCACCATTCTCCACCCGTTTCAAAAAGGACATGAATGTCTGAGTTTCGTAATGTATCACAACGTCTGTCTGCGTGTACCCGCCCTTTTTATATTTAGATATTTCATTGTCTTTCTATATTTTACCCATGTTTGTCATAAGTTGTTTAATCTGCAAAGTTCGTGCAGAATAATTTGGGGGTTTCTTTCATTGATGCATTCCTGTTCTAATTATCATATTCTAATCATCATGATCATACTTTTTAGAATTCTATTCTGATGCCCATCAATTATTCATAATAAAACATGGCTCTCTTCGAAAATGAGCTATTTGTTATTATTTAACTTTAGCACTGTAAGACGGAAAAACCTGTGTAACTAAAAGCTTAGTAAACAATTTACATCTGCATACAGAAAACCTCTTTGGAGTCTTTAAATGTTCATCAGGATATTAGGATAGACGAATATTTATCAAAGTTTGAGTAATGAGTATTGAATATGAATAAGAATTGCAAATAAAAATGAAAGATATGGGATTTAAATGACGTATAAGAATGTGTTAGAATAAAAATCCTATAATAAATCGTTGTTCGTATCATATAGTGTTAATTACAATTGACAGTGTTGACTATATAGCACAGTGGTAGAGTGTTAAATGATGCTCATGAGTGATGTCGATACAATACAATACAATGCAATACAATAAGCATTTAGTACGCCCTTCCCATAAGGCTCGGAGCGTTTACAAAATATTTAAATTATAGAACACCTTATAATTTGTATATAAACACAAATCAGAAAACTCTTCAATCGTCCATGTGGGAACTACCAGGTGGTTTTATGGAGACAAAATGTAATGAATGTACCTGTTACAAAGTTTGATAGCGGATTTAAAATAAATATGATTTCACAGCTTTTTTAAAGGTCTTTATGGATGCTGACTGTCTAATGGTCAAGGGGAGATTATTCCATAGCCTAGATGCAGTAACTGTGAAAGTCCTATCACCTGACAAATTTCGGGTCATTGGGTAGCTGAGCTGAAGGTTGTGATTTGAGGATCTGAGATTTCTACTAGGTTAAGCATTCAGATATGTACCCTGGAGCCTGGTTATTGATAGATTTATAAACATAAAGAACTAATTTGAAGATGATACGTTTTTGAATGGGCAGCCAGTGAAGGGAACGAAGTAAAGGTTGGGAAGAATGACTTCTGCCAACCTCAAAAACAAGACGTGCAGCCCAATGCTGCAGACGCTGTAATGGCTTGATTTCACATACCGTGCCATGTGTTTTGATCAAATATGAAAATTGAATTCTTCCTCGTGACTTGGTCATGTGAGGAAACCCGTGTAGACTTACATTTAATTACTTATTTATCAGCCATGTAAATATGATAAAGGATATAAAGGAATAGTCTTCGAATCTAGATTTCCAATTATTATTTCGGATGTTTAGACATGCTAAAGTATAAATGAAGGACGTTGCTTCTCGCTATATAATTATTGGTAGACTGTCATTTAGCATGTTTATTATAGTAATGCACATTTGGTATCAAATAGTTCTTTGTCAGAAACATTTTTTTTTTAATTGCGCTCTCTTGTTTAGCAATAAATTTAATCTTGCATCGCTTTAGATCTGGTTTGACTGCCAATCACATGATCAACTATTACTTAAGATATCTTACCATCATGGCCTCTCCCGTGGCGGACTCGTTCGTAGCGTTCAGGAGAAGTCCATGGTCCATATCAGGAAAATTGCAGTGTGGCGATGGGTCAAGAAGGGCCCAGAAGTCCAGGTCTATCTCGAGCCTGTGTAGTTCCAGGAACCACATACAGGGGATGACTGAGATGAGATAAATGAGCACACTGGGACAAAACCTGAAAAAAGATCGGAAGAGAAAAATGACAAATTAATATAAACAGGCAATAACATGAGTAGCAAATGGTTTCACAATAAACCAGTTTACGAATGCAGTTACAATTCATGCATGCTTCGACTACAATGGTTGACTATAGACGACATTTAAGTTTGTTAAATGCTTGCCCGACATAGCAACAATTAACCCGTGTATGTAACTTGCATTCTGACTATCGAAATCGGTTCAACAGGTGGATGCAATAGTTGGTCACCGGATTCTTGTGGTAGAAGCATCCTTAAATTAGAATACTAGAATACATTATCAAACTGGTATATTGCTTTAATTTTGCTCTGCAAATATACCATGTAAACTTGTACATAACTATCTGCCATGCGATCTTTATAAAATATCGCTCTATAGAAATTTGTCATGTATCAATATATTTCATCGAAAATCTAACATACTCAGGGATAAAGTGCGGGTGCATGATTGTTACAGAACATTCAAATTCCACCCGGCACACACCATTCGTGCTCGAGCCACCGAGAGATTAGTGAATCAATCCCCCCCCCCCCATCCTCTACCCCATTTCAATACCCAGTTACGCCCCAAACACGAAGTATTCTATTCCCTTGCTCCATCCCGAGCACAATATACAAGTTCATAGATGGTTAACATAGATTATAAATCCTTAAAGATCAAAACATCGTGGGCACCGAAATCAAACGTTATCATGAGTTCCATTTAAGTTCGTGCTGCAGATGATATTGGCGTGTTCTTATTTAACTGTACTTTGAGGTATCCCAAGAGATCTTGGTCATAAGCGAGAATGTTTCATTGCCTGAACTACATCCCACAAGCACAGTGTGAGTTCCTTCCTGATTCTGGATCAGATCAATATCGGGGGTAGATGGCTTGCTCGCTCTTGCAGTTTTAGTTTCTGTTTGGGCATATTGGCAACCATCCTTCAGCTTATAGCTACCGAGTTTATTCTTACATGTAGATTAACAACATTGCATGGGCAGATGAGGATCAACCTTCAAACATGGTTTCACTCTATAGCGTACATCATCCTGAGTAGACAAGGGTTCTAGTCAAGAAATCGTCGGAAGGTCGAAGGGGTAACAACTTTCAAACTTCCTTTTTTTCCTCGTAATTTCTTAATTACATTCTGAGAAGACAAGGGACTCAAATACAATTCCATGTGCTGTAAATGCCTGTACTTTAGAGCATTCACAAAGTAATATACAGTGGCGTAGTACGGAGGGAACGTGCCCCCGAATCAATTGTCGGAAAAGATGGAAAGGGATAAAAAGAGAGAAAAAAATCAGACCTCCCTCCTGTACACCCCCTAATCAGTATCCTTGCAAATTCGCATTTCTTTCACCGAGTATACAACCGGAGCCCACTCAACTCAGTGACTGGACCCATTGCACGCTAAGCCACTGATGTTATATGATCCTAATAGCCATACTCTCTCCTTCAATCCATCATTTAACAAAGAGCTTTTGATATTCTATGATCACTAGAAATTAATGAATAAATAATATTCAAGTTAAACTTCGTCGAACACAAAATAGAAAACTTGTGACAAAATTTTCACCCTCAAAAGCATGTTGATGCAATATCCGTATTGGAAGCGAAAGTACGCCATCATGACACAGAAAATGACCAACAATTGCTCTTTCAGTTCATGCATTCATGTTCTTATACCGACTGTCAATTCATTCATAAAAAAGGGATACACGGGAAGTGTCATGTAAGCCTTCATTCGCAATCTAGCTAGATTTCACGGTTATTTTGGGTGGTCCGGTTAAACTGAAGTCATCAGAGTCAGGGAATATTGAATATCAATGCAAAATATATGATGCTCATTTTTCAGGACGATCGTCTTCGTGGTCAGGAGTTGGATTCTGTCTAAATTTAGGTGAAAATAGAAATAGATATATTGTATTATGTCACATTATTTCGTATGCTATTCTGGAATTAATTTCACAAGTTTTATTTTCGCATTTCATTTTGTATTTCTGTTTCAGTCGTCAGATCCATCTTTTTCTTATAATTTAAATCTACCCGACATTTTGCACAGAGACCAAAATATTATTGCATATACCCCCCCCCCCTATCTCTTGTTAATTATTTTGAATAAACATTGAAACAGATATGGTCGCATTACTCGCATCTTTGCATCTTTAGTTCATCTAAACCACCCCCTCTCTCTCTCTCTCTCCCTCTCTCACTCTCTCTTTTTTGTTCTATCTCTTCATCTATCTATTTATCTTTCTCTCTCTCTCTCTTCACACACACACACCCCACATACCCACACACACGCACACACACACACGTTTACATGGCTTTACTTCCGAGGACAGGTATTGTTCATCTATTGTTCCTCGTCCTCGGACAGTCGACGGAATAAGGCATAAATTCATTGTTCGACGTTCGAGGACTATTGTCCGGCTTCCGAGGACCATTGTTCTCATGGTTTTTTTTTTTGTTCTCTGTCCGAAAATGTCCTCGGACATAATACTAAACAAACGCACACGCACCCACTTCATATTTTCTGTTCTTCCTCATTTTTTTCCATTCCGCCGTCATCAAACAGTGACTTGCCTTCGATCCCCGCATGGACAGCTAGGGCAACCCATAATGTATTCATCTGGTTTCGCATGTCATATTCATTAGATGTATTCACTTCCCTTCCATATCATGTTCCATGATTTAACTTAAATGACCCCAAAAACATACAACCGTCACCAATAGGCCGGACCAAGGTACCAAGGGATCGAGCTAAAAATATAGACCTATGTTCAATGATTGTATGGACAGGATATTTCTAGATACCCTATCACCCACTGCGATGAGTAAAATTTCCTGTATATGGAAATATAAATTCATTCCGTCCGTCTGTCAATAAGGTCCACTTTCTAAACTAAACTGCTATCAGACACAACAACCTCGTCATTTCATAACAACTGCATAGTCCAGCTGGACAAGATCCTGATGTTATTATTGCCACATAAGTTCTAAAACTCAGTGTGACCAAAACACATCTGAATTGAAACTGTTCTTAGAAGAAAGAAAAATGCTCCTCCACCCCTCCGCCCCTCCGCGAATAAAATACACTCAGTGGACACTTGTTCCATATTTTCATATAAACATAAAATATAATAAGATATAGATAAAATTAAATAAAAAATAATATTCTACCAACATCAATGAAGATCAATTTTTTTTTAATTTAACGCTTGGATGGGCACATTAATTTTTGTCCACCTTCTTTTCTTTATTTTAAAGGTATAAGGAAGCTGATGTGATAGGTTTTCGGGTCTTTCAGTAGTCTGAAATCAGTTTTGGATGTTCATTATTCATGATGATAATGTATTGTGGCAAAGAAGTATGGTTTTTATGTGAATTGAAAATATTTGGCGATGTGCTATAAATAAGAGAGTCGGTTTAACACATTAAGGTCGAGCTGTCTCTAACATGAAGGAGAAACGATACGATTTCAATCAAAGATATCTTATTTCCAACTTGCTTTCCGGAAACGGATATCCGTATTGAATTAGAAATCATCCAGAACAGTAGGAGAATTTGTAAGCAAACTCTCTGAATTCATGTACCAATAATAATTGTTATCGGATTAAGAACATTCTAGAATCCGATCATGAATGAGTAGTACGTGCAAAATTTGTACAATCTTGTTTTCAACTTCTCATGACCTCTTCTCATCTAGCCTCTAGCTGTTATTTCACACGCTCGAGTTATATCCGAGTAAACGGATGATGAACCTCCCAACTAATATTGTCGCTCGGAAGTCTTTTCAATTTCATCGCAAGAAAACTTCTCCCAGAACGATGTTTGGACTTGGATGTCATTGCCCTACTCTGTCTTTGCAAGAAAGAAGTCTTTCATAAATCTTTGGCAGTTTCTTTGGAAAAGCATTCAATGTATTTTGATTTGTTTAAATTTCTCTATGACATTATCAATTAATATTATTTGAATTTGAGTTGAAATCTCAATATATAGGCTCTATGACATTGTCAATGTTAACTCTTAAGCGATTTTGATAGGGATCTTTAAATGTTTTTTTTTTACCCGTTTTCAACAATGTCCGAGATATCAAGGGTACGGTCTATGAAAATTGCGTTTATTACCACAATCAAAGGGTATTCAAGTGGTTAAATAATTTGAACCACTGCCAATGAGGCATACCTGCATGTATATGCCGAACTTATTTTATAGCAGTCGGGTTTATATAATGTCACATGAGATGTAGCCTTTCTGCCAAAGGTATAATCAACATCCCAATCAAGAGAAATACAAGTCTGTGAGAGTCAAAACCTAAAGAACATTTCGACAGAGAATCAGTTCGAAAAGAAAGTGAAGAGGAAAAGTGGATAATGATCAGGAGGAAACCTAATAAGATGAGCCTGGGGCCCGTTGCACAAAACTTGCGTTTGAACGCAACTCTGGAAAATCAAACGCAACTTTATTTTCAGCCAATCAGAAGTGCGCATTAAGGACTTGCGTTTGATTTTTGGGAGTTGCGATTAAACGCACGATTTGTGCAACGGGACCCAGACGATTTGAAAAACACGTTTATCAACACGTATTGCTCTTCCTATAACTCTATATCCAGGAAAATGTAGATTTACGTAATAAATTTCCGGCTAGACTGGAAAACACCGATATCTTCAAATTCAGATAAACTTGAATTAACATGGTGGTTGCCAATCATTACGAGATCTTTTACATTTCTTCCGAAAGAGAAGTATTACATAACTATCGGATTGTCTTGTTGATTGACAATGTGTACTCAACAAGGAAATAAATTAATCAGATTAATACGACATTTTGGTGTATTCGATTTAAAATACGTAAGCAGATTAACTTTGAAAAAATATACACTTGTGAGGAAACAATTACAACTTTTTCAAAGTTTGATTTCACTATCTACCTAAGATAACGAATACGTATTTAGTTTTTGTCACATAATAATAATAACAGAACGAATAAAGTTCACTTCATATATTTCCATGTGCGCAAATGATGTTAAAGCATGTATCGTTGATAAGCAAACTGCTATAAAGAAAATATTATTCAGTAAAACAACTATGCTGGGCTATCGTGACATGAGAGCCCGTTCACTCATCAAAGTTGCTGATCGTTGTCCAAAAGAAATTGTCTGCCAAGCTGTAAATGAAACCCATATCTAATCAAATCATTTACAGTAGAGGTCAGTTATAACAGTCTATTGCAGCCAATGTTATATACACTGTGACAGTCACACGCTCCCCAATATCTTTAAAATAGACTTTATAACTCAATTGTTTTAATTTACAGCCTTTGTTTAGGAACTGCCATGGGGTCATGGAAATGAAGAGGTATATTGATAATTTTGGTCGAAGATATATTATTAATGAATCGAAGAGTCATCACTTGTAATCTAATCTGTGGCGTAAGATAAAATGGAAATATGCTTTTAATTATATCAAAGAACGCCACTTCAATAAAAACATTGAGCAAGAAAACACACCGACCGACTCTTGGCCATTGGTGGCAATGCAATTTTTATCGGTGTGGCGTCGGTGTGGCGTCGGTTTTATTGGTGTGAATGAGTGAATGACGTGATTATTTTCAGAGAAATATTTATACTGAGAGAAAAGATTACAAACATTGCCTCTGTAATACAAGATAATGACGAAATAGCTCGTTCTATCTTCCCGACAAACAGAATACTGAGGAACAACTCTTCAAATGGCAAGACAAAGACTAATTGAAATCCCATTAGACATTTTACTGGTCAAGGAACCCACAAAGCGCGCACGTAAGGTGAGGTCAGTCATTACGTCACAAGAACTTTTTTTTTCTCACAATATGAGATATTGAGGAAATTAGACGGGCTATGCTCATTATGGATTATGAATATTAAGCAGAGTCATGCATCATAAGAAGTTTGTACTTTTTGCTTCCTTCATCATTTTTTTAAAACTGGTGTGTTAGATGATGATCACATTTTAGAGGTCTGTGTCCAATTTGAGGACGAGCCGTGGTCAGGTATAATTACAACGATCCAATCTGAAGGGACCGCAGACAAAAAGACCAGTATCAGAACAGGTGAGCTTACCGCAGATGCGTCTTTACGTCAGAAACTATAGATCTGCGTTACAAGGTCCCGTCAAGGATTCTCCCCTCACTAATGTAATCCACTCCAATTTTTTTCCTAAGAAGACGCATCAAAATTATTGCAAGCATACTTGACCACAAACTCTGACTACATCCGTTCTGTCCATTATCTTCTTTTTTATGTTGTTCCCCTCCTTAAAGAGATTTGGGTGTGTTCAACGTGAGAATGAAAATACACAAAAATTCCTTACCAAAAGGTAATGTTGAAGCGCTTTGAGCACCTTGCGTGTTGGATATGATCGCTATACAATAAGTCATGATAATGATTATCATTATTATCATCATCATTACTCCCATGATAATGATAACAATAGCAATAATAATGATAACGATAATAATAATAATAATAATAATAATAATAATAATAATAATAATAATAATAATAATAGTAATAATAATAATAATAACAATAATAATAATAATAATAATAATAATTATTATTATTATTATTATTTTATTAATATTAATAATGATAAAAATAATCATAATCATAGTGTAATACTACTGCTAATAATAACAATAATTATTACAATTATTATCATCATTGTTGCTACCATTTTCTTCATCATTATCATATATATATATATATATATATATATATCTATACGTTCTCCCATCTACATTTCTTTACAACTATATATATATATACATATATATATATGTAAAGCGCTTAGAGACATCGCCGATGTATTAAGCGCTATATAAAAGCGGATTATTATTATTATTATTATTATTATTATTATTATTATTATTATTATTATTATCATCACTGTTTTTATTATCTCCATGATCATCATCATCATCATCACCATAATCATCAATCATCATCATTACCCTATACCAACTGCAGTCAATTCCCTTGACAGAATACTCCCTGCATTTGGCCTTCCATCTACATACCTGATCGTCAAAATAGTTATGACAGTAATACTCCCCTCCATGCATTGGGGAGCTATATTTAATTAGTTAATGCAACTTTGCATTCTACGAAAGCTTTAAGGGATTATTTTTTGTTAATAACGACCTCGTATCAAAATCCTTTCATCGTGAAAGACAGAATGATCAATCGCTTGGTTTATCCTGATGAGCATGACAGAATACATATACATGTACTTTGATCATAACTCCTCCCTAACAATTTGGAAATTTTCCATCTTGAGATCTTGCATTAGTTTGATCTGGGGTGGGTCTATTGTTCTGTTAATCTTTATTCAAAAAAGTGATACAGCGAATTCCTTTACATGGCCTCGAATTTTCACACCTTCAGACACGCGATGCTACCCAAAACAATTGTAAGGGAAACACGAATAAATACAGTGCCATGAAATAAAACACGAAGCTCTTTGTTTCAATATTCATGCCCTTCCCTCTCCCTTCAAACTTAGCCCCACTGCTTTCTTATCCAATTTACGATCGCTTTTACTCCACGTGTGCCGCTCCTGTTTGTTAAAAGAATGGGTGATTTCACGCTCGGTGTTGGTGTTTGGTGTTAGTGTCTATTTTGCCCGAAATCGTGATCTAACACCGACTATGAAATGAAAAAAAATCAGTCGGTGTTAGGTGTTGACCTCTGATTTTTTTGACGTAGTTCCGGTTGCCGGTGTTTGTTTTTTGTTAATAATCGTCTACTGAACCGAGCTCGGCCGTCGGTGTTTAATTTCATGTACAAATTCCCATTCACTAACACTATACCCCTAGGGATTAAGAAATACCGATTTCACGGTCGGTGTTGGTGTTGGTGTTTCTAGCTATGGGAAATTTTGCTGATTAGTCATGAGAAATAAAGACAGTAGGCGCTATTCGAAGTGTAATTTCATAGGCGTTAAGAGGTATTATGTTCATATAGGCCTGATATTCGATCTAGAGCACACGGAAAGGAACTACTTTTGCTTTTTAATGGGTTTGAAGGAGTGAATAAAAATTCCGACCTAATTTTCTTTTTAAGATAGATTTAATAAAAATGACGTTAGATATTCCGTAGTTAAAGACCCAGAGAATCCACATCATTTATCAGGATGAGATCTAAATCAACATTTACAATACAAAAGCCATGAATCTTCACGGCTAATCTGTGCCAAGGCCTGAAATTTGGCGGTTTGCCCTGTACGCGCTACGCCGTCCGATCCGGCGTCTAGCTGCATTAGCTACCGTACCATTTTCTGCTGCAAGTGAGAAATTCAAGAGAAATCATATCTAAACTTACTGTTCCTGTCAAGACCATCCATTTCTGTGAAGTTTCTTACCACACTCTAGATCAAATAATTATTTATTTTAGAATTGCCGGACTACTCGTGTAATTTAAGTATATTCTAGACTAATAATTAAATAGTTTTAAACATTTTTTTCCCCTTCGTTAAAAACGGTGCTGACGCCATTACCAGTGTTAAGCTATCGATGCGCTTTGTTAGGATATCGGTATCGGCTCCTTAATCTGAATAGCGGTGTTTGAGCTCGATTTTAGGATAATTTTCGCTCTAAACACCAACACCAAACACCAACACCGAGCGTGAAATCACCCATTGCAAGGATATGGGAATAATATGATATGCGGAAATCGTTTGATATCTCTGAAACAGACGCCGCATCCTCGCTGTCTGCAAGGGGGATAACTGGGCCTCAACATTTATATTCTCGAAAATTGAATGAGGACAACAAAGAAGTTCAGCAGTGTCATTCCTCCGAATTCGACAATATTTTATCGCTTTGTGATGAAAGCAGCACGTAATTTTATCAAAAATAGTTTTTATTCTTTAAATTGATAATGTTCCATATCCGTCACATTTGATATTGCGATTATATATGAATGATCGTTCCTCGAAACATGGCAGAAACGTGGAATAAACTGATGTTTACAACAAATCTAATTTTGAATTATATTATTCTGTTGTTTTTTACTTGACTGAAGTTGGAGTTATGTAGAAATGACTTTGTATGAAAAGAACAATTTTCACCTCTATCTTCTTAGTTCACAAAGACTTAATCCAAAGATTTTAAATTGTACCAGTTGCATCATATATTTCTGAAGAAATGGCCACAAACAAAACAACAAACAATTAACTAATCATGAACGCAATTTGTCAAAATATCGAAAGCAGTTTTGTTTGGTAAGGGTAAACATCCATTTACACAAGTCTGACAGCCCCATGTGAATAGAATGATGTCACCTTGTAATAATCGGTCCTTGGGAAATTCAGCAAAGCTGAATGAGGCCAAGCGTGGAAATAAGAAATCATATTTTGTAATCGATATCTGTCATTGGCGTTGACTGTGACATAATTTCCATGTTGACGTATTCACACAGATGTTACTTGAAGACGAGTAATGACTGATGACAAGGGGAAAAAACATTCACATTTTCTCCCATATTTGCTGTCTCATTGTGCTCCGAAAGTTTCTAATATCCGTAATCTGAGTCAATGTCCATCTTTCTTTCCGAAACAAAAACGCATTGTAATGTTTGTTTATCCACAGTAAAGATAATCCCAACGTTATCTTAGAAGGAATTACAGGGGCCTAGGCCTATATGAGATTTGATCAATACATTGGATTTAATTATGAACAGTTCGAATTCTCCATATTTCTTTCACAGCAAGCTCGATTTCTTGAAACCTGATTCGAATCTGTGTACTTTTAATCCAGTATAATGACAAGCGGTCGTGTGACGTGCAGATTTGTATCTTCTGTTGTTTTAATTAAAAGGATTTGTGCAGCTTCCACACTTTAAGACTATTATCATTGAACATGACAATAAAGGGCGAGGTCAGTTGTACATGTTTAGATATTGATCTGCGCTTCTGCTCTGCATATTTAAAAAAAATTGAGAAAAATTATTACTGGTACATGTTTGCTATTAGTGGTACACGTTTGTATCTTAATAACAATGTCATCATTTCAATGTTTTGGACATAAAAAGCTAATTAAGCTGAAATCTACTGTAGAAATGACATGACCTATACAAAACTAATGGAATTTAGGTGAAGACAGGGCCACAGGGGATAATAAAATGATCTTCTATCTGTACTTAAGGCTTTGGTAAACTTTAAGATAATTTTTTTTGCTGTATCCATCAGATAGCTGATTTATAAAAAAATATAACATTTTGTTTTTATTTTATTTTATTTTCGTTGTTGTTGCTTGTTTAATTGTTTTGATTCATGTATTAATTAATTTTTTGAAAACCAATAAAACATATAAAAGGATAGCTGATTTATGTCTTTCAGATTTTCATATAGACTGATCTTGGACTTTAATAAAGTACTCTGGCCAGTAAAAATGTATAACGTATCTATTGATATGATAGTACCAAAAAGTACTTGGACTTTGAATGAAATTTAAGAATATTGTTGTTTATATCCCTGGTACTTTTATATTTTGGGTTATTTCATTATTGTTGGTGGTTGGAGGGAATCACATAACAGTAATCACGTGGTTTTGTATAAAGTGACACGACGCAACACAACGCAAAGGATTTGTAGAGGCATGGAGTGCCCTTCGCCTGCTATCAACATTAGCTTTTCTCGTGATCCGATGTAGAACGTGACCATGGCGACTTGCAATGGAAGATAGGACATCATTGATAAGAATAATGACAACAGATGATGATGACCCCGCTTCAAGTTCACAGTGAAGAAAGATTTTTCGATTGAATCCATCAATCCGATATATGAGAAGTCAGTTTGTGGATGGTGTGCTTATCCTTCGCTAGGACTTATATTTTTATTTTACAGCTCCTAATCTGTGCCTACCCCTCTGATTTCTTTAAGAATAGTTGTCCTTTTTATTAATTATATCATTCAAATATCTTTAACAAAATAAATGAATCTCAAAGAATTCAGGGAAGTATACCGAGTAGATGTTTTATCATAAATATTATATTTTTATATTTTTACATCTCACGATGATTTCATTAGCCACTATTACTAAGGAATCGAAAATGGGGATTGAACCAGGTTTAAAGAAAAAAGAGGAAATCATATGCTTCCGTCATGGTTGACTTAAAACACTTGGGTAGGATTTCATCAGGAAACTGTGACTCTTCGATTGTTTCCTTCACAAACAAGCTCATCTTGGCTTCAGCTGATATTAGACTTCTAATCGAAATGGCATTGGTGGGCTGGTTGAAAGGGGGTTCAGTCACCACCAAGACGTTTCTTGAATCCCGTTTGCAATGCCCCCATTGAATAAATGGGTTAACGTTTGCCTTGTGTTCGATATTGGTATTAATGCTTTTGGTCTGAGATCTCATGGCAGAGGGATGGTTGATGAGTATGCCATGTTCATTTTAGTTTTCCTTTATCCGTGTATATTCGAATTTTCTCTGATGAGCCAAATTTCTCTTTCAAATGGATGAGAAATTATTTGTTGGTGAAGTTAGGTGTAAGAAGTGGAATGGAATAAATCAGAACAAGTTGACAGATAAAACAATCTGATTGCGTATCAAATAAGAATCACGTCGGAATAAAATAAGTGTCATTGAATCACATTACCAAAATAAGTTTCTTAGGCTTTGTAAGTTGTATATCCTAACTTCCCGTGTCGTCACATTTGGAAACTTTAAAAATTAAAGACAAACGACATATCTACCATGAGCAATTTGTATAGAAGGGATATGACAATTACAACCATATGAAGATAGTCTACAAAATTAAATCTATGACAATGATGATGTTGAGTTGATACATATTTCACCACACCCCTTATCGATTCATTCCGGATTCTTGCACTTCTTGTTCGTTTTTGAGTCTCACTCGTCGCCTGACATCTCCCTTCCCGCCGTCGCATGACATCAGAAAGCGAAGAAAATTCATGGCAGACGACACCGTCACCGAACCAGACTCATAGAGGGTGAATCACAGTCTAAACAACCCCCACTCCCTTCCCTTCCCTTCCCGCGTCTTCTTCGTGCCAAGAGTCTGTCATTCAAACCCACGTCCTTCAATATCATAGTAGTTTAGGTGTAATTACGAGCGGGAAACTTCTTCGGGACTTTCATGTTTCCCGACGGGAATGGTTCGGATAGAATGTGTGCACAGGTGATGGGGGGGGGGGGGTAAACCACTGTGTAACGTCACACCATCTCCCTCTCAAAACGCCATGTTCTGTTAAGTTACAAGTACTTCATAGTTACGTTAAAGTAGTGAGGTACTTTTGTTAAATTCCTGCGGGAATCCCGATGTAAACTTGATACAAGCGATGAAAGTACACATGATTATTTTCGAATACAACATCCTTCCGTATATAGTCGTATCGCCAAAATAGGACATTATGATGCAGGAAATATAATGAAGGCCATACGTTATTATCATCAACGAGGAAGAATTGGTTTGCAACTTCCTCTATTCACATCAAAAACATCCCTATAATCGATCTTAGAAATCTTAGAAATGAAGATGGACAATTTGAAACAAATGAACACATCTGAAGAAAATATCGTGAGTCTCCATCCAATTATTATATTATTTCGAATCTAATTTACCTCGCATTCGCATGAGCTGAGGCAGGCCTACAACATGTCAGAATATGGATTAATATCTACTTATATCTAACTAAAAACGACAGAATTCTTGCGGGAATCTAAACTGTTTGTTGTTTTTCTTTTCATTGGTAAAGGAGTGAAAATTAATCCACGCGTGATTTATCTTCAGTTCAGGGGTGGCAGGAGTCGGGTCGCCCCTACTCATTTGAAAATCCACTAAAGCTATGAAGCGTTTAATAACAATTACTGAATTTGCTCGCTATCCCTTCCCTGAAGACTGAAGATGGATCGACGCCCCTATCCCAGCGAAATGAGTATCTGAAGTCAGGTCGTATTAGTTAAATGCAAAACTTAAACAATTTGTAATTATACGACATGTGCATACAAATCCCTCTCTTCCCCTCAACACATACATCACACTAACTCTCGGTTGCAGAATTATGTTTCTTAACGAAGCATATCGCCAATAGTCGGTAATCCTTTTCGTTATTATTCGGAAATAAACTAATTACATGAGATTAAAATCGGTAACCAAACCTTTCTGGGTCTCTTATCCCTTGAAACTCGATAAGCGTGATCAGTTCATGTCCAGTGGGTATAATCCACTGATTTGAGGGAGGGAAATTTATCAATCAAGGGTGGATCCAGGATTTGATAAAAATGGGGGGGGGGGGGAGGGCATAATTCAGAAAATGTTCATAGTAGGGCAAGTTGTATGAATGAAGAAAATCTTTTATCCTCTTCTCGCTATCTTTTTGTCTGTCTGATTCCTTTGCATGTCATCCTTTCCTCAGTTGTGGACCAAATTCATGTGATTTAACAATTATTCTGATTTAATGTACTTGTTTCTTTTCCTTTTCACCTTTTCTCTCATTTTCTCCCCCTCCATTTCTCTTTCTCTCTTTCTCTAGCTCTCTCTCTGTACTATTTCCTCTCATTTTATTAATGACAATAACACGTGTTATATTTTGATTATCAGTCATTGTAGCATGGAATCGTTTCCTCCTAGTCGGAAAAATGATTTGATATGACATTCTGGTTATAACCATTCAAAAGTACAAGGGAACTATTAAGCTGACCCTCAACTTTTCCATGTATATGTATATATATATATATATAAGTGAGAATAATAAACAATGGTTACCGGATATTAAGTAACAGGTGCATGGCGTGATAGATGAGTAAAATTGAAGTATATTTCTGCTTCTTACAGTCAAATAAGGTTACATGACTTTCATTCGTCGTTTAACGATGCTGCGACATTATGAAGTAAGCTTCTATCAAGAACGCCCAGTTTGAAAGAACGTGACACCACAAAATGTAAATCTTTTGATATAGGGGTTTTATTTTTATCACATTTTAGTTCACCCTTAACGCTCTTGATAATGTTGGGGGAAAGGGAGGGGAGGTGAAAATGTAACAAAATATTTCAATATAAGCCTTCCGGATGGTTCTCAATTAACAGGTTTATAGGCTCTATACAGTATATTTGTAACAAAATTGTCAGTCACTTTGTGGCCAAGTGTCTTCTCCAAAAATAAGTCGGTAAAGTGTTCATTTTCTCTGTAGTACCCTTCTGATTGCCTACGATATCGTACCAAACAAACGGTACCTCTTTAATTATTTTCTGAGAATGTCCATAGATCAAAACTAAACTTTACATTATACATGTTATAAGTAAAACACACTCGTATGTGTTAGCATTTTGAATAAGAATTCATTCTTATATTAACAAAAATCAAATATTCGTGTATCAAACTGGGTGAACTTTACAAAGTTTTGACAGACAAAGAAGACGGAAGTCATCCTACTGTGTAATTGTCATGATTTCTATGGCAACCGCGTCAACCTGTGGGTAGCGAGACAGAAGGATGTCCAAAAGAATGCTATTATTTCTTAGTTAGATCTCAGATAGAAGCGCCACATGACGTTTAAGAGCAATTTGAAAATAGCAATTGGAAAATGAAGACCGATTCTGTCTTGCAAGAGAAAAACGTATCTAATCACGTGATTTGTTAGAAAGCACAATCAAAAATTCTTATGAGGGCTCCCATTGAAACTACGAGTATATTAAAACAATTATTATTGTCAGTGGCGTAGGTAAAGGAGGGCACGGAAGACACGTCCCCCCCCCCCCCCCATCCTCTCCATCGAATGCTGAAAAAAAGAATACGAAAAGAAGACGAAGAGAAAAGGAAAGGGAAAACGAAAAAGGAACGAGAAAAGAAGGCGATATAGGACCCTTCTCGTATTCTCCCCTATTCATTAGCTATGTTAAATTTGCATTTCATTTTCCGAGTAAGACCGATGCCCCCCCCCCCCCCACCCCTAATGATGCCAGTGCCCACTCAATAGCTTGACTGACGCTACACCACTGATTCTATTTGAGCTAGGTCCAACCAAACAAACGCAAGTATTTTATATTCCATTATGATCTTCCACCATCACCTCCCACCCCCTCCCCCCGAAAAAAAAAGTTCATGTTTCTCACACAGGATAAGCTATGACTTTCGATTGAGAGAGAGAGATAACCCGCGAGCCTATCAAATTTTCGACAAATAAGGATATTTTTCTGAACTTGGGGGCCGGTTGTAAGAGGCCTAACCATCTAGACTGTGGAGAGGAAGCGAAGGAAGGGTGGTCCAGGTCTTTACGGTGGGCCTTGACAGATCCGGGAATACAAACATCCCCTATTCGCCGAACTTTCCCCGGGACTCAAGGATATGAGGATACCGGTATAACCATGATAGCACTGTCAAAATGTAACCTCCTTTCATATTGATGTTGTGAATAGATCTGATCTGAAAGTACAGCTATAAAAGTGTTCAGAAATATTTGAATTTATCAGTCCAAATTATGATGTGTTAGATTGTGATTACAAAAAAGGTAAAATATGCCTACAGTACCACGTCATGAGATGGAAATGAAAGGCAAAGCTCTACATGACAATTCAGAACTTGAATCTTTATGTGGTTTGACATGACATTTTGAAATACCTTAGGCCTACGGGCTGGTCACATTTGTCCGATAACGATAATGATAACGATAACGAGATTTTTCATTTGAGGTACACTCTAGAGCTGCCCTACTATTAACATGCACGAGCATACTCACATGTACGCACGATATAGACGGATGTACCTTTAACTGAAAATCTCGTTATCGTTATCGGACATATGTGACCAGTCCTTTAATGATGTGAAACACAGTGTAATTAGTAACATACAGTTTGATATCTTTATTATTACCACTTTCACTATAATCCTAACCAACGTTAACACCAAAGGTATATATGGATAGGTGTTTTTTTATGCACGTTCAAGTGCATTTCACCTAAGGTACACGTAAACATCTTTAGGAATCCCATCTAACCAGCTCATTCGTAAAAGCGTAACGGAAACATCATTTATCAGAATATTTAAGGCAGAGATGTCCCATTGGGAATAAAAGTGGCCATTGAACTTGTACTTCTCCTGACTCTTTAACCAGTGTGTTACTGAGAAGATGACCCAGACAATCCAATCTCTTGTCACCTGATAGCACAAGATCAAAATCAAGAGGGGCAAAGCCCTCTAACTGATTTAAGAAGTCATTACTCAATAAACACACATTGCCTAGAGAGGACCCTTGGGGAAAAAGAATGGAGGGTATCGACCATGAATGGTAAGTGATCATTAATAAGCACATGGGGTATGAATTCCCAGAGGAATACGACATGTTTACCAATGACAGTAATGTGGGTATGGCTTCCTTAGCCTCGAGACAACATGTGGCGGAACAACAACTGCTGCAACAGTTGCTGTTTACGCGCGCAATAGCAGATGGATGGACAACTGCTGATGCATCTGGGCATATACAGTAGTGGATATTGAAACTAAATTTGCAACCCACACCCCCCCCCCCCCCTCCCATGCTTACTACAGAATGAAACCATGTGATCTCACTATCTGAAGCGAAAACCGGTCTAGCGATATTCATTTCATTTTCAACATTGTCGACATTGGTCTGGAATGCGTTTGTGTTCAGGTTTACACGAATTTTATATTGGCCAGGATCTTCAGGAACGTTCACAATTGCATCCATGATAATATCTCCTGATTCTCTGACAATACACGTTATTTCATATCTTGAGGAGATATTTAAAAAAAAAGGCAGACACTCTGCCCCCCCCCCCCCCCCCCGTGCCCGTCGCCAGTGTTCACAAACATTTGAAATAATTAGACTGACGTTTCAACTGTGTGTTGGGATTAATCCCGACAGAGATAATATGTTGCGATACAATTACGTATTAGACACGTTTACAGAGTGCTTCCACAAACTGATCACTCCTAAAAATAGAAATAACAGTGGGAATGGGATTAGGGATCAGTGTTAATCATATTAATGAAGGTATTAGATCCTACATCACTGCTGCAGAAGTATAGGTTCCCAACTGTTCGTCAGCTGGTTACAGCAGTCTCATTTACGCGTACCTCTTTTTCGATGTTAATGGCAGATAAATGAAGCATATTATGTTTTTTTAACGACATCCTTCCCAATTGGACCGCATGATCGTAAAAGAGAATTAAAGACGTGGCGTACGGTTCAGTGTTATTCACAATGTAGATATTGCGTATTCTCATCAGTTTATATTTTAAAAAATCTGTTTGATCGTACTTTGCATCTCATAGATTGCCATCATAAATTGTAAAAATTTACAGAGCTATATGATTTTGATAAGTGATTGTCTAAATTATCAAATCCGATAGAAATACACATTCGACATCACGTTGTAACAAATAAACCGATTCGATAGTCGACACGGAAAAGAAGTCATCTTTAATTAGCAAACTAATTACAGAAATTCATTAGAGTAGTTTCGTTGTAATTATATTTCATATTCATTTACACCATGCAAATATGCCGTGCAGCTACATTCCTGTGTGATTCTTTACATCACGATTTGCTTGCCAATTTTTATATCACATCATCAGCAATATTGAGACCTTCAAATTAACGTGGTTAACAAACCCCCTTTCAAAGTACCTTCCCCTCTTTTTATTTCGTTGATTTTATATACTGCATGTTGGATGTCTGTATAATCATATATGACTGGTTTGAACCCTAAATGGGTAGGCCTATACCGGTTTTCCTGTTACATGCTAAACGTTAACATTTCCTTAACATTTCTGTTCTAAGGTATCAAAATGCTAATCGACTACCCGACTCTCCCCGGCACCTTGATCCCTGGATCTTGTTAAATTTCCACTCCTGAGTTCCGCCTGTGTATGAAAGATATCTCTCTCATCTACCATCAACTTAGCGAAAGATGTCATACGCAACATTTTATCCGAGGTATCACTTAACACAATCTTTTTGCACTGTTTTAATGCAATCAATATGTAAAATAACACAGGAAGATACGATTGGCACAATGCAGTACGACGTTTGCAACATTAAAAGTGCTGACGACAGGGACATTTTGGCAAATGAATTGACTTCATTGCTCGTATATTGATTTATGAAAGGTAAAATCGTTGGTTATAGTTTTCCATTAGAGAGAATTATTGCTTGGATAAAGATGCGAGTTCCAGACATATCGAAAATTTATCTTAATCACTTTTACTGACAGATATTTTTGTGAATTTCCTGCACTTCTATCACTTAGATATATCTGCTGTTTCTTGATTGTCAATCAGGACTTTCTTCTAGAGCCTCACTCATGAATTATGGTGGGATTCCTTCATCGCATTCCGTGCCTCTCGGCTTTAACCCAAAGACGTGTCTGAGAACTTCTTCCGACTCGCACTGCCCTACATTTAAAATCTGATCGGGACGATAGGGGTTAAGCTAAAGCTATGATCAGAGTGGTGCATCGTAATCCCATCATATCATATCTGAGTCTTGCATGCTATGAGAGATTTAAGATCGAGACACGATGCTTTAGAACTACATGTATAAAGCTATATGAACGAAGAAAATTATCAAGAAAGCCGACTTCGACATGTCAGACTGCATGGGCGACGGTCAAAACCGTCCAAAGCTTTAATATGTCAATTATAAACTTCATTTCAATGTCAATCCATTTTTAGAAAACATTTACTAAAAACATAAAAAGAGGGCTTTGATTAAAATTGGATGTAGTTTGTCAGTGATTCAGGCCGGTTTTTCTCAAAATGTTATAATCTTCTGTCCATCAAGCAAAGTAGTGTTCTGCAATTATATTTTAGTGGTTTCATGTATCTTACCTTATTTCACATATGCTGCATATAAACTTCTTCGCTACATATCAGACATTCTTTATTATTTTGTAAACTTAACTCGCAATATACATGTATCTTTCGAATAATGTGCTAGTATATCATTTTGATGCTGATTTATCGACTTCAGTTCTTAAAATTCATAATTCAATTAAATGATAAAATGAAAATCAATAATTGATGTACCGAAACATTACCTTCCTCTTTCCAACTTCCAAACAGACAGTCTTAATATGAACGTCATATTGACAGCTAGATAGGATTTAAATAGATCAATAGGATTTAGGTTGAGCATTAGGGTGGAGCTTCATTCTATCAACGTTAGCTTTCGGCTTTATGAGTAGTCTAAAATGAACATATTACAGGCAGAGGTTCATAGAGTTCATGAATCGGACTCATGATTATTTTGTTAAGATTGAAAAGGTAAGATTTCAAAATCTCTGTCATGTTATCGCACTTATTCTATTTGCAACAGCATGGGCTTTAAAGTTGAAGCGTAAACGGGTACGAGAATGAGGCATCATTTTTCTTAAAAGAGATCCTGTAAAGAAACAAAACATAACCGATAAAAAAATCGACACATTAATCTCTCTAAACATTAAAATGTTGTACATGTTCCGGTACGTCATGAGCCATGTAAACACTAGATTTACTTCATAAGTATATTTCACTTTCACTACACATTGTACTGAAACTTGTACAGCAAAATGTCTGTTGCAATGATATAGTTAGCGTGTGTCCAAAATGTGGATTATAATAAAACTTTTTTACGACGTTTTCATTACACTGTTTACGGATAAAGTGATTCATTGTGCTTCTGTTACTTAGACCAAACGGATACATTATGATAGATAAGTTTCGGTGGATTAGTATATTGACACATAGCTACAAATCAACATGTCAGTAAGCAACAATGTTTGTATCTTGTGTCAAGTATATAAATAACATCATTCTAAACTTGAACTGAAAGTCGATAAGATTTAAAACCTGCATCAAATTTAGCTTTTGACTATCACCAAGATCACATTGCATTTTTAGTAGCTGGATGGCATAACATTATTTTGTGTGTACTTTTCTAGAGACTTTTATGCTTGCACGAGCAAGTGAGAGTGATTAAATGATGCGTGATTCGTGTAGAGAAGTCTCGGTTTTCAAATGATATACGTATATGACATAACCAATAACCTCTCTTTATTCTAAAATATATAGTTTCCGATTAATATCATTTAATTTCTTCACTTCACCAAATTCATTTTGAGTCATTTTCATTTGTGAAATGATATATTAGTGCAAGTATTGGCAATTATCTTCATAATTCATTAAGTATAATGAATCACATATCTTGAGAATATGAGAAACATCAGAATGAAATTGATTGACGCACTTACTTTTCCTATTACTCTCAACCGTAATGAATAATGGACCATTAGAAAAGGCTCTTACTTTCACTATCCATAATCTTCCGATTTATTACTCCTAAAAGCATTGTTAAGCCCACTGTGGACACTGACACTTGCATAATGCATTATTCGAATTCCCTCAAGATAACAATTTCTCAGTTTCACTTTCGCATCTATTTCCTCAGGTTATATGACATCTTTATCATCCTCCAAAAAGTTTCACACCTTCCACCTCTTGCGTCCCCTTATTCTACAACAGAAGGGAAGGATTCATCTCAGTTGAACGCCTTTGTTCTTTCGACATTGATTCATAGGTGACGATGAATGAAATGATTAGGATCGGGTTACCTTATACCCCATACACCCTGTCTCCTGTAAGTCTGCACATTTTCCTATTCCACCCTCTTCTTTAACCCACTGATGACAATGGGTGACGAATCTTCTGAATGATATCATGAAAAAATACAAGCACATAAAACAGAACTTTAAGATCTTGGGATCAATAATTACTTCGTGCTCACAAAACATGTACGCATTGTCACGTGAAGAGATTTTTTTTCTCGATTTTTTTCAGTCACTGCTTTTACCCTCTGGTATATAATATTCGTCAAAGGTATAGTGCTTGAATATTCACCAAAGTTTAAGTTCTTCAAATTTGTGTTTGTTTTATCGATGAAAACAACAACTGCACATGATAAACATGATTTTATAAGTCATGTTGACTTTTATGTACATATTTTGCTCCAGATTCAAGGTTCGAACTTTATACATAGAGACCAACTGGGATACTATGTATCTATTCGTATATCATCTGCCCATGTCTGTCCCTCCTTCATGCCCCTATCCCAGGTCATAAACATAGTGGGCAATAAACAATTTAATCGGATTCCCCTGTTTTTCTATGAATCATACTCGATGAAACCGAGGCCATGATCGGCGCCGATATTAGAAGGCGATGTCAGGCCTCAGTGACAACAACTTCGTGTTAATATTGTAATGTGATTCGACATCTCAACTGTCGAAGTTCATCTGTCTGTTCCCCCGTCATCAGATTTACACCTCTCAGTTTCTTCCAAAGTATGATATTAAGAGGTAAGAATTTAAATACTTTAATATTTCTATCTTTATGCAAGTATCTAGCCGCAAAACGATTTAACATCATTTAGGATTCACAGGACATGATAATCACCCCGTTTGTGAGTTGACAGAATGACGAAAAATGCCAATTGATTTTTATAAATACTTGAACGTAAGTTTTATTTACAGCTGGGTGATCAATATCACATCCCATATCTTTCCGAAACCTGCTCAAAGATGCATGATAGACTCGTCAGCTACCTCTTGCATGGAGGAAATTGAGGTGCTTGTTTTATCACCGTTTTTTACAAGGCATTTGACACCGCCAGGTTTGTTCATGCTTGAAATCCACACGTTCTTAATCTCCAAGACTCTAATCAGAATCTTGTGTTTTCCCAGTGAATCATCGGTGATGAACAATGACGAGATTTAGAGGTGTGTAGCACCATCTTTCATCGGGTCTCATCAAGCCGTCATAATGGCGTACACCAGGGACGCCGCGTGAAATTGAGGCATTATGATTCGTGACAGGGATGTCAGTCAGTCCCTTCCAAGTATCCACCTCCACAACCACCCTGGATGGCTAAGGTTAGATGGAAAGTTCACTGAGTTTGACAGGTCGATTACAACACCCTGATCAATCATCAATCGAGTGAAATTGAAACACTAACGAAACAATAATATTTTGAAGTCAAACCTTAATTTATTATTGATACACACCTCTATGGGCAACCACCCTGGATTGCTGAAGTTTTAAGGTTGATCACCACACACTCATTAATCGTGAGAAGAGTGTAAATGAAACACTAATTAAAAATTAATCGTTTGAAGGAGAAACTTAACACACAAAAGAATGATCTATGGTGTGCATAATATAAAACAATCCTGGGGAGCGTTTCATCAAGTGTTTTGTCAGTGATTTTTACCGGCAAATTTGCTCTCAGCCAATCAGATATAAGGATTTCAGTACCTTATAACAGTTGTCGGTAAAAATCATGGACAATATACGCTTGATGAAAAGCTCCCCAGGTCTCTGTTGACAGTTTCCGAAAGCGAATCTTCAGTCAATATAACATTTTTTTCTGAAGAAACAGTAACATTGTTATCGAGTTCCAATTCTATAGATTATAAGTTTTATGATAATAATCCTCCTCGTTAAATTTGAATAAGTTTTGCAATTTCAGAGGATACTACTGCCATCAATTCAAGATCAGTTCAGTCTCATTCCACCTCCAACAAACACATAAGTTACATGAAGATTCGTTGTACAAACAATGACAAGACGTTTCATTACAAACGTAATAAAAGTTGTTTCAAAATGTTATGCTGTTAAGTACAAACAAGAGATAAGTACTGCACCTGGGAGAGGTGTAAGAAAGGATCATAATACTAGCTAAGCCCAGATGATAGAAGTGTATATAAGCGTATTCATATCAATCTTACAAAAAGGAAAGGAATCAGGAACAGAGATATGACAGAAAAGGCTAAACAGGGCGAAAAACAAAATAATAAGAGGCAGAAGGAAAGGTCATAAAAGTGGAATTGAAAGAAGTAGAGACAGAGAAAGACAGAGAGAGAGAGAGAGAGAAAGGGGGAGTAAGAGCATGAAAAAAATAATGACAGGTAAAATATCAAGATATGGAATACATGCTAGACATGGCCTACAACATGGAGCTACTTTTACGAAACAACTTTACCAAAATATAAAGTGGAATATCGTAACTCATTTCCCATGAGGTATAGGATAAATCTAAACCATGGCACTCACCATTTCCACTCTGTCCCTCGTTTCATACTCAATGTAATGAACGCCTCCAGCAACACAAGCAACTGAGCAAGTAACAATCCCCAATACCGCCAGTCCCCAGTTGCAGCAACCACCCGCCACACGCACAACGCCGCATGGGCGCTGAGCAACAGGCGTACAGTCACACCTTTCAAGATATGTCCTAGTCGCATCTTCATCATTGTCCAGCTACCAGTTGTCAATAACGTAAATGGAATAAACAAATCTCCAACGACAAAATAAAAATGAAGAATTCGCCGGCAACTGTTCAAATCTATCCCGATATTATGAAAGTTGTTGTGCTATACCGAAGAAATCGACAAACGTGTGTTACTCCATTGCCCTCGTGCACTGGAAATGCACAAAACTCAGATGAGGGCTTACAAACAGTATCTCGTCACCTGTCTGCGACTGTAGTAATCCCAGTTCAATGCAGCACAGCATGTAATCCAACACAGATATCTACGCACAGGGCTACAAGAGTATGCTTCTTCAGGAGCAGACGACCAAAGCCCGGTTTGGATTGTGCTGAATACTTCGGCTACACTCTCCCGCTGTTTACAGCACTCGAGAAGTGTGATTGCCCCAAAGTAGCTCTGCAGCGGAGAACGGTCAACCAATCACAGCGCGCAAAGCGTACATGTCGCCGTATAAGTCTCCGCCTACTTGCACGATGTTGCTATCCTTGCTACAATGGAGAGACTATTAACGTGTAATAAGTTATGTGTAGAGTCGTATTGGTTCCAAGGCGCCTGTTTAAAACTGACAATTTCTTGACTCGCAACTGGCAGAAAGTTGAACTCTCTTCGCTCTTGAAGTTTATTTCTTTTTCTACAGCACACACTGACGTTACTCACTTTCCGTCATTTGGGTTCACTCCTAAGTTCATTAGGACGACCGTTGAGCTGTACTTTATTAAAGTATTACTTTAGCCCTTTTATGTTATCGTCTCGAATGATTACTTCTGATTATCGTGTTCATGTGATTAATGACACATAGTAACATATTTTCGTCCTTACAATCATTAAGTTTATACCCATGCTACACGGTAATTAAAAGCACAATGTGATGGTCTTAGCGATTTTGCGACAAACTTTTTCATATTTATAGTTTTAATAGCTATGCGAATCCATTGCCGCCTAAAACTTGAATATGTTAAGTGAAATATAAACTTATTTAATGAGAAAAAGTTCAACATTTACATAACTAAAATGGCGAACTGACACAACCCACAATGCATAAAATGTACTAGATTCATTTGGACATAGTAAACATATAGACCTGTGTAAAAAAAAGTGAAGAACCCTAAGAAATTTCTCTTAATAAATCTAAATAAATAATCAAAAAACATAGTTGCAGAACTTGTAGCTTCTTTGTTGTAAGTCCACAGAACGAGTAAGAGCATATTCTTTCATTTTCATCAGATAAATCCAACCATTATCTTTATGTATTGCTGTTTTAAACATCCTACATCACATGGTATATTTACCTTTTGGAACACTGTGCATTCTTCCGTTTACATTAAACAGAATGTGCAAACCATTGTCAAAACATAGAAATAACATGATTTTGTTAAGGAGACAGTATTGAAGTTCTATCTACGAGACTGTGCGTAAAAAGTCTATTTTGCCTGAAACGCCAAAAATAAATCCAAGAACAACATTCTATCTGGAGAAGCAACTCACTGGAACTGGAAATATATCACACACATGATGTTTTACTTTTAAGAAAACCTACTATTAGAAAAGCTTCCATGTTTTGCTTGGAAAGCTTAAGGGACACATTAATGGCAAAGGCGTTGATCGCTGAGATGTCTACCCAAATAATGTTGCGGTATGTTTATAGCTCATTCAAACCCTAAACTATTTATACAGCATGAGTTCTCGGCACTCTGTGAAACTTCTCCCTACATACCCCACCTGCTCTTGAATGTCTCCTTCCTGAGATAATGAGAACTAAAGAACGTGGGAAGACATCTTTAGACAACTTCATGAAGGCGGGCTATAACGGATAAACAGGCAGTACCGCATAACCTTCGTAAGACATAATTGGTAATGAGCCGGATTAGAAAAGGTTTAACACATTCATGAGAAGAACATGTTACAAACTTTGAACGTACACCTTTCTCTGGTATTAGGAAAGAGGACGATAATCTTTTAGAACCTGGTGAAGACATGGAGCAAGGACGGGAAATAATTTGTGGCGTTTTGGAACATCTAAGGTCATTTTGCTTCTGACGTGTCGAGTTTTTATTATTTTTTTTTCTAGATCCAGAGTTTAAATCTGACTGCCATTACACCTGTGTAGGCTCAAATGATTTTTAAAAGATCATTTTTGTTTGTTTTAGAATAATTAGTGATCGGTTGGTAAAACAACAGGGATGATCAGGAGCATTGTTTGACGATCTCTAACCAGACTTTGCCATGAGGATCTCTTTGGCAAATATTATTTCTATACCATCTGATTCTGATCACAAGGATGATTGCAAGATCTATCAACACGTGAAGTGACAGTGATAACAAGTAACCCATCTATCAGCTCTGGAGTCTGGAGAGCATGTTATTTAATAGCCTTTCTTCCCCGCCTGTATCTTCTTAAAACCATTATGAAATTCATACTGGAACAACATCCCCAGACCCCTGCCCAGACCATGCTGCAATATCTAGCAGGTTGCTCCCTCGGGCAAGGAGGGCCTCGGGTTACCCTCTCTCAAAAAGTATCATACCCGCCAAAGCATTGCATCGCCCCAAGACTCACTATACGCAACAACGTGAATGCCAAGAGATTATGTTTTCCATACTTATGGCATTTATTCTCATTATCGTAATAATGAATCCGCTGCACTATTTATCACTGTGACGATTTTTTCCAAAGTGCATGTCCAATTCTCCTCTTTCTGTAATGTAACAATTATTAGTGGAGATATCAAATAAAAAGGAAGCCTTGCAAGTTGACCCCTTTTAGACCCCTCTGCACTAGATATTACCTTATGCGTATTTGATTGTGTTAAACAGGAAAACAATCAATGTTAACCAAACATGATGAAAATAGCACGTTTGAAACATAAGAACATATAGTACCCATCAACATGATATGACTTGGCTGGAATTAGGGGAGTCAGTGAATTCCGTTTGCCTAAATTTCTACACCTAAATCACAGATCAAATAACAAGCTGTTGTATGATTACGGACAGTGGCAATAATTGAGACAACTGTTCCACTAAGTTCTTTGAACACAGCATTGCCCCTGGAAACTAATCCTTCATTTTGGACAGGCCTTTAAAATGCATATTTTATTACACTTTCTGACCTCCCCACACCCTATAATATCATACACCAGCTTCAAAACCCCACCTAGTGTTATTCATGTCGGTGAGCCACCACTTAAACCGTTACTCATGCTGCTTTTAATTGGAAAGGCAATTTGTCCAACAATTAAGGTAATCAATGATACATTTCCTTGAACAAGCTACAGTAATTAATGCCCATCTGTTGTAATAGCAGCAGTGTCCTTCGCCCTATTAGCTCCAATATAGATGATGAGTAGTCTAGTATTGTCATTCCAGTGAGTGAATCATGGCTATCGTCTGCATCTTGAGATGACTACTGTTGAATCTTCCATCAAATTGATAGAATGCCAATAAGCTGTGGAAAACAGTGTGATGTGTATAATAATTATCTGAGGGTGCAAATAACAACACATCTACAAAAAACTGGTAGATAGCAGACCAGCACTGTATTCTGTGTGTCTGCGTGAATTCGGGATTGTTTGCTAAGTGGCACAACATATATTTGTGTGAATTCTCTGAACACCCTCAAAAAAAGTTTTTCGCAATTATTAGAGTCGAAAATCTCTGACAAGAAATTTAAAAATGGGAACGTATGATTTCCCAGGAATAGGAGCATGCGTTTTATACTGTTCTTCAATATAGCCCAATCTTTGCACCTGCTCAACATCCAATCAGTTCTATTTAAGGCCAATGGCGACAGCCTGATTAGCAGAGCAGAAACTACAGTACACGAGATATATGGTCCATTTTGAGGTCTAAAAAATATCGAAATAAATAAACTGTTACTGTAATAGATTGGCATTGCCCCCATTCACTTTCCCTCTGTTGTATAAATTTATGAGTGGTAGAAAGAAATACTGATCCTACATGTGTGTTTGAAAAATTCACTCGAACTCTTTATAAATGTCACAAAATATGATAATGTAACATCATTTAATTCCATCATCTTTTTCTTTTCCCACTGAATCCAACCTAATGTGGAACGAAGAAGTTCAAGTTTATCTGTGCAATATGATGAGATATTCATTGTTTCTTTCTGCATATCAAAAACTTTCATTATTTTATTTTATTAATAGAAAAATCCTACTCAAATTGTGTTGTATATGCCATTTCATTAATAAATTATAATAGATGAAGCAAAATTAACATTAGCAAATTAATGAAGACAGTGATATTAAGAAAGTAATATTAGAATCAGTATAATTTACAGGAATTTGGTAACTTTGTGGAGGCTTGATTTAATAAGTTGAATTTTGATATCTGTCTTGTATAATGATCTTCAGAATGATAAATAAATAGCCAGGCATAATAATAATAAATAATAATAATACATGTGACTTGTATAGCGCACTTTTCCATCCTGATTAGATGCTCAAGGCGCAAATTATTACCCCCGGTCATTGGATTCTGGCACGCCCGCACACAGTGTATGCACATTCTCCACTCCCTGGGCATTCCAGCCAGTCGCCTGTAAGCTCACACATGCTAAGCAAAGGACATTACCTTTCGCCATCCTACCGGGTACCCATTTAACACCTGGGTGGAGGGTGGCAAATGTAGATTAACGTCTTGCCAAAGGACGCTAGTGCTGCGGTGGGATTTGAACCCCGGACCTCGTGGTTCACAGTCCGGGGACTTATCCACTGATCCACAACACCCATAGAAAGATTTTCAAATATATAATGCTATTATTATTAGATATCTATGACTGAATGCTCCCATTTACGAAAGCGTATGGCCTTACGCTTTAGCCAAATACTGAATCTATGGGGGAATTGAGGAAATGGGGGTATTTCCGGTCATTTGCATATGTTTACTTTTGTGAACGATATGATGATTTTGAAGTGCTCCCCCCCCCCCCCCCCGGGCTTCATTTTTACACCATATTACATACAATGATAGCATGTAAGGCCAGGCAGCTCAGATTTTATCAAGCCTCTACAAAGTTACCAAATCAATTTAAAAGTATTTTTTAGCTACGGTGGCCAACGTTACTCCGCTACAAAAGATATCATACAAAAATATGACCATGATATGCATACTGGTCATAACAAGTCACTACCAAGTGCAATCATATGAAACACTGTCTTGTGTGGTCTACATTTAACGTCATCAAAGAATGGCCATTGTCCTAAGAATTAACCCCTCTCGTGTCATTAATAAACTTCATTATTTCGTTTAAAGACATTTCCTACAAGTTTGACTCCTTCCGAAAGGATCATGACTAACGGCAGAATGGGGTCTTCCAAAAAAAAATCAAAGCAAGATGGAGAGGTGTTTTAAGGTGACCATTGCTGTAGACTTTCAGGAAGGGAAACTGATTATGCAATTTCGTTTTGGGTATTTTTTGGAAAGAATATCATTCGGTCGAAGTGATTAAATTCATCCTTTTTAAACATCGAAATAATGTTCTTGAATTACTTGTGAACCACTTGTAACTCACAGCCTATTGCAAATCGGGACAGATCAACTTATTACGCAATTGCAAAATAATAAGAAAACAAACATTTATGCACATAACAAATAATCAGATGCGGTTTTACGAAATAGTGAAATCAAGGGATTAATTCCTAAGAAACAAACAAAATATCAGCTGTATCTTGGTGATCAGGGTATTAAGTGGAGCCCTAGACACTGGTCATTAATATATAAAAGCCCTCGTGACGATGAACAATTTTAATCTGACTAAAAACAAAAGATTGTTATCAAAGGATCATTAATCCGAGACGTGAAATATACTGTATCTATTTCACATGACATTGACCTCGTTAATATGGCTGTAGCAATTAGAACAAACTAGAGGAGCAAAGAAAGCAAGAATTGTGATTATTGCGCGAGTCTGGAAATAATATTAATTACTTTGTCTTTGACAAACACAACTAAAAATCACTTTCATAGATCAAACACGAAGGATTCGTTGTTCAATGTGAAATAATGTAATTTATTTGTTTTGTAAACATGCATTTCATAGTTTTCATTTTGTCGATGTTAGTCGCTCTGTCATCTTGGAACGCGTTTTTAGGCTTCTTTGAGTACCTTGTTCTGATCATTATAACAGACGATTTAGGGCAAGAAAGGCTCATTTTTTTTATTGAAACCCAAATTAACAAACATAAAAAACTAAGTACGGTAATTACTGTACGCATTTGGGAAAGATGAAATCATAAACATCATCAATCATATATGTAGGCCCTACTAAATGGTAGATTTCACTTAATCGCTATGAAAGAATAATGCAAAATCCGTGGGCTTATAGCATACATTTGTTTTAAATGATGTTTTGCTTTCTCGCACCGCTCGCTCGCAAAGTATCAGGAAGACTCTATTTAGGTTTACATTAAGATAGAAACAATTCGTTTAGTAGTAGAAGTATAGTAGTAGTAGTAGTAGTAGTAGTAGTAGTAGTAGTAGTAGTAGTAGTAGTAGTAGTAGTAGTAGTAGTAGAAGTAGTAGAAGTAGTATATAGGAGTAAGAATATTGTACTTGCAGCAGTGGCAGTCGTATATAGGGTAAGGGTAATAGTATTAATAGTAGTAGTAGTAGTAGTAGTAGTAGTAGTAGTAGTAGTAGTAGTAGTAGTAGTAGTAGTAGTAGTAGTAGTCGTCATCGTCGTCGTCGTCATAGTAGTAGTAGTAGTAGGAAGGGTAGTAGTAGTCGTCGTAGTAGTAGTAGTAGGAAGCGTATAGTAGAAATATAATAGAAGTAGTTGTACTAACACATTTTGCTTGGTTTCTCCTGTTTTCACATTTTCTGTGAAAAATTTCACATTGCCACTTTTGTTCGCTACCTCATCAACCGCATCTTCATTCATCTTTCCCCTAATTCGTGTACTAGTAACGTCATTCTTGTTTAGTCAAGGATGGGCTCTGATATCTCAAGTTCAATCTCCCGTTTTTCGTCATCCTCACGAGCGCAAATTCGGCAGTGTAAGAGCCAAGTCAAATAAGACCCTCAGGAAATCTTCCGTTCCCACAAGTCTTCTCAGCTTTCAGGTGTTTGCGGTGTTTCCACATGCTCGCCAAGCAGGCAACGCGGCGTTGATTCTGGCGGGAAAACACAACAAACAAGACTTGTTGCACCCAGGTGATGGTCGTGTGTTGACGCGGGCTCTGACGCGCACGCAACGTCATAAAACCGCGGCTTGACATTTTCGGAGTTTCCTGTATGGTCACTGATAATCTCACAACGATGCTTATACTCTTCTTCCACACAAACCGTTTCATCTGTAATAGTCACATGACGGGCCAGAATTGCTAAGAATTAACCTAAATCCTTACAAAAATTCCTTCAGCGCAGCAAGAATCGAGATCCTCAACATAGTTGGGTTGAGGCGAGATCAAAATAATGGACTTTATTGGAAAAAAATAGTTTTTCAAAGTTACAAACACATGCTACCATTTATAATAATCCAATACATTGAAATTTATATCACATACACAACTGTAAAGAAAATGGAAAAGGCTCCGAAAATTAGCAAAAAAAATAAAGCCAAAAAAAAAAGGTCATCATATATTTTGGGGTCTCTTTGTCCTACAAAATTCTCTGACAAGCAAAAAAAAAAAAAAAAAAAAAAGGTCATCAGTGCCAAAATTCAAAATTCGCCACTGCATAATAAGGAATTAATATTCGTAAGGAGCACTTTGTTGAAATCTCGTCTTATTTCATTATCTTTTACCTTTATTCTTCATGATTTTGTAGTTGTTGAGGTCATCCTTGTTTGGATAAATCCTGACAACGTTAAATAATTTCTTTAGATGGGATTAAGAAATAACTTCTTTGGATGGGATTAACAATTAATTTCTTTGGCATTTGAAGAAGGTCTGATGATTTGGTGGGAAGTGCGTCTTTCCCGAGCGGTGAGATGACCTATCTCATGGAGAAAGTGCTGGCTATCCTTCACCAAGGTAGTAAAAGAACAAACGCCTTACAATATACTTGAATCACGAGCAAAGTGTACATGGTTAAAGGTATCTTGGATACCATCTGGAATCATAAGAATACCAAAATTTCTATACTATATAATTCTGTATATACAGATTATCGATATTCTAAAACTTACAAACGACATTGCTATTGTGAATGGAGTCACTATAGCTTCCGATCATTTTATGGATTTTGCTGTCAAAACGATATTTGAATTTGTAAAATTCCTGTCTCCAAAGACAATTTGATAGATGCTTATTGTTCAATTCGATTCAACTCAATTCAGCTTCAGTTTTATTATGAAAAAAATGCATGACAAAAGTCCAAAGACTAAAATTGTCATATCATACAGTAAAAATACAAGAAATATGAAAGAAGCATATGAACATGCAATAGATCAATAACAAATAAAACTGGACTAACACTGATCATTAAAATAATTAAGTAGTATTGCTATATCAAACAGAGTTTTTACGAAAGTATTGGTACAGTAAATAGTATATTGTGTTTTCAAAGAGACATGTGTATTATAAAGCAGGTCCAATGGGGACAATGCTAACAAAGGGAATTGAGATGAATTAGAAATCCAGTAATGAAACAAACTGATGAAACAATTTCAGGACTGTAATTCGGTAATTACAAAGTATAATTGCACGAAACAGATAAGTTTTATTTTAGAAAGTGCTGTAATTGGCACAAGTAGATTTGAGGGGAAGGGGTCACAGGTGTCAACAGTATGTTGAACACATTTATCAAATCTACTATTTTGATACCAGACAATTCTTTTTTTTTTTTTTTTTTTTTGGGGGGGGGGGGGTGAATTGAGGTAATTAGTATTAAAGTTTCTAAGAAAATAATTCTATTCCTTTACTCTGATAGTGTTAATAAATACTGGAGATTAGCTTAAAGTGTAAAATTATAGCATACAAATGTACTTTCACAGGCGACAAATAAGAGGTAATGCAGTTTTCTAGCTTTGATTAAGCTCTAAAAAGGCTTAATCTTTTAATTTCAAAAACATTCACGTGTCACATTCATCATCATGGATCATCAATCAATCTCTTTTTTAAACAAAAAAATGTACATACATGATGTATATCATGTAACACCATAATGCTATATATCTCTAAAGAAAGGCAGTAGAAATATCTGTCTTTCAAAAACAACGTATAAAATAATTCTACACATAAAACATTGAAAGTGATTTGTTCTATCATCCATCAGTTTGCAATGTACAATGTTATAAAATGTGTTTAATCTGCGACTTTAAGTTACTTACCAATTAAGCTGTTTACTTAAAATTATATTGTGGCGCAAAGAGTTGCAGAGGCTAACAAAGCGCAATGGATATTTTCAGCATGCTTTATGATGTTGTACCAATAGGGCATGCCTATTCAATTCCATCATTAGATACATACATACGTACAAAAAAACGAAATGGCATCTGGTTAAGCAAGATACAAATGTCATTTAACAATAAAGGTAATTTTACAATAAAGCTTATTTCTTCAGGTCTTGGGTAAAATATACAGTGCATATATGCAGTGCAGCAACTGAAAGAACTCGTATTTCCTAATTCACCTACAGAACTACAGAACATTAACAGACTGGTTGTTAATTCATTTAATCAGTAGAAAGGGTACATGTGATATCAAAGCAACGGCTGATCCAGGATTTTGAGGGAGGGGGTACAGTATTCTGAAAATTCTCTGACAAGCAAAACAAAAAACAAGGTCATCAGCATTTTGAGGTGTCTTTCTTTTCGTTATCAAAGACAATGAGATCCTGACAAGATAGTCACAGGTTTAAACTATCTTTGCATCAAAATCTTGCCTCTTTCGTTGATAAACAGTAAAGAAATATATATATATATATATATATATATGAGTAGACTTTATTTATATATCATGATAGTAAACTAGGTAAGCTCCACAAAGAAAATCAGAAATACTATCTCATCTCAAGTAAACGGAAAATCAACATAATTAAAAAACAAAAACTACAACATAACCCAACAAAATTGCTTCAATTTCCAAAAGTAATGTATGTATAAACTTATATTTTCTTTCTAAAATCTTCTTTGCTCTTTTAATAAGGCATAACATCAAACAAAAAGTATATTTATCTTGAAGTCTTGCTCCATCTAAACATCACAGATGGAGTGTTATGTATATATGGCTTGACACAATGAATACAATAGACAGCTTCAGCAATTTACTTTGCATACAGGTGTATTTATAAAGAGCAAAACCTAAACAGAAGGAGGACAAAATTGTTAGAGAGCTTCCATATTGTCTAGTGAGTGCAAATATCACACCAAAGTCTGAAATCACTATTACATCAAGTCACACGGAATCCAAAGATTAGTTCTATTTTTCACAACTGCTACATGGTGAAGGACCGAAACGGCATTAAAGTTCACATAGTTTGATTTAGAATTTCTTCTTTTTGGAATGTAAGCCTAGACGGATGCACCTTCTTCACACTCGCTCTAAACGATGATAAACTTAAAGCTTCGAAGACAGATAAACATATGATACAAAGAGTAAAACAAACAAAATAATAAATATACATTTCAGTATTTGCACAAGTGTACATCAATTTGTATTTAGTCAATCATTCTAATAGAAATCTTAGTACACACATTTTTATATAAGTTATATTCTTCAAATGGATGCATACGTCTAGGTGGTGATATATTTCTTATACCAATCTTCATCATAGATTATCTCTCATTTTTAACTTAATACAAATCACATAAAACAGATAAATAATCAGATATGCAGAGTATTATTACAAAGTGTAAGAAGTGAGCAATAGTCATATACAATTATAATCATCAATATAGAAAGCATGATACAAATGCTCTCCCAATATTTGTATCATCCTTGCATGTATCCTACTACTACTATATGTACTAGACTTCTCACATGTAATGATAATTCTTCTTTTGTACTTCATTTGTCTTCATTCTGCACAGAGAGCAGATTCAAACAAATAGTACTTTCTTGAATAAAAACAAAACAAACAAAACAAACATGTGCACAAATAATCATTAATGTTAATGCATAGCATATAATGATAGGCTATCATTCACTGGCTTCTAAATCAAACATTAATTATTATGACATCTTTATTCATTGTGTACAAAAATTTATACATCATCTGAGAGGTCTGTGTAATAACAGAGTACTGGAGGGTAAATTACTTCAGCCAACTCAGCGCTGTAAAAGGGCATTATTATGTTGAAAAAACATACCAATAATGCCTAGTTTGCTCCTGGGTAGTATTATGGACGACACAAATTTCCTCTCAAGTCAAACAAAATAAATCACAGCTATATATTTCTTGTATATAAAAATATACTCGCCAACAAGCCGAAATGATCTTCTCTATCAAATTCATGGTGATGAGCCTGATCGGTTAAGAGTAGGCATTTTGTCCGTTTGTGACAAAGAATATTTTATGGATTATAATTTTCGTAGGCGACCATGGCAACCGAATTTTATCAAATTTCAATTTTCAGTGATGCCCTTCACAATGAAACATAAAATAGCTCTCTTCAATTAAATACTCATTTGCTACAGGCCTTCAACATTCAAAATTTGTCAAATGTTCGTCTGTGACTAACCGATCAGGCTCTGATATTTGACAAACTTGCTCCTATGTGCTACATTAGGAATGTACTCTGGATTCCCTTATTTGTGTAACTGCAAAGTACTGTTAAAGTTTACTGTATGAAAGTCACTATAGAGTTGTGAGGGGAAGGGGGGCATCTTGCACATGCCTTTCAAGAGATGATTTTAGCATCCGTCATAAGAACGATTCAACTTTGAATATTTACATCCACATTCTCAGTTAATATTAAAACATCATACATGTAAATGAGATTCATGAGACCTTAAAAATGAAGACTATCTACAAGCATTGCTGATAATAAACAACTACATGTAATTTCTGAAGTATTCAAAGCAGGAATTTGTTTTTCTACTCTGCTTTAGTTCATCATTGCAGGCTTGAAACTCTATTCACTTATTCTGTACATTAAAGACAATATTGCTCTACAACAAAAACCTAGTTGAATTAAAAAAAATAAACTTAATTCCTTCTTTGTTTTTACATTGCAGCAGTAAAATCCTTAGCGCAAACTAACAAATGCAGCTTTTATTAGTATTGACCATAGCACTCTACATATCACATTCATCAATTGGGTGCTACACGTAGGTTTTGTGTTTCAACTAATATTTAACTTGGTTGTGTAACGTATTAATAAGGTAGATTACATTATGAATGTGAGGTGAAAGAACAACAAAGATCTATAAAGACCCACAGTTGTAACAACTAATGGTCACAAATGGGGTAGATAATAAAGTAATATTAAAAGTCTTTCTTGGATCGGAATTTCAAAAGTACTCCACCCTCATTGAGGCTATAAATGTACTTCAGGTCCCAGGTCCAAGACTCCGCTATCAGCTATAGGCACAAACTTGTTCTCGATCTTGACTAATAAGATGGTCTTGTCTACGTGAGAGCGCCTGGCCTGGTCCATGTGGAATGGTACCCATACATGGACCACCTGACCCTCAGCTCCAGGGGCTGGAGACCATCCCTTCCAACCGCTGGCACCTCCACTCTGCCGCATTGTCTCATCGGGCCACATCACAAACTTGTTGATGTTAAGACGGTCGTAAACCTTGCACTCGTCAATTATCTGAATGGAAAAAAACCCAAGACAGGACAAACACTTTACTAATGATACTTATAACCATAGATCATATCCTGGATCGCATGGACATTTCTGTAATTGACCTCATTCTGTCCCATTCTATCCACTCGGAAAGTATTAACAGTATTAACAAATATGAAACAATGGTAGAGGACTCCCTTTGTTCTCTCTTTTGGTTTTCTTTCTTAAAGATATCTAAATAATAAAGAACAATTTAGGACAAGGTACAGGCATTAAGAAGTGAAAACAAAAGATATCCTTCACATGAAAATAAAGAAAACATGAATCATAGTAAACATGGAAACAAAGTGCAAAGAATTAAGGAAGATTATAACGTATGTTGAGAACCAGAAGGGTGTTAAGTGTGTGTTAAAGTATATGAATTAACGCCCTTCTGGCTCCAAACAGACGATAAGTTTGATGTTAATGTTGTGCATGACATATTTCATCCTTTAAATGAAAAATACCATGTAATTCAATCCTTTTGGCTTAGAAAAGCCCACCAATCATGCACACAATGTCGAACTCATTGGATTGCATTGAACTCCTGTTCAAGGCAGGTGATGTCAGATGGGTATAGCTTCTGATCATGTGAAAAGAGAGTAGAATCTGATAGGAAGGTAACTATCAAACAACATATTAATGCCATGGTTTCATAAAGTTAGTTTACAACCAATACTTTCTTCTGCAGTATATGGATGGATTGTACGCTTGTGTATTCATCAAATTTAAGATTTAAGGGAGGAATGGAAAATATGAAGAGAGGGAAAATGAAAGAAAAAGTGAGGAGAGCAAAAAAGGGCATTGGAGATAGCAGCAATTGATTACAATGTTTTTACAAGGCATTTACATGCTTGGAAAAAAAAATGGAAGAATCATTATCAACCTAAAGAAATGAAAGCGTTTATCAGATAGAATGAATTCCTGCTATTTCAAAATCAGATTTAATGAACGAGGAGGTGGCCCCAAACTGATGAGAACATGTTTCTGTGAACAATGTTCATTAAGCAAAGCAAACAATGAATTCAGGAAACACCTTATGATAGCCAACATCCTGTTCATTCTTAAAAGACAAACCATGTACTAATAACTATTGTTGTCCCTCTAGGTCAGGAAAAGGTGTATGGGTTGGATAGGTGGGGTGGGCAAAGATGAGCAGCAACCTTGAGGTTTGTAAACAATACCTTCCTGATCAAATCATGAATGGGTGATCTAGCACAGGGTTGAGTTTAAATGCACTACTGAATGAACAGTTGAGAGAAAAAAAGAGCAACATGACCTTTACATTTTGCCAAATTTTTTTCCCCATGACATCAGGACTTTCTCCTTTATGCAATTTATATGCTTTGGATACTTGAACACAAACGAATTGCCTTTCTTCTTTGCACAAGGAGTACATCCTCCTACAGCTAGAGTGGAAAATGATTTATAAACTCAAAAATAAATCAAATTTAAAGCATAATGCTCAGTTCATGAATCAAAGTAGATAATGACCTAAAAGTTCAGAGTATAAAATGAAAAAACAAGATTCTGGGTGCTCTTGATTCTCTCTCGAACAAACCCTCCCATCTCCCTCAGGTTCAGGAAAAAGGTGGCAAAAATGGATTATTGATGGATTCACCTAACATGAACATAGATGTAGCTTGAGGTAAGTAAACAATACCTTCCTCTCTCAACCACAGATGGAACGATAGAGGAACATACTACACCCCTTGGAGCTAGAGGGGGTCAGGTGGGAGACGGAAAGCCTTACACGCCCACAATGGAATAGAATCACATTTAGTTTTAATGAAACCTACATATCAAACATAACACTGGCATTGAATTAAATACACTTGACATTTGAATTGTGTATACTAGGGAGAAGATCATTAATGGTTACCTACAGGCATTTCTTATGATACTTAGGATACCTGGTACTCTAATATTATCAATATCCATGAGTGGGATAGTTTAACCTCAGTGAAAACATATCATATTCAGATATTCAATTCTTTATATAATAAACTCTTATTCTCTCCCCAGTATGTTAAAAAATATTCTAAGGCCCTTTCCTTACTTCCATCATCCAGGGGACCTATAAAGGATATCTGTTGGACACAATGTAGCAAAATTTACTCCTGGGTGCCGTTGCATAAAACTTGCTATTATAGTAACTTTGCTATTATAGTAACTTTTCATGGAATACTGGATTTTGATTGGCTCTTGAGCAACATTACCATGGTAGTTACCATTGATGGCAAAGTTACTATAATAGTAAGTCTTTATGCAATGGCACCCTGGAAGACAGTGGATGATGTGAGATTGCCCTTTCCAAGTGGCCCTCTTCTCTGGACCTCTCAGTTTATGCAGTGAAACCTGTCTATAAAGACCATTCAAGGGAAAGAAAAGCGGTCTTTATGAGCAGGTTCGTTTAATACACATTTCAATGAGAAACACTTTTCAAGGGAAACAAAAATTGTGTTCTTTATAAACAGTTGGTCTTTCTATACAGGTGGTCACTAAAGCAGGTTTGACTGCACATAAGTTTGATGGATTAACAATGTACCCGTGTGCTTGTTGCAACAACAACAAAAACAACAAGAAAAAACTAGAATTTAATTCGTCACGAGGACGAATTAGGTGGTCTGTCTTTCAATTTGTGTGATCATGATTGTAATCAGGTTGATCATAATAATGGGGAAATACTAAACTGAAGATAGGAAGTCAAGAATGCCACGCATGGAGATGCTTCTTGAGGACAGGAATGTAGAAAAATGTGTGAAACGGTCATTGGAAGATGTGATAATATTTGTGCAAGATAATCATGATAATGGTGATGATTATCATGACAGTGATATTATATCATCACCATCATCATCATTATGTCATCATAACAGTGATGATGATAATGAAGTTGATGATAATCATCAGCATCATCATGAATATCAAGACATTGATGATGATGATAATGATGATGATAATCATGATGATGATCATTATATCATCATGGCAGTAATGATAATTATGTTGATGTTAATCATCATTATCATCATCATTAACATCATGAATATGATGACAGTGATGATGATAATGATTGATGATAATCATGATGATGATATAATGATGATTATGGTGATGATGATGATGATGATGATGATAATGGTGATGACCATGACTGAAATGACATTGATCTTAATCATGCCAAATATGAAAGAAAAATGAAATTTAGTGAAGAAGATACGACCAAGAGTTGATTTTTACAAAATGCCACCTGGATGACGTCACAATAATCTTATGACCTTGAAAAAGCTGCGGGGACTTGACCTTATTAGGATTGATGACTGACGAAAATTTGAAGATAATTGACTATGCCAACTTTGAGAAATTGTGATATCAAATGGCACTATTTGACATAGTAGGATACTTGGGAGATAAAGCCCATAGCTCTAATACACGACAGGGAATCACGATTTCCATAGGGTTATACATGAACTACTGCACACTACTTTCCAATAGACATAACACCCAAAATAAGGCATTTTGTTACTTGGTTTGTGATTGTTTATGTCATAATAGTCGAAGAAGGTTATAAATAAACCACTGCACACTACTTTCCAATACACATAACACGCAAAATAAGGCAGTTTATTACGTGGTTTGTGATTGCTTATGTTATAATAGTCAAATAAGATGGTAAAATGAAAGGCAAAAAGAAGCAAAAAAAAAAAAAAAATTAATGGACCTACCGGGGATCGAACCTGGGTCACCGGAGTGAGAGGCAAGTGCTTTGACCAATATACCAAAATATTTCCCATAGAGATAACACGTAAACGAAAACGGGATTCTCAGATCACATTTTGTACTGAAAAAATGGGCATGATCCCGACATCTGATCAGAGATTGGAGACCACACTTGTAAAAGCTTATAGTCTCAGCTACAACATATTAAAATCTGGAAGAAAATAGACCAAAAACAACTGAGATACAGCTCAGAGAACAATGTCATGTAGATTCATGATTCAAAAAAAATTCATCTTCCATAGACATAACACGCAAATAGGGAAAATTCTGACATGGCATCTTTAATTGAAAATTTCACTGTGATGACGTCATCAAAATGAAAAATGGTGGGCATTGATTTCGTAGGAAATTGCCTCAGCTATGACATATCAAAATCTTGCCGAAAAACGACCAATAATTATGAATCTAGAGCCAAATTTGCATAAATGTGATGACGTCAAAACATGAAAAATGGAAATTTGGATTTCTGGCGCCATTTTGATGACGTCATAATGTTTATAAGGGTCAAATGATACATGAAATCATATCTATGATTCATCCCCTACCCGAAGATGAAAAAAAAATCGGGGTTTATGGAATATTTAAAGAGCTAGAGTTAATTTTGTAGAGGCATGTTTTTGTATATTTTTACGTTATTTTCGCCATAGACGCGCGCACGGATTTTGAAATTTGACGCGCCCGTACGACCTTATTATTGATTGAAATTGATTCCAAGTTAATGGAAATGATGAAGAAAAGTGTCAGGATTGCAAATCAATTGAAAAACCAGCGTTTTAACGGTATTTACGACCTGCGCGTGCGTAAAACGCGCGCGCGGACGCTTACGCACGGAAATTTTTGAAATGCTAAAAATGACCTGAAACGTGTGCAGACTTGATCCTACGTGATTTTGAGCATTTTTAAATTTTGACGCGCGCGTACGCGCACGTCCTGACCTCTAGATGACCTGTGAGGACATGACTTGATGACCTGTCAAGTGAAGTTTATGTGATGTGAATATAATTAATTTTTGATGATCGGTTATGAAGATATAATCGATCTTGTAAATTTACAAAATGGCGTCTTGATGACGTCACGTTGACCTGATGACCTCCAAAAGCTTAATGGACCATGTCCATGATTGACCTCATACATGACATGAAACTCGATGATATTGACCTGGTCAATTTGGAGATTTGGTGGCCACAAGAATTTGTTATAAAAAGAAGAAATAACTAGAATTTAATTCGTCATGAGGACGAATTAGGTGATCTGTCTTTCAATTTGTACGATCATGATTGTAATCAGGATGATCATAATAATGGGGAAATGGTAAACTGAAGATAGGATGTCAAGAATACCATGAATGGAGATGTTTCGTGAGGTCAGGAATGTAGCAAAATGTGTAACGGTCATTGTAAAATGTTTATGGTGATGATGATAATGGTGATTATGATGATTATAATGATAGAATGATGATGATGATATAATAATAGCGATGATGATCATGATGGTGATGATAATAATGATGATGATACAGGATACTTGGGAGATTAACCATATACATGTAGCTCCAATACAGGACAGGAAATCACAATTTCCGTAGGGTTGTACACAAACTACTGTACACTACTTTCTAATAGACATAATACGGAAAATATGGCAGTTTATTACATGATTTGTGATTGTTTATGTTACAATAGTCGAAGAGGATGGTAAAATGACAGGCAAAAAAAAGCAAAAAAAAAAAAATTGTTATGGACCCGCCGGGGATCGAACCTGGGTCACCTGCATGGGAGGCAAGTGCTTTGACCAATAGACCAAAATATTTCCCATAGAGATAACACGTAAACGAAAAACGGGATTCTCAAATCCCATTTGGTAGTTCAAAATTGGGCATGATCCCGACATCTGATCAAAAATTGGAGGGCTTACTAATAAAAGCTTATAGTCTCAGCTACAACATATTAAAATCTGGAAGGAAATAGACCAAAAATAACTGAGATACTGCTCAGAGAACGATGTCATGTAGATTCATGATTCGAAAAAAAATCATCTTCCATAGACATAACACGCAAAAAGGGGAAATTCTGACATGTCGTTTTTAATTGAAAATTTCAATATGATTACGTCATCAAAATGGAAAACGGTGGTAACTGATCTTGTAGAGAATTGTCTCAGTTATAACATATCAAAATCTGGGCGAAAAACGACCAATAATTACGAATCTAGAGCCAAATTTGCATAAATGTGATGACGTCAAAACATGAAAAATGGAAATTTTGATTTCTGGCGCCATTTTGATGACATCATAATGTTTATAAGGGTCAAATTATACATGAAATGAAATCTGTGATTCATACCCTACCTGATGATGACAAAAAATTGGGGGGTTTGTGGACTATTTAAAGAGCTAGAGTTAATTTTGTAGAGGCATGTTTTTGCACGTTTTTACGTTATTTTCGCCATAGATGCGCGCACGGATTTTGAAATTTGACGCGCCCGTACGACCTTATTATTGATTGAAATTGATTCCAAGTTGATGGAAATGATGAAGAAAAGTGTCAGGATTGCAAATCAATAGAAAAAACAGCGTTTTAACGTTATTTACGACTTGTGCGCGCGTAAAGCGCGCGCGCGGACGCTTACGCACGGACATTTTTGAAATGCTCAAAATGACCTGAAACGTGTGCAGACTTGATCCTACGTGATTTTGAGCATTTTTACATTTTGACGCGCGCGTACGCGCACGTCCTGACCTCTAGATGACCTGTGAGGACATGACTTGATGACCCGTCATGTGAAGTTTATGTGGTGTGAATATAGTTGATTTTTGATGATCGATTATGAAGATATAATCGATCTTGTAAATTTACAAAATGGCGTCTTGATGACGTCACGATGACATGATGACCTCCAAAATCTTAATGGACCATGTCCATGATTGACCTCATACATGACATGAAATTCGATGATATTGACCTGGCCGATTTTGAGATTTGGTGGCCACAACAATTTGTTATAAAAATAAATAAATAAAAATAAAGAAGAAAATTCGGACAAAATTAATAGGTGATCTGTCGATATCGACAGATCACCTAATAATAAAGAAGAAAAATCTTGACAAAACTAAAAGGTGATCTGTCGATACCGACAGACCACCTAAAAAGGACGAGAGAAGAAGTTCAGCTGGAAGAGCATAGTAGGACATTCACACTGCATTTTCCTCCAGGTTATTCTAAAGGTTTCCACTTATCACTCTCGATTTTTGTAGCTCAATTTCATTTGGACTTCACCCATTGGTCCACTGTTGCCTTTGGGATGTGTGCCTTCTTATTGGGATGTGTGCCTTCTTACTGGTAAGTTCTATTGAAGACCTTTAGAGGTCTTCTAACTATAAAATTCTGGTAGGCTTTTCTGCAGAAAAGAGTTTATGCACCGTTCAAATTGACAGAAGATATGGCTTTATGGAATCCTATAGAGGTAATCTGAGAGAATCAAAGCAATTTTACAGGTTGAAAGTATGCTTTGAGACATTTAATGGTCCATGGTGAGTAAAATAAGGCCTTATGACAACCAGGGAAGTGGTATGGGAGGACCAAAACAACTTTGGAGATTGAGAGTAGGTATTGACTGATTTATTACCCTTGTCAGTACCCTTGTTTTGGGAATCTACACATGGTTTTTATTTTCTGAAATTCCTTACCCTTAGTATCAACACCAAGGGTGTTATGAACTGACAAGAAGGCTGAATTATGGTGCAGCAAGAAAGGGGGTTACGTGAAAGTAACCCCATCAGTCCACATGATCTCTAGATTATATCTGCTCCTCCCGTTTTCACTTCATGACACTGACAAAATATAAAAGCATGCAAACCTGTAACCTGAACATTCGTAACTTTGTTTTCTCAAACAGCTTTGATTTGTGATTGGATAAGGTCATGAACCAAATGTTAGCCAAACATATAAACACTAGATTCCCCCATGATAAACGTAACCTTAATCACACTTTCAAAACACTTAATTATCACATCCCTCTGCCTTATTTATGTTCTGAAACATTTTGAAAACAAGAGCAATCTCAAGGTTGAAAGGCCATCTCAAGTCCTCATGTTCTATGGCACAGAAGATAAATATTCTCTCAGCATCGACTAACCTGATCAGAAAGCAGTCTTCACCTGAAAACATGATCATAAACCAATCCACACTTGAAAACATTGCAGGACATGGCTAATAAAGTATGGCCTCCTAATATCAACAAAGTAGACAGAGAAACCAAAATGTAGCTGTACCCTTGATATATAAAGCCTTTAACTCATTGACCCGTATTCTGAACTCCGGTTTAACTTAAACCGCAGTCTAAGTGTGGTTTAAACCCAGTCTAAGCTGCCCTTTAATTCAGAGTTTTAGAAAATCACATTCTGAATTCTAGTTTAACTTAAACTCCAGTCTAGTGTGGTTTAACTTTGTACAGAAATTTAGACTGGACTTGTGGTTTTAGTCAGTTTTAATTAAAGCTCTGGTTTAACTTAGACTGGAGTTTAAGTTAAACCGGAGTTCAGAATACGGGCCATTGACTTCTAGAAAGAAATATATATCATTATGATATGATTCTACATCTCCAATAGACACACACCTGAACCATCCACTCATATTCAATTTTAATCTGATTTAAAAAAGATTTTATCAAAATTTACATGTATGAGTAGAACCTTCATACAGAGCATATTTCTTTGTGGTAATTAATCCTCAGGCATTTGTTGCTATTCTTGTTATTGATGTTCCAATATTTTGAAAGTATTGTTATTGTTGTATGTGATATTCCTGGAAATTAAATACACAAAATTAAACAAGTTTCCTTGAATATGGGATTTGATAGAATCAATTTGAATGAGACTCTCTGGCAATAAATGTTTTTAAAACCTCCTCCCTTCATTCTATTTCTTTCTATCTTTCCTCAAATGATTTCTAATATTCTTTGCCTTCTCTCATCCATCCACCTCTGAAACTATCGGTATCCCTTATTTTAACTCTCTTCTTATTTCATTCCCAGTGTGCTGTTTAGACCTCAATCTGAACTCCCATCAATTCTCCATTGCATTCCTATTTAGCAAACACCACATGTCCTGATGGTGGATAGTACCATTTGCTTTGGTTACACCACCCTCCCAAAGTCCCTTCCTTCACATCAAATGCGCATCCAAACTCATCACTTGACCAGTTTACACTGACTGCATAACAACGTTTCCCCCTTCCCCTCCCCCTGCTATTGAGAAACAAACTTCCTGTGCAAACAGACCCTGGGGAGTACTCCAGTGAAGATAGACATGCCTATCTACCCATCCCACTTGCCTGTGACCAACAACGATAGAACCAAAGCTATTTTAGGGAACATCCCTCATCCCATCACCCCCATCATCATGCTTCACCCTCGAGTCCTGAAGCGCTTTCTTATTCAGGCTTTAAAAAAAAAAACCTACCTAACTCCTGACAAAAATTTGAACAATGTTAATTAACATACATCTTCCTTTGTATTTCAGCAATACGGAGAATCAAACTAGTTCAAGTGAAACTCTCCTCATCCAAACACCCTTAAAAGAAATTACTACTTTATCAATTTCTTTTTTCTTTATTGTAATAATACACCACCACCTTGTATATTGCTTTGCACAGATGAATCACGGCTTTGACTAAATATTTATCTACATGTACTAACCTCCTTCATGAACCTCTTCTTAATGCATGACATTTAGTTTAGAATTCTAGTTGAAAACCAGATTATATTTTGTATTTAAATTACTTTCTATAATACCATGTGCGCATGGAATTACCATCTTCTCTATTGAATGAAAGTTCCATATAAAGCACATGCAAGAAAAATCCTCAGTCAAGGGAAAATTGAAAAAATCTAGTTCTTCGCTTGATTTGTAGATACAATTACTTTTCTTCAAACAGCTGCAAACATTCTCGAATCCAATGAAGCACTACTCTAAATATGTTCCCCAAATATTGGTTGAAGAAAAATGCTAACTAAACATATTTATTCTGACCCTTTTTCTTACAAAAAAATAATGAATTAATAAGGAATAGAGCCACGCCAGAAGGGAAAAAGAGCAAAGTAGATCCCTCTCATTTAACCAAATTTAGCCTATATCTTTAATTAGATTACAGCACCCTTTCCCTTTCTCTTATTTCTTGATAGGATCTCTCCAGCCAGCAACCTTGCAAGTGATATAATCAAGTTATTTTCTGAGAGGCCTATATAGTACAGTCATTCCAGAAACTGAAAGCCTGAGGTCCCCTTAGGGCTTGATCGTCTTAATTACCCAATGTCAAGTTTACGTACGAGATTCTTCATTCTAGTATTAAATTTCTATTTCCTTAGTTTATTTTGAAGAGTCCTTTGACTGCAACCAAGCGATAACTGGATAAGAAGGGCCGAGATATCTGAGGAAAATAATTGGATGATTCAACTGTCACAACTTAATGAAATAAAAATAGAAACCACTGGTTTGTGTAGAACACTTTTACCCTTGGAAGGCGATGTTAGATCATTAAAAACAACTGATGTGTGAGTCGACATGTATCATTAATTTTTACTCAAGTTTGACAGAGAAAGTAAAGGTATTATATCTAACAGCTTCTTGTGATTTTTGTGGCTGAACTGTACAGTAAATTAATCTACTAAAACTTAAAGATGATCTTGCTTTCCAGGAGTCGTTGTTTTGTTGGGGTATTTTAAGTTCCTTTTGCGAATTATGCACTAAGAAAATAAGGCATGAAAGCTGCCTCGATCATCAGCACATTTTATTTCAAAATAAATACTTCCCTCTGAGTCTTTCGTTGTTTTTTTTTGTTTTTCTTGCTGCTTATAATACTGTTGAGTGGCTAAATAACTAAAACTCTAATAAATGTAAAGCATCCACATAAGAGAAAAAACGAAAAAAAGAAAAGAATCTTCTCAGTTCTCACATCGCCATGGAAACTGAACTTTTCACATACAATGTCAGATTAGATTTGCTATGGTCACATGACCATAAACACTCCTTGTTCAGTAGCTCTAGAAGAAAATAAAAATCATCAGCTAGTCAATATAGAAGTAACGAGATGCTAAAACCATGAATTGGGTCATACTCCTTCTTAAATTGCTGCTTTTTAAGGTTATCATGTCGCTCACAGGATTGTGAGGAGCAGATAGTTTTTCAATCTCAAACAGGAGCATGTTTCCCATTCAAGGAAATAACACTTTGAGATCTATCAGGATAGCGCAGTGGTTGTGGGCTATCCAAGGGTGAGAGATGGAGCAGAAAATATGAGCATGTGTGAAAATGAGCAACAAGTGTGTGTATGTGAATGAGAGGGCAGCAGAAGTGAAGAGATGTAGAATGAAGGAGAGGGGCAGAGAGGAGACAAAGGGATGAGGACAGAGAGAGAGAGAGAGAGAGAGAGAGAAAGACAGAGAGAAAGAGAAAGAAAAGAGAAAGAGAGAGAGAGAGAAAGGGGAGATAAAGATGGGTGTGTAAGGCAGAGGAAGAATATGCAGATGAAAAGTATAAAGCACATAGAGAGATGGCCAATAAGAATAATGAAAATTATAACAAGAACATCAGTATTTTAGGGTGGGAATAAATGGATGGATAAAATTTAGAAGAAATAGTCAGAGTAAAAGTGGTTTGGGTGAAATAGAATGATGAAACTAATAAACAAAGAGAGCCAGAGTGAGATATGTAAAAATATGCATCAAGCATATATGACGATTTCAGACGATTTAAAACGATGGTATCAGCTGTATTTGAACTTACTGTACTGTTATCAGATAAAGAGACAGAGAGAGAGAGAGAGAGAGAGAGAGAGAGCTAGTACAACATTGTAATGTAAAAATGTATATCTTTCTGAGTAAGGTGACGGACATTGGATCAAGGTTTATGGGTAACCCATGGAAAGTAGTTATCATAATCTGCCCAAATATGGGCTGAATGTGGAGGAAGCCAAAATTGGACAGCAGGAAAGATAGCACCCAAGAGATAAAACGGCGGTGGGTAAAACAAACCACAGTGTCAGATGGGAGCCAGGATTCAACAAAAACAACAGTCAAGTACAGGTTGAGCGGTGGGTCTATAAATCAGTAAACAGGTAATTATGATGGCAGTGTGGTGAAAATATAATCATAGTTTATCCATTCTAGTCTGGGTTAGCTAACAGGTGGCGGGGAATGGTCCAACATGCTTTTGAGATGCTCTTGAAGAGCATGATATGATCGACAGTGGACTGGTGGACTAATAGATGATACTTACTTGAAAAATGACCAGATGATCATAGATGATAGTAGACAGATATTTTTAACGTAATCACAGAGTTACGAATGACTAAGCGGGATATTTTGGGTAGAAGGGAATTATTTTAGGATGACTACACTCCGGGAGGTCCGTCAAATCTAATATTCCTATTTGACCACATACACTAAAACTGAGTGCAATGACATCTATCTAACTCCGTCAATCTCTATCCACAGTAAATGTTCAAAAGCGCAAGTTGAATTAATTAGCTACCATTTCAACACCACTCGAAGTAAAAGCTGATTCATCCAGCATCTCTCTAGTTTTGGGTGAAAGGAGCTCAGTATTCATGTGAAGAATTGGTCAATTCTACTGATATGATATAATACGATTATCCCGATTCCTGACATTTTGAAGTATCTTTGACCTATTCAGCTAAATATTACATCACACAATAACAATATGCATGAGAAAACAAGCCAGAAACTTCCGAGAATGTCACAAGTGGTCCATATTTGCAAAGAAATTTCACACTACAAAACAATTGACTCACAACAATAATGACTATTCACATAAGTTTCTGGCCACAAAGTAGCAACTACTTAATAAAAAATCACAAAATTATCATTTCACAATCTAGGTTTACAGTTATCAGATTCATGTTAAGCTTCAATGCATGTCAAGTAGTCACTTATGTTGGTTCATAAAATGTTTGTTCACAAGATGGAAATCCTCAAATACAATAAGGATGGTATCCTCTCCTTAACCCCTACCATGCCGTGGGCGGCAAATCCCGCCCAAAAATGTGAGTGTTGAACATTTTGTTTAGGCTCAGAATGGCTTGAAAATTCTTCCTGATACAGAAACCTGCGCCTCCAATATGTTTATTCCTATGCAATTAATCTTTGCCCAGTTTGCTCAAGAAAAAAAACTGATTGAACATTAATATTCAACTCGTGAAAGTTCATTTTTGACAATTGCTCAAAAATCTGGTGGCATGGAAAGGGTTAAAACCTCACTCATTTATCCACAAACAAGATGAAGAATGGTGCAACTGTTCCTTGCAATGGGTGTGGTGGAAATATGTTGGCTGCTCTCTCTGTGCACTCTATGTCTATGCCAAACAATACATTACGTCACACATTGCCAGAAGGTTGTTCAGTATCTCATTCCAACCAACTCCACCCCCTCACTATCCCCAAAGAACAGTACAAAGCAGCAGAAAGATACAGATAAACAGGTGTGGGGGTGGGGGAGAATGGTGTGAAGATACAATACCTCCTCCCTCTCAGTATTTCAACATGTCATGATGAAACATTAGGCTTCTCATTTATTTGAGAAGAGCGATTACTGAAAAATCCCTTGACGTATTTATAGACTATGCCCACTTTTTTTTACTTAGCGTAACCAAGGTAAGGCATAAAATCAGCAAGCTACTACATGTACTACTTCTACCCTAACAATTTATAGCCACACACAGGTAAAATCAAAGAATTGGTCAGCTCAACATGTCATAATGAAACATTATGCTTCTCCTCATTTATTTGAGAAGAGAGATTACTGAAAATGCAAATAAAAATGGATATTGCTAAAACAATGTCAGATTCTAGCAACTACTATTAGTGTACATTAAACAACACAGTCCATAGATTCTGCACTCATTTGTTCCAAATAAACTCAAATGGTGGAACGCACTCCATATCACTGCCCCTCCATTTTGTTGACAAAATTTATGATTAAATTGCCAGAAGTACATAAATGGTGAGGTTATTATATATGTAGTATACTATAAATTGCTATCACTTTAAAAGATATCTTTACGGCAAACTGCAGTAGTAAATCTCAAGTGTGCGACAAGTCCTTGGCTATATTCCAACTGCTGGTCATTTGTCAATAAAAAAATGACAGATAGCACTTTTTTTCTCACTTCACTCCAAACTTGTTAGAGAATCCTGAAACTATTACTGAAAGACAGACTCCTCTGCAACAAAATTAGCTCAAGATTACTTGATACAAGGCCTCCAGTATCTAAAGGTGTGCTCGCACTTTTGACTAATTTTCATATTATTCTTCTATTTAGGCAAGAACACAGTGTAACAGCTACTGAAGGGATAGGCTTGTTTATAACTAGATGGCTAATAATAGAATGCAATAGAACCATAGCAAAAGTGTGTATATACCAAGGATGGAATAAAAATTGCATCATCATTACAGCCGTGACAGGCACTAGGATTGGCACAAGACTGATCAGCAGTTTATACGAGACATACCTGCTGACAGATTTGAATGTACTAAGAAAAATTACAACTCATGCTTAATGAATCTTTAATTGGCAATCTTCCACATGTCCACATAATGTGTGGCAAATTTGTTTCTATCATTGCAATATTCAATATTCATACTTCGTCAAGTAAACATGAATCTTAGAGAACATTATTCTTAGTCCTTGAAGTTCTATCAGTCAATCCTCCTATAAATGTCAATGATTTTTTTTTCTCCTTCTTCTTCTTCTAGAAAGTCCTGCACTTAAAGATGGGGCATCCACTTAAAGGGCACCAATCACCCAAAAATATTTTGCTCTGTATGTTAGAGGTTTCATGTCATTATACTATATTCAAAACATGGGCTTCAAATATGAACTAAAAAGAGATATTGCAAGTTTAATCACACTCTCTACATGTATACGCGTAAAAGTGACTCAAGAGTAGAATACTCGACGCACCCTTACACACTCGCACCTTCATGTTGTCATTAAATTCCTTCATACTCCTTAACTGTGGACCTAAAGAATGCCAGCTAAAGTACTTTGAGGATGATTTTATACTTTCTAGCAGTACACAAATTATTTCTTTCAGGTGATCGGTACACTTTAAGAAGATGTTTTGTGATTAAGCATCTTCCTCCTCAATGACCAACCAAGGAGAGCTGTCACATGTCATTCATATGTCCATCATATGCACACCTTGTGGGGTCCTGCTGTATCAGATAACAGTCTGATCATCTTCATGAAAGCAAGGCAGGTAAAAAAGTGCTTTCTCTTCTTTCTAGTCTCAAGGTTTTATTCTGCGCTTCTTGTTTCATCTACTTTTCTTTGTTCTATTAACTTTCTCACCACAACATTCCCTTATCTCTTATCTGTAAAGATTATTCTACCTATATCATCTTTTATAATAATTAGCATCATCTCCTTTACAAATATATCTTTGATCTTACTTTCTCTCTTTCCATATCTCTGTACATAGTAGTCTGTCTTTTTCTATGTCTGTCCATATCTATTTTGCTGTATCTCTTGTCATTTGAGCATGTCTAATCCCCTCTCTCTCTCTCTTTCTCCTATATAATTATGTGCATCTTTTCACAGCTCTTTCTCTCCATCTCTCCTGTACTCGATGCTTCTCTCTCTCTCTCTCTCTCTTTCTTCCACTCTCTGTCAGCTAATCATGTCAACAACACTTCAAACACGTCTGAAACAAGGTGATATCCCTGCTCATGTCACTAGAGTAGAAACCAACCACCAAAAATGCTCAATCACGCCATGGGCTAGGCTCTCCTGCAAGTGACAGAAAGTGCCGGTCGGTGAGAGGGGAAACGGAGAGACAGGTACCCAGGAGGGCTCGTTCACACCTGTTACGGTAAACAACCTTACAAATGCCACTGCGGTAAATAAAAATGACTTTGCAGGTATATGAATAGTGCTGTTCACATACAATGAGGCAATGCTGTGGGGGTGAAAAAAAACCCTCTTGTTCCATACAAGTACTGCACATCTCTTTTCATCTACCTTTGCAGCAGGAGCATTTTGTAAGAGGTGGTCTCTTGTGGGAACAAGCCTATTGCTGCACTATAACATGCACAGCTTTCATCACAGCTAGTTGTGGTACGAGAGGGCTGGATTGCAGGTGGTTCATTTATATGTCTAATAATGGTACATCAAAGCAGGATTATGTGCTTCATCATTTAACCCAAGTATTCCTTTGCAGTTTTAGAAAGACTGGTTGAAAGCAAATGTTAAAAAATTATAGCCACACACAAGTAAAATCAAAGAATTGGTCAGCTGTAAGATATGAATTATGAATGATTTGTAGATAAGGCACTTTAATTAAGAGAACAAAATGAGGGCTAGAATATCATTTGTTGTCCTCCTTTCAGATCATATAGTCGTCTTTTTCTTCTGCATAGAGAATCCCTCAAAAGCACAATAGCTAGTTGCGTTTGATTGATTGGAAATCTCTACAGAGTATCTAAGAACATTCATACTGCTTTAGGCTGCTTTGGAAGTTTGATAAACACTCAATCAAAAGCACAATAGCTGGTTGTGTTTGATTGATCGGAAATCTCAGTATACTGAGTATCTCTGAATATTCCTATTGTTTTAGGATGCTTTGGAAGTTTGGTATACACTCATTCAAAAGCACAATAGCTGGTTGTGCTTGATTGATCAGAAATCTCTACCGGGTATCTAAGAACATTCATACTGCTTTAGGCTGCTTTGGAAGTTTGATATGCACTTAATCAACAAGATGAACACAGTGCTTGAAAATCTATAAAATATGGAGGGAAATAGAATTAGCAGGTATATGATTGCCAATGAGATAGAAATAACTTTTCTCCTTCATGTTAACTAAACCAAATAATGGTGTCGATTTGATAAAAAGATGACCCTCCAAAAGAAAAGGGAACTATTATAAGCTACAAAAATTCACAAGGCCTCAGGACTATTATCATAAAGAAAATTGCTTCAGAGTAATATCATAAAGTCTATAAAACCTACAGGTTTATATCCCAACTAAATGGGACTCCCCTCTGGTCTTGGTTCCTGAAGGTTCATTCCTAGGACTAGCCTCCGTCCTTAGTTCCTTAATGATGGATCATTTAATAATGAAGGCCTTGAGGGAGAAGTAGGAAGCATCAATTCTCAGGGAGAAGGAAGTAGAGTATTGCTGTGGGGGGCTACTGGGGATGGGATCGTCAGCTAACCATGACAGCATGCGAAGGTCTGGCTGTCATTTTATAGGGAGTAGAGGGTGAGCTGAAAGCAGAGAATAAAATGCACAGGGACAGAGAGCAATTTGACTTTGGAAAGCTCCAAAAGAGCTGTAGAAACCTGGTTTAAACACAAACAAAACCATAAGTATTCACATAATGCGCTATATAAATGTAATATTATTATTATTATTATAAGAAATGTAATGAAGAATTGCTAAGAGGTAATCTGACTTTTTCTCCCATGAACAAAATATTTTAAAACTTTCCTCAAAATCAGGGTGATTAAAATCACTATGAGTTATTTGAAAGATCTCCATATTGTTTTATTAGAAAATGCTGTTCCAACCTTTCTGATATTTAGACCTTATAAAACCTAATGAGTCCATAGCATGGCCTAATTAAGTGATCCACATTCAGTTTGTAAACCATAAACTATGGGGAAAAAAGGATGTGTTTGTTTTAACAGTGAGCTCCTTGGTGAGTGAAGAGGTGGGTTAATTAGACAGAAACGATTGTCAAATATAGGTCATTTCCAATCTGCATTGAAAAGCTACAATGAAGTTTGCGATGTTTATTTTATGTTGACTGTATTAAAATGGTTCTTTTCTTACAAACTATTTCTGATCAAGTGTGACATAAGTTTTTATTCCTGAAAAGCTTTACTGTGAATCAATCATTGCCAAACTAAAATGATCACTTTGCACAATACCTCCAGGTCCAACATTAATCAGTTTGCAACACTTTCACTTTCAGGTGGTCCCCCTTGGAAGTGACAGAAGTCACGAAAGATCCCAGAAGATCAGGGAATTGGATAAAAGGAAGTACGAATACTTTCTTTTAACCTCTCTATGGGATCAGGAACCTACATGGTAATTTCACAAAATAATTACTGCCATTCATATTCTGCACCCCCTCTCTATCTCCTTCTGTCTGACTGTCTGTTCTGTCCTGTTCTTTGAATCTTTCTCTCTCTTTCTCTCTCTCTGTATTGGCTGATGTATATAACCATGATGATTTCAAAGGAAAACTTAAGCCTCATTCAAACATGACATAGAAAGCCGCTTTCGAAAAAATTATCGCAGCAAAGTAAAAAACCATTTCATGTCCACGTGAATGGCAGGTGAAGGTTGAAAAGAGTAGTCTCATGCAACAAAGCCCCTGAGATCACTTACTTACCTGTGTGTTATAATGTAGAGAAATGTGATGACACTACGCTCGAGTCATTTTATTCTGCCAACCGTCTTTTTAGATGATTTACCGCTTAAAGTGTGAACAAGGCTTACCTGCCTTGGAGAAACTCACCTTGACTCTATGGTTGAGCAGAGACTCTTTACCCCCTGGCCCACCATAGTCCTCCATCATGAGGGTGGCTAGATTGGCAATGGGGACCCGCCCCATGTTAAGCCTCCTTCCTGACCCGAGGTTTGAACCCTGTCCGCTTCCCCCGCGGCTATGGGCTGGTGTCTGGCGCACCGAGCCACTCTCGGAACCTCCCTGCTGCTGTGGCTGCTGCTGCTGCTGTTGTTGTTGTTGCTGCATGTGTTGTTGCATTTGCTGTTGACGCGATGGATCTCCGGATCCACTGCCTGTACAATGATAAAATTCAGAAGCATAATGAAATTCTTTACTTTGTGTCTGGCATACACACCACAGTGAACTTAAAATTGAAGACTGGCATGTGGCATTACAAATAAATTCACAACCAATGAATCAAAAATTTACATGGGACATTTTTTACAAGTAGGGTGAACAAATGATTTGCATTCTGACCAATTCTTTTTTGAAACTATTAAACAACATGCAAAACATGCAAATTTATCTCATATTTCATTCTGTCTTTAAGCCAGGAAGTTGTTAGCTGTTGCTAGTGAAAAAAAAAATCAGATCCAAATGCTGCATGCATGAAAATAAGATGAAAGCTGCAGTATTACATTTTTTTTTTGGTACTGAAACATTTTCCAATGTTACAATGAAGCTGGCCTTGTAGCTACATGTATTTTCATTTGCTCGTATCTTCACAATCATTCTTCCAATTCATAAGTACTAATTAGAGTTCATGCATACCTCCCCCAGTACCAGGCTGGGTAGTATCGCCTTCTTCCTTATCCCCACTCCGTCTCACAGTACCTCCGCTGCTGCAGCCTGCTACACAACGCTGTACTAATCTGTTGATGACATGAGAAAATAAAGAGGGCACAACTCTAAGACATCTTTAATAATAATAATATTCAATTCTTGAATAGCACATATCACATGTCTCTAAGCACTTCTAAAGAGCCTTGGATTATTACCCCAGCTCAGCCTAGCTGCCCAAATGGAGGTGCTGAAGCTTCAAGGAATAAATTCCTACTGTCCAGAGGTCTTGCCAAAGGACATTCGTGACAGGCAGGTTATATTGTCAAATGTCATTCAAAAGGTAATAATGCAAATGAAAATTTTTGACTGCTTGAGACATTCTTGATAAGAAAACATCCAACAATAGGAGACATAAAATGAGAAAAACCATCAAAGTAAACAACATATGGGAAAATCTTAAGAGTCCTCCAGATCACCTTTATTCAACTTGACTGATGATTGACACAAATTTCCCTTTACCGCCAGAAAAAAAAGGAAGTTGTTAAGACACGTTAATTCCATCTTTCCCTTTCTTCACCAAAACAAATTAATCCCATCTTTCTCTTTCTTCACCACCCCTTCTATAATTATTTTAATTTGGCACTTGATATGCTTTTAATCATTCAGTCTTGTTTTATCACATCAGTTAATTTACGTCCTCTATACTAACTGCTGATGAATTCCTCTTTAATAAACAAAAATATTATATACATTCAATAGGGGTACAGAGCAGAAAATGTGAGCTAGAGGAGATGAACTCATTTATATAAATCATTTGTAGCATACGAGTCATAACTAAAGTTGGATGTAATGTGAACGCACTTTTAGAAGACCTAACAGCTTGGAATAATTCAATTCAAAGTTTTTAATATCCATGGCAACAAAATTCATACATCTAAAACATTTCTCCATCAACTGAAAGTATGTTATCTGCCCTCATCATACACAACTGCTAACAAGTTTATGCTGACATATTCAATTATTCCATATAACAAAACTAAAACACATTATTTCAATTATTTGTTTAGGCAATTCTTTCCCTGACAATAATATTATCACTTCTGGCAAATTTCCTTACCAGATTTCAACCCAGATTTGAATTTATCTGATCATTTTCTAGACATGGAGACTTTTGAAAATTACTCTTGCAGATGAACTTTGTGAACTCCTTATTGGAAACTTGTGATGTGTGTATATTACAACTGTATGGATACAAATGTAATTCTCTGTTAAAGGCTTCATTCTTGTTGTAATACAGTGAAATTGCACATTTTCATTCTTTGTTGGTAGTTTCAGGTACATACAGCTAGGTTTTGGAGTATAAACATATCTCAGTAAAGTTTAAAATTCAAATCATCATGACACTGCTAAAATATAATAGATCATGATCACATGATTTGCTTGCCTGCATATCCTAGTAAAAAATAGCTTGAGAAACAATACACTTCTGGAGCTGGAGCAAAAAGGGAACCAATGCTTTTCTGGGGAAAGTGCCCCAAATTCCACATTTCCTTGGCAATTTTTTCCATTTCCACTCAAAAGTCACTCAGTCATTCCCCGAAATCGAATCAATTCTTGAGCTCCTTTCAAGGTATAAAAAGACACAAATGACTGAAATATCCTCAAAGTTGGCTAAGACAAGAAATTAACAGAGAAAAGTGGATTAGCTTGCTTTGTGACAATAATAAGCTGCCATTTCCTTTCATAGAATGCAAAACAAGACTTTCTTGATTTTCTTTTATTTCCAATGCAAGATTAAAATTTAAAGTTGAGAGAACAAATGTAACTGACTGCTAAGGATTTCCTGAGGTCAGTCTTTCAAAGGTCAGTCGAATCCTTGACAAGGAATAAATATTTTGGGACCTTGATAAACTTCTTTTGTGGTTTTGATAAAAATGCTATTTTATAATTTAATTAACCTATTCAAAGAGACAAGTAAAAAAAAAAGATTTTTCTTCCTACATGTCCATAAAAAGACCCATTCAAGAAATTATAATTTCATTAGCCTTGGAATTATTCAGGTTACTTAGTTTTATTAAGTTGCTGGACTAGTGATAGACATATGGCAATGAAACTCTCAAAAGATCACAAACCTGATGACATATGGCTATTGGTTATGACATCAATTCTTAATTTTCTTATTTAAGCATTTTCTTTCCTTTGGTTTCCAGTTTTCAAGGATAAAATGGTTTGAATCATGGTCAAATGTCACTATATCATCAGCAACAGCTTGTGAGTGATGATGATTTTTAAAGCTGTCCACATGGGTTGGCTACCCTAGACCTCATTCTCACTCATGAAATGAGAGCACGTTTGCTGAATCGCCATCAATGGAAACACTCTTACATAAAAGTGTGAACTGTGCCAGGAGACATACGACATGTAGTCCAGTGGTACTGTTCGGTTCCAAGAGAGGTGTAATGTACAGAATAAAACACAAGAAAGTATACAAATACTAAGAAAAAGAAGTTTTAAGTTTGGAGGCAGACATAGTGTCCTGCTGGAGCAATATTATGGATCTAGATCTAGAACAAACTTACTTTTTAAAGAGTATGAAAGTGTGAATACGGTTCTTGGATCAGGGTAACCCAGCTGGTGTGAATATGAACAATATTAACCCTGGATGTGAAGAACTAGTCATTCAAAATCATTACATGTCAGCAGAGTCTGGAAAAATCTGGTGCAATACTCCCGATGAACAGAGGATTGGGACATGCATGAGCTTCGTGTGTGGTAACTACAACACTGTGGCATTAATACAGACATATGATACTAATACATAACATTTACATTTAGAACATTTACACAGTCTTTTCATCTTTAAAGTACACCATGTCGACGCTATATTCATCTGGTATAGTTTGGTTTTTATTTAGGTGAGAGACAAATATACCTTTTCAAGGTACTTTAAAATGTTGCTTAAGGTCATGACTTTGGAGAAAATAGGTTCCCCCCCCCCCATTTATTTTGAAAGATTAATCCCAAAATGATAACAAATTTCCTTCAATTACCTTCAATACTATATTACCCGTTAAGTCAGGGTTATTTGTCACTGTTTGAGAGTGTACTCTTAGTGGTGGTTGTGCTCACTTCTCAGAGGTTTAAATAAGATATCTGAGGAAATCCTACTGTGTGTTCAAACATTATAAAGATGTTAAAAACTGAATATGTTACCTTCCATTGTATGAACAAATGAATTTGCTTTACTTTCATACTATCATTCCGTCTATAAAATAGCATGGCTGTACATTCTACCAATTCCTATTCCTGAAAATTTACAGTTTAGAAGAAACAAGGTCAAAAGTTGACTCCTCTACCTCTACCCCTCCCACTCTCCCTTCTTTATACAGTCAGGTAGGCTCAACTGAGAGTTCATTTTCCTATTGATTTGTGAATCATCTCCAGTACTGTGTGATTCCTGGCCCCAGGGTTCCTTCATGATCCTCTGTCATAAAGAGACAATGACCTATTATATCATAAGCTGAGAACCAAAAGGGCATTAGACCTATGTATTTTAATGACGTGGGTTAACATCCTTCTGGCTCTACGTGGACTACATGTTTTGCACATGGCTCCATGATAGAAACTTGGGTCTGGTTTCAGAGTACAGCTGGCTGAAATTAGACTGTGATTACAAATGTCTGAGAATTGACAGGTCTTGCTATTATGTAATGATGGCATTGATGCACTGCACAGAAGAAATGCAGTTTCCCGTGTACTTGGTTAATCCGTCACTTCACCTCCTGTTATCATCATCAGCCTATAAAGTCTATAAGAACATATCTGGAGAGTGCGCTTTAATGCTCTATCAGTCCTCTAAATCCCAAATATGCTCTTTTCCTATTTCGGATGAAGTCATATCCACAGTTAAGACAGAGAATCCTAACCCAGATCATCTCTCATGCTTACTCAACATACACCTTTAATCTTCAAAACAGAGAATAAAGCCTGAAAATACTTCCCAGCAAGATGACATCTTTGCCACAGAATCTCTCACAAATTAACACCTCAATCATGGATTATCCATCAGCATTGTGACGGTAACCCAACTCTTTAAGGATGGCATCAACGGTTTACTCATCCTGTACAAGAACACAGGTGATTGTTAGAGGAGGAACAAATCCCCTAATTCCCAAGATTTGAAATGATCTGTGAAACACAAGATGGGATAATCCCTCGTCTGTCGCAGAGAGCAGCGCTGTGAGCCAATGTCCATCCCCAGCTTCCCTCCAGCTGACGCGTAGTCATGATAATGCAATTTTTCACTTGAAATTTGCCCATGTTAAAAGAACATGAGTTCATGGAGCGTCATGGATGAGGTTTACCAAGACAACGGATGAGAATTATAGTACCCGATGGGTGCCATGGTCTATTTGCCTTACAGTTTCTTTACAACAATCATGATTCACTGTTTAGTCAGAAGTTTCCTTCCCTTTCGATACCTGAAAGCAATGAAAAAACAATTCTTTCTGCACAACCCTGGTAGAAGTGGAAGATAAACTTAAAAAAATATATAAATCCAACAAAACTGATTCCCTTTGGATTTCCTATATTCTATTTCACATAATTCCCTTCTTTATATAAAAAAGAGGCTGTAATTGGTTCTTAGCCTTACAAGAACAAAACATCTATGCTGGGAAAATTTCTAAGAGATATATCATTGCCTAAAAATAAGGTCATTAATTTTTAAAGCATTTCATTGTCCATACTAAGGCTATGCTTGAAATACATAATTGGGTCATACCAAAATGAAATGTTATTACATCAAGATCCTATCTATTAACTTCATTTAAGGTTTTGTGAAGTCAGTTTATAGCTTCAGACAGCTATAAAGATGGTCTTTTCATTGTTTCCATCTTGAATTTTGTCAGAATTATAACGTCCCCCGAGTATCAAGTATGCATCATTTTATGTGTAAAAAAAGAGGAAAAGCTACAGGGCGAATATCTGCATTGCCTCCCCCTAGACATCTTTATGACACTGTTAACAAGTTTGTACAATTCCCAAATGCACCCTCACTTAGGATGTGGTGAAGAGTTATGACAATTGTATGCAGAGATGCCCAGAGCAGAGAGGGTCAAATCTCTCTCTCATTTTTTATGTATTATTTCCAATATGACCTTTCTAAATGGACAAGACAATAATAATAATAATATGTCTTGTTTACCCAGGGTAGCCTCATCAGTATTATATACTGTTCTCCCTGAGGGTCCTGCAATCATATTATTACCCCGGCTTTAGCCGAGCGACCATGATAATGTGCTCAAGCATTCAAGGAATTTCTTCCTACCGGGTACCCATTTACTTCACCTGGGTGGAGTGTGGCAAATGTAGATTAATGTCTTGCCAAAAGACATAAGTGCTGTGGCAGGGAATCGAACCCTGTACCTTGTGATCTGCAGTCCGGTGACTTATCCACTAGACCACACCACCTCTATTGTCTTTTATCTTGCATTTGTCTTGATCTACATTGAGGCTATCATTTTGAGAACAATATCTATAAAGTAACCTCCTATCAAATACTGTTTTAATGAGATTTGTGCCACACGTGATGTCAAGCTCATGATTTGTGAATAATGACAATGGATGTATTTTTGAAGAGCTGTGTGGATACATATCCTGAATTGAATAAAGTTCATAGAATTGAGCATATAAATTTCCGTTTCCAATGTCCCACTCAGGAGCCTCTATGTTCCAATACATCTACATACATATAAAAGAAACGACCACCACCACAATATCTTGAAAGGGGACAGGGGTGGGAAGATTGGCAGGGGCCGGCTGTAATCATAAGCATATGATTGGTTTCTGACCCAAGCTCATGGGCACATGACTTACAAAATATCATGTGGACGTATTACAAATACCTGCCATCTGTTAAATTACTAACCCACCGGTAATTAGGTTTGACAATTGATAACTACATGTCGGAACAATTGAATCACATTTAAACTGAGCTACTAATGAATATTACAAATGGTCGATGTAAATGTCACAAATGAAGTTTTTATAGCCACCGCTACAGACGGGGTTGTGAACTCATACCAGTGACTCAGACATACTAGAACTAGAATCAGGTTAATGTACATGTACCTTCTGAGAAGAGACTGTCCATTATAGCCATATTGCATGTATTTAAGTGTGAAGACTTGATGCATGAATGTTTCAATGGCTGTACTAAAAATACGTAGAGTGCAGGAATGGTTAAACTTTCAAATCCTTTAAAACCAGCATAGTGCTAATATTTTTATTACATGAAGGAAGCAGATTAATAGGATGAATTTTGCTGCGCTTCTAGTAGAAAAAAAAGAGGGAATGATCACAGGCCTTTATTCTTTTTAGGGGGGGGGGGTGGGGTTCGTCTTTACCAAAGTTGTCTTCACCAAAGCTTCTTTTGGGGGGGTGAGACTGGTTTTCAAGAATTCTTTTGAGCGTTTCAAAGCTAGATCACTCACACTCAATAGAATGTGGTATACACATCTAGGTAGTGTGACAGGAATAACACCAGGATTTCATTTCCATGTTTAGAGGATTGAATGAGATTCATCATGAGATCACTTCCAGTCCTGTGTCACTGATACAGATATCACATAGGATTGCCCCGTAATACCTCAGAATCTTCTCAGGCTTATACCTAATACAGGTGATGATCAAATCTTCGACCTATCCATGAAGCTGAGATAACTCTATGCAATGCTGAGACACCAATTTAAAGTAATCCCATGAATCACTTTAGAGCCACTTAAACCTAAGTGAAAGCAGATATACATGGTAGCAGTACTGTGGCTATATACGACCTACTTTCACTACATCATCTGGCTTTCCTCAAGTATGCTTGGGATTAGTTAATCCACCTGTACATCGGAGTAGTGCAGAACAGGTGTCTGCAATACTCATGCCTTATTGAAAGTAATAAGCTATGTTCATACGGTACTTGTGGTTTCGAAACTTTAAGTTAGTGAAGCTTTAAGTTAACAAAACAAAGATTAACGACGACGAAACGACGACGAAACGACGACGCTCGTTGTCTGAGATTACGAGTCGAGTGATCATTTTCATTGCCTTACTGAAATATAACCATGTGACCTAATACATGGATAGTGACCAGCATTAACTCTAATGTAATTTTCCTATTTCTTTTTTCGACAATTAAGATTTTCAATTCACACAATGTAATAATGGTGTCCTTATAGAAGTATTTGCAGTTGTTTGATTTTGCTCTGATTATATTCTGAAAGAATAAACTGACCAGTAATGACCATTAACCTGGTGTACAAACTAAAAGACACATGCACCTTGGGATGAAACCCATAGTAAATGCATGGTAAATTAAACTGCAATTTGCCCCCCTGTGCCTTAGATCGCATACCTTGTCCAGCATTTGACGACATTCTCCCTGATACAGGCAAAGCTGAGAGGCCGACCAATCACACTGCAGAGCTGCTTGTTGCTGTCGGCATACGATGTCGTCAGAGGTGATACGTAGATGGGATACCCTATGGGTTGGTCACATGAAGAGTTGATCATGTTCCGCAAAGCCTGCTTTGCGTTCTGGATGCTGCCGCGCTCGGGGTTGCGATTGCGCAAGAAGACCAGCTCCTGCTGCTGCCCTGCCCACAAGCCACGGACACACTCTCGATTGACCTGCAAGCAGAAAGAAAATGGATAAGTTATTCTACCTCCTCAAAATAAACGTCCATGATTCATTAACTACAACAAGTCTTGTTCTTTGATGACCAACCTAAATGGACTGGAATATGTCATTCTTTTATTGTCTTTTGATAAACTTAATGAACTTAACGAAATGAACTCATTTTAAACTTTCTTGTAAATCCACAGACGATACTGGTATTCTACTTTCAATTCGCCCATTGCTCAGATATCTACCAAACAAATCCCAGTATTTTTGAGAGCAGTAACAAATTAGCAGTTGGAAATTGGATAGATAACTTTTAAGCCATTATCACCAAATCTAGCTTTCAAGAAATTAAATCAATTATCAATCTGCAAAATATAGCTATTCAAACAAAGTGGGAAACCTGAAGTTTAATGTGATAATGCTAGCTTCCTACAGGTATTATCATAATTCATCCAGTGTAGATACAGTGAAATTTATTCAATATTCTTAAGATCAGACAAAGGAAATTGTTTTAATTAAGCATTATAGAGAAAATAATGATTCAAACAAACATTCTGAAAAAATTATCAATTATCAAGGGTTAAAAAAAAGACCTCTATGTTTTTGTTATTTGAAAGCAAACTATTATGTAAGACAAAGAGTTACAAATATATGTGATTTCTTTATTTGTATCAACGTTCAACCTCTGACCCACTTTTTACATTTGGAGCAGGATCATGGAAATCATGGAAGGGACAATTACAACAAATAAACACTCAAAAAGCTAAATTTATATTATGTCTGAATAAATTAGCTTAAAATCTTATTTCGATCCATACAATGTGGAAGTTCATTCCCCTTCAACTTGTTCCCCAGAGCTGTAATTTCTTCCTGGACCTTCAAAGTTTATTAATCTCAATTTCCCAACTTGCTCAAGATCTCTCGTATAAAGATTTTTCTTCACCTTGGCTTGTTACAGTCAATCAAAACTTCCTGCCTCTTGCCCTCGGATCAATGTACTCCCCTCTTTATTCTTTTTCTTTCTCACCCTTTTATCACCAAAATCCGAGTTGAAAGCCGACAAACCATTAAATACATATTGACAAGGAAATCAACAGAATTGAACAGTTAAATGAAACATTTATGTGAAATGAGGAAAAGTCAGAATATGTAATGATATGATCAACCACACTATTAACACCACCTGAATACATGAACATTACTCATTATAATCACTTCCCTCCCCAAGCTTTCTAAACCTCAGAAATTAATTTGTCTGATTTCTTTTATGCTAGTGCATGACTAACAAAATCTAATTCTGAATTACTGAAAATTATTTCTGCTGATGTGAACTATGTTTTCTAATCATTATGCCATTTGCCAATATATTTTGAAAAAAGTGTGTAAATACTGAAGTATTGTGCATTAAAAAAGGTAGGTCTATTGTCTCAAACTTGTTATAAAAGAAGAACATAGCACTGGTGGGAACCTCTGCATAATTTTCATAAAATCAATGTTTTATATGTTCTTCTCCTTAATTTATGGATGTCAAGGACTTTGCTAAATTCTAAGTGATCCAGACTGTAGCCTTTATGATTAAGTGCTTGGACAAACTCTCCAGAAAACAAGCTAAACAGTATCATTTTTAATGCCAAATATTAGATCATTGTTTAAAAATAATTATTCTAAAATCATGAAATGAGTCTCTCCTTGACTTTTATGATGTGATAGCATAAACAAGCTTAATGACTCCATCTTTGTAATCTAACGAGTTAAGAAAAACTAACTGTAAAATGATTTTTTATTTAGGGTAGTTTGAAAAGAGTGGACAAGTTTTTCAAAATTGACAATAGGAAATTATGAATAATGGAAGAATATCAAAAACTTCACTCTGAAACACTCATCAACATGAAGACATTATCCTTGTGTAGTGATAAGCACCTGTTTTGAGCTGAAAAGCATGAATATGAGTCATTACATCATCGTCATGTGCCCCCCTGTATGAAGCAGCATTATTGAGAGACATGATCCATCCTTCAAACCTATTATCATAAATCTTCCTCAGTCTTAAAGAAGACATGTCTCGACTTGGGATAAGTGCAAGGGCAGGAGATAGCACGCATTATTTCTTTGATGGAGATTAAACCCGAGCAATTTACTTTTAAAAATGTAAATATTGATCAGCATCCCCCCTTATCTCTCATGGAATTGGATAGCCAGGAGGCATGCTCTTTTTTGTCTCAAATATGGTCATCCAAAAGAAAACAAATAACAATAATCGTTTTCATATTATCCAGGCACATTCTGAATACCCATACTCTACTCAGCGACATCGCTGATAAAGATTACAAATGAATCTAAGATTTTTGCAACAAACAACTAGGAATGCGTGTCTTCCTTTTCCAAAATTTTTTTGAGTCTTCCTTTTCTTGTCTTGATGTTGATAATTTACCCACTTCATCCAATTTTATAGAAAAGTAAACTTGAAAGAAGCAAGATCATTAGTCAATAATTTATTTAAAACAGAAATGCCTAAACTATCCACCCCAACTCAAGACAAAATCAAGTCAATGAAAACAAGTCCTGTATGAAGGCATTCCGGATCCCCTGTGGCTTACAGCTAATTGCTAATTACCTGATGACGGATAGATGCTGTGATTAGAACAATCATCATTACTCCCCTGTGAAATGTGTTATTTCTGAGACAAAGTGATACCCCTGTCACACTGTCAAGACCAACACCATTAATCAGGGCCCTGTTTCATAAAACTTATCATCAATGACAAGTTGCAATAACAGTTATAAGCTACTGAAATCCTTGCATCTGACTGGCTGAGAGCAAATTTGTCGGTAAAAATCACTGACAAGACACTTGATGAAACGCCCCCCTGGGCTCTTGCTTAACTTTATATTTGGTTTGCCAGTTGACTATTACTTATGATTATACCCCAATCAAACCAAGGAGAGCTACACCAGACCGGCAAATGACCAAAAAAAAAAAAAAAATACATTCCCAGAATGGCCAATTATCTGTTGGTCTGGAATCGGTTTGGAAGTGGAACTGAGGTATTACATATAGGTTGCCAAATTCAACTTTTTGGTGGTCATACACATTGAACTGCACAAAATTAACATGAAACAATAAAAAATAGTGAAAAATTTTATATCTGCCACATGGGCAACAAAGGCAGGACTTTCATATTGGCCAGGTGGATTTTAGGCGGCCAATGGCACCAGGCTAGTTGCAAATTTTGAGGCCCTGAGTCCATACCAACATAACAACCGGACACAAACTTATATTACCCTTTATATACATACAGTTGGTCTGAAGTCGATGTGGCGGTGTGTGTGACTGGGTTACGAGTGTCATGAATGGACAACGTACAACTAGGGTAACAAGGATGAAGAGGGGAAAACGATAAGTTGTTCACAACTTCATTCCAATTCCTCTGAGTCAGTTGAGGTGCAGATTTTGTATTACTTTATGTTGCGAGGAAGAAAAGGACTAAAAGATATGGTATCGCGAGCTATTTTGGGAGAGCAGAGAGGTGGTAAAGAACCTTGGCATAATGATTCATTCTAGAGTAATGCCTGACAAGGTGACAACAACAATAGTCAGGTTCACACGAAGGAAGACTTTAAACTTTCGCTTGTAGTTTCAAATCTTTAGGTAATCTTGTAGTTTCAGACCGTATGAACGGACTCGTAGTTCCAAAACTTAAGTTTACTTGTAGTTCCAGAACCACAAACGAGCTTGTGGTTAACGCCGAAACCACCAGCAGCGGGGTTCCTCCTCGCAGTTACGGACCATGCGAACAGAATAAACTTTAACAATCTCGTTGTTAACGATGACCTCTCTGCTCATGTTAAATTACTAACGCTCGACTCGTAGTCTCAGAACAATGAGCGTCGTTGTTTCGGGCCCGTGTGAACCCTCGTCATTGTTAGTGAGCCGTTGTTTAGCTAGCTTAAAGTTTCAAAACCACAAGTCCTGTATGAATGTAGCTATTGATAGAGGCTCCCCAGCTTAGACTATATACGTAACAGGGTTGTGGAAAAATGATAATTTTTGGACTGTTTAAAGATAAAGTTGAGTTCTGGTCGTTCAATTACACTGTGAAAGAAAATGTCTGGAAGCAATTGGGAAAGGTTGATCATGTCTACATAAGAATTTGTGTATACTGAGGTTTTGGGATCATCAAAATGATAAGAAATCAACCCAATCTCACTGAAAAGCACATGCAATGCTCACAGAAATGGGTATATGGGACTGTACACACATGTGGCACGAATGTTCGGCCGGAACACTTCAGATATTTCTCATCATATTTTGATTATGAGGGCATTTGAAGAGCAATCAATTTCACGGGATATTTCTAATATGATGTTCGTCCAGCCTGACATAAAAGGAATGAGAAAGCTCACAAATTATTTTTCACTTTTCATGGAACTCAACCTTCTCTGTAAGTGCACATCGTCTGTTTGGAGTCAGTAGGGCATTAACTTATAATTTTGTACTGAGTTAACACCCTTCTGGCTCTAAACAGACGATATTATGTCAGCAGCAATCTGATTTTACAAACTCTTCATATTACCTTATTCTGATAACATTAAAACTATTATGCACTTGTCCATTATTGATCAGATTTCTATCACTTTGTTTGCATTTAATTGAATTACATACATCTACCTACAACATTGTAACAATCAATTATAGATGATACCATTACCATACTGTCAGGCTGGCTACCAACATCTATATATTTATACATGACCAACAAAAAATGTTCAGACCAATATCTAAGCCTTTCATAGGTTGAATGACAAGGTGACAATAATATTGAACATTTTGAATGTAAATGAATTTCTTAATGCCATCCATATTGATAATCTGTCTCATGGTATTATTACCTCATATCATTTGATGAGAGAATAGGAATCATCATATAACAGAGATTTCCCTGTAAGTGACAGCAATATCCTTCCTGCTTGACAGTGTCCTAGATAGACCTTACCACGCACTTCCCTTGACTAACATTTATAGAACGCTATGAGAAGATACTTGGTGATGTTTACTAACTTGATAATTTACCTGAATTTCCTGACCAAGATACTATGCCTCCTGCCTCATTTCCAATAAGAATAAAATTGTGCCTATTTTGTTTTATGATGTGAAGGGATTTCCCTTCTATAGGATACTTTTCAAGAACAGGAATAGGGGAAATTCAATGACAAGGTTTTCCTACAGCTAACTGCATTATAGTCTAGCTTTTGATTCAAGTTGACAAGTTAGGATATGTTCCATAAGTGAGCATATACGCTATATCCAATTAACACCACTTCTCATTATAACTGACATCCATGCAGATAAATATCTGTACTTGAATGTCATTGACTGATGTGTCCTTTGTGCTAGCTTGCTCTTTCAAGATTAATGAGAGGAAAAATCTCTTCAATAAGCTACTTAAAGACATCTTCAAAACTTTAAGAAATTTAATTATGTTTAATTATTCCTCTTTATGGTCTGACTACATCCTCAAGTTTGCACCATTGTCTTTTACTTGTTCATGTTGCTTATCAGATTTTTCTTTCTTTTAATATTTCTTTAAGTCACTGTATCTACTGTACACACATTTTTAGTACAGTTTCTGCTCAAAGTTGTCATCTGTTTTCTACAGAACTTTTTCGTTGTCATTATGCATAAATGAAGTATAGAGTTAAGTAAGAATTTGTGACCTATGCATATGTTTGACAAAATGTATTTAACTATGTCACTATAAAGCAGCAATATATTAGACAGGGATCCCTCCCCCCCCCCCAACTCTCTCTCTTAATTCCACGATACACTTCTGAAAGTTCACAAATTACATGAAATTCATGTCAATCATCCTAGAACACATGGAAGGGAGAAAAAGCTGCATTTGTTTTGGCAAGTTCTGTGTAATAAATCTTATCAATGAATTATGTGGACTGAAGTGAAAATCTAATTAACACTCCATCTTTGAAGACTTTAGACAGGGGATGGCGCTTTCACTTCCGTACTCATTACCACATGAAGGAAACAGGCCTTGGCCCACGAGGAGTGATACTTAACAGAAACCCTAAAACAACATTTATTTCATGTATGAGGGCATGGGAGGCATCAATCCAGGGACTGGGCAGCATTAAACCATTGATTTGGTGGACTAAGACAACTAAATTTCAGCCAAGTAGATTTGAATGATGATGATATACAATTTACATCTGCTCAATTGGGGTACAGAGCAGAGTTAAGTTGTTTCCAAAAGTTGCTGAGAAGTACCGATGTGTATCAAAACTCAGAAGATTGGTAATGGATTTTAACGCCTTGCCTTGTAATTTTGGGCATGGATGAGAGATGTACTTCAAGGGAGCGTTTCATCAAGTGTTTTGTCAGTGATTTTTACCGACAAATTTGCTTTCAGCCAATCAGATGCAAGGATTTCAGTAGCTTATAACAGTTGTCGGTAAAAATCACTGACAAAACACTTGATGAAACACTCCCCAAATGTCTTATTTGAATAATTGTGTTGTTAATCAAACTTGTATACATTCTACTGATTAACTAATGAATGTATTCAGCAAGATGTTTATATGTTATTACATTGCATGTTATATCTGGACTATGTAGTTTATATTAGAAACACCTTTATCATGTATCATTTGAGAGTTGGATTTTCTTTGTCATAATAGGGTTTACCTTTTTGCTAATCTCACCTTTATGACTCTGAAACTGAGGTACTTTCTGTTGAGCATGATGATCTTGTAGTCATCTGTTCCCTCATCCAAAACATGCCTGCAGAATGAAAACAAACAGAGAGAAGCAAATATTTAAATATATGTTAGATTTATATCATATATAAAACTTATACTGTCAAAAGTATATCTATGGTATCTTTAATTGTCATATCATTGATTTGAACTATTATCCTTTATCCTTTTCATATTATCTATAAAGTACTGTAAAATAAAGATGAAATTGAGGAGTCTGAACATACATATCAGAGGAAGAAATTTTGCTCTTTTGTACCTTTCTTCATGTTTCTTTATGCTTAAAGAAAATCACCCCATTTATAGTCATTTGGAACTTCCTGACAATGGCTTAACTTTGATCCTTGTTCATTTCCCTCTGCTACAGTTGGTTTGAAATAAGGTGAGTGGCCAAAGAAACTTTGTTTCTCTCTCTCTCTCTGTCTTTCCTGTTTGTTCCTGTGCACCTATTTGGAGTTGATATGCAGGGATGCCACTTTAGAATTGATAAAAAGGTAGGAAAAATCATCTAGAATGGGCCCTTGTGTACATAAAAAGTGCTTTTTCTATGGCTAAAAATATGTTGAAAAAGTAGGATATGAAAACTACATTTTCTTACTACATGTACTTTACCCCTGCAACAGAAGTAGTCAATTTTGAAACCCTGAAATATGGATCTTATTTTGTGTCTGCAATATTGGTTGTATGACGTTGGTTTTATATATGAAATACATGTACTTATAGCAATAGGAGTGGTGTAAATTGGGCCCTACTGTGTTGAACAGGTATGCAGACAATATTTCTGAAGCTTTCATGTGCCTGCCGTTTTGCATGGACATAATACAGGCATGAGACAGGGGGAAAAGTTTTAAAAAACACAACACCCCTCCAAAACCCCCCCCCCCCAAAAAAAAAAAAACCAAACAACAACAAACAAACAAACAACAACAAACACAATAACAACAACAAACAACTAGTAAGAGCCACAGCGGTTTCTAGGGTGGAATGCCCGGGCAGAGGTAGAGGGGGCAAAATAGAGCGATGCCTGAAATACTTCTTTCCCTCAAAGTGTTTATTCACAAGTACCCCCCCTCTCATATTTTGTCTGTTTATAAATACATGTAGAAATTCAAAGTTGCCAAAACTTGTCAATCTGATGATAAATCTATAAAATGGCAGAGTAATTATGCTCCCCAAATGAGCCTTATTATCTGAAGCTTTATTCATATCTACATGTACTTATTCCTTCACTACTACATCTAAACATTGCCTTTTAATTTACGTCATCTTTTAATTTACATCACCTTTACAGCTATCAATGTCTGCCCCCATTCCCCAATCTTCTTCTTCTTCTCTCTCTCTCTCTCTCTTCCTCTCTCTATTTCTCCTTTTTTCCTTTTTGTAACATTTAAACCACTCCAGTTATAGAACAAAAGATGTAATTGACTCCAATATCCATCTGTCAAGGACAATTACTTTTCCACTTTGACAATGGATATATTCCCTCCAGCCATCTTGCATTAGATTGCACTCTCTCCTCCATTTCCTCTTACCCCAGTTTCCGTCTCACCTGGATCTAGTTCTAGCTTCAGGGCAACTTATGGAACTGGACTATGACAATGACTGGTAAAATCATGCCTCGCACTCTCTAAAACAATTCCATGACCGCTAACATTTAAAAGAAATCATCACCACTGCCATCCTCCAGCCCCATCAATCTAATATCTTCATACTTTAATCTATTTTCTTGTAACTGAAATGAAAAATGGAGGAAAAGTGCTTTTATATCAGAAATATATCATGACACAGATTTCCAGAACGTCTATGATTTCTTTTTCTGCGTATCCGGTGACCTGGATTCGGCTACTACCTGGGGGCAGGGTCATGTAACTGGACTGTGACGTTGACTGAAATTTGTCTGGGCTAGCGCTGTAAATCACCTTTTTCTCTTTCTCTATTTCTCCGTCTCTTTAACGCGACCATCCTATTAGGAAAATACTTGCATGTAGGAGAAAAAAATGCCACCTAAAACGATTAAATAAATCTTCTTCTTCAACAGATTTTAACTTTATGTTGAATGCTGCTATCTAAAAAAATAAAAAATTAACATCTGCATAATTACAGATTTCTACTTTTCATTATATGTTTACAATATGATTTTATGTATGCATGACTAGTGTCTATAACTAACAAACTAAATACTTAGTATACTTGCAAACCATATGATTAAATGTAGGACCATTCTTACTTTATATTGGGGTTGGAATTGGGGGGAGTGATATTGTGAAGTGACCTTGCTTTGAATATGATCTTAATACAAAAAGACATTCATTACAACATTCATGTGTACCCAGCTGATGAGTAAGAGAGCCCTCTGGTAAAATCAAGGAAGTATGTCTATGACCTTGCAGACATCTTTGGATTTTTAAGAAAATAGTTCAAATGATCTTGTGCACAACATTTAACAGCTTCTACTTCCCCTGCCCCTAGCAGCGCACACCTCACACATGCCCTCAAGGCTCTTTCGTCTACATCTGAACTTCATCATTCCAAGGAGTTTCTGGAGAAAGTATCTAATCTCAAAATAGATACGCTACTTTTCATTTGTTTGGCAACATGCCTGTGTCACAAGAGTCCACAATACTGTGATCGAACGCAAGAAAGTAATTCTTTATTCTTTTGTATGCTTTGGCACATTAATGCTTTTGGTTCATCAATGGCTGACAAGCATTACTCCAAGGATAGGGATGTGAAAAAGCATCTAGGGAGACAACATAGTGCATGGCAACCACAGAATGAGAACAGAGACATGGAGAGGGATTCGCTACTTTGAAAATTATTGCAAGATGGTGTCTTTGAAGACTTCCTCTTTAGAATATGGTTGGTGGAATGATGAAAACGACAGATGTACCTCCTAGATATAAATCAATTTTCCTCACCTTATTTTTGAGATAAGGCTGATATGATCTGTCATTTTCCCAACTGAATGCACATGAAAATAAAATGAACCTGTACTGTTGGACAATATTTGATATGCTGCATGTATATGAGAGTGTAACATGCTTAATGTTACTACTGAGTATAGGCATTAATACTGAGTATGGAAGTGATTAGATATACCGGTAATAATAATAATCAATACATGAATGTATGAATAGGCCCACAGTAAATACGGTACTGAAAGTAATTTCTTACTAATAAGGGCTAGGGACATTTGTCCAATAACAATAACGACACCTGACCAATAAAATAAGTAAGGTTCTGTCACTCAAGCACGACGGAAACTGCCCACATGATTCTTCTGAACTAACATCACCTGGAAAGAGCAACAATGATTACCTCTCAGAAAAATATAATTGGTGAGATCTAATCTGTCCTGAAAAAAAATTGGTGGCCGAGCGATTCCACCGAGACGAAAATATCAGAGAGGGTGGCTCATTACCATACATGTATATCGGAGAAGTCGGACCTACCACAAAGACTTCCTATTCATTTTCCACATGAACAACGCTTGAGCAATTTGGCAATGATTTATAGTTATAACAATCGTTATCGTTATCAGACAAATGTGAGCAGCCTGTAATGCACTGTCCACAGAGATCCAAGCTATACTGATCACGCAGTTTACATACAAACTGTAAAGAGATTGAGGATATTACAAAAGGAGACAGAACTTTTTTCTAAGTACCTTTCCCCACTTTGAATTCAAAGGTTTCATAATCAAGGAGGTAAACCAAACAGCCATATCTTTATAAAAGACAACACACCTGAGTCCGATGAGACAATGCTCACAAAAACTATCAAAAGGAGTGCATTTTTTTAATGTTTCCAATTCCCCCACACAAACACTTGTGGACTAAACACTTGCAGCTCTATCTCATCAAATGATTACTAATCTCCACATAAGTCTGCCATCTGGATGCGAGAAATCAGCTACTGTTTACAGCAGTTTCCATGCAACACGTAAAACCAATTGGCCGTGTCCCGAGGGATTTAACGAAACCGGTTGCGGTATAAATGCCTGAATTTCCTCTTCGTTACGCTCGCTTGCCACTGACCGGGTTTCGTTATCAAGAAGAAGATAGAAATGTGCAGGATCTGATCTGTCAGCCAGTCCGTCTTGCATTGCATAAGCTCAACCACATATGAATCCTATCAGACCTATTGCTCCAGGACTTACAAGTATTATTTCTCATATTTAAAATGCTAAGTAATTGTTTAAAAAGTAATAGTTGGTGAAATGGAATGATATATGAGATGCACTGTAAAGATCAAAATGTCAAAAAGCATTCTAGAAATAGGCTTTTCATTCTGATTTTATTTTTTGTTAGTTCTCAATGAACAAATCCTCTGTTTCATTACTTCAGAAGATTCAATTGGTATTTATCTCTTTAATAAATCATTGAATTTTATAAGAAATATTGCAACCAGGATAAAAGGTTGATTTATCATATAGAGGGAAAATCAATGTAAACATCAATAATGCTTGTATATTCAATAGTTTTTCTTTGTTTCATCTGTTTATATAACATGCAGTTAGAGCATTTCAAGGAAGGACAAGAAAATTCACGCATTCAATAAAACTCCTTCCGTCATTCAAACTGGCTACTTTTAAAGTGACTAAAACTTGGACACACATCATTTGAATTGATTACAATCTCAAAGGATGGAAAGTGATATGCCAAAAGTATCATAAAAAAAAACCATGTCCAACAGATCTACAGATTTTGAGAGAAGTTGAGAAATGCTGCAATATGAAATATTAAACAAACACTATAAATTGGAATATGATTCTCATAAGTGTGATGCTAACCTAGATAGTGTGCAAAAAATTTGCCAAGAAACGTATGTTAAGAGGTGAACCTTGCAATTAAAGTAGAGCACAGAGCGACTTAAGTTAACACATTTTTGTGGTGACAGGGAGAATTAGCTCATGAGTGAGGTGCAATGTTGTGTCACACGGTAGCAAGAGATCGGCAAGATATCTAGCGTGAGTCATTCTGATGGTGGATGGGCAAGGCAGCCTTGTCTTAGAAGCCTGCAAAAGAGCCAATATATTATCATTGACGTGTTCATACTGGCCCGAATTCACAAAGGAGGTTTAAATCATGGTTAAGGTTTAAACCTCCGTAAGCATACTAAAATAAGTGCACAATGCCTGTGTGCGCGCTCAAAGAAAATATATGATTGGATCAGATCCGTGTACATGTACGCTTAAAAACCCAAGATGGGGTTTAAACCATGGTTTTTAAAACCAAACCTCCTTTGTGAATTCTGGCCATTGAGTTTAAAAATATATCAGGATTTTAAAGGAATTAATACCAATTTTTTACCTAGATGCATATTACTGATATTGGTTTTGTTCTAATATGTAATTTTACACAAAATGTTTAACAAATTCTGAAAAGGATTTAAAGTCATACTTGAAGACAATTCAAAATTTCTGTCACATTTTTATAAAAGTGAAGGTACGATACATTAAGAAAATTAAGAAAATATTGAATGTCATCAAATGCCTTTTTTTTCTCCATTTCACATTTTCAAAGTTTGATTCTACCTTCATTCCTTTTGAGAATCAAGGAAAGCCTACATATTACACTATCTTACATGTACCTATGTCCAATACTCTTACCTAAACTTGATAGTACCTTTAAGATAGCTAGGAACCTTAGTCACATGCATGACATCCACAGTCTTACCATGGTGCAGTAGCAAGCACTATATACAAACATTCAATACCAAGGCAACCGTCAGTGAAGCCAGAACTAAGTCACAATCCCTGGTGGAATGTGGTTGGTATGACCATGCAGACTTTAAAGTTGCACTACACATAAAATCAAGGTGACACCCCAGGCCCTTATTGGCCTGCAACAGACTGTGAATGACAGTATTGAATGTCTTACATGTCCAACATCAAGTTGGCAAAATAAACACTGGCAGTTTCTCTTATAAGTGATAAAGACAGGGCTGTGACTCGAAACCTGATTATTTTTTTTTGCAAACATCATGACAACAAATAAAACTGCCAAAACAAATCTTTGAGTGAGAGTTGTACTAGCAACAACCCCATCCTCCTGCAAAGTAGATCTGAGATAGGGGCTCTGTTGAATAAAGCTCAGAAATTGCACAATGAATATCATTTTGAAGTGTTTGACTTGTGCCATCAAAGAAATAGGGTAGAATGACTATTCAGAAGAAATGTTGACTACTGCAACTTATCCAACATGTAATTTATGGACAAACCAATATACCTTGCTCAACCTGGGTAATATTAATGGTGAAAAAGCTTTCTTTTTGTTAAATTCTACAAACTGGAACATCAGAACAACCTGTAATTTGTAAAATATAGAATGATTTTAGCCACAGATACATGCACCAGAGAAAATAAAAGAAAAGAAGATGATCATCAATGAAGACAGATACTTTCCAGGTTTGGAAGCAATTGGATTTGGTTCAATGACATACCAGTTTCAGTGCGTGATTTGCTGAATGATTCAATACCAATAACAAAAGCAAAACTAGCTTTCACTCAGTAAGGAAAAAAACCCACACAAAACCTCTCCAAAATGTTGGCAAACACAGCAATACACCATCAAAACCATTGCCAAAGAAACAAAACATTTCCATGGTAACTGTGACTCCTGTGGTCTGCACCTGTATGCTGAACTATTACAGGCTGGAGGGAGAAAGACAAACCACAGAAATGCAGATTTTTATCTCCAATGAGTACTTACTCTTTACCGAGATTAATTTTAGCAATGTGCAGATTGACATCTATAAACCCTGGATATGTCTGGGGTTATTCATACTTATCTACTAATGAGCAATATTGCCCTAAAGCTACGTCTGTAAAATTTCTGGCATGACTGAACATTTTCTGCATACATGTATTAGACATGTAATTAGTTGTTTTTCCTTCAGTTGAAGTGAGGCAGAAAAGAATGCAAGTAGTTTTAATGGTAAGCATACATGTATGTGAGGGCGGGTGAAGAAGTAAAGCAAAAGTTTGTTTTGATCTAATAATACATTTTTCTGTGTTTCATATGAACAAGCCTTCAAAAAACACTGTTCAGAGCATAAACTATGTTCATCAGCAACTAAGCTGAGCAAAGCAGGTCATTGGGCGTGAAGGGAGAAAAAAAACGCAAAGCAGATCCCATCATTCTGATGATTTCCTCATGTTGATATTCGTAGGTATATTCGTAGGAACTTTGAATCTTGAATAAACAATTTCAATTGCCTTTTCATCATCTTAGCTTTTATCACATAGGCTTAAATGTAGCTGAGACATGTTTGGACTTTACATGTAGGTTGTACATTGTTCATCTCCTAAACCTACAAAGCGCCTCTTCAACCAGGCAGGAACTTTAAATGATTTTGAAAGGATTAAAAATTAAATAAACATGCCTCTATTCAAATTTATGGATGATGTCAGTTTGAACTTCAAGATGGAAGTCATCAGATGAATCACATTGCTTCCGTAGAAACATATTCACCTATGGGAATGTTAGAGGGGGCACTATTCCTGCCATTTCTTTTTCTGCTTTCATGGAAACAAAACTGCCTTCATTGCAATCCTACAGATATCAATACTTGTGCCACAATTTTTAGTAGAGTCACTAGTATGTGTAATTGGGTTCTTAAAGACATGAATCAATCAGATTTAATTATTTACCTCCAGGGACCAACATTTAACATCACCATCCGACAGACACAAAACTCAAGATTGAACCCTGGAGTACTGTATAGGAAAACCAGAGTCAACTACAAGACCAACCACGGGACCAACTCACTGAGAGATCAAACATTTGTTTTCAATAAAAATAATTGAGAATGAAGACCTGGAACAAAGGGAAAAGAAGCAAAGGACTTTAAAATCTCATTTGCAATGATTCAGAGGGGTGGAGAAAAGAGTAGCTACAAACAACAATGGTCCTACGCATACCCACTTATCTGTGCGGTTTCCTAGCAGCCTACTAAACTGAACAAGGCTTAATAAAAGAGAACCATGGATCCCACTCTCCTTCTTATAGTTGCTACAGTCAGTCTTGACCTCCGCACAGAGGTCATCCAGATGAGTCATGTCACTCCCAAGGAGATTGGCTCATGTGTATGAATGTTCCACATGGCCTTGAGAGAGAGACAACATCAGCTATCAATCACAGGAATGCATGCTAGTGATGACAATCCCTTGCTCCTGTCAGTCATCCAAGACAATCATACGTTGTTCACACTCATCGAAGGTTATAGTCCTTTCCTGAACTGGGTGATCAATGATCTAATTCACCTCTTATGTATTCTCACGTCTCCAATGACAGAATCCACCTTATCCACCATATTCAAAGGCTAACATCAAAGTTTTAGTTCAAGGGTACAAGTTTTTAATTGTGGCTTTTCAAGTATGCAGAAACAAAATTCAAACAGATTCTTGAAGATAATCTGCAATTTTCTGAATTTGAAGTCTGACCGAAGTCTCACAATTTTTTGTTAGGTTATCACTCACTTGGGATTCAGCTTTCAGAGATTCCAATCTCTTCAATATATGCAATTTAAGAATTTATGGGGGCTTATTCTTACAATTTTCTTGAAGTTTACATTATCTAACAGTTTTAAAAGACAAGATGATTTTAAAAGAAAGGGACCACCATGCATTATGGCAAGGTTAATTGCCCTGAACTGCCTCTTGAACATATTTCATCATCACCTAGGCCTTATTCTCTAAAACAATTTCCAACCTGCTGACAAATTCTTCTTCTATCAGGTAAGCATAATTATCAATGTGAACATACTAGCCTACAGCCTTTTCCTCACATCATTTCCATTGTTAACATTGGTCTAGACACTTTTAATCACAACCATGAGACTCCTAAAAAAAAACTCCAATTCATCATGGTGGAAAAAAAATCCTTCTTCAGGATGCTGTTGAATCGCTCCACTCTAGGCGTGCCAACAATTATTCCATGAATTTTGGGAGCATTAGCAAACCTTCCTGAGAACTCGAATACAGGAAAAAGTATGTCACAGACGGAGATGAAACCTGACACCCCGATCACCTGTTTCACGTTGCTAGTGACAGAATTCTAGAAGGGGGCTATCCTGCCAGACTGGAGGAGAAAAAGTCCTGTAGAAACATTTGGGTTATTGAACTTTTTTGGAGAAAAAAACAGAGACAAAATTGATTTTTATTTGTCTAGAGGAGGTGCAGAAAAGACATCTAATCAGACATTCTAATTCATCATGAATAAGCAGAAGTACGGAACAGGGATATCTGTTTTATGATCATGGGATTTTTTAATATCCAGCCAAGTCTTCTGGAAACCTAACTTAAAACCAATGACATTCCAAATGCAAGGTAGTGACTTGATCAACTCTTTATATTTTTATATGAAATTAATTTTTATGATACTAAAGACACCTTGCATACTAATGCTGTGTGCATCGAAGACGTATCCCCATGATTTTCACACAAATAAAGTAAAGTTACTGCTAATCATTAAATACATTGTGTATTTTCCCTGTGAAAATATGTATTGAAATAGAAAGCTAACTGTAATAAGAAGAGAAGGCTGTAGCCTGTAGAGAGCCAACTGCACTGAGGTATTAAAGAAGGTGTAGAGTGTAAAGCCACCGTCTTCCCTTTGACGCTTAAGGCTGTTTCACTAACCCACATCTAACATCCAGACAGCTCTAGGGTTGGATCCAACCCACTCCTTCAAGGCTATCTCCTAAACCTTCACTTTACAAGAAACTTTTACAGGTAATGGCTGGATTATCTCCCCCTAATCTGACCCAGTTGAACTGACCAGACTCAATACACTCTCAAATGGAGCATAAGATTCAATTTGATAACCCACATCTAGGGTTTTCCTCAGACTAAAACAGACTTCTGCCATTCAAAGATATGAAAGATATTTACCCACACCTTACCAATTCCAATCTCTTTATAGATTACATTAATTTATTATCCATTGAGTTTAATGTCTGATTTCTACTTCTACAGCAAGGCAAAACCATGATTCCTCAAATAGTTCATTCATACATTTTGGGGGTTTCTCAAAAGAATCTGAAAAGTCTGTACATTATAGATACCAATGGATTATGTACAGGAAATATCAGAGTACTGCTCTACTTTACCTTTATGAATTCTGAAAACTGATGTCACAATAATGCTATCTTTTAACAAGAAAATGACTATTATCATTCTTCCTTTTCCATATAGAGATGTCATGTTCGATCTTTATTTAAATGCGAACTATTCCCATTACAGTTAATAATTTTGCGAGAAAAGTAAGGATCTTGGCGTTAAGGATATACCTATTTTCAGAAGAATGGTACAGCAAATGAGCAAATAAGTGCATCAATTGTCTTTCCATCAATCGACACGTGCAGTGAAGAAAGAATCATAGCTATATTTGGGAAAAGTGAATCTTGCAATCCCACTTATCCTATCAAGAACTTATAACTTCAATTTGTATCATAAGAGCTTTAAAGTGAAATATGAATAAAGATAATCTCTCCTTCCTACTTCTACATGTTACTCATATTGTCTCTTTACTTACATCACTGCATGTCTGTCTTTCTTTATCTGTTTGTCTCTCTGGCTTTCTTTGTGTGCCAACCCCCATCCCCCTTTTATATATCTCACTTAGGGAAATGAAATTACTTAATTGACTCTTCTGTTTTAGTTGACACCTAGCTTAAAGTTCAACCCAGTATCTCCCTAGATGATTCATGCATTATCAATAACCTTACCTGCATATTAGTCATTAAAAGAAGGCACAACACATACATGTAGGAGAGGAGGAACTTCCACATCATTAGAAGGTTTGGATGGGATAATTAAATTCATTTTGATAATAGTATTTCCTTCTTATCTCTATTTTCAGCATGGCGAGCTGTATGCAAGATGTAGTAGAATGCCGATACAGAAATATCTCAGATGAAAGTGCTTATAATATTACGTCATTATTTGTAGACATATGACCCTTAAAAGTTCAAAATTTGTTTCAATAGCTCACAGGATGCATTGAATGCATCCTGTGAGCTTTAAATGTATGTATATGCAATGTTGCTTAAAATAGATACTGGACAATAAAGAACAAAGAGATGACTCCATCAGAACAGTATTGAAATCAGATTTACAAGCACAACAAATTATATGTTCACAAGTGCATTTGTAACTGAAAAGGGTACATGTCCATGAAAACAAATGTCCCTTCTACAAGTAATGTACATGTAAATGTAACTTCATTTTAATCATTCAACTGATGGTCTGTAAGGTACCTAATGCATAATCTGGGAGTAGTATAGTTCATAATTCAGTGGCTTAACAATGGGTTCCTTCAGTGTCTGTTTTACAAACTGCTAACAAAGGCACTAATGACAGATGAATCTACATGCGTGGTAACCCCACCCTTGTAATTTAACAACCCAATCCTAATGATACAAACAACTGGCATGGCAGTGACTGACAATGATTGCTCTATATATCAGTAATCTCCTGGTCAACTCTAGGTCTATTGTCTAGATGAGCTGAAAGTAATTTGGAGTTTTACTAAAGGATCTGCATTTTGAGAGAAAATGGCTTTAAACAGTCATTCTGAATTGTCTATTATGCAGTTGCAAGATTAGAGGAAACTACTGAAAAGTTGCTGAAAACCACTTTTAAGGACCTAAACACCAGCAAATATGGCAAGTCAAGTTTTACTGATCAGCCCCATTTTAATATCTATCTTTGCTGATTATTAAGCAAAATGGCAAAAATTAGATTACTTGGAGTCTCTAAATGTGGGAATGCATTTGTTAGATTTTGTAAGAAAAACAGTTTTTATAATTAGACAAATAGAAGACTACACTCAAAACATGTTTATTCATGCTTTTTCCTCAGTTCAAGATTTTCACTTTGAACAGTTAAAATAACCAAATACCTTCTCTTTCTTTCATTTCAACGTCAAAAGCACGTATTAATAGCCAATCTGCCTCTGAAAGAAACATAACAGACTAAATTATTAAATAAAAAAACAAGTTTAAGAGTTTGGAATGTCAGACTATTCAATCTTACATGTAGATCATCCCTTGGGTGGGTCTATAGATTTCATCTGTCACACTTCATTAGAGGATGTTCCTTCATCAATGTGACGAGGATATAGATGTTGTAATTAATGTGGTCAGCTACTCCCATGAGCTGCTGATTGTTGATATATGGGTAGTCACATCCTATGGCCTATTGAGCCTACAAAACACAAATTGGTTGTTAAAAGTATATATTCGGCCTGGACAATACAAGCAGGTAATTTGCTGATTAATATCAAAATGATCCCACATGATTATAGTCTATAAGAATTATTTGCAATTATAACTAAGAAAAAGGATTTACCATCCTATGACAGAGATAAAAGATCCTATCAAAGAGATAAAGACTTGATCACTGTTTTGAAGTAACCTATGTGTTTAATATTAGACTATGTTAGATAAATTTGATATTAACACATTACAGCGTGGTAAAGGGCACAAGTCCTATACAAACCGTCTGATAATTGCACCCTCATGACTTAAGCTAATATTGAATCACGACCTTTGTAAGAAAAAAATAGTGCAGTGTAGCAGAGCTGGGATCAGGATCTTCCTGATCTGGGAGCATGCTTTGGGCGTACCCGGAGATTTTGTCTGTCACCGTCTATTTGGGAATGTTACTTGGATGATTCGGAATAAGGATGTGAATGTTTTAATTAATGTGGTCAACTCCTCCCACGGTACTACAACAATAGAATGAAGAATAATAGAATCAAATGAAAGACAGGAAATATATCACACAAGTCTGACACCGGAATATCTTTGTTTGGGCTAAGGGGATTTCACAAACAGAGAAATGCAGAAATATATATAATTAGACACAATCATGAGGAAAAAAGAGTGCTGAATTGCTAGTTATAAAAACACATTCTCCACAGTCATTAATACTTCAGGGACAAGAGATCTTTAAAAGGCAATTATTTCACATAATTCCCAAAATCAACTCTCCTTACCCTGCCCCCAATCAAAATAGATAAAGCCCTTACCAGGTGCCACCAATTTTAAAAACATGTATAAAACAAATTACATTTTCATGAACTTAATGCCTTTTTTCATTGTTCATCTTTAAAAAAAAAGGTTCCATGATATTCAAGTTCACAATTAACGAACCCATGTTGTATTTAAAGAAAAACAATCTTTTTGTGGTGCAAAGAAATCACCTGCAACATAAAATTGGGATAGTTCAAACTGCCTATGGCAATGTAAGGATTAAAGACAAGCCAGTGGAAAATGGCAGATGAAATTAGGATGGGCCTAGGAAGGGCTAATGATGGGGCTGTTTAGAGGACATGTCTATCATTAGGGATGTATTGGCAGTAGATTCCCTTGTTAACATTCAGGTGAGGATGTTAGTGTCTGGCTATGATACGCCTTTCCTCCACGGAAGGAAAGACAGTAACATGAAAGAGCAACATCACTGATTAAAATAGCTGATCAACCTTTTTTGCTCTCATCCTGGGACCCAAGATAAAGATCTTGTGTCACTGCTGATTTGCTATATGAGAATATCTAGAAGATAAAAGTGTTTCTGAGCTTAAAATAATAATGGATGAATCTCAAAAAAAAAAAAAATGGTTCAGAATTTTCTAAAACAAGGATGTTACAATGTATATCACATATTTTCAAGGTGGCCAACAGATCCATCCTTTCCCATCAGGTGGTTTTTAAAGGCATACTTTGGTCCAGATTTGTATTTGTGGTTTTAGACAAAACACACGTAGTTGTAATACGAATAACACATTCTATTCAAAGGTAAATGATGAATAAAGACTATTGTACATTATCTTTTTAGCTTGCTTCAATCCATTTAGAAGAATAAACTATTAAGAATGGTAGAGCTTTTTTATAGTCACTGGCTTCAGATCAATCTGATGATTCTGATTGCATCAGTCAGGTGTCGTGGTCTAGTGGATACGTCACTGGACTGTGGATCACATGGTTCGCGGTTCGAATCCCGCTGCGGCACTAATGTCCTTTGGCAAGACATTTATCTACATTTGCCACTCTCCACCCAGGTGAAGTAAATGGGTACCCGGTAGGAAGAAATTCCTTGAATGCCTTAGCGCCTATCATGGCGGCTCGGCTAAAGCCAGGGTAATAATGTGATACTTTGTATTAAGCGCAGTAGAGCATATTTGTATAGTAGCTGCGCTATATAAATGGACATAATATTATTATTATTCTCTCTTTCCTCTGTTACCTAGACTGTAAACAGAGTAGAGCACTTCCTCTCCAGGGTTAAAGAATAAGGTTAATGGGTCATTAGTATCTCATCTGGAGTGAATACAGCAACAGTGAACTTATAAAAGTGCAAATATGCAACCTTACAGTGCAATAGCAAGTTTTAAGAATTGTATAGGTAAAATATAATTAAGAGATGGCTTTCACGTGAACATTGTGTAGCTACATGTACATGTAAAGAAGGCCATATTCTCACAACCTAGTTTCCTGAATTTTGCATATGTAAGTCCGGGAACAAAGCCTTGTAAATGTGAGTTTTTCAAGATCTTGTAGTTCATTATTTGTTAAATGCGTCAAAACAAAAAGGCTTCCATAATTGTAAAAGAATAATACTGACATGCAAGGTTATGTTCCACAAGTGACCACAAGTTTACTGAACTACAAGTACCTGCAAACTTAGCGTATGCTTTCAGACAGACATATTGTTGCCTAAAACATACATGCTGAAACGTTTCACTTTACAACCTACCTCCCCTAGGCTCATGACTCTAAGACATCAGAAGGAAGAGTCAATCCCCAATAAATACATACACCAGCACCTCATGCTTCCACTCACCCTATTCACACGACATAAACAGGAAGTTTGTCAATTAGAAGAAGACATTACACAAACACACAGCAGCTGTCGTCTGCAAACTTTCAATGTCAAGTTCACCCATGTGTCAAGAAGGTGTTTGTCATCCTGATATAATATTAAATAAAACGTCTTGACCTTGAGTGCGGTTAAGTTTACTCATGGCCTCTCTGTCTTACACTTGATAACGAGGATACTCTAAAAAGCAGTTGTACCATCTGTTGTTGTTGTTTTTAACAATATATTTAAGGGTATAGGCCATGTAAAGGACATGTAAAGTGTACCTCAGAAAAGGGAGCTGCATGAAAGGGGCCTGGCCTTCATCGTTTTTGTTTCTGCTTCTTTTAAATCAAAATGAAAAATTAAATCAATACACAAACTTCTCATTTCAAATAAGGGCAAGAAGGGTAAGAGTTTATGGCTCAAATACGAAATTCTGTAAATGCAATCCTGTGGCTCAGTGACCATAATCTAAAGAATTCATACCCATTGCAGGTCTCATGAAAAACATTTAAACATTTTAAGTGAAACATTTTAAACCGTTAACATTTTGTGAACTCTTGAGTGGTTTTCACATGGGCACACATTAATTAAAAACAGTGAAAATTTGGCTTATCAACCATTGTGGTTCCAGAAGGGGAGGAACTTGGAATCCTGTATCTATCATGACTAACCTGAGTGCTAGAAGTGAAGGAGTGTTGGATAAGACGGCATTTCTCCATGCTGGGTCTCCTTCATGAGCTATCACCAGGTTCTGTTCATGGCTTGAGATGGCATCGTACAGAGCTTGGTGATCATCATATTCCTCAGGTGATGTAAAGTGATCCTAAGTTTAATATAAAGAATGAATATAAATATGATTCGAGAGTAACTACCCCTCTGATTATGGTCCCCTGGAAAACTAATTCCAAGGACTACTCTCCCTCCCCCCCCCCCCCCCCCACCCACGCACACAATTACCCTTTAATTTCATTACCCCAAAAGTCTTAGTCAGTGTTACATATAAATGCAAATCAGAAGGGGGATTTGAAAACATATCCTATCAGCCAGAATATGATCATGTGACATGCAATAACTGCGTAATACTGCATCCAAGCTCCCTATCATTTATACATCATTGCTTTAGCTGTGTGCATTTGGAACACAAGGCCACCTACATGTAAATGAGAGTGGCAAGTCCAGTACTAGAAGATGCAAGGCATCAGGTCTTGTAGCAATTGCTGCACAGGTGCATTGATAATGTCATGTTTGGCTTTGGTGTTTGATCTTTAAATGAACAAGGACCGTACCTGATGTAGATTGAGGGACATCCTAACCCCAGGAGTGACACATCTTCTCAGCATCTCAACATCCTGGAAGACCTATGCATGTTCTTACTAGATGTAGCTACAGGGACTCCCCTCAACATAAAATTCTCACATGAAAACAGAGATTCCATTTCCTTACCTGATGGAGCTTGAGGGACATCCTGAACCCAGGAGTGACACACCTCAGCATCTCAACATCCTGGAAGACCTATGCTTTATAAATCACATTCTCACAAGAAGAAAGACATAACGTATCATTACCTGATGCAGTATTAGGGAAATCCTAACCCTGGGAGCAACACATCTCCTCAGCATCCTGGAAGATCTATCCTTCATAATTAACATTCTAAAATGACGAAGGAGAGGCCATATATTCTTACCTGATGTAACTTGAGGGACATCCTGACACCAGGAGCAACACATCTCCTCAACATCTCAACATCCTGGAAGACCCATTCATCCCTGGGAGAAGTGATACGGAAGTCACCCTTAAACAACGCATGGAGACCATACAGGAACGACTCCAGGATACTGAAAGGGAATCAATAAAGTCAGGTCTATAAATGAATTCAAGTCTTATGAAGCATTAAATATAATCTAATCTGTAGAACGTTTATATACATAATTTTCTGAATAAGGACTTTTTCTTAAGGAGCATGTAACATTGCAACAGGAATTCACGAGGAAATCAGAGGAAATAAGCATTTAATTTGGGAGTTGAAAGAAATCAGACATTTGAAAATTTTCACAACTACTTCTCATCAGGAACACTACATACATTATCTTAGAACAAGGTGTGGTGGTATACAGTGATAAGTTTACAGAGATGAATTAAAATTTATATGTGAGCAAAACAATTATCCATGTCAGATGCATGTTGGACATATAAACAAAATGACTGACTGACTGACTTCATGTTATTCACTGAAATATACTAATTAGAACAATACTTCCAATCCTATATCCTATCAATGATAGTAACATAGTGTTTACCTTGTTGACAGGTGATGTGAGGCTGTACCCAATGCTCTCCTTCCCAAGACACACAGCCCAAAGCACAGAGTCACCAGTTGAGAATCTTTACCACTCTCAATTGGCTGGACAAAGATAAAAAATGTACATTTATCATAGTTAAAGCAACTGTATTCTGGATACAAAGTCATAAAAGCATTGGTTACATATAAATAATACTGCAAAAAATATAAATCAGTTACTTCAATTTGCCTTGATTCATCAATATTTTACCTTCCAGATACTTATTTATTTTGTGTGTTTTTTCCCTCTAAGCATAGAATCAATGACGATAATGCAAACTATGAGTCAACACTCTTATCATTGTTTCATCATTTTCATGTGTTGAGGTAGTAGGCAAATAAGTTTGAGAAGTAATACATCATCATCATAGAAGCAAGCTGGTGATATCAAGCTACAAAGGCCAGGGTCACCTATCTACTAGACAATCTTTATTGAAGATTACTTTACCTGAGATACTAAGAAAGCCAGAATGAGCTTGTAGGTAACAAAGCATGAAACTTACAAACTTACAAATCAGAGGGACTAAGCAATCAATGATTTATATCCTGAACAAAAGTACAAACCTACTGACTTGGTTTTGACCCTTAGATTTCCTGATTGCAAGACCACAGGTCTCACTAATGGGAGACTGCGTCTCCTAACTTACCTCCTGTCTCCTGCTTGCACAGTGTTGTATCCACTCCAGATAGCAATCACAGAAACTATCCCGAGTCACCCCCTTCTTGACCGGGTCGTAGTCATCGTCTATCTTAGGGTTAAAGGTCGGGTCACAGTCCACATATTTGGGTACTGTGGTGCCTTCAAGAGCGGCAGACAGGGATTCACTCTCCAGCCATTGGTTGAGCTTTGGGCAGCGTACAACGTAGTAGATGATACTCTGTGGGAAGACAAGAATTATACAGTATATGCAGTTGGTAAACTCTCTCTCTCTGTACATCAATATACATACATACATACAAATGGATATCAATGGTAAATGAAAAGCAGTCCCACATTTTATAGGATAAAAGCAAAAACGCGGCAAATACAGATTTATATGGTTATTTGCAATATTTCATGGTTTCCATGTATTCATTTTCATACATAATTCTCAACAATGTTGAACCAACTGAAATGACAGAATATCATAACAAGTTCAAAATTCAATTATTGAGAAATCCTTATTCCCAAGGAAAAAAACTCTTCCCCAGTGATTGAGGAAAATATAATTTGATTATTCACTGAACACTTAATGACCTCAGACTAGTATCATCATTTCATGAATGATATTTTTTTCTAGATTCAAATTTCAATTGAAATAGAGTATATAAAACGTGTCCCCCTGACAGAGCTTACATCCAAACTAATTTTCTTGTCAAACCATAGCCTTCATTGTATTCTGTGTTGTTCTTGGATTAGCATCCCAAGAACCCCCTGTTGAACTCATAAATCATGACAAATCTCCACAGACTGGTGCTTTCAAAAGCCATGTAATTACAGGATAAAACAAGCTAAGGGTCATAAACAAGAGCTGAAGTAGGGTAGAATTATCTTCAGGATATATGCCTAGGGAGAGTGACTCTCAGAGGAGGATTAGGCATACATTATGTCAAGTAGAAAACATGGAGAAACCACAATGCGGAGAGGAATATAAATCAAATCTGGATGTATTTCCTGTGGCACTGACTCCACTGGTTCAAAGGGGTAAGGACCCTTCAAAAAGAGCCTTTTCGACAAATCAAGGAATTACAGCTTACAGGCATTTGGTAACTTTGTGGAGGCTTGATTTAATAAATTATTGAATTTTGATATCTGTCTTGTATAATGATGTTCAGAAGGATAAATAAATAGCTAGGCATAGAAAGGTTTTCAAATATATAATGCTATTATTAAGATATCTGTGACTGAATACTCCCATTTACAAAAGCGTATGGCCATATGCTTTAGTCTAACACTGAGTCAATGGGGGAAAAAGAGTCTGGCATTTCCAGTCACTTGCATATGTTTACTTTTGTGAAGCACATAATTTTGAAGTGCTTTTTTTCCCCATGGGCTTCATTTTACACCATATTACATACACTGACAGCATGTAAGGCCAGACAGCTCAGATTTTATCAAGCCTCCACAAAGTTACCTAATCACTTTAAGATGAACTTGTCAGAAGTTCAAATCATTGTTGAAGTGAATGAGCTTTCTATGGAACATTCAATAGCTGTATCAACCAAAAAGACGAGAGTAATAGGGTATTTATGTACAAAATATAACAATGTGAACAGAATATCACACTGGCATTGCATCAACACAGCACCCCAGTATCTCTACACCCGGGGTTAATCTTGTATGACAGGCACAGGAAGTGCATGCTCTCCCACGCTGATCATGTGATCAAACATGGACTTCATTCCCTACTCCCTGGGGAATCCCCTGCAGGAAAGGAGGTAAGAAACAAGACTTGCAGGGAAATGTTCTGCTTGAGATGAGGTGATTCTCACCATGTACAGTATACCTTTGTTTGAAAGTGAGGGAGACACAAGAGTAGTATGCATAATTTTGTTTTAGGTTTTATGCTACACTGAGATCATGTACAGGTCATCTTCTGAAGTGAGTGTGATAACAAAATTTGGCAAGGATCGTTAAACTTTATTGTTCAATTTCAGTACCAATTATTTGTCACTAGCTTGCCACTTTCTTGTCTCCTTTTCTCTTTTTCCCCTCTCTCCTTCCCTCTCCCTTCTTCACTCCCTTTCTCTTTTCTTTTCTCTACTATTTCCATCATTTCTTTTCAGTTAACCTTCTTGATAATTCATAATTTGTTAAAAAGGAAATAATTGTTTTTAACAATGTTCCTTCCTTAAAACATTCATGATTCATTCTTTTCTGTCTCCATCTCCACTACCTGATGAACATGATAAATCACTATACATCCTAGTCGGATGAATGCAGATAAAGCTTTAGGTAAGCAAGTTGCACTACATTCAGAATTGAAAAAAAATCTTTATTTCCTCATATTTCCATTTCTATTTCATAAATAATCCAACCTGTACTAGCTTGTGTTTGGTTTCCCATACAATACAAACCCTTATTATTTCACCTACATAAACACGTGCCCACTCTGATAGCATGCAACAAACATTTATTTTTCTATACAGAAAATGTATTGAGTGGGAAAGGGCCAAAAATACATTCAAAAGGATTTATCAAATTATACATTATTATGCAACCCTAGATAAGCAAATTTTAAAGACATGCTCCACATTATTGGAATGATAATCAAAGAGCAAACTATACAGATCAAGTAAAAAACAAAACAAAGGGCAAACTATACAGATAAAAGGAACCGGGCTAACTCGTCTTTTTAAACACCCACAATCAAGGTTATTCGATGGAAAATAGTTACTAAAGATGTAGCGTTGAAAATTACAAAAGATTATATTGTATAAAACATGAAATTTATGGCTATTTAATGATCTGGTGTGTAGATTGAACTTCAACTCTTAGAACCTTTTCGGTGTGCGATGCGGAGTTGGCCCTAGTGCCGAGTTAGCCCGACGCCAGATAATCACTAATGTGTAAATGTGCAACAAAATAGAGATCAATTTCATTGTTAACCATGAGGCACGTTCACCGATGGCAACAACAACAACAACATTGCAATATATTTGTTTCTGCCAACAAGAACAGACTTTTCTTTCCTTATTGCTTACAATAAATGAACAAAAAATCATACTTAAATTCCAACGTAAAAACTACATTAACTTCATTATACACACATCTTCTACATGTCATTGTGACTCTAACAATATTGGAGTTTAAACTTCTTTCTTTCCTTTTAAGAAGTGCACAATCATTCTTTTCTATTTCCCTGGGGTTTTTATTTCATTCTTCAATACATTTCCTCACCTATCATTCAAACATGCAGCTTGAACATGCTAATTGATTACAATTTCAAAAAATGACATTTCCCCATCACTGTAATGATACATTTCCATATATTTCCAGTTCCTGACAACATGAACCAATTTCACTTTTCTCTTAGGGACAGCCTACGCAAGGTTGCATATTATCGTAATCGACGACTGAAATCTAGCGTGATTGCATCTCAACAAAAATATAACTAAACCACATTGCACGATAACATAGTGAAGATATCCATCAATCTTGTCCTTTACTTTATAGAAAGAATGTTCTCTTTTCTTGACAAAATCAACATTTGCAGATAGATGGAGATCTTTACGTTCTACTAAATAAGTTCTTAATTTCCCACTTATCAAATTCAATGTCACCATAGGAGGGGTACTAGTCTCATGAGTGATTTATAATAAATAAGAAATAAGTCAAGAACATGTGATGTACCCTACCCTGTCTCTGGCATTCATCAACAAATTGAATTCACATTTAAATACCAAATCATGTCTAACATAAAGTTCATGTCACAATTAACATGCTTATCTTTTAATTCATCATTAATTATATGCAAATATAAATCATGAGACACTGGAGAATAGTTCTAATCTACATCAATTATCAGATTTGTTTTCAGATATGCACATTGCAATATTTGTTTAACTTTATCAGGAAAGTTAAAATCAATTACAATATGCACATACCTGAAAGGGAATGTGATCAAGTGTTATAAATTAACCTGAATCACATACTGATCAGTACAGGCAGTACGACATAAGCGAAGGATGAACATAACCATGAACAGAATGTATTCTTTGACCTGTCTCCACCATGCTTATAATTAGACATCATGAACAGATATCACAAATTATGAAAATGAAGTTATCTCAGCTTCATCACATGAAGCTAATTCGTTCAATGGAGTGGCACGTGAAATTGCAGCTTTTTAATGAAAGAATGCATAGATCTAGCTAAATCAACATTTTTGTTTCTGATCTTTCCAATCCCAGCAGGCATAAAATCAGCCTAAATTACACTATTCAGTATATGCCTGTCAGGACTAGCTACATCCCAGATAGATAGAAGATAATTGTTGATTGGACAGATCTCTGTTTACAAAGCCACAGTTTTACAGAACACTTCAATTTGCTCAGCTACGTAACTTACCTTGACATAGTACGTGATGAGGATGTTGCGTAGATCAAAGACCTGAAGCATAGAAGAAGCACAGTTATCTGAGATGCTGTATCCAAGGAGGACATACTTGCTTGCGGTCACCTGCCAGGCTAACCATCGCTGACCAAAGGCTGCATTGGCTGATAGCATGCGTGGGAGATGACCAGGCTCACAGCAACAACATCCTAGAAAAAGGTGAAATAGGAATTTCAAAGGTTATTTACGTATTTCTTCCTTTTTTTTTTCACAGGAATATAGGAATATAGGACACATGACTAGAAAGGCTTAATGTGGATAAATCTCATCAGACATCTTTTGGGATTACATAACTGTGATTACAAAAAGGCAACATGCAATGTCCTAATACCTGTAGATGTTAGTATTACTTGACTATTTGTTCAATGGGAACTGAATCTCTAGACTAAACTAAAGTTGACTGAAGTGGTCAATTCCAGAAGTTGACTCAGTTCGAAAAGAAATAAGGTCAAAGGAACAGTGCTTATAGCACTAATGGTGCTATGTCAGGGTGTGCCATTTTTATTTTAATGCTTAATTGAATGACACACAGATTTTCAACTGATATCATTGCAATAGCTTACCAACTAATATCAAATACTTTAAACCAAACAAGATATAGGACTCATGCAAAGGTTTGATTCAAATTACTTCTTCACATTTGTTCAGTGTGACAATAGGAAAGTTTATCAAGGGTTATTGAGGATTATCACAACTTACCATCATCTTCATCCACTCCTTCAGTGATAGCCTCAACCTCCCTCTGTTGGCAGTACGTCCCTGAAAGAAAAACAACAAAAATAAGCTAGTTTAATATACTTTCGATAAAATGCCCAGACATTATCTTACCAGTACTGCATACAGTACCTATTTTCATGAACGCAACATGTATGAACTTTGTCCAAAGTCTAATCAACTCATTCTTCCATGCACATATATACTTGAGCTAAGATAGGTTACATTTCTTCACTGGTGCTTGAGTTATTGCAGTATCAAGATTTTTTCTCTTATAACCTACGGCCATAAACCTCCAGATTACACAAACAGAAAATTTTGAGCCAATTTTAGTTAAAAACCCTTCTGTGAATCTTAAGCTATTGTTGTAACAAAAAGAAGGAAGAATGGGGGGATAAATGGACAATCAAATGATCAGACTGACAACTGAGAATTATAATGCTTTAGAACACCTGCTGTAAAGGCATAAAAAACAATATCTTCATTCGAGTAACTCCCCATTTTCCTCACAAGCGCAGGATAGTCGCTCTTTTTTTCCTCACCTCTGAATTCAAGTCCACGTAGTTGGAATGTGAGAAAGCCATTACCCATCTCCACTATATGTACCAGAGCATTGAGATAGTCTGAGGCTAGGATGAAGCAGTCACCAGCCATCACGTTACCCCAGCGACCAAGCACCAGATCACCACAAAGACTCTCCTGGAGGGAACGCGTCAGGTGCTCGTAGAAGATGGAATTCAGGTTGTTGTCATCGGCACCTTGAAGACACAAGAGGAAGAAAAGGAGAGAAGAATCATAAAACTAACTGTAAATAATAAAATATAAATAATATCTTTTCATAGTTAAAAGAACATTCTGCATTAAAAAAAAAAAAAAAATTTGAACCTCATAAGGCAATGACAGAGGGTTCGTATTTACAAATTAATCATATGAGAAAACAATGGAACATTTGAAAGAGATTCTCACCTGGGTTTTTCTCTAGCTGTGTTGAGAGCTTTGTGTTGGAATGGTCCACTCTTTTGGTACTGCAACAGAGAAATAAAGTAACAAAATTTTTTTTTTAAATGACTGAAATACTACATTACCACTATACATGTCAAAATTCACTTTCCAGAGAACAGAACTTGAATCTTTCCCACTATCCCTTAATACATGTTAATTTCACATGGCAAATGCAAAACAGTGCCAGCTTCCCAATTGGGACAACTAAGCACACTGCTTTAACCCATTCGCGACAGAGTGACCACATTATGTGGTTTGCCTTGTTTACAAGAAAACTAGAACGTTTGGTGACCCCAAACTTCGCCTGCCGATGCAAAAATATTTTGGCCAATCAGAACACTCCTTACTTTGTCTCACAAAAAATCTATTTCAGGTTTATGAATTTTAGAAGACCCATTATTGGACATTTCACTTCAAATCTGTACGAGCCTGCAATGAATATTCATATCTATTGTTCCTGGCCAATGTATCCTAGCAACAACTCGCTTGAACTGCGAAATCGATAGCGGCTATCGCGATCCTTTTTTTTTATCTCCAACTTCAGACTTTTCAGTTAGATTCAGGCTACCCTAGCACGTCTAATTTCTCATCTATTTCTTATCTTCTGTGCATTTCTGTTTATTTCCCCCGGTTTTGTCTACTTTGTTGTGGAAGTTTTTGTGATTTATTTTATCCTGGTGGACGTGTAGTACGTAATTTTAATTGTTTTCCGTGAAAATCTGGTGAGTTTGTTCGACGTGAGTGAGTCTATAGCGCTCGCGAGTGTTCGCGTGTGTTGTGAATGGGCTTGCGTGATGTGGTTTGTGAATACGGACTACGGTAGTAATGCCTGTGCTGTGTGATTTCGTTGAACTTTTTTCTTTGTGTTACTTACGGTCCTGTCATTTGAGCTTTGAGTTAGTTTATAACTCATTCATGTCTGTTTGAGTGGGTTTCGGAGTAAAATATATACAACAACTGTATGTATTTTTTTTAAATATTCGTGTGGATTTGCAAAATTTGTCTGGTGGCTGAGGCTCGCCGAATGTACGCCAGTATTGCAGTAATACACTTTGACTTTGTTGTGTGACTGCGATGCATGCCGGATACGTGATGACTGAGCATGAGCTGAGTGAGTTAGCTCTGTGCCTCGCATGCATGTCATTTTGAAGTCGAGATCCAACTTATTTTGTCGTCATTTTTATTTTATCCCAGCCCGATGAAAAATAAAAATAAAACAATTGCAATGTAAAGAAAGAACATGAATACATTTACTAACACTGTCATGACTGAACACTGAATACAAATTGCTAACATTTTTTTCCTCACCACGCCACGCTCTCTGACATGTCTAATTAAGTTTTCGGGGAGGGATGTTTCAATAATAAAATATCTTTTTCATCAGAATTTTTTCAAGAGGGGGACACACAAAGTTTTGACCTGGATATGGCAAAATTTATTGGGAGAGATGTGCCTCTTGTGATCCCCTTTGAATGGCTACTGCTACTGCTTAGGGGAACCAACCAACCAGTACAAATATATTTATTCCTGCAGTTTCAAGAATAATCAAGTAAGAGCTACAATTTAATTTATTCACCAACGTAAATATTGTGCTTTGGGGTCATTATTCAGCCTGGGAGGTCTGTGATAACTCCTTGATTCAGCATATCAATTTCCACCAATATTATTGTTTACGTTACCGAGAAAGGGTTGTTGAATAATGAGTCATTCTTGGTCACTCGGCAACGTTTACCAGTGGGCTGCAGTAGTTTAGAATTACAAGTCCTGGGTAATACTATATTTATTTTTTACTTGTATTTTCTGTTGTAATATAAGGTTTCTGGTAGTTCAAACATTCAATTGTTATTATTGCTACATAATATAACACCATTATATTCAACTCCAACACATTCAATCTGATAATCAAAGAACTATTTTCAAGAATTTCCAAATGAATGACTAGATGACAGACTATTGCACAATACACTTTCAACCGTATACACACAGGCAAAAATACACATACACACTGGCTCTGTACCCATACTGCGCGATGAATCACATTCCTGGCATACCTCCCTTTCCAATTCCCACGCTATTTTTTCCTTGGGCTAAAAATAACACAAGCTATCGATAGTTGAGGTCCTTCGCGTAGCTATACCATTTTGGGACAGGATGAATGATAAATTGGGGACAAAATCACAGACTCATAAAAACTTTTAGCAAGGTCAGTTTGCTAATAATACGAAACTTTTCAGATTCTGCATGTAAGTAAAGATATTATTTCTCTCATTTTGTGACATTATCCGACTCGATCCCTTACTGCTCGGGGTGTCATTTTTCAACCCCCCTGTACAGAGTCGACGAATCCAAAATCACGCCGTGCCAGCATGAATGACTAGAATAGATGATTCCACTTGGAAATGGGCATGCACTTTCAAGAATGACAGACAAACGAACATAAATAAGATAGTTCTGAATATAAAAAGTACATTGTATCACTATTTCAGAATATAACAGTTTACTTTTCTAAATGATAGCTTTCATAAAGATTTCATTTCAACTGAATGGTGTAAATCACAAGCATATTTAGCGTGGGAACAGTCCCTCTCAAACTGCATGTCCCTTTTGGTGAGTGTCGTGTTCCTAGACTTGCAAGAGCATGCACTGCGCTTGTTGCCGTCTTTGAAGAGTGGACGTCATGATCCATTTTTAGAAAATCAATGTCGCGAATGGGTTAAAAAGACAACGTTCCAATCTACATTCCAAAGAAAACTTGGTGTAGTACCTCTCCTGATTTATGACATTCATTAAAGATGCTGCCTCTTTGTCTCATTAAACAATACGAAGACACAAGTTTTGCAGTAAACAGTTCATTCTAAGAAACAATACAGTAAAAGATGATAGAGTACAGGTACTATGGAGTTAAGAGTTGCATTGTAAAGGGTGCAAGTCTAGGACTTACTTGTAGTCCCTCTCCCAGAACTTCATTGGTCTGATATAAGATGTGATGAATATTGCACTTCCAAGGATAGGATTGAGAGGGGTTGAGAACAATGCAGACACGGTGGTCTGGACAAACAACATGGCTGAATCTGTATCACATTGTCAAGGTTACAATATATGAAGAGGATATCTAATAAGCTACTCCAAAATTGTTCTTATGTTGAACAAATTAATGAGGGTCTACCATCGGAATAACTATTCAGCAAAGTGTGTATGAAATGCAATCAAGGCAATTGATTTACAGCTACATTTCTGTTCACATAAGCCAATGTCTACATTTTCAAAGACACATTCTCCCCACCTTTATCTCAAAGACTAAAGAACTTCTCTATTTAAAAATATCAAAACCAAGACAAAAAACTGCTCCAATATTCTGAAGAATTTGTCATTTTTATAAAAAGGCATGTTCTAAAAGGCCATGCATAATAACCCAAATTTCTACCTTAAACCCAGGACCAGGACACTACTCTGTACATTCAACATTAAAGGCATTGGGTAAATTTGTGGAGGCTTGATTTAATAAATTGTTGAATTTTGATATCTGTCTTGTATAATGATGTTCAGAATGATAAATAAATAGCCAGGCATAGAAATGTTTTCAAATATATAATGCTATTATTAAGATATCTGCGACTGAATACTCCCATTTACGAAAGCGTATGGCCATACGCTTTAGTCTAACACTGAGTCAATGGGGAAAATGAGTCTGGCATTTTCCGGTCACTTGCATATGTTTACTTTTGTGAAGCATATGATGATTTTGAAGTGCTTTTTTCCACATGGGCTTCATTTTTACACCATATTACATGCACTGATAACATGTAAGGCCAGACAGCTCAGATTTTATCAATCCTCCACAAAGTTACCCAATCACTTTAATTATAACCCTAATATAAAATCCAGTTGAAAAGTAAGCCCCATCCTTGTAGCTTTGACGAAATAAACTCCTGAGTAAATGTCGCAGAATCAAATTTCAGATCACCAAATTTTGTGACGTTGGAATAATTACAACAACCATCATTCCAAATTAGCTGTATTTGAAACTTTTTAACCCTAAAATCTGTCAAGAAAAAAGGAACACAGTACTCATAGAAAGGATACGAGGAGCACTGAGAGGCTGAGCGAAAGCATGGAATGCTGAACCCCATGTGATCTGCCAAGGAGCTATGTAGGTGAAGACAAACTGAAGCTTCAACAGCCATTCATAGATCTAGGAAAGTAAAATGACATTGATACAGTTAGTTAATTTGTACCTTCTTAAATCTAGTGATAGCACTTGTATTGTTCAGGTTTATAATACAAATAGATTCAGCAGTGACCAGTACAGGTGAGAGGATTTGGTGATTAGCACAGTTAAGACTGTACTTCAGTCATCAAAGAATATATGTACAAAGACAACTACATGAATACACCGTTCAAAAATATGCAAATAATGAATTCAAATTCTGCTAGCAGCTACATGAGAATAACAGGATAAAGTTTATGAGAGTTGGATATTCTTTGATACAGTATGAGCCTATGCACAAAACAGCTTTTCCATGTGAACAACTGCATTGATGTATTGACCTTTTTGTAAAGGATGCACCCATTTTTGTGAGATATTAAATGTGGTTCTAAATCTTTGAAACTAAATTTACAATCATGTTTATGGTTCCTCATATTGTCACACTGCAATCACAACATATCACAAGCAATGGCAACAGACCTACCCTTGCTTTTAACACACAAAAAGAAAGACAATTCCCTACCTTTGTGAGGAGGATGGTCATAATGAAGTAGTGGATGACAAAGTAGTCTGTGAGGTATGTCTCTGAACCGGCTGTGTAATCGTACTTAAAGAAAAGAGCAGTGAAGGCAAGGATGGGGTACTGGCGAGCGGTGTCTCCATACGCACCTCTCAGGAGCTTTACAGCACATATGCTGATGAGGAGGGCTCCACCACTGTTCAAAGTTAGAAAATATTTGTGATTTTTATACGAGTGAAATGTTATCCTTTTTCTGATGGAGAGAGACTAGGAAGTCACATTTCCAAGATTAAGTATGAAATGTAAAATATATACAAAATATACTTATATTTAAATTAAACAAATCAAAGAAGACTTCAGATGTTAGAGCATGGGTCAATGCTTTTTCTGATTATTATCTGTCTTTTTTTATTCCCAGTAACACATGACATGCATGGGCAATTGATTAAATAAAGGAAAACCCTAACAACAAAAGCAACAGTCAAGGGTTATGGGTGGCCTAAGAGAATGTGACTAAGATACAGAAGAAAATGGTGATGGAAAATGTTTCAGTTGCTGTTCCAAAGTTTATTGTTTTTTATATATGGGGTGGTGATACATGTATATTGACACTAATAGTATTATACATTATATCTCATTATTTTGGGGATGTATGAGAATTGTTGAAGTGGCTCATTTCGTAATATCCCAGTGTTCTTCTTGTTTGTTATATAAAAATAAAATTGCAATGACTTGTACTGTAATGAAGACTAACTAAATTTGCAATATTGAGTCCATAAATAACTTCTTACAAAATTTAGTAAAGCTCACTCGGGTCAAAGGTTATTGGAAATACTTACAAGGGGGTGAATTTTTTGGCAATGGCTGGCCCTGACGTAGTGAGTCCACTCACAAAGACCAATGGATAGAGTACATGACGCTCAATGAAGCACAACCAGACATACAGTTTCTCAAACAGCATGATCTTGGCTGCATCTAAAGAGGCCACAAAGATTTTTGAGGGATAAGTGGAGAGAAAGCGGTGAAATATTATCAGTTCTAAATTTGTTTTTAATTGCTATGGGTGTGTAGATTTTAAATCAATGGCTTATATGAGCATGATTACAAGACTAGCATCAGTATCAATTATCCTTTCCTATAGACCTTATGAGTTTCTGTGTCTACACATATTGTGTATAATTTCTTTTTTTCGCTCAGACTTTAAAATGTTTTAATCGACTTTAATCGAATCTACATGTATATCAACATATAATTCTCATGATGTTTATCACATCTCTGGTTCAAACATATACCCCCAAACCACTTTAACTTTCTCTATGTCTACACTTAGATGTTATGATTTGTATTTTCATACCTCTGACTTCAAACTGATGATATTCTCTACTCTTGAGTAAGGGTTGGGAGAAGCAAGCAAAGGGAAGCTCTTTCCTAAGTTGAGGCAAGATGTAATGGAGCAGGAACCCTACAACTACAGCTATAATGAACAATACGTAGCTCAGTGCAGGCTGTCAAGAGAAAAGGAGATAAAAAAATAAGTTACTAAGATGCACATCTCAGTATCTCAAGACTTTGGTAAAATCAAGTGACTTTCATGTCCATGAAACTTTTGCAAATTTCATGAGTTGAGATTGGTGAAGTTTCATGCTGCAAGATAATTGATTCGCAACATGGAATTTTTTTCATTCGTAATATTCAATTTTAAAAAGTTTCATTAAGCAAAATTTTCTACTTTACAGTAAACTTTCAGCTTTACAGTACTGTCAATATGAAATCAGGGGAGCGTTTCATCAAGCGATTTGTCAGTGATTTTCACTGACAAATTAGCTCTCAGCCAATCAGATGCAAGGATTTCAGTAGCTTATAACAGTTGTAGGTAAAAATCACTGACAAAACGCTTGATGAAACGCTTCCCATAATGCCTTATAAGAAGGGAGTTGTACAAACTACAGAATGAATAGTATAATGCATTTATCTGGAACTTAATGGAAACCATTTCAGATCTACAAGTAGGTATCATTGAGCTTCGGATAATGGATGTTTTAAAGTTTTCAAATACTCAGTATTAAAACAATTAACTGATTAAAACTATTACATTTCAAAGGAATCAAAATACTATTACCTTAAGCTCGGTGAAGACAGTACTGACATGGAGGGCAGTAACAAATGCTACCATCAGAAGGCACACTATCAGGTCAGACTGAAGACGCTCACTCTGAAATAAAAAAAACATAATCTTATATCTGGGATAGAGAAGGGTGGATATTATACATCAAAAGGCATTTAAGTTAACCCTCTCAGTCTCCTAAGTGCAAGAATGTGTATTAACTCAATGGGTTTTTTATGGCTTAGGACTGAGAGGGTTAAAGACTATTTCCAAGGTAAAGTAACCATGAAAATACAAGATAAAAGGTACATCACGACATGCATTAGAAAATTACTGATCTCAAAGTTCAAATAAAACCAAGAGTAATTTGAAGCTCTTAAGATTGTCTCCTCAGATATCATTTAAAACTTAGTCCTTGTTGACTTATAAACAAAACAAACAAAACATTTTTGAAAAAGTAGGTACTGACGAAAACTAATTACCACATATTGGTTTGCAAAACTGCACCTAAGAATGATGTACATGTATGCATTTTCCTACATCAATGGGATTATTCTGAACCCCTCAAATACATAAGTGAAAATAGTAGCTGCTTTTATACCCGAATATACTCTTGCAAATATCCTCTTGAATATGAATGGTATGATAATGAAATGGTTATACTTACCACAGACTTCTTGAGTTTGTCTGGTAGAGGATCTCTGATCTGTTCTTCTTCAGTCTCCTCAGTATTCCCTCTATGATCCTCTGGCATTACATGTTCCTTGATGATAGACCTGTTGTATACAACATTTATAACATTGTTTAAAGGTGTAGAAGCTTTGGATTGAATTAAAAGTGTTTGGATGCGTTTGTTTGCTAATCAGATGAGACTTCTCAAGTTTGTAAACAATACACCCCAAAACAGCATGCAATGATATATTTCATAGATCTTAAAATATGCATTCATCAGAAAAATATTACTCGAGTTTGAATTATTTTTTCTATATTTCCTTTATTTTACTAGGAGTTTGTAAGCCCCTACTTTTGGCAAAAGAATAAATCAAAAGCCTCTTCACACAACTACGCTCTATTACCAATTTTTTTTTATTGTGAATACTCACCATAATAGAAATGTACAGAGAACATTCAATTAATTTTGATAGTGGTTTTGCTGCACACAATTACAAACCATTAAGTGTGTTAGCGATGATATAAGGAATTTCTTTACCTACTTTTCAAAGAATAAATGAAATTGGGGGTGATTATTTAAAAAAAAAAAAAGAAATTAGTACTTACCAAACAACACCAGGATTGGAGGCACTTCTACTGAGATGATAGCTGATGGCTACAGCTAACCCACAAAACACTGAGAACAAAACATGCTGGGATGAAGCTTCTTCATCCTGTAATGACAATTAATATAAGATATCATTTAGTTTTCTGTGGCACGTTTCACGTAGACATCATCAGGAACCTGTAGTTCTCCATACTGCAACATACTGCTCATATCAACACAGTATGCAGTTAGGATGTTCACAGGGAAATACTTATGCATCATTGAAAGTGTAAATGCTTCTAATCACTAGTATGGCTTTAGCTTTGCATGATATTGTCTACCAACAGTTTCAATATATGAGGGGAAATATCGGCATGCTCCAGCGGTAATAAAGAGAAAAGTATTTCCAACTACGTTTTTCAAAATACAGGTTCGCATTGAAGAATAGACTGCTTCTGTAATGTATAAAAATTTATGCATTATATTCTCTGAGCACCTAGAGACGAGCTACTCCATGAACCTGTTTTTTATAAATGAGCCTCAATGCTTGGAATCCAGTCTGCATACATTATTTGTTGCAATGTCCGGCAAGCTTTCAGGTTGTCAAGAACAACCTTTGTTTGAAAGGTATGCATAAAATTTGCATACATTACCAAAGCGGTCTACTGCATGAGCATGAAAGAGCACACAGGACTTGCGAATGATCTCATGAACACAGTGTTAGCCAAATACAGAGTGCAGTTAATTTCATTTAATGATGTGTGCTATGTGTTCTTTATCTTGTATACATGAGGATCCGTTGTGTTTTAATAAAGTAAAAAAAAAAATTTCTCTTTCTTACCTGAAGGCCACCATAGGCAAACCCGCATAAAACCAGTACAGCTATTATACTACGGAAGGTGGAGTAGGCAGCAGCTCCCAAACCAGTTGTACCTGAAGAGGATATCAAATACAAGGACAATCAAACAAAAGTTTAAAAAAAAACATGATACATGATTCAGGGCTCCGGCTCCACATTAACTTTCATCATGGTCCAAGTTGGGTTCTTTCAAAAACAATTCAAACTGCTCAATGTATCAGTCCCAGTCCTCACTGTTGTCTTTATTTGACGAAAACGGCAGCAAAATCTGTGTAACTTGCATCTTGCTTCAAGATTTACTGGTTATCCCATCCTTGTTGCCAAAGTGTTGGGTTCTACTTCACAAATAACCATAGTTACACGATCGTGTGTTTTGCACGTTCATGGTTTATTGGCAGAGTCATATAACATGTGGAACAATGCAGCAGCAATATCGGCATACTATGGAACGCCATTTGTCAATACACAACAGTCCAGAACACAATATTGGGGATTTTTGTACATCGCACATATATGTATTTACTTCAGAAGTTTTGGGAATGTCTGTGTGGACTGGACCCCTGTTAGCATTGCGCCCCGAATAAACACTATGTAATAGTTTCAAACGACATTCGAACTGATCACATTTTTTACACACATGTTGGTAAACTTACCACTACCACCAAATATATGAATGTCTGCTGTTTCTAGTAGATACATGACAAACGTATTGCACTGAGGGAGAAGACCCACTAGGAAGACCAAAGGAAAGAACAGTATAAACACTGTAGGAGAACAGAATAAAGAAGAATGTTAGATTTGACTTGGGGAACATCTTGCTGTAATTGCAATCATATCAATATTAGGCTTAATTCAAACTATACATGATGATGATGATGATGATGGTGGGATCATTATGGAAAATTATAAAATGATCTTGTCATGGCAATACCGGTAACAAATTGATTTTTTTAAAAACCAAACAAAGCTTTACTTACTAAGGCAAGAGATAACTGGTACTCTTCTTTTTTTTTAAATCCCACATCTGTACATCAATGCCTGTTGGTAAACGTCCTCCAACAAACTGACAATTACTCTCATGCAAAGCTATTTTACCTACGGCCTTTGACTTATAACTTATAACTGCAATTTTGTCCACATCAAATTACACCCTAGCCTAAATTCAGAATTACACTCATGCAACAACATTTCAATCACTGAAATATCATTCTGAATTTGCTAATCGATACATTTTGGTATACTGATTTTCGGAGCATGCACTGCTTGTAGAATATTGAACTCAGCGTATGAAATAATACATGATATATTAAGTAAATCCTAAGTGGAGAAGTAGATAACATGATGCATATTTTTGGAATTCACTGGTACTTGTATAACAATAATGGTCTTGTATCTGTGGAATTCTATTTACCTAATAAAAGATCCCTTGCAAAGACGAGTAACTCAAGAGTAGTGAAGGTAAAGTTGTAGAGCTCAAAGAGTGTTCTGTTGCGATGCGGTAGCGTACTGGAGAGATGATCTAGTAATAGAATTAAGCTACAACATAGGCAGAAGTAGAGCGGTCTACTGTATGCTATCACTGGATTGTGACCCTGTACGGGAGTAAAAGACACAATGACACAATCGGTTCACTGATTTGACAATCATATATGATGATATTTAAAGAGAAAGTTTACTAAAAAATTATCATGACAAAATCACCGGTTATATAAACATGAAGAAAAGCTTATTTTGCATAAATATCTATTCTCTCTGTATACATGATATCATGTACAGTTCTCTCACCACTGTTTATTCAATTCACTTGTTCTGTGGATCTATTTCAATTGAATCATAGAATTTATATCCAATATTGAGACGAATAGACTTACATGCATGGGAGAGGCAGCATCTGGTTGAACACTCTGAAAGTGAAACAAAAAATTCATACAGTTATCAAACAATGACAATTATTTTTCATAGAACAAAGAGAAAATCTACTTGACTGTTCTCTTTCATATCACATTTCAGACAAACACTGCAACACTTAGATATTAGTTACAAAACAAATTAATTATTCTGTCATTTTGCCAATAATCCCTTTTCCACAACAAAGCTAAAGTTCAATCTCCATGTTTTGCCTCACAACAGAAACATGACATACAAACTAAGTAGCTCTTCTTTCACTGCACAATATTTCTAGTTTAATACAAAATAAATTTTCTGTTATCTCTATGTCCTAGATCTCATGCTTGATCTAGACATGGATGAAAACCAAGTGAGAACAAAAATTTAAGAACTAGCTGGATTTGTACCCATTTTCAAGTGCTTTCCAACTAGAGACTCTTATCACCCAGCATTTCCCAGTCCTCAGAATGCCATAAAAACTGAGAATACATACCTTGATCTCTCTGTCTATCATATATAAAGGTTCCCTGTGCAGATAAAAACATATCTGGGCCCCGCCCCATCTTATAAAGAGTTGCAATTGATTCGAATCGATTGCAACTTAAGATTAATCACAACTGTGTACTTCAGAGATAGGAGTCGCGACTGATTTCAAGTTGCAATCGATTCAAATCAATCGCAACTCTTTATAAGACAAGGCCCTGGTTTACTTGAAATCACTTACCTTTATAAGAGAGTACTGACAACTTGCTACGATGAGGCAGAACCAGAATAGCCAGAAATCATAAAGGAAACCTTGCGTCATGACAGCAAATCCAAGGAGGGATACTAGTACTGCTAGAAACACTGCAAACACACTCTCCACCACTGTGCGATTCCTGGGTAAAAAGGATAGAAGAATTGAATGAAGAATTAAGACATATTACATATAGCTTTGTTTTCAATTCTTATCTAAGTACAAAATATCTGAATCTAAATGCTTACTTACAAAAAAAAAAAGAACAATAATGGAAACAGGGTCAGATACATATTCGTTTTTAACAAGCATACTTTTATTTACAATATGTAAATTCTAAAAGAATGTTTCAGAAACTTTATCCTGCAAAGTGTAAACAGTTTGAAGAATTTTCAAGGCTGGAATAAAATTCAATTCTTTCCAGGTGGGAAAAGAATGAGAGGTCTTGAGAGGTCTTGCCAGGTTAAAGAAAAAATCATGGTCTTTTGAAGGCTTACACAAACAACGTTCTGGCATATCAGGAGACACTAACCTGTCAAAGAGAGCCAGAAATGCCAGTCTGTCAAAGCTGACTCGTATTGACCTCCAGGGCAGCACCCAGAAGCGATAGTTATGCAGGACCTTGACCTTGTTGTCCCTGTTGCGTATCCAGCGACCTGTAGCCCTGGCTGCCACGGCCGACCTACTCTCCATGCTGTGCATCTCCTCATAGGTACTACTGGAGTCCATGTTAGGGTAGGCATCAAAGAGCCCCGTCAGAGTGGCCTCCCACTGGTGTGGGTCTGTTAGACGGTCTAGGATGTTGGTGGGGAGGTCCAGATCTATCCCACTGCTTGCTCCTGCTCCTCCTCCAACACTGGTCCCACCACCGGAAGTGCTGCTGATGGCTCGAAGTGCCCGTGGAGGAGGCCTGGGCTTGGGTACTGATATGACGGTGGAGTCAGAATGACAGCTTGAGGTCTCTTCCCTGAGATATGTGAAAGAGTCAACAGAGAATAATTTCTGTGAAAAAATCTGCATTTCAAGAGATACCCTCTACAGCATTATTTCAAATGAAGCAACAGACAAAAGCATATCATTGTTATGGTCAAGACCTGGGGTCCCAATATCAAGACCAAGACTAGGAAGAAACCTTTTGATTCCATGCATTTCGCACGAGATCTCAGTGTTGAGACCAAGACTGAACATTAAAAAAAACAGAGACCAAGACTGCTCTTGCTACATCACTGGATTACATAGTGCTCAAGTCTAATATCTCTAAGTGCATTATTGTTATCATTATTACCCAACATATAAGATTCAAATCCACTGTCATTGGAAAATGAATTGAAAGCAGTGTCATTCAAAATATTTTCTTGTTGCTTTAGTACTTACCATTCATTGCTAGTGGATTCTTTGGGTGGGGAAGGGGAAGCTTCTGGTGATTGGTTCTGATCAGGTTCAACCCTCTGAGCCACTCCAGAGCTATTGTCGCCAAAAGTGTATGTCATCCAGTTACCTGAGAAACATCATGGAACAATAATCAAAATAGTTCAAGCCATTTTGCTTCCTGATCAATTTACTCACAAATTGATCACATGAAATCACAGAGGTTGTTACCCTGAACACAAACTTATTGGAATCTCTTCAATATTGAATCCCAAATTAAAGATGCAATTAAAACTAATTCCAATTAAATATATGTTCCTTTAGTCTCTCTTGTCAGATTTTAAAATTATAATTCTGCTCAGTGATTCTTAGAGCTAAACAGAACCAGACATGAACCATGAAAGTCTATAAAGAGGACAAAAGGAATAACTCTTTACAATTCAGCCGACTTCAATAAACTGACTCCAAACACGTAATTGATATTTATTTTCAATATTTCTTTTATCATTTCAATCTCACTCTAAACAATATATCCAACAAGAACTGAAACTATCAAAGCAATGACCCCTAAGTCCAGTCTTTGACAGACACTCACCATGCTCATCCTGGAAGCAGTGTACAGAGCCAGGAGATGTATCATTGTGATTGGTAGCCAAGTACCTGCCCTCTGCCCTGGACAGCATAGTCAGGGCTGCATTGTGAGGAGATGAGTTGGGGATCATCACTCGGTTTCCTGGAGCTTCTAGAAGAGAACCCATACAGCTAATAGTTCAGATTCAGTCATAGATCTTAGCATTTTAATCATTCAAACATCTTGCTTTACACAGCACAAGGTACAATCCTCGTATAAGATTGATAACATAATCCTCAAGAAAGCAGAAATATATTCATAAGAAACTATATGCTAGAATAATTGGTGACAAATAGAGAAACGGCAAGCGCTACAATAACTGGAGACAAATAGAGAAACGGCAAGCGCTACAATAACTGGTGACAAATAGAGAATCATGCCTTCAGTACCACCTTTAGTTTAGAGGCGTTGTAACGAGAAGCAGCAGATAAAAACATTCCTTTTCTGTTATTATAACTGCATAATAATAGAATAATAAAAGCCTATCAAAGTAAACAAGAGAAGGAATTGAAATGAGAGCCTGACCTGTGGAATCCGAATTATGACGTCTTGACTTCTCGCCAGATGCATGCCTCTGTCTACTCTCGTCCTCTGCAGCTGTAGAGCCATGAAATGTACTCCTATTTCTTACTCTTTGTCTGGATTCACTTGTTGAACTCACATATCTGGCTTGCCATCTTCTTCTCCTTCTGAAGTTTGGATTCACTGTATACGAGAGAGATATAGTATGAGCGAGATAATAAACACATTACTTTAGTACTTGGTACAAATAAAGTGTGTCTGCCTACACTGACTAGTTCAACCCGACTGTATGTACAAACAATATATCCAGCATTACACCTACGAACTTAGAACAGTACCGGCTGGTTCCACTCCCCCCTTCACTTATCTATCTATCATGGTATCTTCTCCGGGTTCGGAGGTTGATTGCAACATTTTTCCACACATTTCTGTTCTGTTCCATTCTAGTGTTTTTCCATTCCAGGTCTTAATGTTCTCTTCCCAGTTGGTTCTTGGCTTCCCTCTTGGTCTAGTACTTTCTACTCTCTCTTCCAACATATCTTTCTAAAGACTCTGATGTCTTTTGATGTGACCAAAGTATCTTGCCTTTCTTTCCTTAACTAGTCCTATTAGGATAGGTTGTTTAAGCGCCTGCCATGCGCAATATTTCTTTGCTAGTTTTCATCTGTTTTTTCACCTCCTCCTCCCCAATTAATTGATCTTAATTAACAAGATTATGTCCTCACACAGTGGCAAACCCCCTTTGTGTCTGTACTTTCCTAAGTGCCAAGACCAACCCCACTTGTGTCTTTTGTTAGCCTCCAAAGTGTCAAAACCCTTTTGTTTTTGTGACGCACTCACAACACAATAAAGCATCAAGTGAGTAGGAACCTAAAAGCTTTGCACTGTTGTCCTTTAACATACTCTCTTGTATTCTTTATACAAATGCTTGTATCTAAAATACTGCTAATGACTGGTATTACCTGCTCCTTCTAGCTGTGATCTAACAGACTCTTCTCTCAGCATCCTCCGCATCATCTTACTCAGGAGACGGTTGCTAACAATAGTTCCATCGGGAGCTACATAGGGCTCATCGTATCTAGAGGAGTCTTCACCTGAAATTTGGTAAAGGGGCATAATTCATTGGTTATATTTAATCAGCAATGGGCTTCTAGAAGGAACAATTTAAATTTCATAAAATCTCTTAAAAATGAAAACTGAATTGCATCATTATAATATCTATTTATTTCATCAATATTTCAATGCACATGATAATGCAGAAAGTTGATAAATCAAGTTTGTCAATCCCAAATATAGATTCATCTCACTTAGCTTTGTAATGCTAACAATATCACAAGGTAAGATGTTTTTAAATTATATAAGAGCCATAGATTTCACATTTCAGTAGTTCTGTGAATGTCATCTTACTTGTACTACGTTCCACAATAGCCCTACGCTTCGGAATGGCCCCCTCTCTAGCCCTGTCTTGTGATTGATCACTGCTCCTTGCATCAAAGGAACTTGTGCTTGCCACTTCTTCACTTGGACCTGGCTGACCTGTAAAACACAGTAAACCTACTCAGTCATAATGTGATATGGCAGTGGTAGATACCCTAAAATTGTAAGAAATTGCAAGAATATACAATTTTATTTTATTTTATTTTCTTCCAAAACATATAAACAAAGGCATACTCTATGAAACTTGTCAGGCTCTCAGACTGCTCTTTAAAATGTCAAGAAGGCTGCCTGCATAAAGATATGTATTGAATAACGTACTGAATAACATAATTCATATGAACAACAAACAGAGCTAGTAATTATGTTACATTCACTTGTGCTACTTCTGAAATATTAAGATCATTGTGAATAAAATATACTACAGCAGAATTGGAATGTATTCTCTCTTACGTCTAAATGAAGAAGGACTACTGCCACTGCTGAGTTGCATCGGTGTCTCTCCCTCGAGACCAAACAGCCACTGAAGACCTGTTGAACTTGATGTGCTCCTTGTGCTAGGTGTGGCAGAGGAACCTAGAAAAGCTGAGCGTTCTGAGATCACAGTGCTATCATCTGATCCCGAACTCATGTTGGATGATGAGGAGTGACTCCGCAGTCTATGTTCTGGCGTCAAGGTGTTACTTGAGCCACTCTGTCCACTTGTTTCACCATCATCTACTACAAGACATGCCAATGGTTCACAAGAACCTCCTTCTGATAACGATGCAGAGAGTGGTTGCTTTAGTTCAGTGCTGGTCCCTTGCTTTTGCACTTCAGTGTTATTATTCAAACGATCTGCTGTTGATATAGAACCTGTGTGACGTTTATTTCGTTGTTTGTCTCCCTCTTTGGTCTTTCGTTTTTGTTCCTTGCTACTCTCTCGCTTAGAATTACTACCGCTTGCAGATGAGCTTGGACCACTGGAGTGCCGGCTTTTTCTTGAAGATTGTTCATCATTTTCGTCCAGTGGGGATATAGGAACTGTGCTATGGTGCTTTTTCCGCTCAGATTTTTCACTGCTTGAACGTTTCTTTGGCTTGGCTCCAGACCCACCTGCTGCTCCTGCTTTAGCTGGTTCAACAGATGAGCTCCCAGAGGGAGGTCCAACTGAAATTATCCTAGGTCCTACCCTAGCCCCACTTGAGCTACGTCTAGGGTTCAAACTCCCACCACCACTAGTCCTGAAATCTATTATTTTGCTACTGTCCAGTCCTGAGTCTGACTCAGACTGTGATCTCTTGATTCTTTTCGCTTTGGTTTTCTTGACATCAACAACCTTCTCTAAGTCACTTTTCTTAGTAGCTGGTGGTTTTTCCTCACCACTTTCTTCTTCTTCCTCATCGCTTTTCTTGGCTGATTCCTCACCTGAATGTGATGATCCTTCTCCCTTAACTAATTTCATGGGAGCAAATATCTGGTCCATAATTGCAAGTTCATCTTCCCAAGCGAGCTCATCGGCTCTCATCACCCATGGATCACTCTCCAAGGATCTACAAGAAGTCCTCTGATTCTGATCTTTCAATTTGGACAAATCTCTCCTGTCCACTTCATCTGTTGGATTGCTGGTGGAGACTCCCTGGCTACTAACACTCTTTGAGATGCCAGAGCTTTTAGTTCTATGTTTGCCTGACTTAGCTGAAGACTTTCCTTTAGAAGACTTTTGTCTGGCTCTGTCATGGATGTCATTAGAGGAGTCCATATCTTTCCATGGTGCATCTGTTTCTTCTGTTCAAAACAAAAGGACAATCAAATTTGTTTAAAATTCTACAAACATTCGAAGCACCCTACATATCCCCCTCCTCATCTTTATCCATTTTTCTTCACTATTACTCTGATAATTGAGTAATTTTTTCCTATGCACATTCAAGTCTCTGCTCAGTAAGAGATTATAAAAATAGGAGTTTACATGTCTTTGTCTGTTGCAAACATCTGCAATCAAGGCTGTCCATCTATTTTGATCTCTGGTGACTTGTCATGTAATGCTAGTTTTGTTTTATTATATGTACAAAATTATGAATATTTTAGATATGCTTTCTCCATCTCCTCCTCTTCCCCTCAAGTTTGCCAGTTCAAAACCTATTTTTGCGCCTGCCCTTCTCATTGTATGAAGTGCCCTAAAAACTTCAGTATCTTTTCTACATGAGTGACTCTGATAATACTGCAAGGAAAGTTCTTTACCAAGTACCTTGCAGTAAAAAATTCCTTCGCAGAATCGAACATATTATTTCATTTTATTGTAGAAAGCTATAAGATGCTAATCAATGACAACTTTATTAAGTCTGCCCAGTCTTAAAGCATTTCCTTCAAACGGCATCAATGTTATAATACACAATGCCCCAATTCAAAGTGGCTTTTGACAAGCCTGAAATGATCAAGCAGATATCACATACCACATGATTCCAGGAATGATGTGGTTACACAGCGAGGCCTTACTCCTTCATCTATCACGATACTAGGGGTATCACTACTTCCACTAGCACCTATTTGGATAATAAGACAATGAAACATGTTAAAATCAATATAATAAAAGATTTCAACCTATCAAGTTTAGATTAAACAAAACATTTTTTTTATGTGGCCTTATCCTTTGCAAGGCATTGTTGTGTACATCCATTCACAATTCAAATTTCCGGCAAGGTGACTTTATTAACCATACAAATACAATTCAACTCCATTAAAGAATTATATCCAGAAGGTCTTTCGAAAATGAGTTTCCTATCTTATAATATATTTCTCATAGTAAATGAATAATAGAAAAAAAAGAGTTGGGCTTTAAAAAAAAATGATACAATTCCAACCACAACCAGTGAATGTAGAGGCTTGCACAAACTATTACCTTGGATTTTGGAATCATCAGATAGGGACTGGTCATTGCTATCAGGACCATCATCGCTGATAGGACTACCTTCTCTATGACCCCTCTCGATGGCACTCAGTGCCTGTAGAAGGGTCTCCTCCCATGCAGATAGATCCTTCCTCTGGGAGTGTACCTCTACCTCGATGTTACCATTACCGGATGCACCATCCACATTCTGAGATCATAAAACATTGGAAGATGGGATCATTGAACAGTACGCTTCTTTTGGTGGGAGAGAGAACACTAGCGAAAAGCTAGTCAAATTACAAAGGTCACTATTGTAAAAGTGGAAATTTTTGCGGGATTAATTTTTCGCGCTCGGCTGAGTAAAGTGAATTTCGCGTGTTTTTAATTTCGACGACGCGCTAGGCTCATGCGCAAAAGAATACATAAACAAAAATATTCGCATGTTTTTATTTTCGCGCACATTTCATGCTGCGCGAAATGCGCGAAAATTTCCACACCACGAAATATTCCACGTTTACAGTATTAGAAATAACACTTAAACCTCCTTCACATCATACCGTTAACCACCTTTTTAAAAAAAAAAGCAAGCAAAATAAAACATTTTACGTGGAAATAAATAGCAAGTGAGGGTGAAAGAAAGATGAACTGCCCTAAACAAAGGCACCTCAGTTATTTACTGATCCACGTATATGTATTTTAAGATACAAGAAATGTGAAGCACATTATGCTACTGACATTTCATAATGCAGCAGCAGTTTTTTTAATGTAGTTTACCATGTGAATGAGGCTTCATGAATCCTTGGTACATATCATTACGTATTTCTTTTATTGCCTCATCCCAATGACTGTGCTAGAGCTACATTGCCCTTTTCATATCATATCTCAGGTAGGATGGGACTAGACTTTGCCTGAATCGAAGTCTAGTATTGTGGATACGCCTATATCAGCTTTCACATCCAAACTCAGCCTCCACAGGTAATCAGGTGATTTGACAGATGAATTAAGAATGTGGATACATTTCATATTCATTAGCTTTTTAGCTGCAGAGTCCTTGGTCTGCACTCAACCAATACACATATATACTCTAAGTATAAAAACTGTAAATGGTAATACAGTCAACACAATTATGACATTAATAGGTCTTATGCTTCTCATCAAGCGTGAAAAGCACCACCAAAAAAAAATTCTCAGATGCTATGAATTTTAAATGAATAAAAAATTATGTTTAAAAATGTAAACTCTGTTCATATAATTCATTTTCATCTCTGAGGGGATGCATTTTTGACCAAGTTTTCTATCATATTTTGCAGGAACTGACATCACTCTTTGAGGATTCCAATACCGGTACTCCTTTTTTAATTTCTGATACTCTAGTGATTGTTAACCAAATCCCAACACAAAATTGGAATGAAGGATCCAGGCAAAGATGTCAAAAAGTAAAATATCTTTATGCAGTGTAATACTTTCTAAGAGAAACATTTTAGGCTCCGTGATGTGTATATGATATCATTCCACAATCCCATTAATCAAGAAAATTATAACTAATTTTGTTATTTACTAGATAAATCTATGTATCTACCTATTTGCTAGTTTCCCAAACTATGCCGTCATTCGAGAAAACCTAAGTCTAAAACGCGCAGCCCCTGCCTGCGCGCGCGTACTCCCCGTCCACCAATCCAAACGCGCCACCGCCATACTCTTCCTCTTCCGAGCAGTCAGAGACAGAATCTAGGACATGTCAGACAAGGAGAGGGGCTGGAGGGAGGGACATAGGTAGATACATAGATTTATCTAGTAAATAACAAAATTAGTTATAATTTTCTTGATTTACAGCAATAAATCGATGTATCTACCTATTTGCTAGAATAGCACGGATAAAAACCCGGGTGGCATGTCCCAGGACGGGAGTAACTAACGCGGGGCAGACAGAGACGACGAAGCAGCTCTCAACCCAGAGGTTTCAAATCCAACCTCACCCGAAGGAGCATCCTTAAGATAGAAGGATGTGAAGAAAGTAGGGGAACGCCAAAAGGCGGCCCTCAAAAGTCTTCCAAAGGGATGAACCTGACAAAGCGCCCAGGAGGTAGAACACTCCTAGTGTCATGCGCTCTGGGAGGCTTCCCAGACAGGAGAGCCTCCAAACCCGCAGCTTGGATAGCCTCGACAATCCAACGGGAGATAGTCTCCCGTGATGCTGGGGAATAAAGGTGATGGAAAAAGAGAAGAGCTGATCATCCTTACGAAAACAACCGTAGTCCTATCCAAGTACCATTTGAGAGCCCTAACAGGGCACCAAGATTTATCCTCCATGACGGAAGAGAATTCCGACAGAGGACTCAAGAACACTTCGATTAAGCCAGAAGAATCCGTCTGATTCTTGGCAATAACGAAGGTCGAGGGACAAGACGTACACCTTGCCTTTCCCATCTGATATGCCCGGGGGCCGTAGAGAGAGAAAGGTGGTCTTAATCGGGAGATGGTGTAACGACGCTTTGCAGAACGGCCCAAAGGGCGGTTTGGCCAAGGCGTCCAAAACCAAGGAAGGCTCCATGCAGGAGTCAACTGGCGATTTGCTGGGCGTGTCAAAGGAAGACCTCAGCAAATGAGTCAGGAAGGGAGAGATTGAAACTCCCGAACCATCAGAAAAAAAAAAAAAAAAAAAACCAAGGTGAACCGCAGTAATAGCGGACCGGTAACCACTAAAGTTAGAGAGGGCCCTGCCCTTATCGAAAGGAGTAATAAGGAAATTTGTTGTAAAAGCACCCACCGGGGCAGAAACGGGAAAACAAACCCCTTCTCCCCAACAAGCATGGAAGGTTTCTAAACTCGAGTTGACAACAGCTCGGGTCGAAACTCTTCTGCTCTGGACTATGAACTGGGAGGCTCTCTCTGAGAGTCCTCGCTTCCTCCCCAATAGCGGCCAGGCGGACAATGTAGAGCCGCCGGACGATGGTGGAGGATCCCCGACAGGGGCTGATCTGAGGACTGCTCTCCATAGAAGGGAGAGAGGCCGACCGTCCAGCAGAGACAGAAGAAGAGGAAACCAAGGTCTCCTCGGCCAGCAAGGTGCTATGAGCAGAAAACCACGCCTGATCCTCCTGAATCTTCCCCAGGAACTGAGGAATTAAGGAGATCTGCGGAAAGGCGTAACCCCAGAAGTTCTTCCCTGAAGGGAGAACGCATCGAGGGCCCAAGCTTCCGGATCTCGCACTCGAGAGCAAACTCGGGAGGCGATGATTCAGAGCTGTCGCAAACAGGTCTATCTCCAGATGGGCGCAGACTGAACTGAGGTAGTCGAAGACCTCTTGATTCAGTGACCACTCGGAGGGGGGACACATGTCCCGGGACAGCAAATCTGCAATCAGATTGTCCCGCCCGGGAACATAGGAGGCGATCGGAATCACTCGGTGAGGCCGACACCACTCTTAAGTTTGGCGGTTAGATCGTTCAGGGTAGCGGGAAGAGTCTCGCCCTGTCTGTTGATGTAAGCAGCAACAGAGGTGCTGACCGTCAAATCAGGACGGAGCGACCTACAAACATGTTCTCGAAAAGGTGGAGAGACATGAGGACTGCCATCAATTCCAACACAATAAGTGGGGCAAGGTGCACAGGTGTGACCAGTCCCCCGAGACCACCTGGTCCGAACAGGGCGATAAGTAGGCGTTTGATCTCCTCGGAGAGAGGAATCCACACCTTGAGCGAGTCTACACTGGGCTTGAAAACTTCAGAAGATGAAGTTGGAAAAAAGGCCTCATATGAAGCCGACAGTCTTTGAGGACATCCCTATGGCTCGATAAGTGGTCCAAGAACTGGTGCCATCGGCCTGCCCGAACTCGACGTAAGAGACGAAGAGATCGAGCTAGAAAGACAATTGCGTGAATTCTCTCCCGACTGGGGCGGGTAAGTTGGTTCACAATGTCTAATTTCCGCACTCTAGGTAAATGGGTCTGCGGGTAGGAGTCAACTCCTACTTGTCCCAGTTGGCTATGAATCGTACTTCTTGCGTAGCACGGAGAAGTAGGGCCATGTGCGACTGAAGGACGGACACAGAGCTCGCCACCAGGAGCCAGTGGTCCAGGTAAGTGAAAAGTCTCAGACCGCGATCCTGAGGGAAGCGGCTAGGGTAGAGACTGCTCGAGTAACACTCGAGGAGCCGGTTTCAGGCCGAAATTTAAGGCCTCGAACCGGAAAGTTTCGCCTTGAAGGAGAAACCTAGAAGGTCCCTTGAAGAAGGGTGTATCGGTATGTGAAAGTATCTTTCAAGTCTACCGAAATAGCCACATCTGACGGTCTGATCGCCGGGAGAATCGAGGCCAAGGTTTCCCTGTGGAAAAACCTCTCTTGGTATGAAGGAATTGATGACTTCCATATTCAAGATCATTCTGAGCTTCCCTGAGCATTTGGGAATATAAGATAGGGGAGAGGCACAACTGGGGTGGTCTCTTACCCTTTCGATCGCGCCCTTTTCCAGCAGCTCTTGAATCTCGGTGGAGATGTGCTCTAGAAAGGGGGCGATAGTGTAGGAGGGTTGTGGCGGACGGTTCCGTGTGGGAGGGGCTTTGCGAAAAGTATGCAGAAGCCTCCTCGCACGAAGGGGAGCACGAAAATGTCGTCGGTAATTCCTTCCCAGGCGGGAAGGTACTGAAGACGGCCGCCAACCCTCTCCTCCAACGCTCGGGGCGCACCTGTGCACGGGGCAGCTGGAAGCGCCACCGCGTCTAGGAGGCGGAAAGACAGCCTGGGCCTGCGGCTTAGGAGCCGAGGACTTAAGGCGTTTCAGAAGTTCCGTCGCCTGCTTGCGTGAATCAACCTCAAGTTGAATCACATCAGGCCCCTTACCTCCAAAGAGGTGAAGGCCGGAGTGCGGGACCCTGGCCAGGAGGGCAGGTATGTCCGCATCCGCACTGCCCAGAGAGGAAAGCGTAAGCTTCCTCCTAGCATTGGTGGCTATTGCTGTCGACACAGACAGTTCCAACCACAACGAGCCTGTCCAGGACAAGGCTTCGTCTAGCAACAGGATGTCCGAGTCGGACATCTCGAGGTGCTGACTCCTAGCGCGAAAGGAAAGGAGCCTACCCAAGTGGGCAGTCAGCCTCAGGCCAGTCCTGGAATGAGCTTCCATTAAGGACGGGAGCTTCTCTATTTGGCGTAAGGTGTACTCTTAAAGTTGACACCAAGCCTACCACCTACATGTAGGAGGTCACTGGAACAGGACTTTCTCGTAATTTAATCGAGTGTCCTGTCGAGAGAAGGTGAAAACCCAGCCGAGGGACGGTTTTACAACGAGCCTGTCCTTGGACAAGGGGCTTCGTCTAGCACAGGATGTCCGAGTCGGACATCTCGAGGTGCTGGCTCCTAGCGCTAAGGGAAAGGAGCGTACCCAAGTAGGCAGTCAGCCTCAGGCCAGTCCTGGAATGAACTTCCAATAAGGACGGGAACCTCTCTATTTTGGCGCAAGGTGTACTCTTAAGTAGACACCAAGCCTACCACCTACATGTAGGAGGTCACTGGAACGGGACTTTCTCGTAATATAATTCGAGTGTCCTGTTTAGAGAAGGTGAAATCCCCGGCCGAGGGACGGACCCTACTAAGGATGCAAGAGGCTGTGAGGCGAAGTCATTGAAGACTCGCTTACAGTCCTCCGTAAGAGGGATGCCCTTGGAGGGACGCTCACCTTGAAAAAGGAGAGACGGATGTCCCGGATCAGCCCGACTCTGTAAAAGTGTCGGGAAGAAATTTCTCCAGCAGGGCTTGAGTCTCTACCGCCAAGGACCCAAAGGTCTGGGGTGTAATCTCAGCCTGTGGAGAGGCATCATCCTCCGAAAATCCAGACTGAAACCTGATCCCAAGAAGGGCAGTGTAAGCAGTCTCAGGATTCCTCCCCAGGCGGAGCACCAAGTGCCGCTGGAATGGGAGTAGCCCCGACCGGACGATCAAAGCTGAACGTGGTCGAGAGACGCCCGAAGTGGGGCGGTAAGGCTCTAGTGTGTTGGAAAACAAGCACAATGAGCCAGATACCTGAGAAAAGGAACCGGATCCCAACCCACTAGAAGCAGTGGTGGTAAACAAGGGGAAAACCAGTGTTCCTAGCCGGATAACCGGTAAAAACCGGTATCCGAACCGGATATCCGGTATTCGAACCGGATATCCGGCAAAAACCGGTATCCGAACCGGATATCCGGTATCCGAACCGGAACCGGTATCCGAACCGGATCCGGTATCCGACCCGGTATCCGAACCGGACCTGGGTCGGGTCGGGTACAGGTATCCCCCCTTCCCCCTTGGGGGGAGGGGTTGGAGTCAGGCGTGGTGGGGAGTACAGACACAGAGTCTGACCAACCACTCCGCTCCACAATGATCTTGAGATAATTCAAAAGTTCATGGGAGACGCCTAACTCAGAAGAAGTGGTCGCCCCTTGGGGGCTAACCTTCTTCTTCTTGGCCCCCCCCTGACACATGAGGTGAACACACAGTCGGTGTCAGGGGGAGAGAGTCCGCCTCGCCTGTTGGCTGGGCAGTACTCTGGCGCTTACGCTTCTTGGGCAGGTGGGCATGTTTATCGCCCCCTTTACCCTTAGAAACGGGCACCGCCTCCGTAGTAGGCCCTGAAGGGAGTACTTTTGGAGGATCACGACTCTCTTTTTCCCTTACCCGCCTTGCTTGTTGTAGAAGCGTGCGGAGAGACAAAAGGAGCCGATCCCTGAGCAATCACACCTATGGCTGAAGAGCGAGGAATGATGCTCGAGCGAGACGAACTGTGGGCAGGGATAACACCCACAGTTTTATCGGTGAGAGGTATTGGCCGGAGGCACTCACTCCCACCGTTATACAAGTCTCTATCTTCGAGAGAGGTATTGGCCGTTCCCAGCACTCACTCTCTCGGTTTTCCCCGCATGAGTTGGTCGTCAAAAAAGACAGCGAACTCATAACGGGGCGAGCCGTACACGAAGTAGGCCCTAACTTACCTTAGTCGAAGCTCCGTGGAAGTTATAATGTTGGTGCGAGATTAAATTCTCGCAGCCAACCCTTCCAAGGCTGGGCGAGTCCCCTTATAAGTATTAAATACTGGGGAACGCCAGCCGAACGGAGACCTCGACATGGCTGAAAATAAAGACAAGCAACAATATAGAAAACCATATATAGTAATAAATTTATTATTATTACAAAACAGTATAGATCTATATAAAGGTAACAACCAACTCACAAGACGGAGTGGGAATAAACTCCTATTACGGAGCACAATGTATGATAAGACCGCTTGTCTAAGCGCGTTGAATCAACCACCTACAGACACGGGGGCTAGCCCGACGCAGTGTACTAGTACACCGTCTGTGAAAAAAGCCCCGAAAGTGAGGAAAAACGGCAAAGTAATTTCATTAATTTACCGTGAAGGAGGTTGACTCAGGAAAAATCCGATACACCAAAATGAGTGTGAAAACATGGTGAACGGGATTTTTATTGCGAAAGGCAACCAAAAACACTTTTGGAGGTAAAAATCTCGCAATTTAGGTTAAGACTTAGCTTCATAGATGTCACTTCTCTGACGGGCGAGAACGGAAGAGGAAGAGTATGGCGGTGGCGCGTTTGGATTGGTGGACGGGGAGTACGCGCGCGCAGGCAGGGGCTGCGCGTTTTAGACTTAGGTTTTCTCGAATGACGGCATAGTTTGGGAAACTAGCAAATAGGTAGATACATCGATTTATTGCTGTAAATAACAAAAGCAGCACAAGGAAGTTATTCCATAGCTAGTAGAAGTAATATATCACTGCTTCCTCTTCAATCTTGCTTTAATGTGAGTGGTCATTAACCTTATTTTGTTCACATTTCCACTGATATTTACAGCGAAATGTAATTCTACACGTATTGAGCATAACTAACAAACTGGTACAGCAATCTACATGTATGTCTTGCATAAATGCAGCTACAATGTAGCTACAATGTACAATCTTTCACATTCATGTACTGTGTACACATGTATGTGTACATGTATACAGAGGTATTAAAGGGGTATATTAGGTTCAAATGAGTTGACATAAACTACATTAAAACTTTGCCAGTACTGTTGTGATCATAGTAGATTTGATATAGAGGTATTTTTCAAATTTTATAACCGGTATGTCTATAATACAATGTTTGCCGAAGAATGTTTAAACTTAGGTACTGATGTACTGACATAGATAGGTTCAACATTTCTTTAGAAGTAACAAAGACCACACATTAAAAAACAGAAATCCTGTATTAAAGAGATACAGCAGGACTCCTTGTTTTGTTTTTTTTCTTTTATTTGTTGGTTATTTTTCTTTAAATAGTGACATGTAGCAGGAATTTTTTCATATTCAGTGAACACTGAGTCAAAATAAAGAGAATACAAGAGATACATTAGAAGTAGAACCAATGCTCTCTTTTATATCAAATCCAGTTTCTTAGTGATGCAAATAATGAAAACATCAATTACCACTTTGGTGCTTTTATTAGAAGACGCGGTCCTACTTCTGGTCCTACTGGACACTCCAGAGTGATAGTTAGGACGGTTGGAGTTGAGTTCGACCATCTCAATAGCATCACTGTCTTCACTGTATTGGTAAACAAGAGGAAAAAATAAGGGGGTCAGTATGGCTTTATGATTGACTCAGATGGCACAGAAGAAACACAGACACAAAAAATAAGTAAATAAATAATACATAAGAAAGAAATTATGTACAAAAAGATGATAGATGAGATAGATGAGATAGATGAGTGGAAGACATAACTCTGTAAAATTATTATTTATTTTTTTATTGAGACTGTTCAAAGGTAAAAGGTCAAAACAGGGGCAGTGGGTAGAGGGATATGAGATCTGGAAAACTGAAAAAGAGCACTGAAAAAAAAAAATCAAAACTTCCCCAAATGAAATTTCATGTTTTTTATGAAGAAAAGGATCTTTTTTTTGCATGGAAAGGAAGAGACTGATATGAATGTGGAAAGTGGTAAAGGAAAGAAACTTGTAAACAAAATGGGAAGAGATTTTTTTTCCCAATGCAGACAGGGAGAAATGTATTTAAGACATCATTGATAGCATGAAAGAAAATGTGACAACAAAGATAAAAGGCTGATATCTGAATAGCAAAGATTATTCTATTACATACAAGAAAGGAATTTCTATCCCTGGAGAAGGAGATAATGGCTTGGGCAATACAAAAAGCAATGCTGATTCCCTCCTCCCCCTTTAACTTTCAAGAACAATTCAATATTTTTCTTTCAGCTTGGCACTCTTGAGTAAATAATCTAACCAGTGTGGAAAAATACTGATCTTTTAGAGATATACACAAAGGAATACTCAATGACGAAAGAGTCACCAACTTGTATATATCTGCAAGTCATAATTAGCCCATTTGAAGAAGAAGCTGAAGTAATTAGCCATTGAACAGGCACAGGTTACAGGAGTGACATCATCAACTCGATTTATATTCAGACACTATACCGCTAAACAGTGTTTCAACTTGAAGTGTACATGTAGGCTACGCACAAACAATGACATCTTTCTTGGTTCTAGATTTTGATTAGCATTTCACATTACCTGTAGTTCTGTACATGTGCATACTAGAAATTTACAGCAGGAAGATGTGTAACAAAAATTAGTAATGTAATGTCAATAATTAACTACAATTCCCCCCCCCCCTAATAATTCATTGAGTAAGTATCTTGCAAATCATATGACTTTGGATTGATTTTGTGTCATATCCAAACCAAACAAATGTGTTAGAATTAATTTGTAACAAGAAAACTGGTCATAACCAAAAGTACATAATGTATATTTTATTGATACATGTCATAAAATACATGTACATTACATGTACTGTAGCTGCTATTGGAATTCCAGTTACATGCATGTACACCTACTGTAATAGCCTACAAGTAGTACATGTAAAAGAAGGAAATCACATGAATTTTACATTTCCTCTCATGCATACATGTAGGTACATGTTCATGTTCACTACACTAAAACATTTAATGTCCTAAAACAAAATGAAATCTAAACCTTTGGATAATTTCCTCCTTCTTTTATACAATATAATACAGCATAACAAGTTAGTCTGAAATGTAATTTGAAAATTGTTTTTACTTGGGGACTAACATGTGCAAAACCAGACAAATCTAAACACAGAAGTCAGTCTGAGAAGTGACGATGTCTGATACCTGCCAAGCTCATAATAATGAAACCTTCTAAGTTTACGCTTGTTATCATTCTGAATCCACAGAATCGATAAAATTTGCCGCCCACTGGAAAAAGGAAGAAAAATGTCTTCTACAGCTCTCTTTTCAGGATGACTGCTCAAGCTTGAAAAATCAGTAACTGCATAATAGATGTACAGTACACTGTATGTCCATGGATGTTCATGACACAAGCATAGCAGCACATTATGCCAACTGCCTTGTGATATTCACTGCATCTCCTATGATAGGGTGCAACCCCTGGGAATACATAATAGACTGATTTGTAATCGCAGAAAGACACAAATCTATAATAATCAAGCTTTCCATACGTGATGTTTCTATTGTGAAAAAGAAATTATTTCTACTGTCTTTTATGCAGGGTTGGTAAAATTCAGTTATTCAAATCATGGCTTAAAAATATAATGATTTTAATCAATTGATTATTTACATACATGTATCATGGTAGAACATTGGAGAACATTCTTAAGTTTGAGTGTCAATTTTATTGGGAAACATTTAGCAGAAAAGAAATCCAACTTATCTTTATCTGACCAGTATGACCTTTTAAAATGCTGTATGAAGTTCATGAAAGCTCACACAAATCTTAACTCTCTTTATTGAAGTTTCCACATGAAATCTTACCCAATTCTAGATGAGCTGTGCCCATGTGCACTGAGAGTACTATTTGTCCCCTTCTCTAAGTCTCTGCTCTGTGAGCTGGACTCCAACTCCTCACTATCCCCCTTCTCTCCCGAAGCTTTCTGATTCCCATCCTCCCTATCACTGGCAGCTCCATCAGGTTCGCCGACATCGAACATGAGATGCATGCGATAGCTTATGATCTTGATCACAGCAAAGACGACGGTGATGATAATGCTGTATATGATCCATACTGCTAGTGTGGGTGGGAATGCCTGAGAAAGAGAAAACAATAGAACATCGTAAAATTGTTATGATTTGAGCTAAATATTCATTACCTTGTTTTTCTCTTTGTAATAATATTTGTGGAACTGGGAAGGATGAATCAAAAATTATAAACACATCACATTCATATTCCATAATTTTACAAATTGCTCAGCAGTACAGTCAGCATTGTAATTACCATTGCATTACATATATCTAAACTTCAATTTCACTAGAAATTGAGTTGTATATGTATTGTTCAATATATTTGCAAACCATGTTATTGCGCATGTTGCAACCGTGCTCAGCCTTTGGTTTCATCACACACATGTATGCAGTCTTAGTCTAAGGTGAATTTAAACGAAAAATTATGAAAGGAGTAAAGAGATACATAAAAGTACTTGTAGGCCTACATGTATGTATTTCCATTTACTACAGGAGACTCACAAGCAAAGTAGTGGATCAATTTTATGTCTGTTTGCTTTGTTTCTTTTCTAGATCAATGGGTTTGACGTATGAATTTGTCCTGTTTCCATTCACACGTTCATAATACTACACTTGTCAAGTTTTGTTCTTGACCCAGATTCCTAAAATAGCTAGTGCATAAGCATAGTATTGAGTAACCTCAGCAGGAAATATTACTTCCTTGGGTATTTGCAGTGTCTCAGTCTGTCCCTACAATGACGGTTTATTGCCATTTGGTCCAATGCCATTCAACTACCCTGCTCGTTTACAATCTTAATTCATCTATATCCACTTTTCTCTACTTGTGTTAAGAATAAGATTTCATGTGGTTTGATAATCAGTTTGTCTATAATAAACTATAGTCTAAATAATATTTGGTCTAATGGCCAGTCAGGCTACTTAATTTGTCCAATAAGTATTTGGTCTAATATTCAGCTTCTGGGATAAACCCTGTGCAGCCCTTGCCAGCATTTTTTGTTAGATCCAAAGAATATTTGATCAGATACAATGTATACAAGAGATGAAACAAGCATTAGACCAAATGGTGATAACAATAAAAGGAAAACAGCCTAAATGGGAATAGGACAAACTGATGAGTGGAAAAAAAGTAGACAAAAAGATGATCTCACTGCTCAGAGAGTAGACATACTGGGATTAGATAAATGCTATGAGGGCGAGATGAATTGAGGATTGGAAAAATAATGTTGGCATTGGACCAAATGGCAATTTAGCGCTATGGCCACATTTCCACAGCTTGTTCCTGTATCATGTACATTTACATTTACAGAGTATGGTAAAAGTACAGTAATACAGTGTTGGTCAGGGCTATATATAAATTTGATCTTTCTTAATGCATCATTCTCCAAGATCCAAGAGACAATATTCATTTTTCTTCAAATAGCTGGAAAATCTACAGGAGGACAAAAAGATTTTGAGTATTTCTGTCCAGGCAGACATACATGTATCTGTTTTCCACTTAAACTTACATGTACCGGTATGCTCTTAATGAGACTTATCCATTATTCATTCTTTTAGATTTACATGTATCAATATTGAATCTTATATGTGAACTGAGCTCAGAAACAATGTTACCTTTGATATGCATTGTGTGAACAAGCCATAACACATGGGCCCAAATTCACAAAGGAGGTTTGGTTTATACCACGGTTTAAACCCCCTCCTGGGTTTATAAGCGTACGTGCGCACCGAATCCGATCCAATCATGCATTTTCTTTGAGCGCGCACATGGGCAATGTGCGCTTATTGACGCTTAATACGGAGGTTTAAACCTTACCCATGGTTTAAACCTCCTTTGTGAATTCGGGCCATCATGTTTATTGCAGAGCAGAAAAAAACATCAATAAAATCCAAATTTGAAAATCAACAAGAACTTTTAATTTCTGCTTGCTGAATTCACCTTTTTTATGCATTTGCTTTGAATGGGAAACTTCTAGTAAGTTTTTTTACTAAATCGTCAATAAATGGATAAGAGCCCCTGGAAAAAAGACTAGTAAGAGTCTCCCTAAAATCGCACAAAAATAATATAGTGCTGCATAATGTGACTACTACATGTAGATGTATACAAGTGTAAATATTCATAATTGAATGACAAGCGCCATTATAACTAATCCAAGAAAAAGAAAAAAGAAAATTTCAGAAATATTTTTACTATATGTAGTAATGATACCTATCACTTCATGCACGCATGGCCTACCTACGCAACTGTAGCGTGCATATGTGGTTGCAAGTGCCACAATAAGGAAACTCAAGAAGGGAACTCAAGCTATTCAATGATTTCAGTGATTTTAGTCAGACTTACCAAGAAGACCTATAGATGAGCTGCTATGATCCCATTCCTACCATATACATGTAGTGCATAAAAGCATAGTGAACACACATGTGTACTATATGCTCTTATCAGTCTTGTGCACTATATTGATGTTCCAAATCTATGTGAATTTTTCTTCAAAGGTAGTACATGTATACATTGTGTGAAGGACATTGTCTGGTCTATTGTACTAATGTTAAAAAATAAAGCAAGTGACAATGCCTACATGTAAATGATGTTCTCATACTACATGTACATGTATACTGTACGAGTGTACTCTGGGGTTAAGTCATTTCCTATTTCACAAAAAAATTAATACAATTTTGATCATTAAATAAAGATAACCATTCGCAATCTAAGAAGTATATTTATAGGCAACTCACATATTAATTTGTTAAAGGGAAGCTTGAGTTCTGGGAAAGGTAAAATATAATTTTTGAGCTTTCTCATTATTTTTACGTTAGTTTGGAAGATTATCATAGTAGATATGTCCCCTGAAAAGGATTGCTCTTCAAATGCGCTCACATTCAAAATATAAAAAGAAACAGCTGAAATGTTCAGGTAGAGCATTTGTGTGTAGTCCCATATACCCTATACATTTCTCTGTCCAGTGCATGTAACTCTTGGCAGGAATGAGTCAATATGGATGATTCCAAAACCTTACAGCATACAACAATTCTTATGTGCTAAATATAGTCAACCTCTCCCAATTGATTTGAGATAGTTCTTTCACAATTCAATCTCATGACTAGAACTCAACTTTATCTTTAAACATTATCATTGATATTTCCGTCAATTGAAAACATAGCAACAAGTCATGTAGGCAGTAAATAATTCTCCCATAAAATAAGAGAAAGATTATATTTCAGTGAATAGAGAATGGTGGTGTAACCATTTTTCGTGCATGACCTAAGTTCACAGGGCATTATCTCAAAAACTAGAAAAGATTTCGAAAATCTGATAGCACCATTCAATACAGAGGAAGCTAAAATTACCTAGGCACAATATTTTCTTTAGAATTGGGCGAGAAATTATGAAGATATTAACAAAAAATTGGCGAATTTTGCTACTTTTGACATTACCCACAAGGGCCTAGAAATCCCCATTTTGAGAGATGATCATCAAACTTGTAAGTAAAACGAGATACCAAATAATTGCATATTTTGTCTTGACTAGATTGGAGAACTTAAATGTAAACTCACATGCGCAAATTTTGGTCTCGTGATGTTTATACCTTTTGTTCAGTTCCAGCGCGTTGTAATCCGACATCGGATTTTAAAATGGCGATGTCTCTGAAATTCTTTGTCAATTAATTTTCTTATTGAAACCATTCTTAGTCCAGAATTTTGCTTTCTATTTGGTATAAATCTATCTACATGTAGAGTACATAAATCTACATAAATTATGGTAGAATATGAGAAATCATGAATCGAATATCACATTCCTAAAAAAAATTAAAATGTGCACGAAATATGATCACCCCATGATACAGAAAATGCCAGTCACTCAATGTTTGAAACTAGACTTACATGCATCACTCTAGATCTATTCTGTTCATACAGAGAAAAGCATGTCAATTTCACAACAAATTGAAACTGCAAGGAATGTAGCTTTGCACAGGCAAAATGACTTTTTATTTTGATTCGTTCATGTCGTTATGAAAAATAAAATAGTTTTCAGAATACCACCCCATGTCTCTAAAGCGTAATCTTGGTAAAATACATTAACATATATAATGACTGATCTTTAACTTATATTTTTCATTGGTTGCAACTTGCACCCCAGTTTGTTTAGCTTTAATATTATTATCTAGAAATGTTAATCACCATCAACCTCATCATCCTCCACCTCATTATCATCACCATCATCATGATCACCATCATCGTCATTATCATTGCCATCATGATGATCATGACATCAGATATCAGCAGATCTGACCTCAACTTCAAGTCAAACTGACAATGATTGAGCAGGTTGTGAAAAGTCATGAAACTGATATTGACCATGTTAATAACATGATTAATCAGTTGATGCTTTTTTAATGTCAATTTAATAAATTTTTCTTTTATCCATCCTTTCAATCAAAACTATCTTGTAAAAGATAGTGACAATTCAAATGATGAACAATACTCTTATAACTATCATCTGAAATCTTACCAAATAAAAAGTGAGTGGCAAACATAACAGAATTATCCACAGATACAAGTGGAGTGTGTTGCAGAAAATTCCTTGATGAGGGTCAAAATACCATCCGCCAGTTACTGAACCCCACAATCCTTGACGGATAACTTCTAGAGTATGCGAACCCATAGTATCACATTTCCCTGCATGCTGGCCCGCTCCAACGGGGAGAAGACTTCACCTAAGGCCTTCCTATAATGTAAGACTGTTAAATTTCACTGTCATTCACGAGGAAATTTCAATGTTTCCGAGGCAAAACTTCGCAGTTTACATCAATTCGCACATTCATTACAGCGCAGCCATTTTACAAACACATATCCGGATATGTTCTCACGTAGAAAAATTGCGAAATATATCACTGCTAAATAAGGTCATACTGCCTGCCGTTGTAAAAATAACTTAACCGCTAAATTTGTGCGTGCTAAATGGTGCAGCAGCGACTGCGCGTTTTACGCTCGGCACAATTATTGTTTGAAATCCAGACGATACCGCTGCTTACCGTAGATCAAAAGCAGAGTTTCCGCATAATGTGTAGCAATATTTTTATTTTCAGTCAAAGTCAAATGTTTTTCTGAGACTCGCAAACTTGGAGATTGAAATTGTGCAAAGAAAGTTTCTCACAATGATGAGTCATCTTCAAGGTATTAAACTATTATGCTACAAGTAAACTTGCGTGTGTCAATCTAACTCATCTATGACTCTTGTCATGACAGTGCAATAAATGATTTTTAAGAACATTCATCGATTTTGTGATTGTCCTTGTGATAACTGATACCGAATCGTGTGGGTACATATTGTGGTCTGCTAATTAGTAATGTGAAACACTCTTTTTTAGGAATAATTTTTCACATCAATTTTCTTCACTAAAAGGCCTTGAGCAGAACCTTACCAATATCATTAGCAGTGGCGTATCCAGGGGGGGGGGGCGCGCAACAGGCGCCCCCCCCTATTGGCCGTCGTAAAAAAAAAATATATAGCACTATATATATTGCATCTCAGCCCTTCTTCAGAAGCAATAATTCCTGGAAATCCTGGATACGCCCCTGTCATTAGGACCGTGATAGAATCGTCAAGGTTATTAGGGCATTAAAATATGTTTATTATAGTCTGGGAGCATGTCCCGAAATAGTCATCCCATTTTACCCAATGAGATTTGACCCCTTAAAGTTACTATAATCTAAGTCATTGACAAAAAGTTGTCAGTCTGACCAGTGGCGAATTTAGGGGATCCGGGCCCGTGCCTCCCCCCTTTGACAGAAAAGTATGCATTGTACCCCCTCCCTTTTAAAACGAAAACTTTTTTTCGTTGTTTTTTTTTGTTGTTGCTTGTCAGAGAATTATGGAGGGAAAGTGGAACCCATACCCCCCCCCCCCCCCCGATAGCGAAAAAGCGAAGGGAGGTGAGAATAAAGCCTATATAAAGGGGGTATACGAGCCGTTATGTTCCTCTCAAAATTTGCTAAAATGTCAAAGCTTTCGCACTTTGCGCGAGTCTGAAGGGGAAAAGGCTCCCCTCCCTCCGCCCACCCCTGTTACAATCATGTACAGTGAAGTATTGTGTCCAAATAATTGAAAAAGCAGTCAGGGCGTTGAACGAACTTTCCACCTAAAAAAGGTGCTATGAGCCGTTATCTTTCTCTCAAATTTGCTAAAATGTCAAAGCTTTTGCGCTTCGCGCATGCAGGAAGGGGAACTCCCCCTCCCTACGCCCACCCGTGCACTGTACTGTTTTGCGCGAAATTGAACGAAATATCACTGGAATGTAAATAAGATAATCATGTGTGATACTTTTTGAATAATACATGCACTTGCCACAAAATATAGTAACCATTAAAAAAATACAAGTAGATGCATTGAAGAGAGATTCAAGAAGTCCTTTTTTCGGAGCCTCTGCATCCGCCGCCAAACATCTGAGGTTCACATGACGAAAACCTTCGAAAATCGGAGGCGTCATGGGCAGGGGCGTCGCTAGAACATTTTGAATTGGGGGGGGGGGTGTGAAACCCAAATTTACCGACAAATTTTTAGGGTGTGACACCCACATTTTCCGACAAAAATGGTGCACCCTAACCTCCCTCCCCACAATTTTTTTTTGATCCCCAGACGAGGAATTTATTATTTAAAAATAACTCAATACATATTACACAGTTTACATAAATGAAGAAATTCATGAAATATATACGATTATACAGTCTTCAAATTGATTCGAATCTTGTAAGCTTAATTTTCTTCAGCATTTCTTAATCGTTCAAACTTTTCCTCTGAGAGTTTAAGTTGTTTTTTCTTTATAAGATATTTCACATTTTCCATGAGATCTCTTTTAAATTCAAGAAACATAACAACTGAATTAAACTGTTTAGATTTCAAATAACTTAAAACATACAACCTATAAATTGTATATTGAGCAAACATTAAGATAATGTTAAGAAGAATCATATTTTCATTATCAATGTCATATCCAGTAACTAATAATTTTTCATTAATATCAATGTACAAATCATAAACAGTATTGATTAAATATTTTACTTTAAGCCAGAATACATTAACTTCAGGACAATATAATAGAACGTGGAAAGTATTTTCATCTATTTTGCAGTATTTGCACGTAATATCAGATGTAATTTTCTAAATATATAAATTGTCTTTAACCCTAACTATGCCGGGGTATTTTGGGAGTTCTTATGGCCGGGGGGGGGGGGGGCCTCCCAGGCCCCCCCCCCCCTAAGATCTCGGCAACGGTTGACTCTGCGCGCATGAAATTTGTCACAGATGTAGATTAACTTGTGTAGAACACAATCCCGGTGTAATTTTTTCAATATTCTTGTTCGTTTTTTTTTTATTAATTATTTTATTACATAATATGCAAATTTTTTCGATTTTTATTCTCAAAATGGTAAATTTTGCTATATGAAGATGAAAATGGATTGAATATTGGCTGTAACTGGACCTCTAAGACTCACAAATACATAAAAAGAAAGAAAATTGGGTAAAACGGTGTTTTATTCATTAAAATTCATTAATATGCAAATTAGCTGTGTCATGTGTATTACAAGCCAATAATGTATTTCTTTGTTTTTATTCTTATGTATTTCTTTGTTTTTAATCTTATGTATTTTTTTGTTTTTGAATTTTAATGTATTCTATTGTTTGCCAACCATAAAGCATATTTGTTAAATGAATATTGTGATAATAAACAAGAAATTGTAATGATTACTAGGAATGGTTACTTTTTTGCCATAGGCTAATACACACATGAATGGAGAATTTGATCATTTTGCTTGACATGTGATCAATAATTGTAATCTGACACCAGAACCGTATGACCGATCCACATAAATGAGGTATCAAAATGTGCGTGAAACATCAGGGAAAAAAGTCATGAAATTTGAGCGCGAAAGATTCAGCCGTCACGAGGCCACGTACAAAATCCGGGAGGGGGGGGGGCCTCCTAGGCCCCCCCCCGGCCTAGTTAGGGTTAAACGGTAAGATCTTATGAATTAGTTTAAAGTTATATTGTTTTATTTTGTTATTTATCAATTTTCCAAACTTAAATTTCAGTAATGAAATCCAATTACAATTTGCTGCTAATTGAAGTTTGTGCTGCCAAAAGTACCATACATTTGGTTCAGAAGATTTCAAATCAACCAACAAAGAATAAAATTGTTTTGTTTTAGTATTCAAAATATTGATATAATCACCTAATTATGTCTTTTACTATCTATACCTTTTTCATGACACGTATCAAAATACAGTAATTTACCATTGAACTTAATATTCGTGTTATTCCATATAATTTCGTTTTGGATATCGTAAGAATGTAGAAAATCAACAAAACGCATTTCGGGCCAAGTTGAAAGTAAATTACAATAAAACAGAGGAAATTTGTGTTTTTTACACAATGAAAGTATATCACTCACTGAACAATTAAATTGTAAACATAACGGTAATCCTCCCAATTTATTTATCCAGAAGAAGCTAAAATATTTCCATGGTTTCTTTGTGCTATATATCTAACAATTTCGACAACCAGGAAAGTATCAGTGACTTGAATCTAGCATTTAAATCTAACATTCCTAGACCACCTTCTTATACATAGAAACATTAACAACTTTTCTTTTTACCTTTTCTCTTTTTGAATTCCATAAGAAGGAATAGATCAATTTGTTTAATTCTTTTTCGTATTCACGAGGAAGCATATAACATGAACTTAAAAATCAGTTGTGATATAAGTAACATTTTTATAACTACTATCTTTCCAATATATGTGAAATTTCTCATTTTCCACAAGCTAATTATATGTTTTATTTTGTTAATTTTAACTAACCAGTTGAGATCATTGAACTCATTAATACTTTTACATAATACGACACCAAGATACTTTATAGGTTCATCTGACCATGATAACTTATCAACACATTTTGTTATAATATCAATATTCAAAGTCATAATTTGTGTTTTTCCAAAATTTAATTCTAGTCCAGCAGTGTTTCCAAACAAAACTATTTCATTCATAGCAAGAACACCTGAATAAACAGAATCAACGAATAACGTCGTATCATCAGCTAGCTGGGAAATTTTCAAATTATATTCATAAGGTAATTCTGTCATTGGCACACGTATACCACTTATGTTTACATTGGATCTTATCCGTACTTGTGTTGCCATCACTTCTACAACTAAAACAAACAGCAATGCCGATAGAGGGCATCCTTGTCTGACGCCTCTTTTTATGTCAAATGGTTGCGAAATCCATCCGTTATTAATTATTTTACCCTGAGCTTTTGTATATAACACTTTAACCCACCTAATAAACGACTCTTTAAAATTGAGTCTATTTAGTGTTTCAAAAAGAAAAATATGGTTAACACAATGGAATGCCTTTTTAAAATCTAAAAAAAGTAAAATTCCATTCTTTTCCATTGTATTGCAATAATCAATCACATCTTGAACCAATCTTAAATTTTCGGAGGCAGAGCGACCTTTTATATAACCAGTTTGATCAAAAGAATCTATATTATGAATAACATTTTGTAACCGTCTAGATAAAACCCTTGCTATGATTTTGTAATCTAATATTTAGTACAAAAATGGGCCTCCAATTATCTAAATTTTTTCTATCACCCTTTGTATAATAACGTAAGTATTGCTTGTTGTTGACTATCTGATAACTCTCCTTTTTCGTATGCTTTATCCCTCCCCACAAATAATGATACAAGAAAAAAAATCACAGAACGATGTAGATATGTTGATCATACAAGCCCATTTTCGCAAGGGGGGGGGGGCTGAAGCCTTTTGCACGAATATCAACTGTTTAATTTCTAAATATTTGCGAGCGAGCGAAGTGAGCGAGGAATTTTTTTGTAGCAAAGAAATGTACAGAAGTTACATATACAGAAGTTAGAGGGAGTGGCAAGTCGTAATCCATGGGCCTGACCAGTTGGCCTGACTCGGGGAAATTCGGATACAATCAGGTCCAATCGTGCGCTACCGAAGGAATGTTATTGCCGAATTCCTCGCGTGATCGTTAACTCGAATCCCTATACGTAACCGACCAATGAGATTCAAATACTGGAATAAAGAACGCGCGATCTTGTTTACTCAAATTTGGATCAATGTGCGAACTTTTATTAGCTGCGCGCGATAAATTATTGAAGTCGCTTTGAACTTTGATCCAGAGAAAGGAGCAGCCAACTGTAAAACCGCCCATAGATTGCGACTTGTCGCTCCCTTTAAATAATTATCTGGGAATCTTGCTGCCCGAATATGAAGTGGTGGTTGCCCGACTATCGAAACTTTGAAAATCCTAGGGGGAGGGGGGTGGGTGCAGCCCATCGCCCAAGGGGGACGCCTTTTGCCTGACCATCAGCTTTTTAATTTCTAAATTTTAAGCTTGCCGAAGGGGGACGCCTTTTGTGCGAATATTAACTTTCCAGCGTGTTGGCGAGTGAGCGGATCAAGCGAGCAAAAAAATTGGCCAGTTTTTCCTTCTTTTTCTTTCCTTCCCTTTCCTTTCCTTCTTTTCTTTCTGTTTTTGTTTTCCTTTTTCTTTCCCTTTTCTTTCTTCTTGTCTTTTATCTTCTCCTTTTCTCTTTCCTCTTCCCTCTCCCTTCCCCCTCCTTTTATTTTGCCGACAGAGGTGGTGCATTTGCCGACAGCAATTTTGAGTGGGGATTTTGACACCCCTCACACTCTTCCCACCCCCCACCCCCTAGCGACGACCCTGGTCATGATGGGTAGTATGCGTATTCACGAAAACACATATACACACATGTTTTCATGGCGAAGATCAAATAAATAATAAGTAACACTCCGTTTCTTTCCCGAAACCTAAACTCATAGCAATCACGCGAATTTTGGAGCAGAGTATTGTGGTTCATGCAGAGTTAATTTGTCTGAAAGTGATGCAATAGGCCCACAACAGCTTCATGAAATGCCACATATCTCAAGAATCAAATAATTAAATGTTGTGCCGAAACTCTTGCCTTAGTTGAGCCTTCTACACATCTGGAGGTGTTATGATGAAATTGTCGTTTTGCAACTGAACGACCATGTAGATCGCCGAGTAATGAAAACGGTATAGTGTATGATTGTATTCATTGCCTTTCCAAACGATGTTGTTGCTGTTGTTTTTTGCATTTAACGGCGTTCATTCAATAAAGAATATTTACGCTTTTTTTAAAACCATATTTTGATAAAAGGTGTGTTTGATAAAAGATTTTCATGGTCTGAATTCAAAGGTGTAATCATAAAATAACAAGAACTGTTGCTATAGGGGATCAAAAGATATACTTCATAGTAATACGGACAAACCAATTTCAAATTTGAAATAACAGTTAAACTTGATAATTATGATATGGGGATGGTATAGGAATAGGACACCAACCACCATGCATAATTATAAGAACATACATCTAAATTGCGAGATCACTCATTTCGGAACACAAGACAAGCCTACTCATCATATGAAAATCTAACTCGATCGGAGACTGGATAAACACTCTCTTTTCCCCTCCCTCCGTCCTTCTTCCCTCTTTTTTTTCTTGTATTTCTTTCTGATCATATACAAAATCTGCATTTTTCTGCCAAAAAGTTGGGGGGGGGGGGGGGTGAGCCCCCCGGCCCCCGGTTCCACCGGCCATCAATAAATGAACGCAACAACGTTGAAAATGGTTCAAAGCAGGAAAATAGTCTCCAACATACGTGGGACATGATCACCAACGACCGCCTGACACGACTCCTGAAAAAATTTCGATAACGATAACGAGAGGTATATACTGCCGTACGCAGCGGGGGGGGGGGGGGGGGGGCAGTTGCCCCCCCCCCCCAGAAAAGTCAAAATCATACTTTTTTTTAATCGGGTTTTAGACTTCAAGTTATGGGTTCCTTTGAAAGCGATCATCTTGCCCCCCCCCCCCAGGAAAAAATTTCTGCGTACGGCCTTACATCATGATATATATATACACCCTGCTATAACATGTGTACATGTGGCAGCTCTATAAAATTTACCACATGGATATTCCAAAATTATATCGTCCAAGATTGGGGAGCTGTCACAGTACGGTAGACGATGATGGGGAGACGGGGGCGTGGCATGTAGTGGCAGACAGTTGCCCGGCCAGGGAGATACTACTCGGTGGAAGAGCTCCCTGGTTGCCCGATAGCATGGTAAAATAAGATTTGTCGGGAGGAGGCTGCAGCCAACGCCGTAGCGCCTAGTTTTGTAAACAATGAAGAAAACAGCCAACCCTGAAATAACTGTTTTGCGTGTAATATGAGGGGAACCCCCATCTCACAGTGACATGACGTTGATCTTCAAGAATGCAAACTGTCGACGTGTATGGCTTCTTTGGCCGAAAAATTCGAGCGCCATCTCGGACTTCACAGGTAGCTCTTCACACGATCGTATGATTGTGTGTGATTTGTGTATGCGCTTCCGTGCACTGCTATTAATGCTCGATAGGGCTCCTCTGTTCGGAGCGCAAGCTTTTCCCCGCACGGTCATTATTTTGGGGAATTGGCGTACCGTACCTATATGTATACGGTACGTACGTGTGCTGTACTCTGATCTGCAAAATACACCTGTACTGTGCTGCTGGATTCGCATATTTTGTGATAGACTCTGTCAATCGGAAATGAGCTAGGCCTAGGATATATATTTCATCAAGGTTTATATCATCATGAAACCAGGGAGATAGCCGCTGCTTTGACAAATATGATGACTTTAGACCAGTCTTTGGAATGTGTGCTAGATCTACGTGGAACCTGCAAACATAACGGGAAGATTAGGAGCAAGTCAACAAATGTGGAAGGGTGTGTGTGTGTGTAGGTTGTGCCATTGGTGGATAGCTCGGTAAATACAATGCAGTCAGCTGCTGGAAAATGAAGTAGACGAATGTCAACTTCAATTCACGTTGACCGTATCAGGGATAATGGAATGAATTTAAGTATAAGTATAAGGAATAGGATCATTATCACAATTTATTGCCAATTACTCTTTATCTTCCAGTTCCAGTTAACATGGCGCAAAACCATGAATTAAGCACCTCGCCCTTGGCAGGTGGGGGGCAGGTTTCACTAACAAGAACGCTTTCAGGGGGCAGTGAGAGCACAAACCATAGTTTAAACCTTGGTGCTCTTCCTGTGACAAGTCTATGCACAGCAATGTATGACTACGAAGCCACGGCAGACGATGAGCTGACCATTCACAGGGGCGACTTAGTTGAAATAATCTCCAAAGATCATGCTGTTTCGGGTGATGATGGATGGTGGATGGGGAAAGTTGGTGACCAACAAGGGATATTTCCTAATAATTATGTCAGTGATTCACAGTTCATTCTCGAAAAGGAAATTAATTACGGAGTAAATGAAATTGATTTCAATGAAATACAGCTGAATGAATTGATTGGTGTTGGTGGATTTGGTAAGGTTTTCCGTGGCTCATGGAGAGGAGAGGAAGTCGCTGTGAAAGCTGCAAGGCACGATCCAGAGGATGATGATAATATGCGCTCGACTATTGATAATGTCAGACAGGAGGCAAAACTCTTCAGTTTATTATCGCATTCTAACATTATATCGCTCAGAGGAGCGTGTCTTAGGGAACCTCACGTGTGTTTAGTTATGGAATATGCAAGGGGCGGCTCACTGAACAGATTACTTGTAGGGAAGAAGATGGCTATGCCACCAAACGTTCTAGTAAACTGGGCTTACCAAATCGCCGATGGCATGAACTACCTCCACTGGGAAGCTCCAATCCCTCTCATCCATAGGGATCTCAAGTCTAGCAATAGTAAGTATGACCAAAATTAACACAAAAAATAACAGCTAACAAAGAAAGGATAACTTGAGCTTCAAGCAACAATACAATTCATAAAACATGTTTGTTTTTTTATTTTTCCATCTTCCTTTCACATTAATTTTTATATTTGAGTTAATAGGCAATGCCAAATTAAAGAAACTTGTTAAATTTCTTGGCAAGGAAATTGTGTATCATTTAAAGAGAGGGCAAGGGAGAACTCCCTTAAATTTTTGTTGTATTAGGGACTCCTGAGCTAAATATTGGGGATCTGTGTGAGTACCAGGCTTCCATACATCTAGACATATTTGGTGTTCAGATCATCAGATGTACTGTACTTGACTTTTTACACTTGCAAAATTTTGCGTAGTCCCACACTATCAGTGGGGCTAAATGAGGATTTAGCCCCACTGAAAGCTGAGCCAACTTTCTAATCACATTGCATTTTACCAAAGTGGGCTAACTCCAGGATGGCACATGATTATTTGAGCCCTGGAAAAAAAGCACTTAGCCCCACCAAAGCGTACATACTGACTCGGCTGCAGAATTCTGCATATTTCCAGTACATCCGGTAATAAAGGTAAAAATAATGTACAAGTACCAGTATGTGGTATTTCTTTGAGGTAACTTCTTTGTGTTTAGTGTGCTCCTACAGGTAGGCATGGAAGGGGTCCCAATGAGAGGAAACCCAGACACAAATTTCATGATGGTAGTTCAGGTTTAATATATAATTTAATAGAATGATGTTACTTCTTGGTAGTCTTGTGATATGTATAGACTTACATAATACAGTAAAGTGTTGGTGATTGTGTTGGAAAATTTTGGTTTAACTTCTGGGTCAAAGCACTCACATATATATGCAGGGTTATTATACATGTAGATAACCTCACACTCCATACCTTTATACCACAGAGAATTGCCTCCGATAGAGAGTGTGTAATGTCCAGCACATACATGTACATGTATGTGTGTTTGAAAGGAGCAAGATGGCCGGACAAAATAGCCTGAAAATATCTCTTTTCTAAAGATTCTAATGACAAATGAAGCATGAAATCAGCTTTTCTATTATCCTAAAATGTAGAAGGAATTATTTTCTCAAAATTTTGCCTACTACATGTATATTGGCGTTTCACCTCTTTTTATAACGAAGAGGTCGTGACTGCCGCCGAACTTGACACAGCCCCACATAGTGATGGTTCCATAAAGGACTGGTCAAATTTGTCTGATAACGATAATGATAACAATATTTTTCATTGAAGGTAAACCGTAGAGCTGATCTACTCTTAACAGACACGGCATACTCGCACGTACTCACCATATAGTAGGATGTACCTTTAATTGAAAATCTTGTTATCGTTATCATTATCGGACAAATATGACCAGCCCTATGTCTTCATGTACACACACATTGTTGATGACTTGACATAGGGAGGAAATAGACCTGTTTACTATTTGTATGCATACTTCTTGAACAAAAGTTTCTCTTTACAACTTAAAAGCTTGCCAGATGCTTGTCCGACATAGCAACAACTAATGCATGCAAAATGGATTCTATCCATAGAGATGCTATTATGCATAGCAGGTGCACTAAATAGTTGGTAACTAGGGGGTTCTAGAGAGAAACTTGGATAAATTGAAATACATTAGTAAACAGGTCTATTCAATTTGATTAAAACTATTAGACACCTTTATTAGATGTCAAAATGAGATGGACAATCCTGATCTGCTGTTCAAATGAAATGGGATGAAAAAGGATACCATTCATGACAAGAGCATTATCAAATTTTTGTCATTCATTGTAATTTTAGTTACTGATCCAGCATGAATAAAAAGCTTTTTATAAGACAGGTACATGTACATGTAGCAAGTGAGCAGGGCATGAGGGCACATGTATGCATGTAGTTTGTTTGTTTATTGAAAGATGTGTGACAGTTCATTAAGGTCAGTAGAAGATTCAAGTTTCAAAATTGAGTGATATTTTCTGGTGTTGAGATATAAACAACATAATATTTCATGATGGCATGCCACTATGGTGGTCAAATAAACATGACTTGCGAATTCCACTTTGAAATGATTGTACATGAAGGCTGTTCATAATGTATGTAGGCCTACATGTACTGTATACAAGTCATGTAAATTGTCGAGAAATTTTGACCTACAGAAGTTTGCCAAATAGGCCCACATGTACGTGTCCCCTTTAAATTGTGACAGTTCAATAAGTTCACACAAAGTAAAAAGCACATTTTCCATCTGAAACAGATTTGATGTGATGTACATGTATCATGAATGCAGCAGTGAAAGAAAGTGAGAGGAGTCCTCCCATAAACAAGGATTACAGACTGACAACCCATCACTGGTACAGTGATTAGTAACAGCTGATGGAAGCTGGCTTTTTTTAGTTGACCTAAGTATGACCTGCCTACTAAACATTTGCAGCTGTACACGTACATGCCTGCCTTCATCCAGTGTCATTGTACTCTTCTTGCCTATGGAGCTTCCCAAACATACAGTACATGTACTGGGTGTAAAAAACGAAACATAACATTTGACACTGTCAAACTGCGTTTTGCACACTTTCAAGTTGAAGGATGTCAATTTATTTGGAGTATTAAGTTTTATGACATTTCTTTGAATACTTTTATGAAAATAATACTCTGAATATTTCATGAGATTTTTACTTTTTGAAAAATTAAGGCCACAAAAACTGTATGCATATATATGTATCAGTAATCAACTCAGAAGATTACACTGCAATGTACCATTGTGCATTGCATAGTCATTCTGCCAACCTTGTGCTATCCAGTGTCATTAATGATTCATGACTGGGTTAAAAGTGATGCCCTGGAATTTCAGCTGCAACAATGGCAATACAATGGCAATTGGTGCGTTCTGAATCTGAATGCAGATTTTGTGCCCTTGAGTTAAAATAAAAAGTAAACTAAAAATGTAATGAAATATATATATTCAGAGCATAGTAAGAGTAGTATTTAAAGAAATGTCGCAAAACTTCAATTACTGTAGATTTGACATCATTTGACTTTACAATGTTAAAACCTCAGTATGATACAAGTGTCATTTTATTGTATCCCCCGAACTAGTGTTCGGGGATACTATGGATTTGGCATCGTCGCGCCGCGTCCGCGTCCGCCGCAGAGATTTTCTTGTGAGCGCTCTACTGGCTGCAGTTTTTGTCGGATCACCTTCAAATTTCACATGGAGGTGCATTATGGTTAGATGAAGACGCCTATTGTTTTTGGTGTGGGCGGAGTCAACATTGTTGCTATGGTAACCATATTTTTAAAAGAAATGGTAAAGATTTTCTTGTGAGCACTCTACCGGCTGCAGTTTTGTCGGATCACCTTCAATTTCAAAACAACTAAAAAATGACAAAAGTACAAAAAGGTCATTTTTGTCAGCAGTGATACCTGAGGTCCCAAATTGCCACTTTATCCATTTCAGTCACAACATTGATTCAAATGGGGGATGGGTGACGGGTTCGGGGGATACATGTACTCGGACTGGTCCCCCCTCCGAGTGCTCTAGTTTTTGCACCTATTTGATTTGATACGACGAAGGTTGTTTTAACTATTTATAATTACCAAATGATACTCATCATTTGTCCAGTAAAATATGAGGAATTCCCTAGGTAATGCCATTCTCCTTGGCACTGTTGTACAGTGTACGTGTATATCCTTTTTATTTTTACTATGAAGGCCACTACATTTTTGTTGCTTTTTTTTCTTCGTAGTCTTAACATAAAGTCTACATAAAGTCAACCGCTGAGTAGTACGGCCCACTTACCTGGCATCGCACCGGCACTGAAATTGGTAAATAACATTACTCAAGTGGGAGGTGGGTAGTACATGTACATCCTTGCTAGTTGACGGTAGCATCCTATTTGTAGAAAACACAATGCGTGTTGAAACCGCGTAATAGCAACGTGACACTGCGTGTTTGATCTGACTGGCGTATTTGTCAGATACCTTACCCCTACAGGGTAGTTTGAGATACACGGGGCATTTGACAGGTCCAAATCTGGTGTCAGATTTGGATCGTGCCTCCAGCGTCCGTGTTAGCGCATTTACGTTCTCTGGAAGCCGCCTACATTCAATCGCACGAACCCCTTTTGTGTAGACAAAAGGAGTTCGTCCAGGCTTTGCGATTGTTCCGAAATTACGGTGTCCAGGTTGCGTCCGGGTTCATTGAGTATAATATAGTTGATTTCAAGTAATATGTTACATACCTGTGTGATAACCTGATGAGTGCAGGTCGAAAAGCTTCGTTATCATGTCTCTTTTTTGTGCCATATCGAAATTTTGTAGTATCAGGAAATTATTTGTACATTTATTTTAGTTATGAGTGCATTAATTGTGTTTTCACAAACTTCGGCCTGTATATATACATGTATGTATGTACATGTAAGTACATGGTACAAGTATTTGTAATTAATGTGTACCTACAATGTACATGGAGGCTCTTACATTTTCCTCTGATTAATGATATTGATACAAATATATGTACACATAGTTCAGAGACATTTATTTAGTTTACCGTACCTTATCAGCTGAACTAAAGTGCAAGTAGCCTAAACATGTACATGTAACTGTACATGTAGGTTACCGGTACCCTTTTTGTTAATATGTACCAGTAATCTGAAAATTAATTCCTGTTTTATTGACATTTTTTGGATTATGGACAAATTAATGTTTACATTTTGCATCATAACACTCAAATGAAATTGGATACAAGGCTATATTTATTTTCACCACATTTTCAAGTTCTGTGTGTACATTGTGAAACAACAGTTTTGTATTTATTAGAAGCCTTTTGTAGACCGTGTTTTAATGTTCTCTACATGTATGTTTGTATGTAGTCATCAATCGGGTGTAATGATGTGTATGAATTTGAGGAGAAGTTTCACAGAGCATGCATTACCCAGAGTGCAAGTTGTTCGTTCGTGTGCTTGCTTAGCTGTATTGTGCGATCAATACAGACCAGTAATGGGTGGCAAATAACAAGGTCTGGTTCTGTTTTGCCAGCGTGGTTCGACAAAGTCATTCCCGTTTGGCAATAAGGCACAAATTGAGCAGTCCATGAACTTGCGTTTCTGTGAATTGCCTTCCAGTCTGAAAATATAAAATGCTCGATAGTTTCAACCCTATCAAATTGCAGTGGTTGGCGTCAAGAAATTGACAGCTATAAAGCACAAATGTATGGTATTTTTCCTTCCAATGTACAATTTCGAGCCCATTAGAATTGGGGGACATATTGGGTACATGTATAACAAGGCTCTGTGCCTGGCTAAAGATTTGCAAGATGTCCTTGTACTTTGGTAATACAACCCACATCTTATTTATTCAGCTATTTAAAGTCTCTTTGTTATTTTTGTAGTTCGATGTCTTCTGTATTGAATGCAATACTGTGTATTGATTCTGTGTAGTAATATTACATTGCTGGGTATAGCCTACCAGCTCAGTTGCATACATGTACACATGAACGTGTGTGTACATCGCAATGATCATGGAGTGTAATACAAAAATTGCACAACATGCAAATAATTGTACTGCATTAGAAGTGAATAACATTTCTGTGCCGAAGACAATAGATTGCTTTTGTCCATGTACACTCTCTTCAGTGGAAATGGATAATAAGTTGGCCTCTGTGATTGATTCACTGAAAATCAATCTAGTGAAAAAAACTTTGAACATCAGATAAGAACCTAACCCTGTGGATTAAATTTAGTACTGTAACCCTTCCCTGAGTTACTGGAGATGAAAATGGCATACATACACGTATGCATGTACCTTTGTAGTCTAAATAGGCATTATGCATAGGACTGGGAGCTTACAACGTACATGTTTACAATCACACTGCCACAGTTGTACAGTTTTGTACCATTTGCATGTAGGGCCTACTTTGAACAGTTTTGGCTACATGTATGTTGTTTACAGGTACTCTATAATATCAAATGAGACTTTGTGAACATAGGCACCATAAAAGCAAACACTGGGTGAATTATTTGTCTTATAATATGAAATTTAGGGCTGTAAGAAATACACTTTGAAACCAAAACAACAACAATAACAAAATCTGTATTCCATGATTAAACACTAAACATTGTACTAGATTACTACAGTCAGTAGAAATGTATAAAAATTACCAAATGGATGTACAAGTATATATGCACACTATATGTACTGTAGACTTGCATGTGTACATTTTATATTCTCAAGAGATTTGAGAAGAAATTTAAGCTGGACTGATTTGATTAAACTTGTACCTTTCAAATAAATGTTCACTTGTGGTTTATAAAGTACTTAGTATTCAATACCAGTAGTCAGTGGGTCATTGAAAGTGTGTGCAATATACAGGTTTCTTTAATAATACCACACTACAAATGTGTGACTGTAAACAAAGCTTTGTCCAACAACTGTTACAGTTTGATTGACACCTTACTGTATGGACGGAGAAATGGGGAGAGAGAGGGAACTGAGCTACTATCAGTATGCTATTGTACATGTACATGTAGAGGTCAAGTGCTTCCCACATATAAATTACATGTGGGCCGAAATGTGCTGATGCTACTTGTAGTTATTCTGCCACTCTTTATTCAGCTTCATGTGGAGACGTCCAGTCTCCTTCTCACATTAGTTTGAACCTTCTGACAGATTGAACTAGAATCTGTGGAGAGAAGGGATTATGGGTAAGATTAAGATTAAGATTAAGATCAAGTCTGTAATTTGATTTCTGTGTTTACCTTTGAAAGGCATAGTAGGAATAGTGCGACTCTGGGACACGAGTGGAAATGGAAATGTACATTTTAGACAACATACATGTACATAAGATTTAAAAAAGAAATATTAAAAAGGATGAAACGGTGAATCGGAATATAGATGAGGGCTGAAGGTGATTTGCCTCCTAAAATTAAGGAGCCACCATGATTGAAAATTAAGCCTCTGTTTATGGGTTAAGATGAGTATAAAGGCCTACTACATGTACATTATAGTTTCAAGATACATACATAGCTTAGAGGTAGAGTGGGAAAATGAAGTAGATCTTTAGGTATCAAGACTTCGAAACCGGATGTGATGATATACGTAAGGAAGAAGACGGTAGTTAATATCAATTCTAAGTACTACATGTAAGTAGGCGTACAATTATGTTATTTTTGTCTTCTTGCTGCATTTGAAATGTGTAAGCACTTGAAATGTGTTGATTTTTGCTGAACATAATGTGTATACTGTACATGTATAGTGTCTGCATTTCCTTTTACATGCCTATTGTAAGGATAATAATAATAATCAATAATAATAATAATAATAATCCAATTATAGTCCATTCCAAATTTTATTATTAAACCGAAATGAAAATTCTTTTTGCCTAATTGATCGTGGGCCCGGCAGCCACTGTGCAGGAACAAAATTTGAGAAATGAAGTTTCACACAATTCAACTGAAAGAAGTGTGAACTGATGTACAGAATTTACATGTAATGTACATGTATGTGTAGATATTTCCTTATTAAAAACAAACATATTAAATACACATGTTCATAGGCCCGTACATTTAGACGAGGTTTTGCATTTTGATTTTTCATTGCATGATGGCAAGTGAAACATTATGAAAGACAACAAAGAATCTTTGTAAACAAATTTTTAGGCATTTTACTCCCAGTGTTAAAGATCGTATGCTCGATCTGTAATGAAAACCACAGATGACAGGTTCGAATCCCGCTGGTTCCAATTTTTTCTGACTTGTGTTTTTCATTACAGATCGAGCATACGATCTTTAACACTGGGAGTAAAATGCCTAAAAATTTGTTTACAAATTAAAAATTCCTCCCATCAAGCTTCTTCGTTTACTAACAAAGAATCTTGTATGGTTCAGTACAAGGTCATGTACATGTATAATATACCATCTCCACCCTACATCTACAGCCCTGGAAAAAATTGTTAGACAAAGCTTCTGTAATAAGGGTACTATAATATGCATACAAATTTATAAAAAATCATTGTTTTTGCATTTCATTGAATGAATACCAAATTCCAGCAATTATACCTTGCTTTTATGATATTTAATTTCCCTCTTACCACAAAAATAACACTATCAGTAGCCATTCTTGGCCTAATAATTTTTTCCATGACTGTATGTTCACTTGCTCAGCATGATACATGTACATGTACATACATTATATAGGCCCTACACTGTTAGAACGTTGTTTAAAATTTTTGAATCTTGTTGGTTAAAATTTTAATCAACCGAGGATTACCAGGTGAACCACACATTTGTATGTTAAAACTTTAATCAAAGGCCTGTTGATTAAAGTTTAACCTGTGGTTTTAATCATTTGTTGGTTAATCATATTTTGCTCAACGTTGGTTAAATCGGTGTTGAATAAACTAAAACATATTGTTGGTTAAATGTTTAACCATTTGTTGGTTAGTTTTATTTTGTTGGTTAAATGTTTAACCATTTGTTGGTTAATCAAATTTTGCTCAACGTTGGTTAAATCGGTGTTGAATAAACTAAAACATATTGTTGGTTAAATGTTTAACCATTTGTTGGTGAGTTTTATTTGGTGAGAAACTCCCGGAGAAACTCTTTTCATATCTGTAATTGTTGTCTATAGTTTATATAGTCTAAAGAAATAGATCTACTCAGTGATCTTGCTTTCTACATTCAGCGGTTTGGGAAGTTCGACCTGCTCAGACCTGGACTAGACTTGACTACGCCTACGCCTACATTGATGCTATATCTTTTTCTCAAAAAATGTTCTAGTTTCAGTTTTTGTCATATTGCCCTGTCCGCGAAATATGGACATGCGCGAAGTTGAACACACCGCCATCCCGCCGGCGTCGCCTCCTCGCTACCGTAGGCGTAGTCAGTAGATCTACTGGTGGGCTTGGCTTAGCCAGGTCTAGTCCAGATCGAGCAGGTTGAACTTGCTCCCAAGCCGTTTAAATTTAGAAAGAAAGAGCACATTGTAGATCTATTTCTTCCCAAGATTAAGGTAGAAAACAATCACAAATATGAAGAAGAGTTTCTCACCTTCAAACACGCCGACAAGCTCTTTGAATGTCCCCAATCATGCAGCGACTTGAATGACAACGCCTTCCATTTTTATCGCAAACAATTTCTGTTACAGATTTGTGCGCAGCGAATTTGTTCAAAATCCATATGCGCATGCGCTGTTCGGTCACGAGATTGCTACTGTAATCAACTTTGATCAAACTTTTAACCAACAAAAAAATAAAGTGTCTTGACAGTTAGCACTATCATTTTGGCGGGAAAGCCGAGAACACTGTTTTAATCAATGTTGGTTACAAAGTAACCAACAAGATTATAAACAATAAATTTAATCAACAATATTTTTAACCCACGCAAGATTAAAAGTAATTTTTAACCAACACTCATTTTATAACCAACGTTGAGCGATTTTTAATCAACAATTTTTTAATCCGTAGTTTTTTAATACATGTTTTAACAGTGTACATGTCTGACCATTCATAGCAACTTGCCCTTTAAACATTGTTGCACATAAATGTAATAGAATTTCATCTTTTTTGTACATGGAGAGGGGTGACACACATGTTCATTCTCTGACAGGGCTGTGCTGCTGGAAGGGAAGATGATTTGAATCAGAATCTCATATCATTTACCTTTAGGGGCTAACATGGATGAATCATGATTATTGGGGCTGGTACACTGGATGATGGGGTTGTTCACATATGTTACTAGTCTCGTATTCACATACCCTTATTCTCAGTACACGAAGCAGCTGGAAAAGGGGTGTTGGTCTATCATCACAAGTGTGAAATATTGTTGTTTTTTTTACTTACCATGCTTTTTAATAATGTAGATGAACCTCATCGGGTTCATCTTAATGTTATCAGGGAATATCGGATGTGTTATCCATTATGCGAGATGGGTTTTGTGTTTTCTACTGTAAACGCTGTTATTTTCGAGTAATTAAATTTTCGCGCTCAGCAACCCCAAAACATATTCGCGGGTTCTTGAATTCGTGTTGCACAATTACTCACTCGCACTCTAAAATGAATTGGATTCAAACCCGTATCAATCAGATGAAGCACGCAATGCAGCGTCCATCCAAAATAAGCATAAGAAAATCGTGCTAATATTTTCACGTGTTCTAGAATTCGCGCCCGCTGAAAATAGCGCGAAATCCGCGAATATTTCTGCATTTACAGTATTCTGAACTTTGCCCCAGTATCCAATTCAATTGTACTGTACATACTATACAATACCTGTACCAGTGGAACTGCCAGATATACTTGTGTTGTTTATATTTGTAGAGCTATACAGGGTAGGAACCCCCTACCCCATCCCTTTTACAAGAGATTATTTGTGGTTAGTGGATAATCATTCATTCAACCAGGGAAATTATTCCCTTTTTGTAAAATCATGAGAGATGCGAGATTTAAACTTGTCCAAGCATTACTTTGCTTCTGGCTTAATACATGTATGTAGGCCTATATCTTTTGTTTCAAAATGAAAAAAAAAAAGTGGAATATCAAATAACAATAGGTTATTTTGAATAGTAGGCAGAGTAAGACTTACATACACTGTAGATGTAGAATTTTTCATGTTCCTGTACTATGTAAGCAACATTTTTTTTGTTTTGACTGCTTGGCATAATGTGTGGTATGATAGACATTTCAAGAAAAGGATTACTTTATCAAACATTGAATGTCCTGTGTAGTTAAACTCACGTATGTAGAATGACAATGCACAATTGTAATTTTTTTTTCATTCTCACATGCCTCAGTTTTTCATTTTGATACGCACTTTTATTACTTAAGGCGTAACTTGTTATGCAGATCATAAATGTATGGGGGAAGGGGAAGCTAACTACCCCATTGTTACTTTGATTCTGGAAAGAAAAATGCTTTCAAATTTATTCATTCTGAGGCCTGGGGTAGAGCTTTGCGGTCCCATGAAAGGATTTGAAAATTTATTAGAGCCATTATTGGATAAAAATTCAATTGGAGGCCATTAAACCTGTATAGAATACCATGGGTAAGAGTATGGGTTGGATGAATGATGTGGATCATACCATGATATACTGCACCATGTATTCCACACAGTCGTGTGCAGAGTACATACATGTATCAAGTTTATCTCGCATCGACAATTAACATTCCTGTAGTTATTTATAAAATCTGAAGGTTCTAACTGTAACTTTGAATGGTTGGTTGTGACATACATGCACATTGACACTTCTTCATTTTTGGCGATCATTGAATCAAATTTGTGATTGTTGAGGTCTGTAGATTTTGCTAGGAGTAGGAGTGATTTGCACTTTTAAACATGCATTCATATACATAATTATGTAGGCCCGACATGTCATTTAGCTCACAGCTCTGAACATTGCACATGTACAAATATTGAAAAGCAGGGGAGCGTTTCATCGAGCGTTTTATCAGTGATTTTTACAGACAACTGTTATAAGCTACTGAAATCCTTGCATCTGATTGGCTGAGAGCAAATTTGTCAGTAAAAATCACAGACAAAACGTTTGATGAAACGCTCCCCAGATGTCCAAACAGCTTTTCTACTTTTCCATGTTTAGAAAAAGAATATATATAAAACCTATATAGATAATAGCATATATAGTTCTTGTCCTGCCCTGTATTATTAGGTCCATGTACATGGATGTATTTGCATGCCCTATATTTATGCAAGTGTGTGTCTACAGAGTACAGCATTGTACATTAACAAAGTCAGATGAAATTGAAAATACAATGTGAAGACATCCACAAATCTATAACTGCCTTTCTCTTCAGCTGTAAGGGCTTCAATCATAGTGGTACTGAACCAGTGGTGGATGCAGGGAGGTCGGGGGGGGGGGGGGGGGGGGGAGGGGAGCACATGCCCCCCCCCCTGGCAAACCCAATTTAGCATTTTTTATTAGTGCAAGAAATTGTACCCCCCCCACCCTCGCAAGCGAATTTAAACCAATATAAAGGCACCTATAAATGCAATAACCTTAAAATTTTTTTTTTTTTAATTAAAAAAAAAAACACCTAAAAATGTGATGATTTACTTGTCCCAAGCCTTCACAATTGCAGGCTTATTAGAAAAGAGCATTGGAATATAAATAAATGTAGGCCTACATTGTGGTGAAATGAAAGGATGACCTATGTACCCCTTTTATGTGCAGCCAGTACTGCATGACTGTTGTGTCACACTGTCAACCCAATTTTTTAGTGTAGGCTAATTGTGATTACCAAGTACAGAAACGTACACTTGGAGAGCAGCTACATGCCTGTACAGTATGCACAGCTCCATTTTACCTTATTTCCGACATACTGTAGATACATTTATGGTAATTGTGTCAAATGTTCATGCTTAAAAATCTTAATCAGATTAAGCCTTTATATTTTTTTGGTCAAATAATTCTGTACCAAAGTTCTCTTTTAATTATTAGAATAACTTTGGTTCACATATATATACATGTACATGTACATGTAGGTCTACATGCAATAAGCGTACCTCATACATGTACATGTACATGTACATGTATGTTCTTAAGAATGTTCTGAATTTGTAAGCTAAATTGTATTTGTCAATTCAACAGTTGATTTAATGTTTTTGACACTCGACTTATATATGCAGATTCCCTATTTAAAAAATAAACTGACTATATACTGAACATGTACATTTTCATACTACGATACTCTAAAAATCCTTCAGCCATCAATAAAATATTTCCACACATTTTAAGCAACAGAAATGGAAAACCTGCACATTAAATCAGATATGAGCCATTGCTTTAAAACCTTTCCGTAAATTAAGGAGGCATGACACTGTTGACTGAGATTCAATGATCCTGTAAACAGGGGAAGAGCTTTATATGATGGAGGACTGGGAAGAGCCGATGGATGTTGATGAATTCTCCCAGATGAGCAAGAGGGTGTGGACCTTGTAGGGAGATGACTCATCTCTTAATATTTTTCATTTGATAAGATATTCCAGGGTTGTATTACCGAGGAAGGGGGCTCCCTTTACCCACTTGCCAAAAAGCTAAAGGGTGTATGCTGTAAATGCCATTGCTGATGTTTGCAGCAGTGTATTCAAAGGTAGAAGTTTATCTTTGTTTTATCTGACGAGTAATGGTCTAGATATATATGAAATCTGTTCTACATGTAAATCATATGAAGTTCATTCTTCTTTATATTGTGTTACTGTGGCCTATACTACCTTGTTTGAGCTCAACTTCCTGACATAACCTGTAGTACATAAAATTGAAATAGAATGGCTCATGATTAGTTGGAAGTATTATAGGCTGCTAATATCCAAGAAAAAATGAGAAAAGTGTTTCTATTATTAAAAAAAAAGAGAATTTGATATACCGTAGTGAAGGAAATTTCAACAAGATTCACAATGGGTTTTCTGTGTTAGTTTTACCCTCACATACTGAATGTAAACACATAGACCAGGGATGGGGTATTCTGAGAATTATTTTATCTTGATTTTAGTGAAAAGATTTTAATTGTCGTAACAAATTTTAAATTGCAACATTTCATTGGTGTTTGAAGAGATGAAATCTGCGTACACATCCACTTTTGCGCAGTCATTAACCAATGAAGCGCCATCAGTGTACATTTTGTTATGACAAAATTATTTCACTACAATCAAGATAAAATAAATCTCAGAATACCACCTCTGTACAGTATACATACAAATTGGCAAGATCCTGTTTGAATTTCAAAATGCTATTGAAACAATATATCAATTTTCTAGAAGCTATGCCTTAAAAATTATGTTTTCGGGTTGCCAGTCCGTCCATCCGTCCGTCCGTCGTTCTAGCGATAACTCAAGAACCACATGAGGTATGAACTTCAAACTTGGTGCTAGTATGTATCACCATAGGAAGACGATCTGGTTACATTTTGGGGTACGTAGGCCAAAGGTCAATGTCACAGAGGCCAATTTCTGAAATTTCAGGTGTTAGCCTTTCTCTAGTTGAAAATAAAATATCAAATAATTAAACAAAATGTGTACATGTAGTTTCCTTATGTATGGAAATGCCAAGGGAATTTCTTATAATTATTAAAGGGAAGCCAATAGAAAACTATTAAGACTATATTCATTTGAGTTTGGGTGCTAGCAGACAGTCAGTGCATGCATTTACAATGTCCATGTACATGTACATGTACATGACCTACGTGTAAGCCTTCATGTAGGCATACGGTTGTGTTGTGACCTAATATTATGTGCTTGTTAGTAATCAGACTTATTAGATTCTCCTCTCACGTGTATAATCTGCTAGTGAATACTGCTTGTGCACAGAACATTATAAACCTTTCACATTGCCCGCCAGTCATTTACCAAGTGTTCCAAAGGTCACTAGCACCCTATGGGAGAGTTCACACTTCCATAGACTATCTCTGAATTGAGGTTAATATCATTCGAATCATTTAATGTGAACCGTGCATTCAGGCACTTTAAGGTGCTTATAGTGTTTTTTCCTCCACTCTCTCTGTGTTTCTTTCAGATTGTTTCAAATACAGTGAAATTAGTCTGTAATGTGAATACATCATGACTTTGTGGAGATCTAAGCAAAAATGCATACATGTACTGTACATGTAGGCTACTACACATTTATTTGTGCATGCCGATGGTACTGTTTTTTAATCCTAATTGAGCAGATAAAAATTGTTATGCAGCCAATATTGGAATGTAGAATGAAACTCCGCTCGTTGGATGCACAGGGGCGGATCTGGGGCGGGGGGCTGGGAAGGTCGTCCTCATCTCTAATTATCTCCTCTATTGGGTAAATGTACATTATTATATTTTTGTTTTTTAATTTTTATCAAATATAAGTTAGGAAAAGAAGATTTCACAGTCTTTCGCCAAAGATTAACTCATCCCAAAAAATAAATAAATTTCAACATGACTTTGCATGCTTGAAAATGGTACCATGTAAATTTCTACGAGAATTTATTTTGTGCAGTTTCTCATAATTAATAGTTCTGCATGACTGTATGTTTGAAATCATAAAATTCCACTTCATAAAACTGCTTTGGCAAAAATAGTGATTTTAAAAAAGATTTTAGATCAGAAACAGTGTTCTTAGCTGCCTTTGATATAAAGTTCAATAACCGCTTATTCTCCTTTCCAGGTTTCTTATTCTCTTCCTCTTACCCTCCCCTTCTTTTACTCACTCTCATTTTCCAGTGTTCCCACTTCATTCACATTGCCTTCAGTATGATAGAGTAAAAACAGATTTGTCGTTCAACAATCAATGTGCACAAAAGAAACAAATGGAGTGATTTTATCTGCAAAATTATGGGCTGAAACGAAATATTTTAAGTGTGTTGAAGAAGGGAAGTTTAGGAGGAATCTTTTAGTAAGTGTGCTTCAGCAGCCTGATTTATAATGGGGATGATTCCTGAAGATTTTTTCAGGGCACTCACCAGATACATTAACTCAGTTTGATGCTCTCTCTGCCTGCAGTCTTCAGAATCCTGCTGCTTCCGCAATCCGCATATCAATTATGGGCTTTCTTATTTTTAGCTCATCACTAGGCAGGTCAGTTCATGGATTATCTATTTCTTTATGATTTGTATTCATTGTAAATGATACCTGCGGCCATGGTGCATTGACCGACTTGACGAGATATGAAATAATTGACTGCCATGCATGCTAGTCTGTTGCTCCAGTCTCTGTTGATGATATGGTTAAGAGAGAAGCGGGTATATGATTTTAATCATAGTATACAAATATCCCATGCAGTGAGAGACTCTGGTTAAAATTATACATTCGAGGAGGCGGTGGTATAGTACAATGTACTATACCACCGCCTCCGAGAATGTATAATTTTAACCAGAGTGTCGAACAAAATGTATGGGACATTTGATTTATATCCTAATCACAAAACTCAAATTAAAAAATACAAACAATGCTAATTATTGAAAGAATGCAAAATAAATGATAAATATTTTCTAACTCACCATTCTCCATTATTGCCTTGTGCTGTTTGTATCCAGGATTCATTCCAGGTAAAATGAAAAAAAATACTTGAAATCCATGTTTAAATCCACTTCACGTTTTAAAAAATCCATCCATTCAATGTCAAATGCAAAAAACTACGTGCCCCGGCATAGAATCGAGAAAGGATTGAATCCAGTTCGGCAATTTCTACACTGTCTAGATCATCAAAATTCACACCAATCGTGTCACAGAACTCCCTGAATATTGCTAAACCATACCTTACAGTTTTTCTCGTATTCGTACTATCCACAGAGTTGATGAATTCTTCAATGTCCTCATTTTCAATAAGTTTAAATCTCGATGCATTTCCGAGTGCACTGGACGCAGCCATCTTGTCTGTTTGTAAACAAATCTTACCTCTCGACCTCACACACACACGTACACACAAAAAAAGTTGCTTCCGTTTGTGCGCCAAATTCTTCAATACGACTTTTCAGCTGAACGAGCGGACACTGCAGTGTTACATAGCCGGGGGTAGCCGAACCATCGGGAGGCTTCGCGTGTGCCACTGTTAGAAAGCAGCTGAGTAACCTCATTTGCATAAAATGTGCCCCAAATTTTTTTTGGGCACATTTTATGCAAATTAGGAGGAGTTTCAGGCACTTTGTATGCAAATTAGCTAGTATTTCCCTACCATCATTTTGATGGTAGAAATATATTAGGTCATGTGACCGTGTTTTGACCAATAACAAAATAAGAAGTTTTGTGATTAGGATATAATCATAACTATTCTATCTTACAATTTCTATCCTCCCATCCCATCTCGTGTCTATCCATGTACATGAATATGATATACATGTACATGTACGTATACATTTAATACATATGTCCTATCATGTATCCTTATCGCAATTTTCCCTATCAATTTTTGTTTAGTGTTCTGTGCTAAAGACCCCTACCGTCGTCAAACATTCTGCATGTGTACAAACTGTATGTTGGCTATACGATATACAGTGGTGTAGTTCTTGTCAAGAGTGTGCTTACCATGTACTGTTTGATGATGTAGCCTAATCAATAAACTTCTAAATATACGTTTTACTGTTCAGAAGGGATACATATAGAGGTACTTTAATGTACAGTACATGCTTACCTTAATTGAAAACAAATTGTAGTGTTAATTAATGTGAGAACTTGCATGATTGATGTCAGCTATCAAGTTTCCAGGAGTGAAAAGGAAGTGTCTTTTATCAATGATAATTAGTTACAGTCTATAAACTGTATATTGGTTGTTAATTCTGTGATATGGTTAAAAAAAGTAATTTCTATTTCTTTATTAAAGGGAGATGGAATTAAAAAAAATATAGACACATTGGATATATATACTTGTCTAATTTCTTTAAACTGCCCTCTGCAGGAAAGTAAAATACTTTTGACTTGCCCTTATTTTTGTTTGCCACTTTTCAATTCCTATAGAAGGAAATATAAGGGAGATAGGAAGATGCAATCCTTGCCATTTGTTTTATATAGAGCAATACGTCACTGGGTTGGTAAAGAGTATTACAGTCACACTATACACACGTAGGCCTGCTTTTACAAATTATGTAAATTGTTCATCGGACAGAGAGAAAAATAGAAAGACAACAACTTTGGGGTTCTGATCTTTAAGAATGCTTTCCCTGCATGAATTGGCTCATAATCAATTCACACTTTTAAAAATATGTGGACTGCAGCGTGACCTTTCTTCACAGTCAACAGCCGATCAATCATACAGTACAAGTTGACTTTCATGATGATAGGAGTCTACTTTTGTTAAAAGGTACATGTACATGTATTGAATTGATGTATGTGAATTACATCCTCTATAATGTATCCTTAACATTTCAAAATATTTGGTAGAAGGGTTTTTTTTTGTGTGAATAGGAGCCCTTGTTGCTATCAAATATGCCATCTTATTATAGAGTGAAAAACTATTTGTACCTTGTAAGATGCTATTCAGCTCATTTAGATATTAATGGAGATGCTAGGCTTGTCATTACATCTTTCATGACTCATTTATGAGGCATGAATACATGAAGAAAATATCTAAGGAAGAGGAGAAAAAAAGTACCAAAGTAACTGGAAATCCCGCGAATTCTGAATACATTATCTACATGATTTATATATTTGTTTATTTAAATTGTTAGTTCATAAAGAATTATTTGCAGCCTATGGGCTGAATTGTATTATTTTTTTCTCAAAGTATAATAATTATAGGGTGAAAGATACCCTTCATCATTTTGAACGATAAGATTTAGTTGAGACTTGAAGAATCTGAATATTGATCTGTTGAGTAATATTTTTAAAGGCCTATTCATGTATAATTGTAAACATTGAAGTCATAACATGAGAAATATAGGTACATGTACTGCTTTGTTTGAAGAAAGTAAAAAGTAAATATCCAGTTAGATATTTTATTTAGTCAGTAACAGAAACTAGAAGTTTTTGTATGAAAGGTCAGAGTGTATTTATAAAGTAAATCTGCATTATGTTGGAAGTTGACGGGTGCATAAAAGCCAGTTTGATCCGATCATTAAAAGCATTACCACAGTACATAATATGGGCCAAATTTGATGCAAAAGAAATCAATGTCTTTTTGTTTTCTATCAAACATGATTTTTTTTTCCCTTTCAAAATGGCAAGCAAGGCGCTAATGATTTCTTACTCCCACACCTGAAGTAATCAAAGCCTCTCATCAAAATCATCAATATGTGATTGATTAAGGCCTCTGAATCTGTGATTGCCCCGCTTGGATATGCATACTCAAACACAATCGTCCTCTAGTCTGTTTGTACATCCCATTTCCCCCTTCGTCCAACGTATCCGTTACAGGCCCTGGGGATGCTCAAGCTTATCAGGCTTCGCGTGAGGGCCCCTCCAGATCTTTTTCGGCAACAACTGACGACGAAAAACGACCGGGTGTGCCACGTGTAGTCTCGATGACACAAGTCTCCGGCATTGAGTGAATCTGGATTTTTTTTGTGTGGGAGATAAGATGAGTTTGGGATGTTGTATGTTCTATTGCCTCCCACATGTATATATGAGCGAAGAGAGTTCATGTGTCATTTTGCAAAGTTGTGTGCAGAAAATGAACTTTTGTTGAGGGCTTTTATCATTTCTTAAGTACCGTAAAATGGGGTGAATAGGAACACTGGGTGAATAAGAACAAAAATTTTAAAACCTTCCTGACAAATTATTTTTTCCTAGTATTGAAGCAGACCCTTTTCATTATGTTATTGACAATGCATAAAATAAATAAAAAGGGTCAGCATAGCCTCTGGAAATAAAAATTTCACAACACCCTTCCAATTTTTGTTCCTACATGTATTCACCCCAGTTGTTCCTATTCACCCTGTTTTACATTATGTGAAACTGTTTTGAGTAGATTATGCATCATGAAATGTTGTATAAAATATTTCAATCTTTGTAGCAATGTGATTTTAAATTAGTACCTAGACATACATGTACATGTACATGTGTAGCTAGCTCTAAATATGTAATTCATAGTGCTGTTTGCTCAACAGATATCTCACTGTCATCATGAAAAAAAAATTAATGGTTGTTTTCCAATTAAATGCAGCATATTTTATTGATTCTCCTTTCTAACATGTAGATGACCAGTAATTTGGTTGAGGAAGGCGTTTTTGAAAATCCATGATAATGCCCCCGGGAGTATCCGACGAATAGACCGCTTCTGTAATGTATACAAATTTATGCACATATATTCTCTGAGCACCTAGTGACGAGCTATTCGTTATATACGTTGCATACGTTATTTGTAGCTGTATGTCCAGCAAGCCTCCGGCAAGCCAACCTTTGTTTGAAAGGTATGCATACAATTTGCATACATTACCGAAGCGGTCTATTGAACAAATGACGTGAAGTCCGTAGCCAGTCTCATTGCATACATACATTGTAGAACACAAAATATGGAACTCCATGTGTGAGCATCACAAGTAGCTGATTTCAGGGATGAGCTGTACTGCCTACAAGGCTTTGTATGTCTGACTGGCTTTAAATGGCCAGTTTGGGTCTGGCTGGGGTATGGTTGAGTGTCTTTATGGATGACATACTGTTTCACCAGGGCCTCATTACAGACTGTACTTTGGTTTGATCTGTCTGAGAGTGAGGCTCAGAGATGGTCAGCTGTCTCTATGGATGAATTAGCCAGACCTTATATTAGTATCTGATTTACCTTAGAATAAGGCTTGCAGATGGTCGAGTGTCTCAATGGATGAATTAGCCAGACCTGGTTTTAGGGTCTGATCTGCTTGAGAATAAGGCTCAGAGATGGTCAAGTGTACAGTATCTATTGATAAATGAGCCAGACCCGGTTTTAAGGTCTGATCTGCTTGAGAATAATGTTCAGAGATGGTCAAGTGTATCTACATGTATGGATAAGTGAGTCAGACCTGGTTTTAGGATCTGATGTGCTTGAGAATAAGGCTCAGAGATGGTCGAGTATCTCAATGGATGAATTAGCCAGACCTGGTTTTAGGGTCTGATCTGCTTGAGAATAAGGCTTAGAGATGGTTGAGTGTCTCTATGGATGAAGTGGCGTCAGTCTGTAGTTACCCTGTACAAGGTACACAGGGGATGCGTACGCTCTTGTGAGCTCACATTCTCTGGGGGGATGGTCCAGATTCCCTTTTCACTGTCACTGTACTGTGTATGGGCTTGGTATACATGATCGATACTATTATGGTGTGCTGTTCCCTTATCCTGTAACAGATCATAACATGATAGTTTCTGTTTTGTTCATAGTGTCTAAAAGTTCCAACAAATATTTAAGAGAGTTAACATTTATGTTCATATGTTCATAGACAGTATTATGCTAGTCTCTGATAATACTGCATATGGGTTATAATCATTACATTTGCAAACAAATGATGTAAACTTTGAAAAGGCAATTTAGTTTTTTTTTGTCAAGCTTCCCTCAAAGGTACTAAGCATACTTATCTGTACTTCTTTAAAGGAAGCCTCTCTTCAATTGATGACAGATGAATAACTTTTTGTTATGGAAAGCTTTTAAGCTGAGAAAGTGTGATGTATAGTCTCCTTGTTTTAGTCAATATACATTTGCACCGTACATTGAAACAGCACTTCCTGTTACGTATCACATTCATACATCTAGTATCTACGTACATGTATTCTCATATATGTTACGTGTATGGCAGGATTTGAATACGAGACTATCAAAATGAGACCTGCCTGCACGAATGTAGTTTAAGCTACGGTTTTGGCAGGTGAACATGCATGCAAGCATGCACTGCCATAGGGGTAGGAAGATGTACCGTACAATATTTGCTGCTCTCTCTCTCTCTTTCTCTGTTGTACACAGAGGCACTCTCCTGAATGTTGCGCTCCGTGACCTTCCTTTCAAGTTCAATGCAATATACATCTCGATGCAAAGTGCTGTATGGTAGCCTGGTAGGGCCCAATGCCTTCATGCACTAAACAGATTGGTGCTGGAAAAGTCACTGCGAGGTGTACTTAATTACACACGTCAGTGAGCTTGTGCAAATCAGAAAATTGAGAAAAGTGGGAGAGGCGTGGGGGAGGAAAATCAGTTGACGGAGCTATGGAATAGAGATCATAATCCATAGTTGTGATTGATTTTTTTTCTTCCTCTAGATGTAGGTTTGCAGTCAAAGCTTGGCTTCTTCCATTGAAATAGGAATGTAAATATTTTTATTTCTGCATTTGCAGTACACATGTACACGTATGTAGAAAAAACTGCAGTGCTGTGGATTTGCAAATTTTAAAAAATGTACTTACATGTACATTACGTAGTGCAATTACTTCATTTCGCACCTGACAGATTATTACATGAGATAAAGAAAAAAGCAACTCTATGAATATGATTGTCTCTCTTATAGTGTAGGCCTACATGTGTCCTGATTTGATTTGATTTATTTTTCTGTTTCAAAATAAGCATACATGACATATATATATTCAATGATTAAACATAGATTAATGTAATAACTTTGTATACATCAAACTAATAATACAAAAATAACATGTATATATATATATATATATATATATATATATATATATATAGCCTTATCATTTTTGTGTGAGGCTACGGTACTGCTGTAGGACTATCCTTGTACATGTATACTTTACATCTTATCCTGGCAAAATGTTGTAAAACCAGTGCGTACATGTACAATATGTATTTAAAGGGATAATCAACCGCAGATTGTGGGAACGTTTTTATGCTGCGAGAGGGCACCGTAATCGTTACCTGATCGTTACCTGATCATGCCGTTGCCCGTCGGGGCTCAAACATCAGACAGACTGGTCGCCGTGCAACATGCACGGTATTGCACCGTCATCCTGATCTCGAGCTCTCGTGCAAGATTCGATCGGCTTCGTGCAGTCCGAAATGTAATAACAGTAGTCCGACGGATGCGTTCGACACACAAACTTTGTGTACGAGTGAATGGGGCTTACACAATCCTGACATTTTCCACAGCCGCCTGGTCGCGTATCCCTTTAATAGTAGATCCCAGATCACACCCATCAAATTATGTCCTAACAATACAGAGCATGGAATATCTAATGCATGGGTAATATTACCTTTCCCAATGTTCTTTTTGTATGTTTTTAATAGATTTTATTTCTGGAATGCATTTCAACTTCTGATGAATTGAAATTTATTCAACTTTATCATAAGAATAAGAATATATATTAAATACAAACTGTGTTATTATTATAAAATGTTTTGAAGACAAAAAAAAAGAAGAAAAGAGTCTATTACCTGAATTCTCAGAATATCTAACTGTTTATTGTTCTAGTTTTATAGAACATATAAATGCTTAGTAACAAGGCAGGGTGCCACCAACCCTATTCTTTTATTACCAGTGTACATTGATCTCATCAAATAATGAATCCATTCATCAAGCTTATGTCATGTTCGTTTTAAAGGTCAAACATTTTCTTATGAAAGAAGCCAGTGTATTTTGTATGCATACTGTACTGTAGAGTGCATTCCGATAGATGAAGAGGCAGAGTGGTATGAACTGTGTCTAATTTCTCTTTTTTTTCCCCACCCATGCCCAGAGCAGGTAGATTTGGTAGGTAAAATGAGCCTCCTTGTTTATAGACTGCTCTGTCTCTCATGCATCACTTGGCAGCACTGTCCTGAACTGATCAGGCAAGAACGCCTACTTTTGTCCAAAACCACAAGCTGGAATTGAACTTGATTTGCACCGAATCTCAGCAATATTGCTCCCACTCCTTCTGCTCTCTCTCTCTCTCTATCTCCCTCTCTTCCTCATTCCAGATCGACCTCTTTCTGTTATTTCTCTTGATATATCATGCCCTCTCCTCTTCCTCTTTCTCTCTCTGATTTTTTTCTTCTTCATTCCAGCTCTACCCCTTTCTGTATTGCTTTCTCTTGATATATTAGTCTCTCTTGCTCTCGCACTTTCATTCACTCTCCCCCTCCCATGATTCATTTATCTTCCTCACTCTGTTTTTAGGACTTTTTGTCAATTTTGCATTTTTTGTGTATCTCTCCCTTTTCTATCTCTCTCTTTCTTAACTCCTCTACCTTCATCATTCCAGCTCTGCCTCTGTATAGTTCTTACTCTTGTCAGGGACTCTTGTCATATCTCTCACTTTCTCTATATCTCTTTTTTTCTTTCTTTCTTACTACTCTCTTTCCCTCTCTTTGTATCTCTGCTCAGACTCAAAAATTTTTCTGCCCTCTCACATCCTGTTTTCATGTTTTTTTTCTGCTGCATTTTGCTCATTATGCAACTTCTATATCTCCATCTCACTGTGATATCACACAGAGGAGGCAAATCTTTCCATCAGTATATACTCTCATGACATTTACAAAGGAGCTAAATATGACTGCTTACTGCAATTGACAGACCATTTAGTATTACATTTAATGCATGCTTTTGATAACATTCATTTTGAAATAAGCGCACTGGTGGATGGCACTGCATACTAAGCAGAATGAGGCTGACAATAGGATTAGCTAGAATATGAAGTTGAACAACAAAAATAAGATGCCGAAGGTATTGCTTTCGGGTAATTTTCTTTTTTGTTTCTCTCTCTCTCTCTCTCTCTCGCTCTCATTCTTGATTTCTCTGTTAAGAATAAATTTTGTAAGTTTTGTCAGTGTGTGTACACACCCCATACATGTAAAATGTATAACTGGTGTGCTTTTAAGCTAGGTATTTTGTACTCCATAAATTGAACAATCTCGGCCTTTAGCTGCATGTTGGATTGGATGAGTTTTATAACATTAACCAATACAATACAATATAGTATATACGTGTACAACAATTTTTTGACAGGATGTTGTGCAATAAGTACATTTTCAACCTTTCAAAAATGTAATTTCACTACAAATATTTTCCATGTTTTTAAAAATCTAGGTGTGAACATGCACATGTATGATTGAAAAGTGTTACCAGTCAAATTGTTGTAATTCTCTTCTTTTTGTTTTACCTGAGAAAGATATCAAAAAGTTGCAAATTGTACAAAATAGTACTAACAGACTTGTTCAATGTGTATAAAGAGGGAGTTACACCCATGTTGTCACACCTCCATTGGTTACCTGTACAAGAGAGAATTATCTATAAAATTCTAATGTTGTGTCACAAAGTTGTTACCTACAAATCCCCAATCTACATCTTTGATATCATTACTCCATATGTGACCCGGCACCACAAAACCACCAAAAAGTCGCAACCCGTGATTTTGTGTAAACAGCTGAAATGGAAATTTGGGTTGGAAAATTTTATTTTCAGACTTTTGGTTTTTCTGAAAGATCGTTCTTTTCTGTACCTTATTTCAAAATCTGGAAGCTTAAAACACAGTAGAAGATGAATTTTTAACAGTTTTTCTAGACCATTTTTTTGCGCACAGCTTCGGTTTCTTCCTAATTCTTCGCCTTCCCGTATGATTTTTTTAAAATCGGTACTGCTCACCCTCGTAAAATCACTGCAACCTCACGTGCCTTAAATTACCTTTTCCCTAATGATTTTCATACTGATAGAAAGAATAAATTCTCAGCAATCTCATCATACTGATATTACAGTATATCAATAGCAGCGAAAGCAAATTACAGAGCAGTTTTAAGTTCCATTTCGATGACGAAACAGTCTGAAAAAGGATTTCGTTGCTAACAAATGATCAAGTTTATTCATATGAGCAAGGAAAGGGTATTTCGGTTCTATGTAAAACAAATTGCATATAGGTTAATCAATGTGCACAAGAAAAAGAGTAGGTTCTATAGAGTACCGAAGTGATGACGTCACAAAAAGCTATTTTTTTCATTTTGACCTTTTTTATACCATATCTCAAAGGAACATGGTGAAAAACATCCAAAGCCCAAATTTTATGGCAATTGGCTCATTGGCCCCGAGATATGGCCGCATGAATACCTCCTTAGCCCCATTGAAGTCAGTGTTAAATTGACCTGGTTCTAAACTGTTAAGAACCAGGCCAATTTACACTGACTTCAATGGTGCTAATTAGATATTCATATAGCCATACCTTGGGCCACCATGAACTGATTCATGTCAAATTTGATGTGTGAACGTTTTCCATCATGCTCTACCTAAATATGGTCATAAAAATACAAAAATCAAAATTTGATGACGTCACACCTCGGTACTCTATTTATTTAAGTTAATTATAGGTTAAATTACAAGTTCAGTGTATGATAACAGAAGGACTACACAGGTAACAAACCAGTATTAACAGGGAACAAAGACACCCCAATGGAGTGAATAGGCATTGTCTTGTGCCACCAAGGTGCACTTAATCTCCCATTAGAATACTCTCATTTGCATCATAATAACTTTCGATTGACTCAAGTTCACAATTTGAAGTCTTGGCAATCGAATGAATAAACTATGTTTAACACTCCTACCAAATATCAACCTAATCCGACAATTCATTCATAGTGGGTGCTATGGCCTTTTGATTCACTCTCTATCGACTTTCTCTCTCGTTTTCTTACTCCGGACGCTTGAATAGGCCCCAACTTTAGAGCTCATTTCCTCCCTATTTTAATAACAGCAAACATCTCTTACAAGCTCCTTTCATTCGCTGAATTAAAAGGGTTCCAAAGTTTCAATTATAATGAGTCATATATCATTTTAAAGCTGAGACTTTGTTCTATCCAAATACAGTCAAACCTGTCTATTACGGCCACCCAAGGGAAACAGAAAAAGTGGCCACTGTAGACAGGTGGCCTTTATAGACAGGTTCTAAAGCACATATTTCTTGCTACAGGGAGGCAATATAAATGACCACTATAGACAGTTGACCACTATAGACAGGTGGCCACTAAGACAGGTTTGACTGTATGATAAAATCAGAAAAATTATATTTTGCGACTTTTTGGTGGTTTTGTGGTGCCGGGTCACATATATACCTGCTAGAAATCTCTGTTCCTCCACTACTTACTGTTCCTACTACACCTCCTCAATCATATGGCAATCATGCATTTTCAACGGCAGCACCTACATTGTGGAATTGGCTTCCTGACCGGCTTTGGGGTGTTCAGAGCACTGACGGATTCAGGAATGCCTTGAAGACTTATCTGTTTTCAAGGTGTTCCTGAGGCCATCCTACATGCATTTTCCTCAAGCTGGTTGGTGTTTGGTTCCACATGGTGGATGGCTTTCATAATACAGACTAGTTAATTGTACAATTAGCTAATGATCGATGCCTTGATTTGTTAATTCTTGTTCTAATTGTTCTTTATATGTATGTATTCTATGTTCCCATTTGAAATGTTATTATGATGTATATGTATGCATGTGTTTTCAAAAATGATTGTAAAGTGCACAGAGAACTCTCCGAGTTATTATGCGCTTAATAAATATACTCTATTGTTATTATTATTAAATTCATTTTTCTTTAGGTGAAGTACTAGCTATTTTTAGAAGGGATATTGTGAATGTCAGCAAAGTTTTGAGCTTGAAATTACTTGAGCTGGGAGGGTGCTGACATTTATTCATAGGAGAACAAAGACTTTCTTGTTTCTGTTTCTATTGTGGATAGAACCCTCTTGACGTTATGTTTATACTGTGGTTTTATTCTCCAATAAAACTTCTCTTTCTTCATATATATCATACCCACACACTCAGTCCCTCCTATAACCTATCATGTCAGCCCTTTGTCCCAATGCAATAACTACTCTTCCACAAGACTGCACTTCATTATTACATACAAAACATACCATTCCCTCGTTGCCTTTGAAGTTTGGTCTCCGAGAGAGAGAGAGAGAGAGAGAGAGAGAGAAAGAGAAGAGAGCAAGAGGAGAATGAAAAGGAAGGCACAGAAGCAATATGATATTGAATATGGATGGCTATAACTACCCAATTCTTTTTCCAAACCCACTCAATTTATTTTATGTAAAGATCCAAAGGTCACAGGTGAAGTCGAATGTAAAGTCCAAGGTGCGGTGATAAATGATGTCTTTTGCTGGCAAGCCTAGTTATTTTTTGAGGCATTCTGTGTACTTATTTGCCTCACAGAAATTTATGGAATTTTTTTCAAATGCTGTATGCAAATAGTGGATGTATTTGTTCTCAAAAATATTTTTAGACCACAGGTGTAGTTATTTTTGTTTAAATGTTATTTGATAAATGATAAAAAGCAGTATTATGATGCAGTTGTTTATTTGTATATTATCATACTTTTCATTTCAAACTATGTACATGAAAATGTATTCAAATGAGAAATTGCATTCCTTGTTTTTGTGATCTAAGTTTCATAGTATTTTCAGAGTACATCATATGTAGAAAGATGTTGAATAAAGTTGAAAGCTGTTGTACTATACATGTACATGTATGAAGTGTAATGAATTGTCCTTGAATACTGTTTAGGATAAAGTTTGTGTTACATAACTTTGCTCTAGGTTGTTTTTTAACATAAATCTGGACCAAAAGTACATGTATACTAACCTGGGGTTGCTATATGTACTCTTTGTGGGTATTGTGCAATACATGTAGTTTTAATAAACGGCATGATACATGTACCCAGCACCCTCCAAGCGTACAGTTTCCTTGTTTCTGAATTCTTTAAAGGAATTCTGTAAAAGAGATTGATTAACTTTGTGAACAATTTGAAATCATCTCAAATGCCAGAGAATTGTGTGCAATCCTCTAACTACATATATAATTAATGATATGTGAAAGTATGAGAGAAAATGGAACCTGTTTACTATCCTAAAAAAGAGAAAAAAGCTAGCGATCGCTAGCGCAAGTCGCAGAAACCAAGCACCAGCGCTTGGCGATTTCAGAGCAGTTTTCCAGCCTGTACGGTATTCTGTGATAGAGCGAGGTATGCCAACCGTAAGAGTTCTTTAGGGTTCGGTGGTACTCTATCCTGATATCAATGTTCAATCGTAAATATCTTGATATATAAACAACGGATCAGCTTGTAAAACTCATGCGATTCCTGTCTGACCTAAAGGTTTGCAGTTATGATTACAGCATTAGCAGCATTATTACAGCATTATTTTTTTTTCAATCCTGGGCAAAGTTAATCAATCCCTTTAAAGAGCCTGCAGTGTATATTTTATTTCACAACTGAATTTCAAGATGACTTGTTGACTTTCCTATTCAAGTACAAGTAGAATTTGCATTTAGAAATTCAAATCTTATTAGAAATCATTTCATATATTTGTAACCAACATCTTGAGATGTTTATAAAAATAGGATTACTGCCTGTAGATAACCCAAGCATTATAATGTAGTTACGAGCATTATTCTTGAAATTAAATTGATATTCACTGTGTCACCGTATATTTTTAAATATTATATTTTTTTCTTTCTTACAGTTCTCCTTGATCAGAAGGTTGAGCATAGCAACATGTATAACATCCAGCTGAAAATCACCGACTTTGGGCTGGCCCGTGAGATGTACAAGACAACAAGGATGAGTGCTGCAGGGACTTACGCCTGGATGGCTCCAGAAGTAATCAAGTCATCATTGTTCTCGAAAAGCAGTGACGTCTGGAGGTATGCCAGTGCATTTTTAGCCCAGTTTTGATTTACATGTACCAGTTCAGTGGGATGTTTGGAGAAGTTGAGCGCTGGTCCTCGTCAGGGTTCGTGTAATTGGGTGCTGGTGACGTGTAAGGTGGATGGTGAGAAATCGAGCAGGATGTGAATGGATGGAAGTTCAAGTGAGGTTGGTGGATAGATAGAAGGATTGATACTTGTAGCTGGATGAATGGGAAGATGAGTGGTCGAGTAGATGCGTTTAGATGGATCGAATGATACATGTAGTTCAGTGTGTATAAAATGCATGAAAAATGGATGCATATGTATCGATAAAGGGATTAATGAATTTATGGATAAGTATTAAAAGGAAAAGAGAGATTAATAGAGAAATGGATACATGGATGGAAGGACTAATGATAGACAGCTGTTGCATTGGATGAATAAAAGAATAAAATGCAAGAAGAATGGATACATGTATTAATTAGATGATACTGATGAATGATATGATAGATGGATGAATAGAAGAATTGATAGATGTATAGATTGATGAGTTTGTAGGTGCACATTTAGTTTGATATTGTTGATGTGATAAAGTGAATAACATATCACATACAGTACATGTACCTTAATCTACGTCCACTCCATGTTGATGTAGATGTAAGTGCACTCGAGCTGTGTTTTTTTCCGGCCTGGTTTTGCTAGGGCTTTCTGAAATGGACCCTCAAATTATTTAGGTCATGTATGGAGAAGTGATGCACAGTAGAGTAACAGATCAGTCACACAGAGACAGTTTCTATCTATCTCAATGAATCTTGTTCCATCATTTTCATTTTGCAAACTAGGCTAAGTGATATGCATGTCATCATTAGCTGCAGTACAAAGAATGCAGTGTATGGGACTGGGTAATTGCTTGTGCATTTCTATCTGCTGCTAGTTCTCAAATTGACAAGGAAATAAGATTTTGATTTGAAAATCCATAGATGCTTTCGTTTTTCCACATTATGCTTAATAAAATTCATACAAATAAATTACTTTACTTGTATAAAATGTGAAATTTTAGGTATTTCCCAAGCTGTGGTATAAGACTTTTTTGTTGAAGATGCTAATCTTTGCTATGGGATATTTTTTCTCTCTCCCTCTCTTTTTTTCCTTCAAAATCATAGACAGTTATGCCTCTAAATGTTTGTGGTTAAATGCTTTATAAACCCAGGCTCAAAAATATTGTCCAATAACTATTCTTTTGTCAGTTTGTGCATCATTTAGTACTTAATTGGGCATATGGATTGTGCTGGTGTCCTGGATGGATACTTTTGTTTAAATTTGGAAGGTAATGAAGAATTTATGCAGATTTTTATTTCAAAAAGAATAAAACTTTTTCTGTTTCTCCATTTTCTTAAATTATGCTTGTCAAAGTATTCTAAAATATTGGTGCATCCTATATATCTGCTATTTTCTCTTTGTATTTTGGGTACTAAAAAGAACTTCCATATGTATGTGAATTTCTCTTGTAAAAGAAGAGGTATCCAAATATTTATTGCAGTTTCTCTCAAGTACCTCTTGGTACCTGGTGGTACAACATGTATGGCCCTGTTCAGGCGCTCTTTTAAAGTGTACTCTATCCATCCCAAACCGTACCGTGCCAGAGGAGGTGCCTGAATGCTCCTAAAGCGAACCATACCTCGACGAGCAACTGAACACAAACCGTGCCGTACTGAAAGTAGTAATTCAACGAGTGCATGTTATTAATACACGTACTGCAGTGATCGACAGCTCGATTGAGCATGATGATATCAGCCGATCCCATGGCGCAATAGTTGTGTTGAATAGTGCGCCAAATTCCTCACCTTTGACCCCGGTTGCTACACAACGTATCGTCCCCTTGGATTCGAGCGCGAAGCGTACTGAATATATACCTCCGTGGTACGCTTCCCAATAAAGCGCCTGAATGCTCGCTTTCTAACCACCCTGGCACTGTACGCTTTGGCGCGGCACGGGTCGGCACGGGTCGGCATGGTACGCTACAGCACGGTTCGCTTCCAAAAAGTGCCTGAACAGGGCCTCTGCCTACCATTGAGTTTAGTAACAGCTTTTCAGCACCTGAGATATAACTAAATGGGATATCATGATGTGATTCCAGCAAGAAAATTATATTTTGGATTGCTATGCTTTCTTCATTATATTTATTGTAATTATGTTCAATAATTGCCTGGAAGAAAATCTGTATTTGGTTGCTGAATTGTTATGTTTGCTTATGCTGTATAACGTAATGATTATGTTAGATTTAGAAAAGTCTCCTTCAAGTATACATATATGCATGTACATGTAGAATACCAGTTTACTTTTTCAAAATTATACCAGTAGAAATGAGATGTATTTAAAATGTACAAAATGCAACATCTTTGATGCAAAAGACAAGTAGATGTGTACATGGAATGAAGTATTTACAAAATTCATAGTAGCTTTGGTACATTAGGTAAAATTAGAGGCATGCAATGTGCATAGTACATGTACAGTATGTTGTCATGATGGATAACATCATTATCTTATTAGATTAGCCTGATCCCTGAACCACATCAAAACACCCGGATGATATCAAGCTCGAAATGAGAGTAAAAATGGTGAGGATGAGATGGGGGTGGGGGTTAGTGATGGGCTAAAAAAGGATCTTGTAGTGTAAATTGGGAAATTCTCTCCATCTGTCTCTCTTTAAGAATTCCCTGGCATAAAACATGAAGCTGAAGTGGAGTATTTCAACCAACACTTCACAGCTACATGTATAAGGGTGTATGAAGCACCCTGTACAGGTGTATGTACTGTCAATTACACGGCCACTAAAGTGATTGTCTAAGGACCCCTGTGGCCTACATCGAGATTATGATAGAGACTCAAGATATTTTATTTATTTATATAAAGTGAGGTTGTCTGTACATAAAATAGGACATAGCAAAACTGTATTAGTGATTTTAAAAAATATGACATATCTTTTCTGAAATAACTGTCAAGTACATATCTGTAGTTTGAACTACTGTACATATAAACCTATATGTACTTATGATTAAGTATACAAATCAAATTTTTCAAAAAGTAGCTGGTAGTCTACTTTTTCCTTATGATATATATGCATGTCATGTATTTTTATAAAATTTATTAGGATTCATGATAGTTTGTTAGCAATAAATTCAACGTAGATGTACATGTAGGTTTTTAATTTATAGTCAAATTTATTTTACGTGCACTTCCTTGGCATCTACATGTACATGTATACCTAGCGAATGCTTTGCCTTTGAACTAGGCCTACTTTGGACAGCACAGATCATTTTGTGCTGTGCCTTTAAAAAAAAAAAAAATTATCCTGGATTATCATCAAAAGTTTAAAGAATTTGTAAAATGTATGTCATGCCACTTTAATATACGCTGTATATTTTGACATAACAGTAGTACGTGAAGTCTGTTTGTCGCTTTAATACCTTGTTTATAATGTCCTTTGGATTTCCGATATGCCTACCTCAAATGTTGATGTCTCTAATAACATAAAAATTCATGACAAGAAAAATTGAATAATGACGGAGCATGAGTACAATATATGAGCACCCGGAGTAGTGAATTTAATTAAATCTATTTGTCATTTGCAACATAATTATGACATGGACTGCTGCAGGAATGCCAATAACCTACATGGCATGGTGTAGCGGTCTCAAGGCCAAGCTACAGACAACCGAGAAAGGAGTGATCGGTTCATGAGAACCACGAAAACTCGCCAACAAATTGCGAGGTCAATTAAAGCTCATGTGCGGCTAGAGTGGTTAATTATCAGACGTAATTTGCATCGCAGAGCTTGCCCCTTGCCATCCAAACACAACCGACAGCGTGGAGGGTTTGTTTTACCAGGCCAAATTGATGTGCTGTACATGTACCTTATAAAGAAATAATGGCATTGTGTACATGTATATATATTTAGGTTAGTATTAGTAGTAGGATGTTATTCAGCAGTCAGCGCACTTGATGTCAAATCTTATAGCATGTATCAAAGGAGCACGAACTTGCAATTATTTACAACTATTGGTTTTGTAATTTTCTTTTGAAATAGATTTTGCCCACTGGTAAAATAAGGGAGTAAAAATATATCCCGCCTGAGCAAGATTATGAATGACAAAATCTGGCAGATACATGAAGGAGTCAGCAGAGAATTCTATTGGGAATTGATACCAAATTTTCATGTTTTTCATATAATTTCTCAAATTGCTGCAAAACAATGTCTAGGAAACTAACTATTTTCTATTTTTGTGGCTTAATCTGTACCTTCCAGCATTAAGTGGGCGCAGCAATTAGATTTGTGAATTGCCCCTTAAAAGTAATGCTTTCATTTCCTTGATACTTGAAAATTGCAATTAAGAATTGTCTAATAATGACATTTGTATTACCTTACGCAGTGACTATCAGCTTCCTCTGTGCTTATGGCAGTTCTGTTCTCAGTTGCGAACTTGGGGTGTGTTCACTTGTACTATACAGAAATTTATCACATTATTTTTGTAATTTCCACTTCTTGTTACAAGATAGAGGGAGAAGTATTATCAAATAGTTTGTCTTATTAGAGCTTTCTTTTCTTCAGAGCTCTGCCATCAAAGCACTTTAAAAGGACAAAAAAGGGTTGATTTGTTTTCTTCAAAACTTCAATACATTGTGATTTACTTGAAATAATAATGAAAGCATAATTTTTCTTGCATATCTTGTGAGAACTGTAATTCCTGATCTTGTTAAAAAGGAAATCATTCATTGGAAAAAAAAAGGTATGGCTCCATTTCTGTTATATACATGTATACCAATATACTTATTGTTATTTATGTAATGTATAAATTCATGCATACAGTGTGATAAAGTTATCCATCTGAACTCTTCCAGCTATAAATTGTACATGTACACCAGTGGGTGGGTGTGTGTAGGAGAATGCTACATGGACATTGTATAGTATAGCGCAGTTATTGAGGATATTTTGGCCATGTACTGTATGCCAGTTACATGTAGCTTGCCTCTGCCTCTGGCCTGTGAATTTCCTTTTAGTTTTGAAAACCATTTAAAGTTTCCCTTATTTCAATACCATTATCAAGGAGTCTCTCTTCTTTTTATGGGATGAATTTGATCGTTAAATTTTCATTTTCATTAGTGAAAAACAGCCATACTTAAGGTTGTTTTATATCTACACCAAGGCTGAATCATGATGGCTGTTTGTATTTCAAAAGTTATTAATTTTTTTGTTTCATTTAAACTAAACTGAGATTGAACATGACTGTTAGATCTAAACTGTTTTAGAACCAAATGTAGACATTGTAGACTTTATTTCACACATCACTTTGGGTTTTCAGATGTTGACTTGTTGACATGTTTTGTTTTTTTTAGCAAACCATCTACATATAATTCTACCTAAATTATTATCATATTGGATCATGTTTGAAAATAATGATGTTATAGATAGAACATGTCCATACCACAGGTGTCTTGCATCTGCTCCTGTGACAGTATGCTAAACTAACTTTTAAAGTGGTCTCACGTAGAGTTTAATAGCTTCTGCTACAAACATTTACAACAACACTGTATCATCTCAAATCTGACTGTATTCAGACAAGCATGTCAGAGTGGAAGAAGGGTCTTATTATTTTCTTCTAGATGATTTGCTCTGTGTTAGATGTCGTAAGATTAAATCTGGAAAAAATATGTAGGTTTAAACTCCCATAGAGAATAAATCGGCAATTAACAACAAAATGTAGGTGGCAGTGTTTTAGTACAGTTTCAAGAGTGACCTTTGAATGGACTAATTTCATTTACATGTAATTTACATGATATTATGTGTAGGAAGTGAATATTAAATAATACACATCATAATTACACTGAAGATGTACTGTGCATATGAAATGATCTAGACTAAATTTCAAGATGACTTGCATTTGATCACTGCAGGGAATTGATTATGGCAAATTTTTATGATATGAATGATGGCAAAGTGCATGTACGTGCTTTGCAAATTTTGTTATTCTATTTTTGGGGAGATAAACCGGTAATGTATCTCATGCTGAGTTTATTGCTTTTTTATGCTTGTTAATCAGCCTTTGATTTACAGACGTTATTTACATGTACATGAACTGTTCATACATACTGTAGAATTCTTGCATTGTCCGCATACTAATCAGTTGATTCAAGAGATGAAATGCAAAGTTATGAATTATTTATAATGTGATATCAATCATTTGCATAGATGTAAATCTATTTGAATGACGGATTATACATCATACTGAAGACACATTAAATGTACATAACAATATTTCTAAGTTATGGCAGGTAATATGAAAACATACATGCTATTACATGTACTTGTAATTAGTTTTAGATTCACAGAGATTAATTTTACCTCACATTCATGTTGCACTTGTACATCAGTGTGTGTGTGTGTGTGTAATTGGGTTTTTACAGACGTGTATCAATCAGATATGATTATTTATGGTCTGGGACCGACCTTTAACGTCACCATCCGAAAGACGTGACTCAGTCTCGAACCTGGGTCCGCTGAATCAGTTTATAACTTCCACTGGTAGCTGGATTACAGGCGCACGCCACAACGCCCAGTTATGACAGTTATGACAGCTTCCTCTTATATTTCTAATTATTTCCTTTTAATGACAGTTATTTTTCAGTAACAGTTTTTATTATCCTTCCCTCATTATGTTAGACCTTCAAATGGTCTGAATATATTTACTGTATACATTAGTGAGAAATTTACAATTTTTTGCCATCTTTAATAGTTGGTGAGAAGTGCATATGAGGGTCAGAGGTTTTTTTTAAATTTTACCCTTTTATATGAAAAAACCCCCTATCCAGACATAGCAAAGCTGAATTTAAACTCCGGTTATGAAACAAAACAAGTAGACTTGGGTAGAGACAATGTGCACTGTACATATCAAATACTGTCAATTGGACATCTTGGTTGTTTCCTGTTTTTTGTATCCTAGGATGATAGGATCCTGTTAGAAAGAAATTATCATAAGACCTGCCTTCAGTCAGTCAGCATCTCCCCAAGAGAACACTCAGATCCCAATGATGCATTAGAAAGTTTCCAACTCTTGTTTACTTACATGTACGTAAAACTGTCTTCAACAATCAGATGATGTTACTCTACTCAGAAAATTTGTCTATTCAAGTTTACTGAAGTAGATTGTGATCCTCTGAATATTCCATTTCTTTGAAAGCATTCATTATTTGGAGGTTTAGTATCATATAAGTACATGTATGTCATGTTTCATTAAATATTTCAACCTCTTATGCGACATCTTGCTCTCTTTCTTCGTATGGATTTTTTTTTCAATTTCAAATTTAAAAATTGTTCTTTAAATATATTAGAGCGATATAAAGCTGTTTTATATATATATATATATACTATGTCACATAAGAGGTTGAAATATATTAGAGCGATATAAAGCTGTTATATATATATACAGCCCTGGAAAAAATTATTAGACCAGCTGCATTTGGAGGCATACATGTAGTGTTAAGTCCATTGTCTATGGGACTAGGAAAATGATTATTTAACAGCTAATTCATAATAATGGACTACTACTCCCCATTACAATTAGCTTTGTGACAATTACCCCAGAATAATTCCCCCTAGGATGGCTATGGCATGGACAAACTGCCCCCAGACAAATATCCCCAGAAATTCCCCCTCCCATTTTCTTATAAGAAAGGGTTTTTGACCACATAATAGACAATTAATGTCTGAGAGGATGAATTTCAAGTGTTTAATACTTGTCTTGGTTTGAGCACTATGGCCTGCTCATGATTCGAACGAGATCATTTGAAGTGACATAAATATTGAAGACAATAGGAAATTGAAGTTATCGAAAAAGAAAAGATTATAGCTACATGAATGAGCTGCTGTGAATTCCACAAAGAACTGAACAAACTGCCTCCAGAGAAGTGAATATGGCTAATAAGACAATCTGGCATCCCTCCTGGACGATTATCCCAGAGACCATTACTGTCAGAACATATTTTTTCAAAACCTTCCTACCCCTGGAGAATATCCCCAGGACGATTATCCTCTAGGATATTTTCATTCTGTTGTTAATCTGAAGTATCAATCCATTTTGGGGTGCATGCTTTTATACCTAGATATCTAGTTGTCCTTTGGGGATAATTGTCATCCAATCATTATGACTTAGCTAGTAGAAATCAATTTGAAAGTTCAATTACTGATGTAGCCAACACTTCACACATTAAAAGCCTTTAAAAGCAGCTGGTCTAATAATTTTTTCCAGGGCTGTATATAACACTGTGTAGTGCAGCAACAATAAGGTGTACAGTATGGAAGGCTTCAGACTAAATTTTGATATCCTAGGATCCTGTTAGAAGGAAATTATCATAAGACTTGCCTTCGGTCAGTCAGCATCTCCCCAAGAGAACACTCAGAACCCAATGATGCATTAGATTGATGCATTAGAAAGTCTCCAACTCTTCTTTGCATCAGAAGACACCAAGACTGTCTTCACCAATTGATCAGATTATGTTACTCTACTCAGGAAACCTGTCCTCTCTGTATTCAGGCTCTTTGATATATACAGACATTGACCCCATGAATATTCTGTAAAACATTCAGTATTTTGTTCAAGCTTACAACTTTAAGTAGTCTTCCATTGTGCTGTGGGGGGGGGGGGAGAAAATGGGAGCAATGATTGTTTTATTTCTGGAAAGCTCAAAAGAGCTCTGGTAAAAAAATCAATAAAAGACATAAAACTCGCTGTGAGAAAAGGGTACTTTCAAAAACAGCTGCTGTAAAATAATGAAAAATTATCTTTTTTAAAATTGGGGGGGGGGGGATGGATGCGGAAGTAGAGATATAAATTTCTTATTGTGTTGTTGAAATTGTTTTTGAAGTTAGGGTTATTATTATTATTTTATTTTTTATTTTTTTATTTATTTATTTATTATTATTATTTTTTTTTTTTGGGGGGGGGGGGTTGGGGGTTGGGTGGAGTAGATAAAATAATTTGTTGGTTGTGAAAGAAACTGAGGAACCTTTCTTTTTTTCTTCAATCTATGGCTTGTCTGTTAAATGTTATCTCATCATCATCATCATCAATCATTATCACCTTCATTATGCAGCTGAAGACAGACATCATGAGGAAGGAAAATGCCACTTTGATCAATGCAAAATAGTGAATTCAATGTGTAATCTAAGCAAATCACAGTGATTGTCGATGCCTTTGGAAATCCCATTGCCCAAATTTTAATTCCCCGAGCATTATCGCACAACTTGATTTGATGCATATAAGTAACTGCAATCTGTTAGGTCCAAATCTGTAATCTCATAATCGTGAGTGGAAAATCCATTTTATAGAGAATAAAAAGCAATCTTACAAAGATATGATTGAATTTCTAATCATGGTTAACATGGATTTGTAATCACACTGGACAACTTCATCTCCCTCAAGTCCTTTTTCCAATTTTTTTGAGGTATTGTCAGGTGAGAACCAGAAGGGTATTAGCTCTTATTTTCTTACATAGCATTCATGACCTTCTGCCTCTCACTCTCTGCATAGATTTGTTTTCTCAAACAACTACTTACGACATTCCCCAATCACTCTTATCAATCCTCACATTGCAATAAATATTTTCCTCCAACCCTTGGATGTGATATGTATCTATTTACAAACAAAATGAGTGGAAATCAAAATATGAAAGCCTAAAAAGAGAAGCGAGCCATGCACGGAAGGTTGTTAAAAGTGCATCTATTTCTTGGTGAACTGTTGTGCTATTCAAGCAGTTAGGTAATTGTATGTACATGTAATTGAGAAATGATTTCTTAACTAAGGTTTGATATCAAAGTGAAAATGAGTATCGGTGCAAAGAATCCTGCTTAAAATATTGGGTTGGTAAACTTATCTATATATTACTTGCATTTTATTACTGTTTAAGGTTTCAATTTTGTTTTGACCATGAATAGTATACATTGTTGATGAACCTATGAGTTAATAAATCTGTGGAATAACAAAACCTTTGTATTTGCCATCACCCAGATGGACTACATTTAACCTTATTTAATTTTTTAATTGATGAAGCCCCTGGGGAATATGTGTGTTCAAAGTTTCAAACATTTAGAATATTACATGTATATGTACACATGCAAGTACATGTACCCTCATATACGAGTACGTATATGGGATCATTCGTTGTTCAAATGCATTAATAGTCAATGAATTCATGCATTAGCATCGTAAACTTTTTAATGTCCAGTCGATTGATACCTCGTCGGTTCCATCAGTTGCTTAATTCCGGATGAATTATTCTAATTTTGTCCTCCCCTGCCTTGTAATCTTGTTAAACATGGAATCAATGAATCCAACCTGGTATGCATACCAACGTTACACCACATATGCAGGCATGCATGTTTCCCTGTAACCTACAATGTATAATGTGTTATGTACATCTACATGTACATAGTAATGCTAACATTTAGTTTACATATGCATGTGGCTTGAAATATATTTGGATTGATATCTGTGTGTATTCAGGGAAGCATTTATCCAGTGGCTATGTGGGTTCATGAAATGGTGATGATATGTAAAATGTTGTATTTGATCTCGTTCTGGAGCAACGAGCTTCATGAGCTGTATTGACCTAATGGAATGGAACAGAATCTAACGTGATTTAACATATTGTATGTATGTAGGGTTTCCGATTTTCCCAGTTGTATAGTATTACATGTAGGTTTTGTTAGAGAATGGTAGATCCTAAAGGAGTATGTCTTCTAATTATATTTATTTGTAAAGTGACAATTATTGGAAAAAATAAAAGAATTGTATTAAAAGCAAAACAATAGTGTGATAAACACAATTAATGAAATGGAACTATGTACACGTATACAACAGCTAGACATAGCCTCACATATAATTCAAGCATACAAAATACATGTACATGTATGTTTCATAGAAAACAGGGTTACCACATGAATTTGCTTGGCAAGAAAACAACAACAACAACCTGCCATTCATGTACGTACTTGTGAAAGAGCATTTTGCAGTTGTGCAGTTCAGCGTATCGGAACAGGCAGTGCAAATCTAATTTGAATCACGAAAAGGCATGCTCAGAGCAAGCGCATCACAAAAATAGCTTACTGTAAACATTTCAATCAAATGGACGGCACTCTTTAAGTAGAAGAGGAGGAAAAAAGGAGGATTTGCGGCATTGGAAACATGACCTGGTCACTGCACTTACATTGAATATGGAGATGGGCACCGGTACAATGCCCAACACTGGAGTGAAATTTGTCCTAAAACGTGAATGTTTGCTTGCTCTCAATTTTTATGAGATTTTTTTTTCTTATCGTCCAGAGCCATGCAGAGTTGTACTCTGCCCACTGCCAACACCCCCTTCTTTTTCCTCTCTTGTATGTTACATGCATGTATGTGAATTTTGATTGGTCAACTGGGTACGGTGTGAGTGTGTGATTTTCAGTAGCGATGTTGCAGATGCATTGAAATGAGGCTTAGTGTTCTGATTCTTGTTGAACTTTGAAGCGAGGTGTAAAAATTTGATTATCTCCTGTGTGTTGATTGTGTTATAATGTGTCTCAATGTGTTGGACAAAAAACAAAACAAAACAATGAACAAACAAACACCATTTTAGTTTTGTCTTGCTATTACCCATTCCCCTCACAAACATGTGATATTGAACATGAAGTTAAGTTAATTTAACAATTATCTCAAAAGGTTTGATGAGCTATGACATATCATCTGTTGAGAGCCTGAATGATGCAAACTTATATCAGTTTACATGGAGTTAACTCTCCTCTGGGTGTTATCAAATGATATTTTAGTAATCAGCTTTATCGGTGGTTGGATTGAGAGAAACAAAAGTAGCATTTTCAAGTGAGAAAACATGCAATGTATTAGACTTTCCAAAGGAATATGCTTATAAATGTCAAGTATATTATTCCTACATCTGAGTTGGTATTTTCTTACGATGCAGGTTCATTTGACAATTATTGTGCCAATAAGGCAAATTCCAGTGAGTAAATACATCATAGCGGTCCCCTGAGAGTTCTTGAGATGTGCCAAATGATCCATAGCTGATACCCCAGTCATACTGCAAAAGCGACTTCAAACAGACCAATAATCAACAAATAGCCATTTGGGTTAATGGTAAATTTTTTGTACGATCTTATTGTCAGTCAGGTGTTAGTCTTGTCAGTGTAACTGGGGTACCTATAACATGCACATCGAAGACTCCTCCAAGTTACTGTGCATGCACAAGTAATGATTTTATGAATTTTCTAGAACATTTGATAGTATGAAAGATGCAGGAATTTTCCAAATTCTATTTTCCAAATGATATAGTGGCAGAAATGTGAGCAGGGCTATCTCAGTCTTCTAAAATGTATTTACAGATACATCACGATAATCATCTCCTGAGTTTTGAAGTATTGATCTATGTTTGTTGTCTTGTGACATTTGCAGCTTTGGGATCCTGTTATGGGAGCTACTGACAGGGGAGGTACCCTACAAAGGTATTGACACTTTAGCTGTAGCATATGGGATCGCTGTCAACAAGCTCACCCTTCCTATTCCATCAACATGTCCAGAAATCTTCTCAAGAATGCTGGAAGGTATGTGTTCATTTCCTTCTCCTTTTCAACACATTAATTTCATCAAATTCCTGGTTCCTATCTGGAGTCCCTTTTTGTGGCCTTCATTATGAAATTCTACAGTTCTTTTCCAGTTCTCCTATCTTTCTGCTTTTATGAATATTGCATTTTTCTTTTCTGACCTCTCCATCTCCTCTTTCTTTATCTTTATTACAATTATCTTTGCTTTTTGTTCCATCTGACACTCCATCACCACCTCTCTGTATAATTTCTCTCATCCCCCTTGTTTCATTGTAAGAATATTCATTGTGGCCTTTGAAGGCCATTGCCAAAAGTGATTTTAGATTCTCAATGTATTATTCAACAGCAGTGGCTATAATGTTCCTCTGAGCCTTCCTTGTCCTTGATGCTGTGTGACATCGGCAGTCACGCTGAATGTCAGGATTAGAATTGCCAGTTTGTAAGTAATGTGCTTACAATGTTCCTCTAAATCGGTTGGAGATTTCCCCCGCGCCATCCAAATGTATGCATCGCCAATTAACTTCAGTATCCCAGGCATCACATCTCATTTTTTGGCCTCTAATCTGAGTCATACTTGATGGTCTATTTCCATGGATGTCTTGCCATGTAGAGCAATTCTATGAGATTGATAGGGGACCAAGGGGAGGGGGATGTGAAAAAGGGAGAGGTAACAGAATAGAGAGACAGAGAGAGAGAGGGAGGGAGAGAGGGGGAGGGGGAAGATTTATACGGAAGAATATGAGGGAGAGATAAGAAATATATGTATCAAGAGAAGAGACTATTTGGAATATATTACAAGAGATAAAATGAAAAGCCCTTACAGAAAATAATGGAATTAACAGGAAGAAGAAAGCTAAATGAAGGGAAATGAGGGAAAGTGGTAATACAAATTGGAAGGCTTAGTGAAATCATGATTAGATGAATACATTATACATTATATTGAAATATCTACATTATATTGAAATATCATTTGATATGATGATGATTCAGGAAAGAATCATTATTAACTGAAGAAAAGAAATCTCAAATTAATCCTTATACATACCCCAGAAATAATTTTAAAGGACAATCCAACCTTGGTAATAAGATGATTTATGTGAAAGCAGAAAAACAGAATGGTGAAAGTTTTAAAGAAATCAGAGAATAAATGAGAAAGTTATGGATGTGTTAAAATGAGATCACTATATCTATGCAAATCTCAAATTGGCAATTGTGTGACATATCGGCGGTCAACTCTCCCGCTTGTCGTAAACCAAAATATCATTAATCCCCAGTTTTCTCCTAAGCGCCTTTGCCCTCGGGGCAGTACTCAAAATATATTTTAGATTGTAATATCAGGCCTTCATTTTTGAGGAGCGCGATCGCGCTGGCGCTCCTACCGCGCTCCTCAAGCCATAGTCAGGAGCACTAACGACAGCGCTCCTTATTTGTTGCAAATACAACTCGGACTCGGAGCAACTCGACTTGAAAAATCATTTTTGTGTAGATGTATACGAAAATACAGTGTTGTCTATGACTTCCGGGTTTGAGCTATCGATACACGTAATGTTACAGTCCCACCGACGAAACCGACCCCAAACTGATCGATGGTACATGTACGGTATATCATTCAAATAACGCAAGTTTCGATCGCTCTTCCGTTGTGTGACTGGGTCGTGTGACTGCGAATTCGCATGCAGCGGTGCCCACGTAGCGTACACGCCATGCAAAACGCATGTAAGCACAGCACCGATCTCTATATGTGGGGCAATGTATTAACGCTTGCTGAACTGCGCACCGGCTTTGTCAAGATCGTGGATTTAACGGAATTATTTCGCGAAACTAGAGAGGATTTGATCAAAATGAGTGGAAAACGGTCACAGAAGTTTAAAGAGCATTACAAACAACGATTTCCTTTCATAAAGCCAAGCACAGAAGGCGTTGAATTTGCATTTTGCATGTGTAAGTTAGTATATAATAGGCCTAGGCTAATTTATAATTTTAACTTTTTAACAAGTTGGTTTCCAGCAATGCAATTTGTCAGGAATGTTTCTGATCTATCTGTCTAGCTTGTGTGTGTAAAAATCAATATGATCCAATTTAGTATATAATGCGTGAGTGAGCACACATCAAAGGGAAAAATGTGACGAGACATTTCAGCATAAGAAATGAGCATTTTTGCAATGGATTGGAAGTATGTCGCGCGAGGGTAGTTTTGTTTGAACTTTTAATTTATTGAAGCCAGGTATTTTTTTTTGCTGTAAATTCCTTTTTATTTTTGCCATCATGATGATGATTCCTTTTTTTGGTTGCACAAGGTTGACAGCTCTGCCAAATCGTGAAATCGAAATACGGAATTTCAAATTCATGGAAAATTGGCATTTTAGCACCTTTTTATTTAATTGAGCTCCTCAAAAATCTCGGGAGAGTGATTGTAAGGAGCTCAATTGAGCTCCTCGAGAAAATAAGGAGTGTGATTTATGGAGCTCCACCCAAATTCTAAACGTGAAGGCCTGTAATATAGGTCCTGGTAAAAGAAACAGATCCTCCTGAGTAATACATTTGGAAAAACAAAATGACATTTTAGTCATTTTGTGTGTTAGTTATTTTGTGTGTTGGAGCGAATGGTGAAGTTGTCTGCCACTACATCACAGTGACATTACCGATTCGACCAATTTGAAATTCTCATATTGATTACAATTTTCCAATATTTATAACTGTCTTATTGCATGTCCGATTTCGTTCAAACTTTCGTTCACCAATCTGCTGGTATAATATTTCCTCTTTCTTCCAGAACATCTTTCCATTAAGGTTGGAATTCCCTTTAATTTACTTTAGTACTGAAATTTTAGTACAAGTAGTATTGTAAACAGAAGAAAAAAAAAGTATTTCTCATCTTAAAGATAAAGTTGAGTTCTGGTCATGTGATTTTATTGTGAAAGAAACTCTCTCAAAGCAATTGGGAAAGGTTGATCATGTCTACATAACAATTGGTGTAAACTGAGGTTTTGGAATCGTTCAATTGACGAGAAATTGACCCACTGTCACCGCAGCTCAAATGTGTGTGTGTGTAATTAAGTTTTGACAGACGTTTATCAGTCAAATATGATTATTCACATCTTTTACGTCACCATCCGAAAGACGTGACTGAGATTCAAACCTGGGTCCGATCAGAGTCAGTTTGTAGGCGAATACACTGCCCGTAGACGTTACCACTAGACCAACTCCTGATCCCTCAAATGCACTGCACATCCAATTTGTATATGGGACAGTGCACACACCTGCCAGGAATGTTCGGCCCAGACATATCAGTTATTTCTAATCATAATTTAAATATGAGGGCATTTGAAGAGCAATCCTTTTCAATGAGCTATCTAAATGCAAACTGACATAAAAAGAATGAGAAAGCTCACAAAATATTTTTCACATTTGCCAGAACTCGACCTTCTCTTTAATCATTACTCTCTTCCATTCATTCCTTAAGATCTTGATAACTCATTGTGGAGGCAGAACAGCTATTTCATTTGCTAAAGATAATTTGATACCAATCGGAATTCCAATTTAATTTTTATTTTCATTCTGGCATTGTACGAGTAGTCAATAATAATCATTTGATATGAATCACAAGGTGCTCATGTAGAGTAAGTTTTCTCGGATTGCAAAAATGTGGACAAGTGATATTGCTTTAAAAAGCGTTAAGGTTTGAGATGATTGCAAAATTCAAGCTGCCAGCTTGAGGCCAAACAGCAGCATGCTGATTATGATCTTGAAATATGATCCAGTCATGTTATCATGTATGATAGTAATCGTACCCTCCGTCATATATTTAGCCTGTATTCGCTGGCTTACCCAAGACTAGTAGGCGGATGTGCGAAATATCACATATTAGCATCACAAAAACCTGAGCTTGTCATTTGGAGATACATGTAATAGGGATGAGATGTCTTAATAATGATGGTGCCTCAAACAAACATTTTTCTTCTTGCATATCTGAGCAAATAAGCCATAAAATATCTTGCTCTTACACCCAAATCTTCTGTTGATTCACTTGATCTTGTGCAAACAGATGATGATTGCTGATTGCCTCCAACAGAGTTCTTAAATCTTCACATTGATGTGTCAGTTTGTATAAGTAGTAGTTGGGTTGCCTAGATTGGGCAAGTGAAGTTGTCTGCTTAGAGCCAGAACAACATTAAAGGGAAAGTAGTTTTTAATAAAAGAAGCAGAAAATTAAAGAAACATATCAGTGAAGGTTTGAGCAAAATACGATAAGAAATAAGAAAGTTATGAAATTGTGAAGTTGTAATCGTCCAAACACAAATTGGCACCTCCGTGACATATTTTGCGAGCTCCTCTCCCATTTGCCCTATACCCCAAAATCATTAAATTCCATTTTCTCTAAAGAAAATATTCAGTCATACATGCACCTCAGATATAATCATTGCTGATGTGTTTTTACACAAAGCCTGTACGAAACAAATCTATTCCTTCATCAAAAACTAAGAAAATGAAAATTTATAAGATTTTCTGTACTGAGCAAATGGGAAAGGAGCTCGCAAGGTACGTCATGGAGTTGCCAATTTGTGTTTGATTGATTACAACTTCAAAAATTCATAACTCTCTTATTTCTTATCGGATTTTGCTCAAACTTTCACTAATCTGTTTCTCTCATTTTTCTTCTTTTATTCAAATCAAATTAATACCAGGGTGGATTTTCCCTTTAACTCATACAATTTAACAGATTTTAATAGCACCCTTATGGATCCCAATAGATGACATGTTAATGTACAAGTCATGTACTTGCTCATCTAACAGTTATCTTGGGACATTGGGCAGGTGGTCCTGTAGGATCCTGCAGTGACTTTGATGGCATTATACCAATGTACATGTATATATCTCTATGAGAAGCCCTGATAAAGTAAACCTGACCTCAATGATCAATCCAATATGGATCTTCAATTATCTTTGAGAGCATCAGGCCAACCCGAGTGTCACTCGCTTTCATCATCGTGATCATCATCTCCCATCATCTGCGATGCTCTCCTCCGGACAGACGGGTGAGACTGGTTATGAATCTCCTCATGCGGACACAGGACGTACCCCAGAGTATCATCTGGGGATGAATATTTCATCTGGGATGAAGGCACAGCACAGAGATGCAGTCAAGAATTTTAGCAGATCCCACCAAACTAAATATAGCGTTGTTTTTGTCCTTCTTCCCAACGAAAGGCGAGAAAACTGTAATAGAGCTTGAAACGTTATAGTATGCAGTAGCTGGTCACCAGCTTCTATTAGCCCATATTCTTGGCCAATTGGAAGACTTAAACTTGATTTGGGTGCCAAATTTGCATCGGTTTTGGAGAGAAAGACGGAGAAAGATATACATGTACAGCATGCCTGGCAGGTACAACATGTCAAGATATATACATGTATATAGTTGAGTTTGAAGGAAATAGACACTGTCCCATGCATGCACCGCTGATGTAAGTTTGTAAGGTTGGAGAGATATCGGTGCATAACTCACTGCAGTGCCATAACCGCCGCAGTTGTTCCTGTGCATCCCCTTCCCTAGAACAAAAAAATTATTAGGGCCCAAAGAAAGACAGAAAATAAAAGATTGTCAATAATGCAGGGGGCTTGCATCGCTTTAACATGAAATAGAATATGCAAGTTCTTGATATTTTCAGACATAATATCAGGAGAGGAAATGATTGTATGTTTAATGAAATCCCAATTGAGAAGTGTAAATACTATGAGTTGCAACTGTCATGTACAGAGAATATGAAAAGAGTGCAACCTGCAATCAAAATTGGTTAGCATTACTCTTTGTAATTTTGATTTTTGGCAATGAAAAATCTGTTGAATCATTGCTGTGTATATTGGAGATTCAATTTTATGGTAATATACAGTGAAACCTGTCTATAAAGACCACTCAAGGGAGACAAAAAATGCGGTCTTTATGAGCAGGTGCTCTTTATGGACAGGTTCCAATGAGAAACATTGTTCAAGGGAAACGAAAATTGTGGTCTTTGTAGACAGGTGGTCTTTCTATACAGGTGGTCGCTAAAGCAGGTTTGTACTTGCATATGCTGGTATTGAAATCAAAGATCACTATTTCCCCCTTCACACTCTATGACTAGTCATCACTCACACAGCAACACATAAAGGCCCTTACAGTCACTAGATATGGTTAATTGCCTCAAGAAAATGCTGCAACCAAAAGTAATGAGATACATAGTTTGCATCACATATGTGTATGCCATAAAAAAAAATCAGCGGGTATGTATTGTATAGGGGCCTAAGTGTTCAAAAACGTTTTTTATAGAGCATTGCCTTGTGCCATTCACTTAATGTGACTTTATTTTGTCATGTCATGTCATGTTATAGATAGTATACAAATAATGAATGTTTATGAGTGTAATGGACAGAATATTTCATGAGGTGAAAGATGAACGAGGTGGAGCCGAGTTGAATGGGTCATTTCATCTTTCACCGAATGAAATATTCTGTCCATTGCACGAATGAAAAAACATTCATCATTTGTTTAATATGACACCTAAAAATAGCTATCCTTCTCATTTGACATTTTATGAATTAAGAAACAAGAGTGAAGGGACTTACAATGTACTTGATAGTCGCATGCGCGCTGCAAAGGCAAGTCGTTTTTGCGTATGTAGTAGACGCGTTGGTGGTCGCGAGTGCAATTGACAATTTCGTATGGATCAAAAATTGTACGGTGAATGGATCAAATTTGCACGATTGATGACGTCATTGTTCAATGGGACAAATGATCAACATCAAACAACCAATCAAATGGCAAGGATCTAATTAGGTGTCATATAAACACTAATCACTGTGCATTTGTACATACTATATCATCCTTTTTCAGACTGGATCAAAGTTTTATTTAAGTGTATTCTGATTTTGGAAGAAACAAAATGTGTGGTCTGTGATGATAATTATGTGTCCCGAGTTCATGGAAATGAAGATGGGTGTGAAAGAAATTCTTCCTGGGCTTCAAGATGTTTATAGATGTATTGAGTGGAAAGGAAAGACTCGTTTTTTGATGACACACGATATGGATTCTCAGGGTAAACAACTGGTGATGAATTGAAAACAGAATGTGATGCCGTAAGTGATGACTTGAAAAAGTGAGATAGTGAGGGATGGAGAGAGAGAGAGAGAGAGAGAGGGAGGAGAGAAGGGACAGATAGATAGAGAGAGAGGGAGAGTGAGGAGAGAAGTGGATAGAGATGTAAATATCTGCTAAAAAAAGATATCCGAGGAGAGGGAGATGGGAAGAACAATGATATCTGAGACTATATCAGAGAGAGAGAGTAAGAGAGAGAGAGAGAGAGCAGAAATTGTAGGATGACTGTACTGTGAAATATCCTTTTTTTTCTTCATTCAAAGGAGCTCTTTTTTAATAATTTGTCACAGATATTTTTATGTGTACATGTATGTTCAAGGTCTGAAGATGTTCAGAGCTCATTTTGAGATGCGCAGACTGCAGAGCTTTATTGCTCTACTCTTCTGTGCCATTTTTCACTGATTGTCAGACATGGAAAGAGACATAGTAGGGTAGTGTTCAAAAGAAAATGAAGTTAGTTAGAAGAAGACAAAGGAAATATTCCTTAGAAGATAGAAATCCCAATTGTTTGTTGAGAGTGGATCGTGTTACCAATGGCTCCTTCATCCTGCAGTGGGTCATGAAAGGCATCAGTCTCGCTAGTCTGACTACAAGCAATTTGTCTTTTATGACATTCATGAATTCCATCAAAGGTACTAGGATTACATGAGGATGCAGAATTTGTGGAGATTGTCATGTGGAATTGGGTCATTTTGATGTTATTTTGATCAAATCTATAGTGACAGAAGTAAGCTTCTGCTTTCATCCATACTTCTTTTATATTGTTCACTAAATATGACTATAAACATGAGCTGTCATGGAATATATCTTATGTTTAAAATCACTTCATGAATTTGTGTTTGAGATTCTTTGCAGGTTTATCAATTAGATTAATCATCACCATATCCTGATCAAATACATGTACCATCCCAAAGATTGCATTACTTGATGAAAAACAATAGTTTTTGTGAATGTAATTCATACTTGTATAGCTTGCAAACGGGTAGATGTTTGATAAAAGATAATACTGATGTATTACTTATAATCAAATATGCCTTGATAGCAAAGTTTGACTTGGTATTTGAATATTCATGAACTGTATGAAAGTCCATATCATAAAAAACAAACTTGTAACATTTGGTTTATTGTAGCAAATACATAGGATCCAACAAGTTTTCTTTTGTTTACAATAAACCAAATGTTACAAGTTGGTTTTATGATATGGACTTTCATACAGTTCATGAATATTCAAATACCAAGTCAAACTTTGCTTTCATACATGAGCCTGTAAACGATATATATGCGTACTTTCACCACCTGTGTGTCTGTAACAGAAAGAGATGACATAAACTATTAATTGAGCTTTCTCTACCTCATCATTTGGAACTCCTTGTTAAATACTATCCATATTGCAAATTTAAGCTTACACCTCATCTAAAATCCATTTTCTGAAAGGTGAAATTCACACCACCTCTCCTCGTTAGGAAGCCTTCGTCCCACATCCATCCACCTGCTCAGTAGGTTGCATTCCACACAAGTTCATATCAGGTGAAATAGACGTTTGGTCATGCCCCACATCTTTGAAACGTTTTGCGCAAAGATAGCCTCTTTCACCAGTCACTCCTTGGGATATGCTTAAGGGAATGTTTCGGTTGTTACACGGGCGTAATATGTCTCGCAATTCAGGAAAATTGTTTCATAGATTTTTATTTTCAAGGTGTTGTAGTTTTACTATAATTATGTAAATGACAAATTGTACCTTAGAGTTACAAAATTAAGGACAGCTATCCATTGTATCTTCTGAATCATCTGCGTATTGGTCACTTTATCCAAATGGGACATTGTATATGGTCATTCTGTTGTCTTCTCAAATGAAATGATATCTGAATTTCAGTAAAGTTACAATTAAAAGAAATACAGAGAGACTGAAAGACCATGGAAGAGGATCGCACCAAGCTCCTAGAGATTAACATGGAAAGAACTTATAATTAATTGAATCTGTCCAAGGTATATAGCAGGTACAAGTGTTGTGCATCATGCAATGTTAGGATTCCCTTTCGTGAACACAATCAATAAATTCAAGAGCCAATCACGATTTCCAACGAACATCTCAACCAGATTGTGATATGTATACCCAAGCTGGCTGAAATTGGCATTTGGACATGCCTGGCATTTGGACATGCCTGGCATTTAGAAAGGTCATCCCTTGACCACTGCAGGCTATCCGTGATACTGATCCGCTACTGATCTGCTAAACATGATGTGAAATAATTTTTCGTCACACTTTCTGTTTTGTATTAAAATTTCCCTAGGTACATCAAGTAGAAGGTCAGGGGTGGTATTCTGAGATTTATTTTATCTTTATTTTAGTGAAAAGATTTTAATTGTCATAACAAATTTCAAATTGCAACATTTCATTGGTGTTTGCGCAGATGAATTCTGCGTACGCAGCCACTTTTGCGCAGGCATTAGCCAATGATGCGCCATAAGCGTAAATTTTGTTATGAAAATTAAAACTATTTCACTAAAATCAAGATAAAATAAATCACCGAATACCACCCCTGGGTTTGTTCTTTATTTCAGTGGAAGAAGTGGTAATCATGGTAGAGGAATCATTTGAAATCTAGAAATAAATTTCTGCTCTAAATTTGTCAAAACTGCAAAGCCTGCAAATACAGTGTCTGATAGAAAGGGACATGTATAGATTTGAAGTTTAATCTATATTCACATCCTGTTTTTAATATAAGGTGTAATGGTTTGACTGCTCTCTTTTGGCATAACATGTTCACTGCCAAATATGTGGACAACATCAACATATGATATACCCTATGCTCAGCCAGCAATGTATTTGCCGTAGAGCCATAGTCAGTTTTGATCAAAAGAGACCTCTTGCAAATCAAAACAAAATTAGCCTTCGACTGTTCTGATATGAAGAAAGAAAAAAAAAACACTGAAATTCTAACTTTATTGGAACCTTGTCCCTTTCTATGTGAAAATGTTCTCTTTTACTTTCCAAGAAATAAAAAATTCAACAATAACTACTTGTGTGCTAGGATAATTTGTTTTTGATATTATATTCAAGAAATTCATACTAGTTGCATAGAATTTCTTTTCCCATTTTCAAACTCCTGTCTTTTACTCAGCACTGCAATGTGCAATATAATCTTTCAATTCTTTGGTACACCATTAAAGCAAGGAAGTACTAGGCAAGCTCCTTGGCTAAAGCAAAATCCATGTTTTAGTTCATGTTACAGTATAAGTTTCTCAGAATGCAACAGGCAAACAAGCACCCCCCTCCATTCCACCAGGAAAGTTTGTTAGGATATTTTTCAGCTTTTTGATGATGAGGCACAGACCTTGTTAACATGATAAAGGGATGTTTTCTATAGATTAGTAATTTTGCATAATAACAAAATCTTTGCATAATAACAAAATGTGTATATTCAATATCCAAGCTCTTGACATATTATCTTAATTCAGTGTTTAGTATTAAAATGTTCTAATAGTTGAACTTATAATATTTATGGATATTATGAAGGTCTTGTATTGCCTTCAGCATAGATCAATAAACTACTTAATTAGGATTAATCTATGCATGCCAAGGTTCTAAGCTCCCACATACTTGTGTGAATTTCTAGTTATCAAAGATTTACATTTGCATGATTACGATTTTCCTGAACACAGGGGGAAAAAAATTGTATTTGGGTTGACAATTGTTTGTTTGTTTGCTTTTATTTCTGCGTTCTAATAACATACAATAAATTGTCATATTCATGAAAGGCAGTAAAAGGATCCACATCATAATAGAGTAACTTATTATTCTTCAGTTTGTGTTTTAGTATATATTTGTTTATGTGAATACCCTCCTATTTCACATCCTGTCCATCTTCATCCTGCACTTGACTCTTCTAAGAAACCACATCTAAAAACATTATGTATAGAATTCTAGTTTCGATGTGAATACACCCCTGTAGGGCTGTACTCATCTTGTCCATCTCAATCCTTGTTCTCAACTTCCCCAAAGTCAAGTGACTCATATGATTTCCAGACATTTTTGTAACATTATTTTTTCATTGTGAATAAACCCCTGTCTCCACAAGACTTCATCTTTATCCCTCTTTATCCCTGTACTTGACTTCCTCAATAACCAAATGACCCATATATTTGTACAATATCCAAACATTTTTAGAATTATATTTCTGGTGTGAATATACCCCTATATACTGCTCTTTTGTCTTTTCCTCCCTGCACTCAACTTACTTTGGAATCAAATGACCCATCTCTTCATATAATACCCAAACATATTTGAAGAATTATTCTTTGAAATGTGAATACACCCCTAACTCCTTCCCTGCACTCAACTTGCAGAATCAAATGACCCATTTCTTCATATAAATATCAGAACATTTCTGAATCGTTATTCTTTAAAATTGTAGCATTATTATATGAAATGTGAATACACCCCTATCTCTTCGACTCCTCCATCTTCATCCCTGCACTCAACTTCTCCAATCTTGATTGATTTCTCTGGCTACTTTTCATCGTACATTGAGGCATTCATTTCTCAATATTGGAGTTGCATGAGGATTTGTGAGTGGTAGAGACAGGTTCACCCTCCAAATGTCATGCGTATTCCACTCATCAATTTAGCTCAATTTACTCTCCTAGATATGTGTAAGATGTGAAAGATACATTATGTGGATTACACTTAGCTGGGTTTGTTTTCAGTGAGGCCAAGCTCAGGAACAAAAGTAGGAGCAAGAAGTAGGAGCGGGAAGTGGGATAAACAGAAAAAGAGAATGATATAAGATATTTTAAAAGCATTGTTTAGACTTTAGCCACATGATATGGAAGGGGAGTATGGTGTTAAAAAAGACATAACAAGAATTTATTAATTATCTGAGTTTTTAAACAAATATACTACATGTATGGTATGATTTTGATGTATTCTCTGCTCTTTATTTTTGTTAAAAATGTTATTTTACTTATATATAGAAATTTCTATTGGAATGAATTTCTAATCGAAAGACCCATTCACACTGTTTCTACCCTCTTAACGCTGGTTCTTCCTTACCCCTTTCAGACTGCTGGAACTACGACCCCCATGAGAGACCGACGTTCTGTGAGATCATGCAGCAGCTCAAAGACATCTCTGAGTCTCCATTCATCAACACCCCTCAGGATTCCTTCCACATCATGCAGCAGGACTGGAAAGAAGAGATTCAAGAGATGTTCGATGAACTCAGGGTCAAAGAAAAGGTTTGTCATAAAGCACGAAATTTATATTTTTCAAGAAAAGGGTAAAAAGAAGATTAGATATTAAATGGTATTTGAAGGAAATGATGACATCCCTGAGTCTCCTCTATTCATCAACATCCCTCAGGATTCCTTTCATATCATGCAGCAGGACTGGAAGAAAGAGATTCAGGAGATGTTCAATAAAGTCAGGGTCAAAGAAAAGGTTTGTCACAAATCAAGAAATTCCTGTTTACAAACAAAAGGTATTTGATGGTATTTGAAATTAATTATATTTATAAGTCTCTTAACAATAGAAAAGCTTTGTCATAAAACGAATGCACATTTATGTATGAAGGGTGAAAAGAAGAATATCATTCACAATTATTTGTGAAGGTTAAACAGAACTTTCAATGAAATCAGGATTAAGGAAAAGTTTTTTCATAAATATACAGACATCTAAAATTACATGAAGGTTAAAAACAAGAAGGGCATTTCAAGGAATCTAAAGGAAAATAACATTAAAAAAGAAGGCTTTAAAGCAAGTTAAATGCATGATTATTCTGATCATAGATTGTGATCAACATATCCCATTTCTTTCTTTTATTTTCTCTATCAATCATTTTTTCCTCACTCTCCTTCTTTTGCATTTAGGTAATTTTTGCTTGTAATTTTTCATCAAGAAGTGTTTGAGTTTTACTTCCTCAGCAGAAGTGTTATGTCAATTTGACAAAATTTGAACATCTGCATTATCAACAACCTTTGAAGTTTACTCATATTGGCTGACATCAATACAAAAAAATGTTTTTCAGCAAGATAATTTGTTGGTAAGAGAGGTCATATATTCACAAATATAGATATGTAGTGTATTGACAATCAATATAAGTGATATCCACTTGATCTCCATTACACCATGGGTGAAACAAAAACAAAGATACAACAAGTGTATATTGAAGGCTATTTCTGATCAGTGTTGTAAAAGAATTTTTGTTAAACATTCAAAAAAGAGTGATGTAATATGTATAGAATTGTAAGGTCGCAAGTGGCTCACATCACCTACATGTATGTCAGATGTTTCTTCTGAGAGATAATGCTGCTACGATGATACTTGCAGGAGCTGAGGACAAGAGAGGAGGAGCTATCCCAGGCAGAGATCCAGCAGAAGCTCCATGCAGCCCTGCTGAAGCGTAGGGAGCAGGATCTAGCTGAGAGGGAGATTGAGCTGCTGGAGAGGGAACTCAACCTGGTCATCACACAGCAGCAGCAGGATGAGAAACCAGTCCCCAAGAAGAGACATGGCAAGATCAAGCCTAACAAGCTTAGACGCAGCAACAAACGCATCAGTACTCCGCAAGGTAACATGTAGCTTTTTGTAGCCTTAGATGGGTAATACCTCAGTCACATTGTGCCAAACTGACCCCAAACTGACCAATAGTCGTCCAAATCTTGGTCAATCTGGATATTGTATTATTTTTTGTTTGGTTCATTGTTGGTCTGGTGTAGTTTGGTGTCTCAACAGTGTGGCAGGGGTAGAAGGGTTAAACTTAAATAAAGTAGCAACCAGCTATATATTGTATATAAAAACTACAACTGTAGGACACTGAGCTTGTTGTTTCCCTTGAGAAAACTTTCTTAGTTGAACCAGGGGAGCGTTTCATCAAGCATTTTGTCAGTGATTTTTACCGACAACTGTTATAAGCTACTGAAATCCTTGCATCTGATTGGCTGAGAGCAAATTTGTCGGTGAAAGTCACTGACAAAACACTTGATGAAACGCTCCCCTGCTGTAGCAGGCAACAACCTGTCTAGAAAGGCTGCTTTCCTCTCCTCTTTACAAGTTCTATAAAAAAGAAACTGTCTGTGAAAGGGATATCCTCAATGCATCACTACATTTCATTTCCTCATCATTTTGTCATAACATGACTTGTGGAAATATACTGGATTAGAGCATGCCAAATTGAATATGCTAAATTGATGTTTGAAGAGTATTTTACGCTCTATACAGGGTCATACTTTTATGATGATTCTAGTACTCTTTAGTTAACACCTCAAAAATCATGGTCAAAGGAATTTGAAAGTTGAAAGCTGAGCAATATATTAATTCGGTGTACAACTTATCAACAGTATACCGTGTTTACCTACCAGGAACTGAATACCTGGAAAAGAATTTTTGAATAAAAAGGAAGTAATAGCTCTTTCTTTTCAAATCAATACAACTTGGGGTCAAACCTTTCTTGGTAAATATTTGAGTCTTTTTGTCAATACTCTTGAACTACAAGGGTGTCAGGTATGTATAAAGTCAGTAGACTTAATGCATTTTGTATTTAGCAAATTATATATTAATGGCTTTCGACAGAGGAAATTTAGGAACCCACTTTGTATGACTGTTCCTATTTTGCTTGCTTACATCATGTTCTTGGCACAGTAATTTGGCTCTGTATGTAACTACATGTACATTGTCATCCAAGGCCTTACAAAGCTTTTGCATTATGTTTTCTTCCACTGAACTAATAATTCCATATTTTTAAATCCATTCTGATTTTTTTAAAGGGAAATCCAACCTTGATTTTTTCTATTGATATTATATGAAACGTAACTTGCTGATTAATTTGATACCAAATTTATCAGAATTGGACAGCTATGAAGAAAGTTATAGAATGTTTTAGATCCCCCAAACACGTCTTTCGCCCGTCGTGTGCTTCACATGGGGGCTGCCATTTGCCATGTTTGCGGTGGACCTTCCGCAACGAATGACGTATGTGCGGACAACTGGCTAGTCTAGATTCTATCCGTTTTGTTAAAATTTGGTTTATACCCCTACGCTGCTCTTTCTCTACACCCATATCCCACACAGACCACGACTCTCCACTAATCGTGCGATCCCCAAAATTTCACCCAGAGGGTGGGAATTACAAAGGACTGTTATTGTTCGGGTCGTGCGATATGGAGACAGTTCAGGCAGTGGACTACTGCTGCTTATGGAAATGATTTTGTTTGCCTAGACTTTCTCCATATTGCGCGATCCGAACAATAACAATCCTTTGCAATTCCACCCTTGATTTTTTCGATGGGTGAAATTTGGGGGATCATGCGATTAGTGGAGAGTCGCACTCTGTGTTGGATATGCGTGTAGAGAAAGAGCAGCGTAGGTGCATAAACCAAATATAAAAAAACGGATAGAATCTAGACTAACCGGTTGTCCGCAGATACGTCAGTCATTGTGGGGGTCCACTGCAAAACATGGCAAATGGCGGCCCCCATGTGCAACAGACGACGGGCGAAAGATGTGTTTGGAGGTATCTAAAACATTGTATATTTCTTCATAGCTGTCCAATTCTGGTAAATTTGGTATCAAATTAATCAGCAAGTTACGCTTCCTATAATATCAATAAAAAAGAAATTAAGGTTGGATTCCCTTTAAATGACAATATGTTGTCTGCTTTTGACCATTGAACAAATATATGTAAAACAGCATGAATATATTTTCCATGATCATCTCGGATAAAATTTAAAGCTAGAGATTACACTAAATTTGTAGCAGCTGTGATTAAATTTCTCATGTGTTACATTGAAAATACAGTTGAGGATTAGGAGAATTGAGACACCTTATATCTTTGCGTATTACATGTGTATGTGGAGGATTAGATAACCCTTCATTTCCGTGAATGTTGCCTATCAAGTTCGCACCCTAATTTGTTGAGTGTTATTACGTGAAGATGACTGATGTCCTCTTCATTTCCTTAAATACTTATAGGACAAGATAGATATAAATAATCTGTCTCATGCATTGTTAAGGTAGCTTGTTTATCAAAAATCTGAATAAGTATGTACATTGTTTACAAAGCAAATAGCATACCGAGCTGATCAAATATATCCAAAGTCAAGGATGAAGTCTATGCAATGAGCTTCCAAATGTAAGAAAATAAGAATCTATTGTTTTCTCCCAAATTCATATAAGTGAATAAAATGTGTGACCACTGAAACCAGTTAAAGGGGTTTTTCCATACGTAAAGTCTGGTAAAATTTTATAGCCTGTGCCATATGCATTTGTGATTATGTTTTACCTATTAACAAAATCATTGCCAAGTGTTATGGACATTAATATAACTGAAAACAACAAACAGAGTGAAATCTTCCTTCCGAAAATTGAAGTTTAGACAACTAATCATTGCCATCTATGTGCATTTGCTAAACAGACCTAGTACACACAAGGAGCAATCTTCCTGTATAACTGAGCTGCAAACATTAGAATTTGTAAAGATGTTTTTTTAAAGACATATATATATTCTCAATTCAGTTCTTTCATTTCCACTTAAATTTTTTATATCTGAGCAATCATATATTTCTTGTTTACATGTAAATTTATGCGGGAGCTAATGGCTTCTTTTTAGACTTTAACCAGGATGAACTGAAAAATGCAATCCATTATTAGTTGGTATGGAAGTCACTCATCCATATTTGAAATTCCATTGAGGCTCATGTTTGCTTGATTAACTTGGCTGAAAGAAGAGTGCCATTTCTCAGTGCACCTGCGATTCATGAAGGTAGCCTTTGTCAACAGATCGCGTTCAGAATTTGATTTAGAAAAACTGGTAACCCTTCCTAACCTTGTTTAATGTGCTTGTGTGTTGGCATTTTCCTCTTATTTGTATTTGAAATATTTGTTGAAGGAGTTCTTTTTCTCCTGTCTACATGTGTGGGAATATTTGGAAAGATTTGATTGATTTTTCTTTTCACCGTCTGTTTACAGTTCTTAAGTAGGCAAAGTTTTCTTGGACATAGAAAGGAAAGAATGATTTCTGTTACCTAAAAGCACATGATGGGAGGTTAATGTTTATCCAAAGTTGACAGGGTTTGTGTGTGTGTGTGTGTATTAAGGATAAAATGAATAAGCGATTTCGTAATTGGCCCATGAGCAACTTTTCCCAAATTACCTTTCCATTTTTTCGTTAGGATAGGCATATTTTCAAAGAAAGATAATACTTAAAACTAGCCCGACATAGCAACCTACAGAATTCAACATCTATGAAAGAAAAACATAGACTAGGTGACTAGAATAGCACGTCAATGAACACTTGGGAAAGCGCATTGTTTGCAAGTTGGCTATCATTTGGCTGACTGTCAAATACCAACCATCAATGAACACTTTGTTGCTTTTCAGTGGATTTAATGAAAAGTATAATTAAATGAATATATGAATAATCATTACATCACAGTCGATGCTTATCTCAGTGAATTTTAAACGAACATGCCAGTTTATCTCAAATGACCTTTATCTGCTCATGCGCAAATCCTAATTACGAACTCGCTTATTGGGAAGGAACGTTAATCAAAATAAAGAATCGTCAGTGCCCTGATTATTTACCAGTACATGTACATGAGTTTAATATAAGAATGAAATTATCATGTAGAAAGAATGACCTATTACAGGAATTTCCATTGACCATACAAGAAAAAGAAAAAAAAAACCCTCAAAATTTAAACAAGAATGAAATTATAATGTACAGGAATACATAGCTTCTATGTGATGTGCTACTTGTTTAAAAAGTAAAATCATACTGATGTGCGCATCATGGTGCGCACACTATGAAAGCCTATAAAGGTCAATTGTACTCAGTACAAATGACCTTTATCTGCACATGCACAAATTGAAATTATGAATTGGCTTCCGTGGTAAATGAATAATAGTTGCTTATACTGTGGGCAATTATTATACCAGTAGAATATAATTGACAATGTATTGAACGACAAAACAAGCAATTTGTGTAGATGCACATGAGGGAAAACTCCCCCAAAGAAACAAAATTTAAACAAAATTAAACAAAAACTCATTCATGCCACCCTTAATAATGATAATGTGACCCATAGAAATTCAATGTTATGACTTTTAACCCTGTCAGGACCAAAGTCAACAACACTATGTACAAAGTGAATAGTATTTTAGTCTTGTGGTAACGAGAGGGTTAATCAATATTTGTAAATGATAGATGTGAATTAAAATTCCTTTGAAACTCAGACCATACTTCAGCTCATTCTAGTCTAGTTAATTACAACCAGCCATTAGGTACTTTTAATATATTTGATATATTTTGTAATCTCTCATATGCTGTGTTTAATGACTTATATTGTCTATTTATTTCTTGGAAACTCCCACCACATTGCTCCCTGACAGGAATCATGCTTTACAGCTGGTGATCACCATGTGGTTTTTATGGTGGTTATTCCAAAAGATTTATTTGTCACTGTTGGAATATGATTTGTCACATTGCTCTGGTTTGCTGGTCCCATGACAGGAAGTTTTCATTGTCAATACCAATAAATAATCAAACTTCACATTGTGGCTACTCTTAATTAATTAACACCAAGTGATTACCTAATCAAATACACCAAAGGACATGTCTCCCCCCACAAATTTAAAGTGTCATTTTAGTCTATGCATACCAATACATTAATGTATGTAAATATATAAAGATCATTGTAGATTGGCAACTTTGTGGCTCACGCTTAAAATATTATCACCTAATTGAAGATATAAACTGCCCTTCTTTATTTCAAAGACTATAAAGTGGGCGCATTAAGTGTTGTGGGTAAGATATTTGGCCCAAAGGAGATCCCCCTCCACCCCCTAGTCTTACTGTTGCACTCTAATACATTAACTCTGTGATAGCGGACTTAATATATCCTGTTGATTTTTTGTTTAATATATCTCTGCATGTTTTTACCCCCTCCCCCCTTTCCAAGGACCCTCATTTGTGGGTATTTCCACAAATGAGGGTCCCAATTTGTGACATTCTTGGTGTCCTACTTTACATAAGGAACACACTGTTTTTTTGTGGCTCTAGGTAGAGACAAATAGTGGAGTAAGATTAAGTACTATTCTAACAGTGAAGATGCAATATGTTATGCTCCGAATCACTTTGCAGTCTTACTCCACGACTGGCATCTTACACTCAGAGCCACAAAAGCCTGTCTGTTCCTTATGTAAGCGGGACACCAAAAATGTCACAAAATTGGGACCCTTATTTGTGGAAATACCCAAATATGCAGTGATCTTAAAATAGGTTTATATCATTATGCTCTTGTTCTCTGTATGTTCTCTCACCATTGTTTCCTATGTGTTCTCAAATGTCTTTACAGATTTCCATCATAAATTGACAGTAAAGGCTGACCCCTCCTTCCAGCGGAGTGGAGGAGACCCACGTTCTTCACATCTCAGTCCAGAGGAGAGCCCACCCAAGAGCCCCATTCCTAGGTTACGGGTCTTTGCATGTGAGTACAGGCCACCGCATACATTGAGCCTCGTTCACATATGATAAAACTGCCTTTGAAAACTTGTAGCAGCAAAAGAAACGCCATTTTACATGTAAATGTATGGCAAGTGGGGGTGAAAACGGGTAGCTGCACGCGACAAATGCCTCTATGCATAGTCTCGTATCTGTGTGTTTTAAGTAACAAAAATGTAACTATACGTATATTACTTTATTTCACCGATACAGTTTACTACGTGATGTATGAATGAGGCGAAGATTATACTGTGACCACATTTTGAAAGAAATCGCAATAGGATTAGATGAAATAAATATTTAAAATGTTGATTAAGGTTATGAAAATTGATATGAATCGCAAAATCAAAATGGTTGGATGTTGTAGGCCCTCCAGTGGTAGAGGAGGCCCAGTCATTTCTGATTCATGGTGATGTCAGAAGGGGCGTGCAGGTGTCCTCTATTTATAGCCGCTCAGGCCATTTCTCTGACTGGAAGGCATACAATCTCCATATTATTTGTTATTTTCTTATTTGTTTACCATCTGAAAAGCCGTAGTTAACCCTAAGTCAAATTTTTGCAAAATTTTGTTTAAGCCAAGTCACAAGATGTGCAGTGTGCTTACGACACTTTCCTTTCAGAACTATCTTACAGGTACAACAGCAAACGATGTGATTCTGTTGATGGGCTGTGTAATGTGAATCAACACCATCATTTGTCCATGCTTTGTGACAGAAGAGAAGATGATAATATCTTTATTAAAGCAGATGAAGAAAAGGATTTTTTCTTCTTTTAGGCTTCATATTTGGTGAAATAGTTTATTTCCTGGCTAAGCTGTTTTGTAACCCAATGGGCATCAATAGAAAATTCAAGACAAATACTAATTTATAAATGTTGATGTAGAAGATATTTGATATCTTTCAACTACAGGAATTTAAAATGAGAAATAAATCTCTGAACATTCTGTTTTGATTTTCAACATGGAGATACAGGAAGGAAAATGTATAGCAAGTAAGAGAGTAAGAAAAAGAGAGTTAGAGAAATGTTAGGAAAGATATTTAGAGAAAAAATTGGAAGAAAAAAAATGATAGACACATCATTTATAGTGGGCATGGGAGATTGATATTGGATAAAAGAGATTGAATTTCAACGAATCAATTTTTTCCCCTCGCCCTGCTTGCAGTACCAAAGGAACAGCCAAAGGGGAAGACATGGGGTCCAAGCACGATGCAACGGAAACAACGTCAGAAGACATTCCGTCCTCATACACTGTCAGAAGCTACTGCCAAGAAGTTCACTAGCGCCCCCAACCTCATCCATGGCAAGTCACCGCTCTCACCGATGCTAGGTAAGGCAAAACTAAACAAGACCTCGGGTTAGAAAAGAAAGTAATGCAATTTGGTTAAAGGCACGACTGAACATTTGAAATGGAATGATGTAAAATAAATCCATTATAATAGCAAGATAACTAAGGAAACAACAGCTAAGTGAAAGGAATGTACCTCCAATTCCAAAGACCAAAAGAAAAAAAAAATCATATTTATAGACAAAAGTTATGACTATACTTTTACCTGCTTTTGTATCATGAACATATCCGACAAGGTATCAAAACAAGAAGGCTAAATATTTAAAGATGACAATTATGATAATTTTGTTCGAAATTTTCCAGTATTTTTCCTCCCAAATCATTATAATATAGATTAAAACAATTTCCAATATTTTTCTTCTCAAAGGAATAAGAAATATATCGAAAGCACAGTTCTATTCCAGAAAACCATGAAAAATTGTAACTGTATCTTTAAAGGCAGCAGATTATAGGATGTAGGTTATTAGTAAGGAGGGCATAATTATGCAATTGGATCAGTTATCAACTGTGATATCTTTTGCAGGTCTTTTGCTTGAACTTAACCTAGATCAGTCACATCTATCACCTACAAGCTTGAAATTATTTGTACAGGGGGTATTCATAATTTGCAATTTTGTTGAAATTAGGTTGATGAGAATCAGGATGTGATCACCTGATAATCGTAGATGTGCTGTTTTTCAATTTTTTATTTTTAGTGGGAAAAAACCCTGAAATTTGTTTATTATAATACTTGCAATAGATTGAACTTGTTGATGGTTGGAAGTAGCTATTGGTTGCAACTAGGTTTTGTTATTATTCTTTTAACATACAAAGTAATATGACCAAGAAATATTATATATATATTTTAAAATTCCTATTTCTATACTGTGTCTCAGCAATTGAAAAATACACCCAACAAATGCAGATATCGTTATGCTTAATATGTTCTGATTTTATTTCACGATATTCCACATTTTCTGGTCATAGATGGTAACTGGCAAGTGAGCCTGGCCAACCCAAAGCCTTACTGGCCTGATGTTGGCCCCACACCTGATCATGAGGGGGAGGACAACCACGACCCTAAGAGAGATTCTCTCAGACGCAAGACTAGTAAACCAGGGATGGCTGAGATGGGTTTGTATGGAGCTGCTGCCATCCTAGCCTCTGTGGCTTTAGGGTATGACGTCCGCACCACCAACCTCTCCATCTATCAGAGTGGAGAGTTGGAGCATCGGAGAAAGGAGTATGCCAAGCAGGCATCGGCAGATGAGGTTAGCACGCAGACCAGTGATAACGATATGAACGGGTTGGAAGACGAGGACTACTTATCCATCAGCTCTACGTCAAACCTGACAAAGAACTGGGTGGCAGCACCCCAGAGCACTACGACGTGGAATGAGACGGATAACACGGATGACCATCCACCACCTCCCACGCAATTAGTAGTGAAACAGAACCCTGCTTACCTTGATCACAGAGACTCATTACCAAATGACAATCAACCTCTGCCGACAGTCAGGACACATAGACGGACAGCGTCGGCTGACGATAACTTGAACAGTATGCGAAGGACGAGAACACCTTCTGACAGTTCAACACCGTCAACTAAGTGGGATAGCACTGGGGATCAGTGGAGTACGTGTAGTCCAGGATCGGACGTGTCCTCACCATTCAGGAACCCTCCTCAAGTTCCTCCGCGTAGGACCAGCTTTGGTAAGTGTGGCCTTCTGTCTCCTGCAAGCCTGATCTTGAAGTGGATTCCCCTCAGTTTTCAAGCATTGTTACTGTTTTCATGAATTCCCACGTAGTGACACACTTAGAGTTCATAAGCAAGAATCATATACAAAGGAGGTTAGCTCAGACATGGTATCTACAGTTTAGCCATTTTATGTTAGTTGTTTCCTACAAATTGGTTTTGATATGGCATTTACATCATTCTTGATTACGATAAATATTTCTGCATTTAGACACAGGTCAGTCATATATTTTTCACGTTATGCTGGGCCTTATTCTGCACACCGGCAAAGATACCATATCTGAGCTGAATCCAGTGTATGTTATGAAATTAGAATGTTCTGCCATACATATAGAATTTTTTTTCTTCTTTTTTTCTTTGCATGATTCAATTAATCGGCTGCATAGTTGGTAGAAATAGGTCATTATTCTCCCAATAGGGTCATGAAGTCATGTTTAGAGGTTTCGTAATCTGTCTTCAATTTGACTCGGTGTGTCTCATTGGCAAAATTCTTTTAAACTCTTTGAAGACTTTGATTAGCTTCTAATGAAATTTTTAATTCTAAACAAATAGGAAGGGAATGTGAGTCTTTTCATTAATTTGTAACTTTTCTCCTAATTATTTGCATCAAAATCTTGCTTCAGTGAACATGCCCTTTCACTTTAAACTGCAAACATTCCAAATATGCAAGAGCCATAAAAATTATGTGCAAACATCATGAGAAAAATAATGCACAAAAATGTTAGAAGTGGAAACTTGTTAAATGTTAATATTTGCAAGAAAGAAAAAAAGAAAATGCTATTGATTTAAAAACAGTGTTAGTATCGACGAATGTTGATGTAAAGTATAGTACAATTCAGTATAGTATAGTATAGTATGGTATAATTCAGGCTTACATCTTAATAGTTAACATTATTGAATATTAGTAATATATATATTGATAATATATATATATATATACAAACACACACATATACACACATATATTTGAACATTTCTTTCTAAAACTGATTATTAAAAAATTACAGTAATTTGTTTTTGTCATATACATGTAGCTTTCATGAATGAGTAAGAAATAATATAAAGTAATTCAAAGTAACATCCTTTGGTCGCATCACTTTATTTTTTTATTAGCTTGTGGTAAACAATGACCTTTTCATACTTAGCAGCTGTACGTTTGTCTTGAAACAAATAAATTATGGAAGGATGTTTTCTTCTAGAAAGAAAACTGGATATCATTTCAAATGTCAATCCCCTCTAGACATGAATACATAGAGCTGCAGAGCATTAGCAAATGTATCATCCATCATCCATCATCATCAAATTTCCTCATACAATATTCACATCGTCATAGATCATACAGAAAACATACTACATCTTCATCAAAGATTCTGCCGGGAGATTACGAGGGGCTTTCCCCATTTCCAACCTTCTATTGAAGAAACTTCACAAGAAGATTGCTTATTTAGATCATTCATGGATGCATTCATGCTCGAGGATTAAAAGGTTTCCATACCAACCACAGCCCCTCGATACTCTTCTCTCATCCATCTACACATGTATACACACTCCACATAAACCCAAAGACCTGATAATAAAGCCCCTTTCAGACATGGCACGGTAAACCACTTTTAAAAAACAAAATGCTGTGTCAAAGTGAAGTGACATATTAAAGCGTAGTGCGTGTTACAAATCTGTGTATTTCAACACACAGATCAGAGAGTACATTTTGAGGTCTTTGTATCTTACCCGCACTTGCCTTTCAGTGAGATGGGAAGTGGTTTTTATTTTGCTGCAGTGGTTTTTTTGATGTGGTTTACTGCGTCATGTGTAAATGGGGCCTAAATGGGGTTGATGTGAATGCTGACTGTGTGTTGTATCTCTGATGTGCAGTGGGAGATTCACAGATGGAGAGGCCATCCTCGCTTGACATCTGTGCCAGACCCCGCCCTCACTCCAGAGTATACCTCACACCCCAGAACCAGTCTTCAAATGAATCGCCTCATCGTGAGTTCTCTCTATATCTCACACCAGGGGGGTAGGACAGGCAAAGAGTTGTCATTAGATATCTCATCCATTTGGATTCATACTAATGTTACATGTTTATAGATATTGATGTCTTGGAGTTGTAAAGTCATCTATATATGCCTGTATACTTGTAGCAACAGCGCTTTCAGCTTTTTCTTCCAACCTGCTTTTCAATGCTGCAATAATGTTATACAACCCTTTATCTTCATCTTTATCTTCTCTTAGTATTTAACAAAAGTTCTCTTTGCACTCTTCTCTGGCTATAAGTATATTTCAAATTATTATTATGCTTCAAAGTATATGCTTTGTACGTTTCAATAAAGCTTGCTGCAATATAGCCATTTAATTCATTTTCTATTCCTGAAAGGTATTGTGAATAACTTGTCTGACAAGAGCAACTAGGAAGCTGTAGGAGCTAGTTCCCCCAATCTGCTATACACATTAGTATAATGTATTAAAATGAACTCACGAAAATAGTTTTAAAATTGCTGTTATGTGTTACTTTTTGCTAATAAAATCCCATTTATCTTTGAGATGAGTAGCTGCAGCAATACAAACATGAATATAGATCAGAAAGGATGTATACCCAACGGTACTCATTCTTCTAATTCATCGTTGTTTTCTAGTATGCTCTTCGCTTCATTATATAGGAGTGTTGTAGTTTAGAATACCAGTTATGCAACATTCAGTTGACTTTATCAATTTTCATACATTAGACAAAAGTTAATAACAAAGCCCAGACAAAGTGGAGACTCTTAATACTTGTAGGTTTATGTTTTGAAGTATGAGGAAAAAAAAACAACAAAAATCCCCACAAACATATGCATTTAAGCGTAAATGCTATAAGTGGTTTATGATGATAGTTTCTCATTACAGGGCCCCGTTGCATAAAACTTACCATTAATGCTAACTCTGATATCAATGGTAACTAACATGGTAATATCACTCAACAGCCAATCAAAATCAAGGTTTCCATGGGATTTACCATTGATGGCAAAGTTACCGTTAATGGTTAAGTTTTATGCAACGGGGCCCTGGCTATATATCTAGCTGGATCCTATTTTACTCCTGCCACACTTCTTGATTTATCACAAGAATAAGTTTTATACCTGGACAATCACTCCTTTGAAGAACCTTGTGCACATCATCCTCATCCATTCACTGCTTGTCCCCCACCCCCTTCCTCTCGCCATATATTTTTGCAGATATCTGTTTATAAGGAAATCATGTAGCAAGAACCGCATGTAAGTTCTGGTAATGCAAATTTGATGATATCACCCATCAGTCCTCTCTGTGTTCTACCTGTACTGCTGGTTGAACCTTCCTGAGAATCACAACACCATGTCATCTATTTTTTCCCCCCTGTTATGCACACTCAATTCATATGCCTAATGCACTCCATTGCATTCCATTGTATTTAATCGTAGAATGGGTATTAATATATTTGTTTCATTTACGATTTATCATTTAAAGAAATCCAAATCTTGTATGTTCTAATTTTCATGTAATATATCATTGAAATCATGGGGGATAGTAAAATTGTAATTTTCTATTAGCTGACAAAGTAAAACTCATTTGTTACTCTTTGTGATGACAGTTTTGTGATCAGTAATTATATTTCAATCTATCTTCTTGAGGCTGACTTTATTCCTCATAAAGGTTTGGTGAGATTTCATTAGTGATTTGGAGAATCCTAGATAAAATAGTTGTGTTGAATGTGCCCATATTTTTGTAGATGTTGAAAGTCTTTTATGTTCTTGCATGTTTTCTTACACCTTTTCTGTCTTTTATTCCAATAGGGAGGGTTTCGTCATCTGCCAACACCACACCCCGTCATAGCTATCATGCAGACTCGTCAACAGCCAGCTATAGTAGCTACAGCAGCAGTAATGCCTCAGGTGCCACCTCACCCCCCTTGTCCAACACCACCCCTCACCATATACCCTTCCAGCACTCCTTCTCCCAGCCACAAACAACACAACAGGTGCAGAAGTATCAGCATCACCTACAACAGCAGCAGCAACTTCAGCCGCAACAGCAGCAGCAGCAGCAGCAGCAGCAGCAACAACAACATTCATATCAACAACAGCCCCTTGTATATAATTCCCACTACCAGCAACAGTCACAGGTTCCACACCACCAACCAACACAACATCAGACAACGCATCACCACCACACCACACCCACCCACCAGCAGCAGTATCACCAGGGGGTCAACAATCGCCCCTCTCTACTGGACCAGGATGTTGAGGGACAGAAGAGGGACCCCACCCGCACCCTCCAAGCTAAGCCAACGAAAAAACCTTCTGTTAATGCCCTTCTCCAGGAGTTCTTATGATCAAGGCTCTATTTGGAGTAGGGTGAATGACAGCAAGCACTGTGGGATGGATGAATGTAACCACTAGCCAAACAGAAAAATCTCCATTTACCTAATGTTTTGTATTCTTCCAATTATAAATTAATTCATTTAATGAAACATATGACATTACTTTTAATTCTAACTGGAATATGGTGTTGGGCACTTTATTGTATCAATCTGTTCAAATTTATGATTTATTTTAACACAAATTCTTTCTGTTGGCAGAACACACTATGATATTGATACGTGATAGTAAGTGTTTTATGTTATCAATGTTATCAGTGGTATATCACGTTATTAACCATCAATATTCAGATCGGCCCATTATGAACTAATATTATGACTATTCTTTTTAAATGGCCTTATTATAATTGTGAAATAGACCAGTTGCTATTAATTTGAAAATAATCTTCCCATTCAATCTTTTCATGTTGCAACATAGATATTCAAAGGGTGTAAAAACTACTGGTACTAGTTGTTTTTTGTATTCATCTTCAGTTTTCTGTCAGTTTCCAGGGAATAAATTTGTTTTTGTCATAAAACTAGTTATGTATTTCTCATTCTAGATACAAGTATATTATCCTGTCTTGGACTCTCAGTTTTTGTCAAAGAATGATCAACCAGACTGCTTAACCTTTGGTCTACTAGTAGTAAACGTTTTTGATTGGCTGTATTTGTTTAAAGGAGTATCAACCATTTGCAGCTAAGACCGTATTCTTTTCAAAGAGTTACGTAAATATAAACACGGCATTAAAAAAACACAATAAGATGAAATTTGTAATATAAAAACCCTGAAACGATTCTTGTTGTGCTATGAAAGCTTTGGATAGCTTCAGTACTAGTCCAAGGGTATTTTCAAGAGTTTTATTCATAAAATTTTATCCTCATTTTATGAGACTTGTTATGCTGAAAAGTTAAGCTCAAATTTCACTTTATGTTTATTTTCTCCCATATGTAGTTTGTTTTGGAATTTGGGTCAATACTGATTTATTTCCTCATCTAGTTGCTTGAAAATGGTTGACACTATCTTGAAAACAAAGGGATGAATTTTGTCCTTTTTATGGTACTTTGTAGGAAAGGAGTACTGTAAGGATCGTTTTCTGTCTCGTCATGAAATGTCAAGGAGAAATTAATAAACTGGAAACTGCTTATAAAGACGAGATATTATTTCTAAGTTTATGGTTGTTTTTAGTGAAAGTGTGAAAGTATATTTGCAGGGAATTAAGTATTGTATTATGAGTTGCCTTTATGTATCATTTTACTGAATAAGGTGCTGCATTAGTTTCATATGAATGAATGGTTTTTATTCCATAGGGTAATAATACAAGAATTTTTGTTGTTGAAATGTGTGTAATTTCAAAATTTTGTGACTTATGGAAAACCATAGCCTGTTATTGTTATTTCTCATAAGGTACTTGAAGTAAAAAGTACAATAGAAAGTTAAACGTTTTCTGTATTCATTTTGAAAAAGCATTTTTAAGTTGTTGCATGGTAGTGCATTATATGAGACCTGTTGTAAACTACATTTTATTACACTTGCTTGAGGGGGAGGGGGGAGGGCATCAAGATTTAGTTAGATTACCAGTATTTTGTAAGGAATCCACATCACAATACTTGCAAATGAATAAGATCTTCAGTTTTATTTGAAAGTATGTTAGTTATCTTAGCACTCAGTTCGTTATATATCTTGCCATTCACCATAACCTGGAACTATTACCGGGAATCTCTGTACTACTGAATGAGCCGTTATTTTCACAAGGATTTTATTTTCGTGGATTGACATAAGGTTGCAAATTTAACAACACGCGAAAGTGAGCTAGCAATGCATTTGCGAACATGTATTGTAAGTAGCCTTCGTTAATCGTCCTGAAAACAACAACTTACGAAAATGCCTGTCCCTGTTGTCTGCGAAAAATATCTGTATGCGAAAATATTGGCTTATTCAGTAATTGATGCTAATGAGGCATTAATAAGGAGAAATTTTTATCTGGCATATAGCTGGAGACTGTATACTGCTATGTTGTAACCAAGAAACAGTGTTTTTTTTTTTCTAAATATTATGGCCAGTATTCTTGAAAGTGAACTAACTTCAGGGGAGCATTTCATGAAAGGAAGTTGTCGGATATTTTATCTGACAACTGTTATAAGCCACTGAAATCCTTGCATCTGATTGGCTGAGAGCAAATTTGTCGGATAAAATATCTGACAAGTCCTTTCATGAAACGCCCCCCAGGGGAGCATTTCATCAAGCATTTTGTCAGTGATTTTTACTGACAAATTTGCTCTCAGCCAATCAGATGCAAGGTTACTCTTACTACTAATCTATGGAGTACCAAGTGTCATTCTTGTCATCCCATAGAAATTTATGTAATTCTGTAAATAAATGAAATGCAAATGTTGTATCACCATGAAATTCATTTCTCGTTTCATTTTATGACCAAATTCATTTTGTCGATTGATTTCGATACAAATTTACAGTACAGTAATTTGTACAGAATCGAAAGGGTTGACATCTGGATTCCCACGATGAGTGGAGAAGTTGAGCCAGGTTTAACTTTCAAGAATATGGCCAAATGTGGTTTGTTAAACTCAGGTCAAGTCAAATAAACCAGTGCTGCAGTCAAGACAAGTGAAACTAGTAAGAAATATCAAATAATAGCCAAAGGTGAAGCCAATTAGTTTAGTGTATCATAAACTTAGATGTGAGTGTAAGGAGTACTAAGATAGCAGTACTATTAAAAAGAGTCGAACATGACTGATGAATCAAATGATTGAATTGAATATTGAGATTGTATTGGGAATGATTGACACAACTGTGTGAAGTGGATAAGAGGATTTGCACAAACATTAATGCAATGTGATGAAAGGAACAAGTGATGAAATAATGCCATATTTACATTATGAGCAGGGCTTGGCCCTTAACAGAGACTTGGTGTACGTGGACCCCTCAAATTTCATTTCAAACCTCCACTGCTGTGGTACTAAGCAAGGGCAGACCCCGCAGTGTGTCCCAATGAATTGTATACTTGAGATACATGGTAATATTCTATATTTTGGGAGCACTGAAGGCATCTTTGCAGCTTGGTATAATGGAAATCTTCTCTGATTAACGAGAGAAAAATGATGGATTTGGCAAGTTAAATCAGATCAATGAGAAGTTAGAATTGAGTGTAAATGGTGCAGTGTAATCATGTTTCTGGTGGGTTTATTATGAGAAGAATACGATGATGGAAATGTAAAGGTTTAGACTCTTTCATTCAAAGTCTGTAAAGCGGTAGGAAAAAAGTATTTAGGTATTTGAAATATGCCATACTTGCATTCAGGTGTTATCAACGTGTGGGGTACTGATCGATCATTTGTGTCAAAATTGTTTATCAACGATCAGTACCAGTATTCATCAGATTTGGTGAAACTAAAAAGGAGATAAAATCAATGTAATTGCTGCTGCTGGTGGTGTGAATACTGACTTAAATTATTTTGTCTCTAAATAGGAGACATTTATGATATTTGTTGATTGTGCAGATTATCCTAAGAGTTTGCAGTGATCGTTTGGAAGCATCCATATGACTGTTGTTGTGAAAACGCTCAGTGATGTTTTATGTGTCCTTTAGTTTTAGAGATCCAGAACGGTTACTAGTTTCATCGGTTGCAGAAACATTGCCAATGCAATCCATCATGCCTACTTAGCCGAGCTGGAGTGCATACCTGCTGCAAAGTGCACAGCTGCATATTCTTCTTCACTTCCATTTGAGTTCTTCACTTGACCCTTTTTTCTAAGATGTGTTTCAATTAAAATCTTCAAGGATCTGGTTGTTAGCAGTGGCAGGCTTCCACTTTTATGTTGATTTTATTTTCACTAAAATCACAAATGTACCGGTACAACCTTTGATATAAAGAATGTGTGAAGAGAACAGTAATTCTATATCTCTTTGGAAATCGAAAATCTGTTAAGGTGGTACGGTGGGGTAAAACACCCTTTTTGTAAAACAATAATGGTGGGATTGAAAAGGGCAGTTTAATCAGGGTAACCTGGCTAGTCATAAGGACCGCTATTCATAAGGACCACTTATTCGTAAGGACCGCTATCCATAACGCGTGACTAATTGAATAGCGGTTTTGTATGAATAGCCGTCTTTATGAATAGCAAGCAAACCATAGACAAATTACCTCGCAATTCATAAGGACATCCGTTCATAAGGACCGCTATTCATAACGCTTGAGTGAATAGTGAATGAATAGTGGTTTTCTTTGAATAGCGGTCCTTATGAATAGCGAGCGGACCCGGTTTAATCGATTACTGTTTCACCCACGTTGTCCACTTCTACAAACTTGGAATTCTTTTCAGGTTAGCAGATCTGGTAGTTCCACCCCAACCATTTAAAAATGATCATACTTGTGTGGGTATTATCTTCATAATCAAGTGAAGGAAACATCACTTTGGGCACTGAATGATTTCCGAAAGTGACATTGATTTGCTTGACTTTTTGAGATATGTTCAAAGAGTAATAGATACCACATGGGAATTGAACCCCATTTTGTGGCAGATTTAGAATTATGTAATATTCAAGAAAATAATGTATTCACACATTCACTAACATTAATTTGGCAGTCCAGTATTCAATGTTTCACCTTCTCATACTCGCACATGTATTCACGTCTAAGATGAGAAAAGGATTACCAGTAAATCTTATATTATTTGATGAGTTAACATGTCTCCTGATTCTTCAAACCTTATGGATAATGTTTGACCATGAACTATTAGACGGGCTCCGGCTGTTGGGTGTTGTGTTCACCGGAAGCACAAATTCCATTTGCACCTCAATAGTTTACAGTAGACCACAGTAACATGAAAATGTAATGTATAAAGTTTTAAACAATCCCACTTTTAAAAGATAAGTGACAACGTAATATCTCATAGTATTTTTTCTTGGTTTTAAAGAAGGGACATTGTCTATTGTCTAAGGTATGGTATCATATCAGTTATGTGTTCAAGAAATATTTCCATTTCATTAATGGTGGTTACAAATCAAATTGTACGTTCAGAATAAAATCAAGACTTTGAAATAGAATAATATTTCACAATTTCAAGAGAATTCAGGCACTTAATGAAAATCATAAGTTTAGTCTAAGTAACATCTTCTTCTATATAATTGTTGAAGAGAGAGAGAGTAGGAAGATAAGTGAGAGTTTAATATATTCAAAAGTACATGTTAATGTTATGTAGTGTAGTGAGCGTAATAGTACTAATTGTCTTGGAATGTTATTTTTGTATTCATCCTGTGTAATCTCTGGTGCAAAATCATTTGCCCTCTTCACATTGCATTTGATTCCCCTTGGCTCTTATTCCGTTGATTCCATTCCATCAGAATATTTTTGTTGTGTTTTCAAGATTGTATTTGCAGAGTCAATATTATGATTTGTAAACTGGAGTGTGTCTGTATATATTGCACTTTAAAAGAATAACAGACAAATATATTTTTATGATGAGTTATCCTTAATAACTGTCTTTATGAAGCCCTCAATTATCTGGAAAGTCCAGACTATGTATCAACAAATGGTTTACGTGTCTGCCTGTGTGTTATGTTTATTCCATTATATTTCATTTTTGTTTTTTTCTCAAGCTATTTTTTTAAATGAAAATTTGTGGCTGCGTGTTTGGAACTGGAAATCTATTCAAATGCTGGTATTCACTGCTGGAAAACTAAGTTCAGTTTTTCTTTTTTTCACTTGATTATAAAAATGATTATTAGACATGAGGTCCGATGTTGTGTGTTTATGTTTGTGTGTGTGTGATCCATTACCCCCCTTTTCCATAGGGGTAGCTTGCTCAAAGTAACAGTATGGTATCCTTGAAGGGTTTATTTACATTTATTTCATCCACTTAAAATGCTTTAAGAGGTTATATTCTGCCTTTATGTTTTATTGATGTTTATTATTTTTTTGTTTACTCTGTCTACATGCAGAAAAAAGCACATATTCTCTAATTCACATAGTCACGTACTAAAAAAAGATTATTTTCACCAGAATATTGATAGTTTATTCAGTAACCGTCTATTCATGTGATGATTGTTTGCATTGATATTAAAAATAAATTATCCAAATTAATTTGCAGGGTAATGTACGTAGGAATTCAGTTACCTTATGGCTAAGTCTTTCGTGCACTTCTTATCTTGAAAAAGATTAATTATGGTATTTTTTTCCACAATAAATATATACCCTTACCTTTGTTATTCACACTTTCTAATATTTTATTCCAGCTGGTTATGTTGGTCTGTACTAAAGCAACTAACGATTTTATGTTACTTTAATCCTGTTTCTCATACTATATTTGTATATCCCTCTATGAGATAGGTGGGTTCAACTTTTTCCCTATTCACTAAATGATTCCAGTTAGTCTAATGAATAAAGCCCAAATTGTTAACAGTACTACCATTAATACAGTGAATGAATATATGCATTAGGCTAATTTAACTGATGTCTTGTCAGTGAGGACTTATTAAGTTGCTATTGACTTAGTTCGATGTAACATCTCTGTCTCTCGTTAATGAAAATGGAATCACAAATTGAGATACTTGCCTGAAGATGAATGAAAGCTGCACAATAAGCTCTGCAGTGGAAAGCATCTTTGTTTAACCATAATAGAATTCTACCCCTGTCCCCTCTTATTTACAGCACTTTCACTCTGTATAAGTGATATTCTAATCAAAAGACAAAGGTGCCCATGCTGTTTTCCTTTGAAATCTTAACTACTGTACTTTACAAAAAATCAAATCTTCATCATTTCACATTTCCTTTCTTTCCCTATTCACCACTTCACATATTTAGTTCAATTTAGTTCAAAAGATTTACAGAAAGATACACCCAAATGATAATAAGCATAATAAGCAATTTTGAATTGTAATATCCTTCATACCTTCAGATGAATTCTGTCGTTAATGTAAAGCAAAACTTAAATTATAAGAATGACAAATCTTGGTATCAAGTAGGGACTTCTGATACCTAATACCACAGATCTTGAAATGAGTAAATCATCTTCACAAAAGCACTTCTTTTTTAATAGTACTTCTTTTTTTTCTGGTTTAATATTTAATATTATCCTTCTTCATCTAGTATCTGCAGGTATGTCAAGAGTCCTAGGTAGCATTCAACTGATATAAAGCGGAATTGTTATTTTGCTTGTTCATCTTTGTGAGTGATGTTGTATTGAGATCTTTTGTTTCTGCTTTCAGATAATGTATTTATTATGTTTGTACTCATGCAATACTGGCAAAATAATGTCTATGTAAAAATAGCTTTCTTAAGTACTCTATTAGTGCTGGATACACACTGCTACAGCAAGTTTACCAAAAAGAAGAAATAATATGATAGAAAAAGTCAGTACATTTGAAGAGTCTGTGTGAATGTATAATTTTGCTTCATAAAAGATAGTAATGTTTTAAAAACAGATACATTTGTACTACTGTATGTACAGCATTTTCTTTTTCCTTTTTTTACATATTTGTGTATATTGTTTCAGTTTGTACAATATCTATATATCTATACATATATGTATTATTATTCAACCTCATTGTATATCATTCCTGTCAATTTATTATCATTTAATATGATTATATATAGATATATTTGATGATTTGTAAACAGAAGCAGACAAAAAAAATATTGAATTGAAATAAGGATATTAAAAAATGTGATGTTGGCAGATTTTGTACAAAAATATGAAAAACAAGCATTTCAATGACCTTTCTTTTTCTTCTGTTGATTTTTTCAAATAGTAAGTTTTGATGCTCCTCTGCAGTGAGTATTGGTAAGAGAGTGACAGAGAGAGAGAGAGAGAGGGGGGGGGGGTGGATATAGGAGATAGAGAGGGGGAGAGAGAGAAAGAAAGAGGGGTGGGCATGAAGTGGACAATTTAAAATTTGGAGAGGGTAGGGATAATTTGCTGTATTCCTACAATGAGAAAAGATGGAGGTAATTAGAGGTGAGAGAACAACATGTAATGTAGAAACTGGAGAGAAAGAAAGAACCAGACTGAATTAATGCTATGAGAGTGAAGAGGAAGAGAATGTTGCATAAGATGATAGTAAGAATTATCAATGGGGTTCGTGAATGATAACAGATGGGGGTGATGGGAAATGAGAAAAGTAGTGGGACGATATAACGGACTTTCAGATTATGTTGCTTTCTTACTTTCCCCTGCCTTTTCCCTGCCTTTTCCTGATTTTCTTATAAAATGGGTTAGTCCACTGATATTAAATTGGTTTTAACAAGAGGAGGTAAACGCAAAAAAAAACTCAACAAAAACAACAGATCAGTGAAGTTTTAGGGAAATCTGATGAAGATTAACAAAATTATGAATCTTTGAAGTTCTAACTGATCAAATGCAAAATGCAACTCTGTGATGATGAATACAAATGTTTCTTGGATATGGCATCATTACATGTCTACAACTAATTGGCAAGAATAACCAATCCAATTGATTGTTTTGACAAAGGCTTGATTCGTTCTACAGCCCTTTAACACAAAGGTTTGCAATCAATTGCAAAATTTTAAACAATGATTCTGATTGGTTAAAGTGTACCAATCACCTGATAAAATAATTTGTGTACGGTGTACTGCTAGACAGTATAAAATCAACCTCAAAGAACTTTATATGGCATTCTATAGATCAACAGTTAATGACTATGAAGGAAATACAGGATAATATGTAGGTGCGCACGGAACCGAACTCCAAATTGGGTTCTGCGCGAGCCCTTGTCTTTGCGAATGTGTAAGGGTGCGTCAAGTATTCTACATGAAGAAAAATCAATAAAAAATTAGTTTATTGTTTTAGAAATTAAGCTTGATTCATATGATGTTAAAACTAAAAAGTCACATTTTATAAACCTGCTGCACTTTTTGATAATGAGCTAACCTTAAGAAAACTGACGAGTTGAAACAATAAAAAGTAGTTTCTGGACGTGTACTTGAGCTAAAAACTGAGCATATTTTATGAAATGCGAAAAAGTGTACATCACATTTCCAATGCCCCCCCTCCCATCCTCCAAGATATGCCACCGATAGTAAGTCTACATCAGCCGATGATAACAAAATGCGATTGCGTATTAAAGGTTGACTAAATTAGAGAGAAAATGGGTGCTCTTTCCATGTAGTTTTGCCTTCTAATCACGAATCTGCCAATCGATTGTCCAAATTATGTCTCGTTTTGGCGAAAGGGGGGAAAAGTAGAGGTTTTGGGACCATTCCTTAAAACTCGTGAGCTGATTGGCTAACCCCCAAGTGACGTATGAAAAGTAAGAGGCACAAGATCTGCAGGCTGCAGCATATAATATTGGACACAGAATGCGGTATTTGACCCCTCTGTTCAACGGACAATTTATGAAAAAAGTAAATTAATCAATATAATCTTAGGAGTGAATAATCATTAGCAATATATTTTCTACAAGATCAGAAACGCTTTTGCTCAAATATACAGCTCTTGTTTTGTTTTTTAGCTTTTCTATTGAACAATGTTCTCATCCATCTGAGCTTGCCGAACGAAAATTTTGCATTGGTCATAAACGCGTGCACAGCCGTTTTATGCGTCTGTATGTACTATGTCCTACGGCAGTGACTATGTTCCCCTCGTACATAGCGACTGGCGAACGCTTTTGTTTTGTTTATTTCATTTCACTGACGGCTTTTTTTTTTTACTTCGCTTTACATAGTACGTTAATACTGACTTAGATTTTGGCTGAATTCGAGTAACTTATATAGAGAGAGGAAAAGTGCCCGCAATTCCGAGTTGGAGGACTTTTCTGAGCCATGCAGATACGAACTCTGATTTATCAGATGATTTATCAGACCCCGAAGGCAAAGAAGCTCGAGTGGCAAGGGGAAATTCGACCATATATTATGTTTGAACCCCTCGCAGAATACGGTGAAGGGCCGTGGGTGAAGTAACTCCAGGGAGCTCCAACGCGTTGGAGCTCCCTGGAGTTACGGGTGAAGTAGACCGAAAATGCTGTCTCTCGTTCGTTAGGTCGTCTTAGCTAACGAACGAGAGACAGAATTTTCGGTCTACGGGTGAAGCTGCTGCAGCTGCTGTCGTTGAAAAACAGATTGGAAGACTTGACTCCAAGTCTGATCTTTGGAATAGCTGAATCTTTTAGCTAGCTTATCCTTCTCTTCATGCCAAATTCCGAATACAGGCCAGGATCCTCAAAATCATCTTCGGCAAAGTGATCGCTGCAGATTGTACTCAACTCACTTGGCCGGCCCTTGCCACTCTGCCCGCGTGAGCTTTACATTTGCGACCCACAATTTCCGTAGATTTTCATTTTTAGGAAAATGATGTATATATTAGGCTTACACCATCTTTAGGGGTCTTGCTACAGCCCGCAGCTATACATCGATTAGGCATTATTGATGAAACTGTGTCCCAAAATCAAAGTTATTGTGAGGAATTAAACCCACTAAAATACGCAATGCAAATGGTCGATGCGGTGAATATCATGCTCGGCACCGGGCTGGGCCTGCCGGGGGCCTCCGGGCGCGCACGGTATAGGTTAGTGGAATATTTTCCCTTACTTCTCATGCGTCACAGATCACGTGATTACGATGTCGCTTCGATGTGTTTTTTTAGGGGCGGGGCTTATGACTGTGTAAATCAGCAAAAATGTACTTTTCAAATGATTATAAAATATGACTGAATGCATAAAAAATTGTGTGATGGATATTTTTTGGCTCCTGATGACACCTTCCTACGAAAAATGGGCAATTATTTTTTTATTTTAGTGACCCTTTAAGCACCTCGGACGTTTACAACTAATGCGTGGATGGAGAATACCGCAGCACAGGTCACCGTCACCGTCGGGAGCGAACCAGGAGCGAACTACGTACCAACACGTAGCGGGTTTCTACCACCATGCACATGCACTAGACTCGACTCTATTGTGTACGGCACCTGCATGCATGCAGGGCATGCACAATACAGACACACACGTACACACAGTGCCGGTGATGCTCGTTGGTATCAGCACAATGGCGGGTTTGAGGACAGTTTCCGCCGTTCAATATGTTGCAAAAATCGTACTTGTGTTCCTTATATTAGTATATAAATCGTCTGCCATCAAAATATCTTTTGCAAATCAACAACATGGAAGCACGGAGCCCCCTGTTCACATCAATCTTCATCTCCATGTAGACGGAAACAAGGTAGTTGCTGCTCCCAGTCAACTCCACGTCAACCATCAGCAACTCCAGTGCGCCCCACCAAAGAACCGACCCGGAGCTCCGGCCATAGATATCGATGCGACACCGATCGCTGCCCATGAACTGCAGAAATGGCTGAGCGAATTCGAGAAGGTTTCTGTCGAAGGAGCAGAAGGAGTTCGGCATACTATCTTGTTTGCTTCTCACCAAGGAGTTGCTCTGGATGGAATATCTCTTCTCCCAGGATGCGTTGAGGGACGTAAGTATAATTATGTGGCCTAATTGTGGAATATGTCCCCTCTTGGATTTGAGTTTGATATAATTTGATTTGCACGTTGATCGAGTCTGAAAAACTATTAAAGGAACAGACTAGATTGAGTGTAAGGTTAAGTATTGTATGTAATGTTTTTGTCAGTTTCTCTTTGAAATTCAAATTGAGTTGATAAAACCGAAGTGCACCAAATCTGAATTATTGCAACAGGAATTTAAAAAAAAATCATATTAAATGAAAGAATATTCTAGGTATGTTACAAAAATTTGAGAAATCTTATTTCAAGCATATAATTGATTCCATCAAATAGAGCTTAATGAAAGCTTCAATTTGATACCTCATTCAGCTCTGTAGCTGCAAAATTAACGAAGTTACAGTCATTTTTATGTCGAAAAATGAGCGCAGTTAATTTCTTTTGTTTTCTATTGTTTTTATAGGAAAAAAAAGTCAAAAGTTGTGATCTCGGACCATCCATTCAAACACAAAAACTTTTATAACTTTCTTAAAATTAAAGCTAACAAGATGAAACTTTCAGCAATTACAGATAATAACAGTATGAACATTATGTGAAACTGTCTCATAAAAAAACAAAGGGTAACCATTAATTAATTAATTAATTAGGTGATTATTTTTTCTTTTCGTTCCATATTAAATGTATTTATCTCGTTTTTATATACATGTATATGTGTATATATATAATATACTGATTTCCGCTCGAAATCTCTTTTATTTCACCATGCAATCTTATTTTGTAATGTTAGATCAACTGTATATAATATGTTTTGTTTAGTAGTTTTCTCCCTCTCAAACAATTACTTTAATTAAACGAAAATCTTTTTTTTAATATATAATATTGTATCATTCGATTAGGGGGTCTACATCACACAAGCTAACATTTTTAGTAGATCCCTCCACATATCCTTTTGTCATCTTTCTATGTCATATCCATGTATTCTGTTTTTGCAGTGTTTGTAACTTGTACATATTGTTGTAATTTCATTGTAAATGTGGAATCTGAATAAAATCAAATCAAATCAAAATCAAATCAAATTATTTTGTGACTGCATGTGTTTTTGTGTATGTAAAAATGAAGCGTTTACTGAAATTATCAAGTCATCGAAGTCAAATGCAGGATATTTGTAAATAGAACAGACAAGGACATTGGTTCTATCATCTGGTAAGGATCTTGTTGTATACTTAGTTAATTAATACCATAATTAGTTATTTAATTAAGTAGCCATTTTCATCAATAAATTAACTAAATACTGCAAATTTGTCGAAGAACTTGAAAATTGTACATGTGGATAAAAAATATTGACCGAAAATAGGTGTTAATATTCTTTTAAAAAAGATAATTACACTAATTAATACATAATTATGAGAAAACTATTCCAATTTCTTGTGTGCAGGTTTTCAGTTCAAAACTTTAAATTATCATCTATTTTGTCAAAGCAAATTTACATTTTTGCACGGCTTGGGAAAATTAGGCCTAAAGGATTTGAATTTCTTGCTGAATTAAATCCATATGATTAGTAATTTAAGCAATAAAATACAGTAAAATTTAGAATGACATGAACTATAATTCAGAGATGTTATTTACTTCAAAATTACGTTTCTATTCTAAAAAATATGATTATTAATCTCCTCTGCATTATTTTCAACTCACATTGTATGGGGGGGGGGGGGCCTACAGCTACGCACTTTGTTTTGTATGTGGAGCGCATTATTCTCCCCCATAGACAACGCGTATTAAAAGTGGTGCGTAGCATAGACTGCAATATAAAATGCACACACATGCAATCGCACGCTCAGGGGAGCGTTTCATCAAGCGATTTGTCAGTGATTTTCACTGACAAATTTGCTCTCAGCCAATCAGATGCAAGGATTTCAGTAGCTTATAACAGTTGTCCGTAAAAATCACTGACAATACGCTTGATGAAACGCTCCCCCGGATCGCACAGAGCAAAGCGCATGCATCTCCCGGCGGGAAGCCATCGCTTCGCCGTGTCAACTTTGCAATGACATCCCTCAACTTCGCAACTAAAAAAACACATTTCGGATCGTAGAATTTTCACACAAATTCACCAACATCAAGAAAACATGTATAGAAAACATCCATTATACCTTAAATTGAATCCATTATCCAAGATTTCTGAGAAAAAAGCACTGACAATCAAGCTCTCGGGAAAAAGTGGTGTGCTGATCGCAACGATGAAAAATTGCATACATGTTGGGTATTGAATGAAAGCTTGTACATTCAGCTACAGCTTGAAAATAACGTCACATGACAAAAATGCTATCAGCCAATGCAAAGGGAGTATTTACGGGGAGTCCCCACAGCCATACGCAAATCGCCCGAACAGCCGCTCGGGAGAATTTACTGCCGCGAGAGCGCACGCATTGTAACGTACCTAAATATTCAATATAAATGTCTTTTACTGGAGAAAAGCTCTGAGCTAGAACAAAAGTGAAATTCAAGCCAATTTTTGAAGTGTCTAACCAACTTTTACTTAGTAGAATTTATGTACATACAGTATTAAGTGCTAGTATCTATATCGTGCGGATTAAGGTGATAATTTAAGCTTCAATCAACACCTCCCTGAACATAGCGATCTGAGGTCCGGTTTTCTCCGGCTTCCCCTATTCGCGGCGCAAGTTAGTGTAGTCATTAATCAAGTGGCAATATTTTCGCGAGCTGTTAAATTCGCATCACAACATCAACTTGCGAATTTCGCGAAAATAACAGCTTTTACAGTATGTGAAAGTGAAAGGTCAAGTGCATGTTATGAAATTGAAAACAGTACCGCAAACAATAATTCTAATTGTTTGATCATATTTACCTTAATGTGGACCACAAAAATTGAGTGTGGTCCACCCAAAATGAAAATGACCACCAAAATTTTCAGTTAGTGTCGAGCCCTATTATTAGCGTTTGTGTACTTCAAATTTGCCACATTGGGTTGAAAAGGGGGTGGGGGCTATGCCAGTTAATGTGTATACCCCTCTAAATCTCCTATAAATACATTTTTAAAGTTTTTTCCTCAACATTTTCTTGATGGAATTATGTATGATTATGAGAGGTAGAGAACCGGCCTGATCTGCATGTACCTCCAATTCATCACTTGCCTGATTAAAGTGATTTTTTTGCGTGAAGTTTTCATGTTGTTACAAGAGATAATAGGGAAATTGAATGGACAATATAGATCAAATCGAACAGTTACATTTAATTGCCTAATAACCTGTCACATAATTGAGGAACACAACTGCAGTGACGGCTCTTTGTTCAGCCATTGGAAAAGATTTGATTTTGGTGTAACTCATTTTTTTCATAGACTGTCGTCAAAGTTATCTCGGTCTTGGTAGTATCCAGTGGTTTAACCAAATTCTGCTGAAGTAGACTTTATATCCAAGAGCTTTTTACATCAGAAATACACATCAGAACTGATTGTCATCTATTATTTAATAAAAAAATGAGCTAGACTTATTCTCAAAGCACATCAAACTTATTCTATATTTGGAAAAGAGAAGCTATGCATTTTGACCATACATGTAGTTACAGTACAATGTCGCGTTGCTATCATTTTTTAAAAGAACATACATGTGGCCTATGTTGTATACCCTGGCATTTTTTATTCTTGGATTCCATTCTTGTAATCTCTAGACTGTTTTCTTCATTTGTATGTCGTTGCTTGTCATGTACATTACTGTGAAATATTTTATATGAATTTATTTATCGTCTCTTGAGAGCCAGAGGGGTGCTCACTCTGTGTTACAGAATATGAGGTAACGCCCTTCTGGCTCTCGGCATACGTTATGCATTTAAGTTATCTGTAAATGTTAGTTCATGGTATGCTAATGTATTACTATGTGTTAGTGAACGAAGAAGCTTGACTGGGGAGGAATTTTTAATTTGTAAACAAATCTTTCGGCATATTACTCCCAGTGTTAAAGATCGTATGCTCGATCTGTAATGAAAAACACAAGTCAGAAAAAATTGGAACCAGCGGGATTCGAACCTGTCATCTACTGCTTGCCGGGCAGCGACTTAACCACCAGGCTATTCTGGTTCACGGCCAAGTCACGACGAACTAGAATCAAATACCCAAGATCCTCTTCTTTCTGACTCATTAATATTCAAACGGTCCGCCGTGGACAATGGTTAGTAAACGAAGAAGCTTGACTGGGGAGGAATTTTACTATGTGGTTTATACAAATATTACTATGTGGTTTATACAAATATTACTATGTGGTTTATACAAATATTACTATGTGGTTTATACAAATGTCAGACCGTAAAATGATTTTTAAGCCTGTTCAGTCGTGCATGACCATAAATAGATTCAATTCACATTCAATTCAAATTTATTCATGCAGCCTTGAGCTTAACTCTTTTATCAGAAAGTCACGATGGAGAAATGCATTTTAAATCGATCAGTCAGTGTACTAATGGAACTCTTTTTATATTGGTAGGGCATGTACATGTCCGCAAGGTCTACTTGAACAACACATAGTAGCACATGTACTTTACACCAGGGCTCCTCACTAACTGTGTCTGCGGAACATGGGCACCTAAAATCTAAGTCAGGACCCTCCAAATTTACAAATTTTAACACGGGGGCTTCATGCCTTCAGATGCTATAAATCTTAGTCCGCACCTCCTAGAATTTTTTTTAGTGTAGAGCCCTGCTATACAGAGGTGTAGTGATTCACAGTATCGTAATTTGTAAACCAAATAGATCTCTGTTGATTTAAATATTGACACTGCACACTGATTTGATTACCTCAATTATCTGTATACTGTAACAAATTGTTCTGTTAAATTACAAAACATTGCAGTATGTATGAATTAATTATCTGAACGGAGCTTCACGTACTGTATAATTTGCAGAGAACATTCAGCCTTCATTGTGATCATTATATTCAAATTCAGTCTAACCTTATGTTTTGACCGTGCAGTTCATAAAATTATTCATTCAAAATGCCACAACGATGAGGTAGATGTATATATTTGATTAAACACCCTCTCAAGTTAACATAAACACAGTTACTCCATTAAAGACAGTGATTTATAACCATTCAGAAAAAAAATTTATATCAGTTTGGCATTCACTTCCTTGGACTGTGAAGCTATATAAACTTGGCCTTAACTTCCAGTTGTACTTAAAGTGCTGTCCCAAGGATCTATCTTGTACATGATTACGATGGCAATATATATAGTACATGTACACTTTATAATTCTAAAACTGTATCCTTGATAATACACAGATCTAATGCTTTTAATTGTGTCATACTCCAGTGAACAGAATATTTTCCACTCTCCCAATCTTCCACCGTTATTCACTGCGGGTGAACAGAAAATAGAACGGCCTGCACTGATCCCTTATACTGATTAATTGATATCATATGATGCAATATATATGCAATAATAGGAGAGTGCTTTCCTGTTATCCCAATTTTTGCATGTAAACGTAATACATTGCTGTGACGATACCTTCCATTTCGGCAGAATATAAAAAAATATGTGTTTGCTATTAAAGGTTGCAGTCATCCTTTGCATGTTAAGTGGATGTGATGGAAGGTTGTTTTCCTAACACAGAAAATTTAATTAGGGAGGATATTCAAACTAATTTTCCTAATTGTAGCTCAACAAAGTAGCCATTTGAGCATGTAATGTACCTTGCACTTCATTATTCAAATGAGGTGCAATTATCTGATTAGTTTTTATAGAAGTGTTTTCAAACCCCTTGTACAGTTCTGGTATCATGATATCAGGTACATGTACTAGTAAAGAGTCAGGCTTAAAGGGAAGTCCGAACAGCCACCAAGTTGGTTTCAATAAAAAGCAGAACAATTAAAATATGGACATTTGACAAATTTTTTGCAGGCCTGCAGAAAATAAGCATTTAATTGCAGAGAGCTATTTCATGTTTCATTGTGAAGGGCATCACTGAAGGAGTTGAAATTTGATAAAATTTGGTTGCTGTGGTCGCCTACTAAAATTATGATCCTTCATTAGATTTTCCTCAAATTTTCATTTAATGGTATATTTTTCTGCATTTATTGAAACAAGCTTGATGTCAGAGGGAACTTCCCCTTTAGCAAAATATATGTTCAGATTGAAAAATGGAAATAATTTCATTCAGCAATGCAAGTAGGAATTTTAAAATGAAATACATGTGATTTTTAAAAGGATGCGTTAGACATAAAGTAGTTCCTTCTGTCGTCATATTTCTTTTTCTTTTTTATTGTTGGTATTTCTGATCAGGATGTGTTGGCCATTCTTTGCTATTTCTTCAGGACTTAAAATGAAACTTGATGTGGTATCCACTGAAGATAGTGTTCTGTGGTTTTGATAACAATTATAGAAGTAATATGTTGGTTTCAGAATCTTTCACAAAACTTTCTTTGTCATCATAGTGGCCTTTTGATCGAGAATGATCTTTACCATAGTGTATTCAGTGTATAAGTGCTTTGGGTAAAATTAAATTCCTTGCTTTGCCCATAATTCAAAAGACTTGCAGCAAATGTGGGAAAGTATGTACAGTTAACTTTGCATAAATCAAATCTGTTGGGACTGCAAAAAATAGTTCGACTTACGCAAAATTCGGCTTAGGAAATGTAAATAACATGTTTTACGTAGTTTGGTCAAAAAAAAATTATTCGACTTAGGGAAAATGTGACTTATGCAACTTCAAGTAATGCAGAGTCAACTGTATTTCTACTTTTCCTTATTGTTGGTATAATTTTCTTGACTTTCATCTTTACCTGCAGGAATTCATGATTCATTTTATTTCATATCAAGAGTATGTAATGTTTAGTGTAACTGACCTGTTTTTTTTTTTATATCATGTTTAGAATAGAGATCTATGCATATTTTAAAGTAATATTAAAAATTTATAATATTTGGAAGTTTTTCACCATGTCGTACTGACTTCTGCTGGGACCTGCACAGGTTCATTGTTGATATGTATACATGTACATGTTGATGTAGACCTAGTGTTTTATACAATTCAAGACACGGGGAAGTGAAAGGTGGTTTAAGTCTACTTGCCTTTCTTATGAAAGTCCTGGGGAGCGTTACATCAAGCGTTTTGTCGGTGATTTTTACCGACAAATTTGCTCTCAGCCATTCAGATGCAAGGATTTCAGTAGCTTATAACAGTTGTCGGTAAAAATCACTGACAAAATGCTTGATGAAATGCTCCCCTGTTGTTTTGTTATGTTTTTATTTTTTAAAAAGTGTTCCTCTATATATTTGTTTGTTTTGGATAGCATTTACAATTACACGTGGGAACAGATGCTTTTTTCTTACATGTAGTTCCTACACATGCACGTACTGTACATGCTTCCTTCTTCTTGCATGTGATGAAGGTAATGCAGGTTTTAATTGGAGCTCAAGGAAATTAATATCATTTGCACTCTGAATGATTGAAACAGAAAGTCTCATTCTCATCAAATTTGAGCAGGAATAACAATTCACATGTTGGGTGAAGCACATATACACTGTACTAGTTAGTTTTTATTACCTGATCTAAAAAGGAAAGGAAGATAAGTTTGTGTTTAGAATGTCAAGAGAATAAACTACATTCTTAATTTTGAAGATGCAAATATGTTATTTCCTTACTTATTTCATTTCATTGCATAGTAATGTTCACAATACTTCCAGACATCCAAAATTCAGCTTCGTTAAATTTATTTGAGACTCATAGATATCAAGACATAATTGTGCATTTACTTGAAGAAAAAAAAATTACAGCTTACTCACTAGATCTTCTTGCATTTCACATTGTCTTCACATAGTCTTACCAGAGTAATGGTGCATTAAAAATGTATAATATTATTTCATTTTAATAATGTTGAGGGTCTTTAATACGTGAAACACATCAATTCATGATTTTTATCATTATTTTTTTTCAGAGGCTGGAGATCCAATGGGAGTTAGTGAGGATGGACAAGGAAGCCTTCTTGGACTCTGTGGGGCTAAACTACCTGAGCTGGATGGACTTGGGGCTAACAACCATCTTGAAATTACAGAAATCAAGGTAAAGTTCCTAGAAAATATTGTAATCTGTCAAGCTGTGAACTTTTGTATTTATCATGATAGAAATCTTGTAATGTTCACGGCAACAAAATATGTACTGTCCATACATGTACTAGGAACAAATCTGACTTCACTCTGTACATGGTATCTTTCGTTAAGATTATGTCAGTTTTTCAGGGAGAAAAAAAAAATAATCAGGAAATTATCATAGAAAATTTGATAACCATTCACCTTTCGAAAGTGTGCTGGTGGATTTCAAATGTTGATCAGGGATGTTGCTTGAATACATCTTGTCTGGTTTTTTGTTTGGACAATGAAATCCTGTTTTAGAATTAAGCACATCTAATTCATATCAGTTGTCACAATTAGAATGCATGAATGAATTTTTACAAGCGATATTTGGCATGACATCCTCTTGTATGTATGGAATAAATCCCCAATGTCAACCCACACAAAGAAATAATCCCTCTTTGATTGCATTTTTTTTCTCCAAGGAGAACAGTATTCTGTATGTCTAGTTAAAAGTTTAGATAGAAATTCATCCATCTGCCCACTCATAAATCCTCTCCTTTGAAATCTATTTTAGCCTGTGGACATAAAATCTATTCTGTGTGAAGTATTGCTAATATGTTTGCAGAACAATATCATCAAGTCCTTTACCAACCCACTCGTAGATCATTTGTATCATTGATGTATGGAGTTTATGTGTGTACTTGTAATAAATAACCTCTCAAGGGCATCCAATGCCCTTCAGACATCCTCCAAATATCCTTTTTCACATGCTTTTTTCCCCCTACCTCTTCCCATCTCCATTTTACTATATTCCTTTCCCATTTCCTGTTCCTACCTTCCTGTTCCTACCTTCCTCTTCTTATATTCTTCTTCTTTGTCTTACAATCCTGTTTTGTTTGATTTTGTAGATTTATGCCAGGATACTTGAGGAGAATAATATGGTACCATTCTCCACGGGAAACAAAGACCAGGACTATAAGCTAGGTATTAAGAGAGAAAACCCCATATTTTTACACACACATTATATTTATTTATTTATTTATTTATTTTGGATATTTAGACAGGGTGACTCATTATCACCAGTAGTGGTGGTCTTCCACCACTGTTAACAATGATAAGAAACAATAGAAAAAAAACCCACAACAAATCATGAATATAAACTCATAACAGCAACAAAAAATAAATAACATGTATAAACATATATACAAAGTACTTGGTATCCTCGTAATGAATGTATTGTTTGTTTTGTTTTATTTTTGTTCAGGAAAAGGTTTTTGATATATAATATCTTAATATATCATTATAGTATAGGGGCCATTCTCAGTCATGTGTGTGACCGAAATCCTGAAAAATAGTTCATTTAAACCCAAAATTTTTCAGTATTTGTCTTGTAGTAAAAGCCCCCCATTTTGGATATTTAAATAACAATCGTACCCCAACAGATGGAGGGTAATTATTTTAAATGAGAGTACATCATTTCCTTTCAGGGGTCAAAATTAGGTCGGTCATGTGTGTGACCTCGCACAAAAAAGGGTCTTACTTGTTAGTATTGAAACCTACTTATCTCGTATTTCCACTGGAGTGCAAGTTTCCACTTTTCATTGCTGTATGATGGGATTGCTCTGAACAGTTTGAAAGAAATTCCCCATAAATTAGTGAACAATCTTTTCTTTTAGAGGTGAAAATGGGGTCGGTCATGTGTATAACACTCAAAAAAGGGTGTTTAAAAAAACATTATGGTTGGGGAATTTCTTTATCTTGTCAAAGAAAGGGAAATCTTTTTCATGTAAGAAACTGGTGATATATTAAAAGAATCAATAAAATATAATCTGATTTTCCGACAATAAGGCAAATTCGATGGTCACGTGTTGACCGTTTGTTTCACTTTACAAAGAATTGCCCATAGACGGTAATTAGTTTTTTTATAAATCTGATGAAAAGTAACTATTATCATATTTAGGTATGTATTAGACTTTGAAGAAAGGCATCATGTACATATATGTGTTATAGAATTGAAAAATAACGCATGAAACATATTGCTTGTAATACATCTTGGGTGGAGGTGTGAGGAAGTAAATTCTGGGGGATTTGAAATTTATGATAACATGATAAAAATCAGTTGGGGAATAGGAGGGAATGACATTACAAACTCATGATCAAGTTTCTATTTCATTTGTATAAGATAGTAATCTTCATGCCATTATAATAAAATTACTTCTTAAAACATTAGTTACACATATTTGTCCGATTTGCCTCATCACCTTTGTGATATATATATTATCTGATATTCCTTCTGTTTGAAAACAGTAAGGTATGATATTTGTAGTTTGATCCAGGTCACTTTCCCCTGCTTATAAACCTTATAGACGGTTATAAAGCTAGCCTGAAGTTAGTCCACTTAAAAATATGTGCCTTAGTATGTGATATGCTGTATTTTGGTTATTTTCTTCCATTAACATCTATGTCTGTTTTATGATAGGCTACAGCATAGTCCTGCTGAACACTGGACGTGAAGAAATGGCCATTGACATGCTGAATAACCTCCTCAAGAAGGACCCAAAGTTCATAGGGGCGTATCATGCAAGAGCAGTTGCCTACTCCAGAAAAGGCATTCAGGTATCAAAGAGCAAGCAAGTGATTGTTCTTCATTTCAAATGAAATGATAAACATCAATTTTTAAAATGGTATGGAAAGCAAGATGACGAGGAAATTAATGAGTGACAAACATCGAAAGATAATAAGTGATGATAGTTAATCCAAGTTTCACACGATAAAATATATCCGTTTCTGCAGATGATGAGGGCTTATTAATACATGTAGAATAAAAAGTGTACAACACAAGTAGACAAAATTTTATTTTCAACATACTGAAAATTTATCAGCTTATTTGAAAATTCCCCAAATTTTGATACCAACTTTTCGACAAATTCATGCACACGAAAAGCATTAAAGCATTGTGTTAATAGTGCTTTGCATCATATGCACAAATCACATTATTTTGTTGCATACGAACAGTAGACTAAATTAGTCACGAAAAAAAGCTTCAGTTGGTTCATTTCGTCATCTTAACGTTTTTCCATTTGAAATGCTCATATTGACGAGAGTAATTTATATATTGCCGACATATTTTTGATACATTGGTAATTTTGGAACTATTCAGAATGAAATGGATCCCTGCTACTGTGTAAATGGTAATCTTTTTACTGGTATAATAAATCACCAGTCGACAAGTATGGACATAGTGCTATAGTTACTACTGTATTTGCCTTAAATACAAGGGGAGTCGGCTGTGAGAAAAATCCCAGCTGTCCATCTGGCAATATTCCATTAAAACAGCTGCATGAGAATACTTTGTTGAGAATCCTTGCCCTTCAACTATTTGTATTTTGTCCACAACTACATGTGCATGTATATCTCAATAATGAGTACCCTGTAGGATCTACGTCTATTCCTTGAAAATGTACTTTTCTGATAAAGGCTGCCCAGTTAAGGCCCCATACATTATATAGTTTTGATTTGTTTATTAAGTGAATTTTTTTGTTATTGATGGCATTCACATCAGTAAAGTGTTGATATATTCATAGTATATGCCTAAATGAGTAATTTCATCTGAATAAAATGCTGCACAACTACTCGCTAATTTGCATTATAAAGAAAACATCATTAACAACTGTTGGACAAACTATACAAATTATTACTGATCATATTTTTTAAAACTTGTGGTCTACTCTAATAGAAATTGATGTATTGAAGGTTTTTTGAAAATATCTTTTTAATTGTGTTATATGAAGTTTTATTCAAATAATAATATGCAAGACAGCCTAATTATGTATTCATGCTTTTATAATCAGAAAACAAAAAAAGAGATTTAAAATCGTTCAATAGAATTTATAGGTTTCATATCACTTATGCTACAGACCAAATGTGAGCAATCTGCACGTTTCCTTCTGCCTCAATCTTTGTCCCTAATTTGTTCAGGGTTCGGTATGATTTTTTTGTGAAGAAAACACTCATTGTCATTGAATGCCATGATATACTTGCATTTCTAACCATAATTCAACATACTTGTTGGGCTTTATTCAACATGAAAATTAAGATTATAGTATTTCACACATCCCTTAATTAAGTGAACTTGAAAGCAAAAAATTATTTTGGGGAACCAAAATCTCCCTGATTACTGTATTTCCCCCATTAAAGAGCGAAGGTTTTGGAATCACTCCTATGAAACTTCAAACATGCGACCAGCGTGAAGCGTGAAGTATTAAATGTCTTCTTGTTTTTGCAGGGGTGATTTTTATGCCTCTGCCCAGCAATGGTGGTGCTGGAGGCATTATGTTTATGGGTTGTCCGTTCGTCTGTACGTCCTGCTTTCTCATTTAACGTGATATCTCAAGAACCATTTGAGGTATGAACTTCAAAATTGGTGCTAGTATGTATCACCTTAAAAAGACAATCTTATTAGATTTTGGGGTACGTAGGTCAAAGGTCAAAAGTCATAGAGGTAAATTTCTGAAATTTCAGGTTTTAGCCTCTATATCGAGATATCTCTAAAAACATTTGAGCTATGAGCTTCAAACTTGGTATTAGTATGTATCACCGTAGTGAGACAAACTGATTAGATTTATGGGTAAAGTAGGTCAAAGAAGTCATTTACCACGGAATTTTATGTTTTTAGCCTCGTCACAACATTTCTTGAATGATTTGAGTCATTAAGTTAAAACTTGGTACAGTATGCATCACCATAATGAGACGGACGGATTAGAGTTTGGGCATCATTGGTCATAGGTCAGAGGTTATTGTGCATGAAATTAAAGATTTATTAGGTTTGTTCTCACCATACATGTATCTCATCTATTTTGTATGCGTGACTATGAGGAGACCAAGTGATCAGACTTTTGCATTGTTAGGTCAAAGGTCAAAGAGGTCAATTAACATGTAATTATAGGTTTTTTAATTCTGGTTATCACAATATTTCAAGAACAGTTTGAGCCATGAACTTAACATTATTTAGGCAGGGGAATATATAGGAGATGCAGTCGCATTCATCTTGTTATTTCTACTGTAAAAGTCTGTAATTATAATAATGATTATATTTGCTACATCATGGATTTTTTAGAAATAAAACTGAATGCATTGAATACAAAGCCTGAGACAACTTTGGCTGGAATCTACAGAAACTGTGTGTTGCATGATTGTATCAAAATCAAATCATATCCACTGGGTTTTAAGAATTGATTAGTGTGATTCAGTATTTCAGCACAAACCTGTGATGTATTCCAGCTGCTCACAACTCCTGAGTCCTTAAGCCATACATGTAGCTGTGGAAGTACCCACATCCATAATATCTTTCAAGAGAATTGTTACATGACTGTATGCCAGCTAATACTCATACCCCCAAAGTATATTTGTTACTTGGTTTCTGTGAAAGTTTGAATGTTGGATAAATGAAGCTTTGAAGAAAAATCAGTAGAGAATAACATAGCATGCGCTGATTTCTTCTTTTCATCCTGAAGCATCCTGTGAATGCTGCACTGGCTATTCAAGACTTCACTCGGGCTATCGAACTGGATCATAATAACCCAATAGGATGGGAGAAGAGAGCTGAGGTAAGATGATACAATATGGTTATTCCTTAATCCATTCTGTGCCTTCATAGGAGCGTTTCATCAAGCGTTTTGTCAGTGATTTTTACCGACGACAGTTATAACCTACTGAAATCCTTGCATCTGATTGGCTGATTGGCAAATTTGTCAGTAAAAATCACTGACAAAATGCTTGATGAAACACTTCCCAGGTTTCAGAACAATTATCATAAATTAATTATCAAGAGTTAGATTTTGGCTCACAATGCTTGATTCATTGTTAAGTTAGGTATTCAGTATGTCCGAGGGGGAAGAAACTTCACAATGAGAGTACCTGTTTATGTTTCTGGACAAATTAGAAGAAGAAAAGGAGGAAAATAAGCTATGGGAAGCAGAGGTTGCTCACACCTCACTTTTGTAAAGAACCAGCCCCACCTCCTGTTAGAATCAGACAGGTTTTATTTAATGTAGAAGCATGTAGGCTTCAGTAATTGAAAAGTGCTTTTCCATACAGATGAATAGCAATTTGAGATAATGAGATTGTAAACATATTCTACTTGTAACATGTAAGGTATGTTTATCATGTTATATCCCTGGCTATACTATGAATAATCAATGTTGTATTGTTGTTGGCTGTGATTTTTTGGATGTTATTCTTCATGATGTATGGTTATTCCAGAATGTGTCTCAAGCATAATGATAGGATGATAAGGATGTTGAAAACAAATCCACAGATTTCTCTTTAATAGATCAATCATAGAATTACAAATAGAGCCTGAATGTTAGCACCTATACCTTTTCTCAAACTTTCGGATTTTCGTTTTGTTATGATCTGAATTTGTAGAGGTAACATAATTTACACCTGAGCAAAAAGATCTCTACACCATGACCTGTGCCTTCCTCTATTCAACAATGCTAGGAAGTATAGGAAACACAAGATAATAATATATCCCCTTTTCATTTGCGCAACTTGCCTGCCTATAGATGATAACCTGTAAACGTACATGCGCAAAGCAACTAAACATAGTTACTGATTTGAAGAGCAGAGTAAACTCTAACATATATCCTAGTCACACTGTGGAGACAGACAACAGGGCCCTGTTTCATCAAACTTGCTATTGATAACAGCTAACACAAAATCAATGACAAATTTGCTCTCCGCCAATCGAATTCAATGATTTCAGTAGCTTATAATTTGTTATTGATAACAAATTTTATGAAAGAGGGCTCAGACCAAACAAAAAAAATAAATTACCCCCACTGGCCAAAATTTTGTCAGTTTGTGATGTGACAGATGTATTACTAGCAAGTGAAGTGCAATACAGCATACTGGATGAAATCATGAAATTAGTAACGCAACAATGTATTATAGTGCATGGGATAAAATTGAAGGTGAACAAAAAAAAATACTGCAGGGAGGCCCATTACTCTGAGGATCCTAATGAGAAATTTCATGCCTGCTGGTTGAAGTGAAAGGAGGTTCATTAAAAAATAGTACTTGATTAACAGTACTAAGCAACAGAATTGTAGGGGCAAATCCAATTAATTTGCATGTATCATGGCATTATTTCCTGTCGTGTGACCTTTTATTAAGTGCTTCTATTTTCTACCATACAAGATGTTTATTTGGATTCACCACTGACATACTATATTTTGTTTTATTTATTGAAGAAGTTTTGTTCTTTATCTTTCCAGGTATTTTCAACACAAGGAAGGAATAGAGAGGCATATGCAGATATATCAAAAGCAATTGAGTTGCGACCTACTGCCAAGCTGTATAAGTACCGTGGCTACATGATGTTTAAAGAAGAAGTAAGTCCATTATTTCAGCTCAAAGATTTTAGCTTTCATGGATTTAACGTTAGTTTCAGTTATCAAGTCTGCCAGATTGAGACACAAAGATTAGTAGGGACATAAATAGATGTGAATTATTGTTATAATTCTTACTGTGTTTTGAAGACAACACTCTTTTTTTTAAATGCCTGAAATGTAAATTTTGCTCTGTAGTGTGGATGGATTGCTTAATATCAAGTGCCTTTTTTATCTAAATCATGTACATGTGTATGAAAAGCATCAAATTTGCTACAGGCATCACCCACCTTTTTTTCTTTTCAAAGTAATAATTACAGACAAACAGTAAGTGGTTATTGGTAGACAATAAAGAAATGTTTTTAATTATCACAGACTGTGTGATGGCAGTGCTCCCTTCCAACCACGGCCATGGACGCTGCCCCTTAGCACCCTGCTTACTAGCCTTTCCCTTGACCTTGACCTTGATCTATGTTTTTTCCTCCTTTTTAAAGATTTTCTTTGTTTTCTGGCTGTATACTGTAATACGCAATCAATTTTCTTTTCCCTTCCGGAAAGATAAGTTATTTTTTGACATTTTTTGTTTTGGTTTGTGATATCCCCCCCCCCTTTTGTTGCAAATACTTCCTTGTAGAAATATGTAGCAGCAACCAAGGACCTGATGGAATCAGTCAAGGAAGATCAGACACAGCTTGATGTAATGCACCTTCTGGCAATATCTCTCTATCATCAAGGCAAATTACATGTAAGCATTATATTCCATTATGAATAAAAACTAATCTTGTGGTTAATTTACGTCTAAGTATAATATTTTATTATGACGGCTAATTTATGATCGAAGCAATTTAATGTATTGTCTAGGGGAAAATGGGGAAATATAGTGTGATTTTACACATATTTTTTGGAAAAATCAGATTATTTCTTGAAAGCCAATTATGTACAGATTTAATAGGAAGTACATTTACAAAAAAAAATACTGGCAGTTAGATGATGTATTTATAAATTTTCACCCTAAATTTGCTCCACTTAAAACTGTGGCTTAATACCACCCTCTAATAGATTTTTAAATGATTGGTATAAATCATAATTTCTTTTGTCCTCAAAGGGGATTAATTTACAAGGAAGTAACCATATGATCACTTTCTATTTCCATCTTTTATCACCCACTCTTAATTTATGATACCTGTGCCATGTTTGTTTGCTAGTCTCAGGTTTAAATGGGTCATTTATATTCAAAGCATTATAGAAAGAGAAACCCAAATGGGTGATTAGACATGCACCATGCGTATTGATTTCCCCAAAGAGTGCCTGCATAAGGTTGTGGTACTTTCACTATGGTTATATGCGCAGAACTGTTTTTATCATTCACCCATGTTCATTACAATCTCAGTGTGTATAATATTGGGTTATTGTAATTAGAATGAGTACCGAAAAAAAAAATTGTGAATTGTAGCTACATGTACTTGAAGATCATGACTGATGAATGAGTAGAGACTGAATTGAGTTTGAGCTACTTGATATTGTGATTTGTCTGAAGTGACCTTTCAATATCTTAAACTTATTTGTGAATGTTAATGTGTTTTATTTTAATAATGCTAGTCTTTTCTCTGTTTTGGGTGTATAGCTCCATAGCTTGTGATCTGTAATGTAATAACATCTTGAAAGCAGTCACCTGTCATCAATCCACTTCCCTTATATGTTTGCCCTTTTCTCTCACCCATACTCTCCAATATTTTCTCTCTTCCACTCCTACATCCTTATAGCATGTACGTATAATAGGCCTAGTTTGTAAGTTCCTTGTTTGACTTGCAGAATAATGATTTATATTGTTGGGCTACATTTAAAAAAAAACAAGATTAACTTATATTTTCGTTTTAATATCCTTTATTTCTGTAGGAAGCAGTCAGAATTTTCAAGAAAGCCTTAGAATTAAAGCCTGATTATGTTGATGTACTGAGGAGCCTAGCCCGTGCATACAGGTGAGCTGAATTCACACACAAATATATATATGCTTCCAATGTACAGAATGGAATTGCAATTGCAACAGAGCTGCTGTATAATGGGGGAAAAGATAGATGGTTACAACAATTGGATAAAGAGAGAGAGAACAAATCTAAGTGAAAGACAAAATAGAAGTAGAAATAGATAGATGGAAGGAGGGAGGGAGAGGGAAGGCAAGCACATTGAAGAGAGTGATAGATAAAGAGTGAGTGATTTAGCGAAGAGAAACAGGTAGATAATACAGAAATAACCAGGAGAGTTAATTTTGCAGAAAATATTACATTGTTCTTTATGTAGTCTGATAAGACCGTGGTATTCTGCAAATTTTACTTCCTATACTTTGTCAATTTTCTGTTAATTAAGTATGCTATAGCTCTTAAGTTATCGGTAAATGTTAGTTCATGATATGTTGATGTATTACTATATGCTTTATACAAATGTGAGACCGTAAGTGATTTTTATGCCTGTTTAGTTATGCATGACAAATAAATTCAAATTCAAAATTCAAATTCAAATTCAATAACTGAACACAAGGGAAAATTTCATTGTAAAATCATTTTTCAGTACTGTGGCCGTGATCCTTCTAAGCTTGTTTTTAGATTCCATTGAAACTATATTCATTTAATGATTGTAATGAACGATTATACAATGCCATATTCCCTTCTACCAGAGAGCTTGGAGATTATGAAAATGCTTTGGATAGTTTTAACAAGGCCCTTCACTACAGCCCACATCACGTACAGTCTATACAGCTAAGAGGATCATTGCGCTATCACACAGGCAAACCTAAGGAGGCACTCAAGGACTTCAAGGTAAGAGAATTTAAAGTGGCATTAAACTGCTAGAACTGGAACAGCACCATCTTACAGTGACTGCTAAATTAAGATTATAATTTGAAGATTAATTGCATTTTATTTTGAATTTTGACAAACAACTTGTTTGGATGATAGACACATTTTACATTTCAAACTATTATTTTTTACCTTTCCAATGTGGAAAATTGCCTAATTTTGACAAATAGCTTGTTTGGATGATAGGCACCTTTTACATTTCAAACTATTATTTTTTACCTTTCCAATGTGGAAAATTGCCTAATTTTGACAAATAGCTTGTTTGGATGATAGGCACCTTTTACATTTCAAACTATTATTTTTGACTTTTCAAATGTGGAAAATTGCCTACAGGTACATTCTAAGCTTCTTCAGCAAACTAGAATGAGGCATGATGGGGAAAATCAGAGGCACAGACACTTTTCAAATCCTGTTAAAAGATGGTGCTATTAGGAGCTTCAGTTTACAGTCGCTTTAATAATGTAATTTTTATCAAATTGGTTAGTGGTCTAAGGAAGTGCAATGGAATTAAATGATTAAAGAAAGAGGTTGATGCTTTTCTTTTGTAATTGTATAGGATTTAGATATGCATAAGAATTATTCACAAAACGCTCAGAGCGATGAGTTGTGTTAATACATGAAGAGATCGGATATGTATACCAGGCAGCTTTGATGTGGCTTTTGAGCATTACAGATTTCTCTCTCTCCCTCCTTTCACTATCTCTTTCACACTTTTTTTTGGTCATTATGTTCGGGGTGTTTTTTTTGCATTCAGGCTTTATCCATTTTATGAATTTCATGTTATATGTCTAGACCTTTTGGTTCTTAACCTAATATAAAGCAATATAAAGTATCAACACAGTATTAAGAGGGCTAACATTACTTTTCCCTGTCTTTCTCCCTTTCAAGTTTTGCCTAGGTTTGGATCCCACCAATGAGGTATGTCGCTATATGAAAGGCCTATGTCTAGTTTCTATGGGGCAGTACTACGATGCTGTGAGGACCGTTACTAAACTCATGATACAGAACCACATCACTTCTGGGTTTCTCGAGTATGAGAAGGTCAAATATATCAGAGGTAAAGAATTGCATCCATTGTCTGAACTTGAAGCTGAAATCATACTGATATCAAACTGATAATGGGGCTGAATTTGTCATTGAAAAATGGTAACAATAATAGCTGTTACTTATATACCGCCTTACCAGTTACAATGTAACCAAAGCGCTTACAGCATTATTAGCCCGGTCTCTGGATTCAAGTTGCAATGTATGCAAATTTTATGCATACCTTTCAAACAAAGGTTGTTCTTGACGACCTGAAATAATGTATGCAAACTGGATTCCAAGCATTGAGGCTCATTTATAAAAAGCAGGTTCATGGAATAGCTCGTCAGTAGGTGCTCAGAGAATATATGTGCATAAATTTGTATACATTACAGAAGCGGTCTATTCTGCACATTACAGTGCACATTATCCACTTCTCTTGGTACTACATTTCATATCATTAAAACATAAAATAGTATGTTTTATGCATTCACATTAGGGTATAGGTCTATTTTTCATGCACACATGTATATTCCATTTTTACCTTGTAATGGTTGTATTGATAAACCTCACACATGATCGAAATTCAAGTGCATATTATTAGAATGAAGAAACTGGTGAATGCAGATGCAATTTTTCTCCTTCATGTCATATTGCCTGAATATTCATGTATATACCCGACGTGACCTAGCATATACATTTTGTATGTGGCATTTGCCATTTCAGTAGCTACTTTCCCTTTCAGTTTCGTAAAGACGGGCTTGAAGTGATATGGGCTTGAAAAGATTTTGCAATTTGCATTGTGTTTGTTAGAATTGTCCAGATACCTGCATGCTCACTCGGACACCCCTTTCAGTGAATATAGTATGGACCAAGATCTAGATGGCACAATGAAAGACAGATGGGTCAAGAATCTTCCATTCCAGTCAGAGGGGTACAAAGAATTGCCTGGCTTGAGCCCAGATATAAGGTAGGGTAAATATCAAAGCCCATGATATTTGACCTGAAAGAATAGGAGTGGTATCACATGAGGCACTGGTGTTAGATCATGAAAAATTGTACAACTCCAGTGAAACTCTGATAAAGTTGATCGAAAGGGAAAGAGTTTCCTTCTTTCAGATTCGATGTGAAACATTGTCAACTTGAGATTCTTTTGAATTTTAGAAGGATTGAAAAAAATCATTGAAGGACCATTCAGACCTGAGGTGGTTACCAGCTTAAAGAAAAAAAAATGCAGTAACATACAGATCAGTAAGGTATGCATATTGGCCATATTTTGACCTTACCTTTACACAGCTGTTTTTACCACAGCAGTATTTTGAAGCAGAACACCATGTCATAGCTGAACGGGGCTTAAGTTTTCATCCTTCATCTTCTACACGCTTTTCTTACTATAAAACCCCCCGAGTGCTGTGAGTCATATCTCTGTCTTCACATTACATTCACAGTGATGTCGACATACTAGAGTACCATGACCTCCTGCCTGCTGTACGGAATCTGATCTGCCGTGCTGCTGTCATTGGACGACTGTCCCAGTATGACGCTGACGGTTACCTGCCCAACGAGCGCATGCAGCTTGCCCTGGGGCTGGGGTCCCTGGAGGTTGCCCAGACCATGCAGCTTTACTGGAGACAGGGACGCTCCTTCAGGAATGGGAATGGGAGGAGGTTTGGATGGAGGGATATGATGGATATAGCTGTCAAGTGGAGAAGGTGAGGAATTTGGTTGGGATGCATTAATTTATTTGATCGTGAGAAACGATGATACAATGACACAAAGATTTTAATATGCTTTATCGACAGGGATCGACTGCTTTCAATTAATTTAAAGTTTAGAATGTAAACATGGGCATGGTGCGTGTGGATCTCCAAACCTCTGGTTTTAATCCTGAACCTCCAAGAAAAATACAATGTGGAGCCCTGTGTAAAATTCAGATGAATTAAGTAAGGAAAGAAATTGTAGTTAGATAAATGACAAATGACAGATTTTCATTATAATATCATTTTGAAATTGGCACAGTATGACTAATGAATTTTCATTTGAAAACAAATACAGTCAAACCTGCTTTAGCGACCACCTGTATAGAAAGACCACCTGTCTATAAAGACCATAATTTTTGTTTCCCTTGAAAAGTGTTTCTAATTGAAACATGTATTAAAGGAACCTGTACATAAGGACCACTTTTCTTGTCTCCCTTGAGTGGTCTTTATAGACAGGTTTCACTGTATCTGTAACTCTGTAGTATACCATTTGTCATTCATGGTTTTTAAATGAAATGAACAGCAAGTAAATCCATGAAGAATGTGAACAGTTATTATAATCAAAAAGGTAAAGCAATGTCAAGTGTAAATTTAAAGAAGTACAAAGTGGATCTAATTGTAATTTTTTCTTTGATCATTAGAGCTCTTTTTTTTTGCATTTTTTTCTGTAGCTCAGTTTGGGAACTTATCAGAGCTGAATCCCTCACCGTTCCTATGTATTTTTTTTGCTGTTATATTCCTGTAGGTATGTTGATCCAGATCAACCAGTTTTATGGTTGGAACATATGCCATCAGCAAGCTACCAGGCAGGATATAACAGTCACATGAACATAGTCCGAGGCCAGCTTCTTAATATACGCTATGCTAGCTACTTTGATACAGTCTTCAACCTAACCAAGAGAATGATATATCAGCATGGGTAAGAGAACATATCAGTGATCCAACGTTTCCTCCCTCAACATTTGGTGGGGTACTCGTTTTTTCCGAAGGTTCATAATTGCGAAGGTTCGTAATTCTGAAACACAAATTTCACATTGCAGGGGGTTCATAATTCTGAAAACGAACTAGGGTTCATAATTCCAAACATTTGATGCATTACTCCAAAGGTTCTTTATTCCGAAGGTTCATAATTCCGAAAATGAAAAAGGGTTCATAATTCCGAAAATGAAAAAGGGTTCATAATTCCGAAAATGCAATAGAGCCCTACATGACTTTCGTAATTACGTACCTTCGGAAATATGAACCCTATTTCATTTTCAGAATTATGAACCCTATTTCATTTTCGGAATTATGAACCATCGGAGTAACAAACCTTCAGAAATATGAAACATCAGACAAACGAACCTTCGGAATTATGAACCTGTGTAAAAATGACATGTAACGAACATTTGCTCCAGGCTTTGTTTCGTTACTGATTTCTGATTAAAGATGTGATTGGGTTTCAGGCTAGGTTTAGGATTGTGGTTAGGTACATTGTTGTGCCTAGCTTTGAAATTGGGACTTTGTCTAGTATGAGAATTAAACCACTGAGTAGTCGTTGCCAAAAGCATATGTTGTACAGTTGTCCTCGCTCACTGACATTACATACATTAGGGAAGATTTATTACTCATGTTGGGTTGGAGACCTTGTTTTGTCTAAGCCACAAGCCACAAAATGATGTTCATTCTAAAGCAGTGTGTGGTTCATCTGGTTTCTCACAGGTATGTTAAGAAATGCAGCATCTGGTGTGATGGGTAAAATTGATTATTCATACCTCTAAAATTGAAACATACATGTCAGTTTAGGAGTGGAATGAAGCACTACCATCAGGGGCATTGCTAGAGGAGGGGGGGGGATGTGACCCTCTCCCATTAACAATTTTATGTCAGCCAAATTGAACTTTGTCAGCAAATTCTCAAATTTATGACCTTTAGTGATGCCCCTGGCTGCCATGTACATCCCTTAACTCTTACTTTGCCAAGGGGTTTAGCTCTTTTCAAAATTTTACCAAAATGTGATCAATGCTTACTTTTCAAATGCCTGCACTTCATTAACCATCTATTATTTCACAAAATATTGTGTACAAGACTTGTAGGAAATTTATTATCATTTCTTATGATACCAAACATTATTACTTTACCCAACGTTATGCATAAGAATGATTGAAAATTACATTTGAGTTTCTTCTTTGTCCATTATATTTTGGTCCATTATATTTTGGTTTCTCATTTGTTTACTATTGTTTAATGTTGAAATAAGGTAATATCTTTTTAAAAATCTGCAATTTTCTCTGAAATTTTCTATGGTGGCATATAATTATAATCATATATTTAGAATGCTGGAATTACGCTCAAAATTTTGATATACAATGACGACCATATACCTTTCCTGTGGTCGAGCAATTGGTGAATGAACATGACAAGTCTATCTGTCACATATACGTTCCATCGGCACTGAAAGAGTTAAATTTTATTTTGATCCTGATGACTGGATTAGTATGTTTCCTCACACTATAATCACTCCGGAATCACTGTTAGATTTCTCAGTATTCCCCAGGAGGTCAATGATAGTCAAATATGTAAAGAAGAGCACATAAAGTGAATACTGTGAATATATCAGCTACCGCAAAGGCCCTTTTATTTAGGACACAACCTTTGAGTGCATACATTCATATAAAATTTGTTTCTTTTTTTGTCATGACGAAAACTTACACGCATTTGCTTCTTGTGCGCAAACCACCGGCTCGCTATAACACGGGAAACACAGTCACATAAATGAGGCACAGTTTTGCAAGAAATCCTTCACTATATCTGTAATGCGTGGGTGTTTCACAATGAGGCGAACTGATACTTACACTTTATTTAATTATCTTTCGATTGTTTTACAATTTATCTAATTTAAACTGAAATCCAGTGATCATTTTTTTGCTCAAACATGTCAATGCAAAGAGGTTTGTCTATTGGAAATACTCAAAATTTGAGCATCTTTGCTGACCCTGTAATCTTTGTTTACAGATTGTGCAAGATCAAAAGTCTGTTGAACCATAGGGTTCAATGTTATTGAAAGCTGAATATCAACTCGATATGAATCTCTTTTTATTTGATCAAAAATCCCGTGATCATTTTTTCTTTTTCCCAGTCACAAAAGTGCTACAAAATCTTGCTAATTACATCATTTTTCAACATACTTTGTGTGTGTGTTACACGGTCTTCATTAATTTTTTTGCGCATTTTCCCTCAAAACTTTTCATATCGATAATACTCGGATGATGAATGAATACTCGGATGATGAATGAACAACATATATGGAGAATAGGAGTCAGAAACACTGTGGGAAACTGTATTCATATGAGTCTGTAGTGATTTATTACTTTGTCTTTCACAAACGTCTTATTTCATAGTATATCAAAAGGAGATCGCACAGAGGAGAGAATGTTGGCAAATCTGGATAAAGTCACTACATGTGAGGGCCTCCTTTTCCTAGTCAACAAGCTCAAGATGTCCAGCGACCGACTTCCAGGGTTTATGATTGCAACACGGCTGGACAGTTTCCAAAATAGAAATGAAAAACTAGAAGGGACTGTATTTTCATTGAGTGGGGAAGTGTAAGTATTATTTATCGTTAGTAAAAGACAGACATTTTTCACAGCTACTGATTCCTGAGGTACAGTGATTTACCTACAAATATGTATGGACATATGTATATTAGTTTCATGTACCTCATTATGTACCTTGTGACTAATTAGGTTCATTTTAAACAATGTCTATTAGAGCTGAATTTAGAGGTTAACCACATGGGTGGCATAATTAAGTGCAGTTTTGGTTGAAACTGATTCGTTATACTTTCTAGTAACTCAGCATCCTTATTTATCTTTTACGCGTAAAGATATTAATTATCCATATTTCTACTCCTAGGGCTGCTAATATAATGTTCTCCATCGACACGATGACGACTAAACGTCGGACAGAACATTACCATACAGAAATAGACTACATCTGGGCTCTGCTCTCTGATGAGATGCATAACAGGAAAGGAGGTCCTGGGTCTTCCAAAGAAATGGTAAGAAAACTTAACCCTAAACCTAAACCTAGAACCCATAAGACCGAATACATTTTTTGAAGGCTCCAGATGTTGGCAGGTGAAAGAACAGTTTTGGATTGTTATCCATATTTATTTATTTACCTATCAAAACTCGAAAATTTTGACTAGGGCATGTACAAAATTGGTCCACTGCTGAACTATTGAGGAAGGAAGTGCATTCATTCATTTAGGCCATGAAATATTTAAAGTAATTAGAAGCCACATCACGAATATATTTGTGGTTGTGATTTTCATGAACTGATGTATATGTAACTCATGTTTTGTTTCTAATTTTCTTCAGGACCATGAGTCTATCATCAATCTGGTGCTGTCTATGATCTACTATGTTTACAACCTCATGCCTATATCTAGAGGCTCAAGGTAAGTGAAGAACATTGGAAACCTAATTTCAACATCTTGACATGATAAGGTACCTGCCATGCTACTAGGAATTGGCCTTTTCATGAGCATATCAATATTAAACCAGAGAGCTCAGTTTGCCTAGTTGTACATTAACCATTTTAGCCTAACATTCTTGGTCAGATACGTGCTGTGATGATTGTTAAACTCTTCTGTTTATCACTTGGTATTCATAGAAATTCATTGAAACAGAGAAAACCAGAGCTCTTTTCTAGGAACTTGAGACTTATGAAAAATCTACATGTAGCTGTGGTTTAATGGTCCAGTGAGTAAATGAATTGTATTTTGTGAGTTTGCTTGCGAATAAATACTACTTCCTTCATTCTAGTTCTGTGGCGTACACCATGGTGCTTGGCTTGGTGATGGCCCTAGGGCGAGAGGTCACTAGCCAGATACCTAAAGGCAAGCTGGTGGAGATTGAGGCTCTACTTTCTGGTACCCCACAGACGTTTGCATCATGGGGTCAAAGTTGGATGAATATCAAAAGGTAAGGGCAAATAGAGGATAGGTGATAGGCAATTCCATACAATGTGTCCTGTACAACATGTTTTTTATCCATCTATTTCATCAAAAAATGACAAGTGGTAATGATACAGAAAGAACCATTAGCAGGTGGTAATATCAAGAGATTTTTCAATTTCAGATGAAATAAATGGATAACAGGCAAAATGTTGTTTGGGACATAATGCACAGAAGTTGTGACTGGGCTTTAGTACAGTTATGACTAGGGTTCGGTGTGTTGGAAATTGACCATGGATCAATTTTCAAATTGTTGCAAAATCAGAGGATGGAGGGGTTTATGTAGATTATTTTTGTAATTTAATTTTTAGATACACCTGTTGGGATAGAACACACCCTGATAAAAGGAATGTACTTTTGAGAGATCCTAATCAGGGTTGATCATTTGTGATATCCCTAGATTTATGTATATTGCTCTGAAACATACACAGTGAATGATGTACATGTTCTAGGGCCCGTTGCACAAAACTTGCGTTTAATCGCAACTCCTAAAAATCAGACGCAAGTCCTAATGCGCTCTTCTGATTGGCTGAAAATAAAGTTGCGTTTGATTTTCCTGAGTTGCGTTCAAACGCAAGTTTTTTGCAACGGGCTCCTAGTGTCTTAATTATCTAAATCAATATTTCTCTTTTCCCCTCTCTCTCTCTTTTTCAGGTCTTCCTTCAACCTTGCTGATGTACCCCAAGTATCTGAGTCCTTCCCTACCCTGCGTTCTATGTTAGAAGCCCTCAATGTAGGAGCAAGCTTCTGCACGGCTGGTGGGCATTAGACTTCCCCATTCACAAATAAAGGATGTATAAAAAAATAATCGCGTTTCAACCAGTTTGCACCTGTTTTTTTAATGAAGGATTTTATTTGTGTGGAACAAAGGTCCCTCTAACAAATAATGACACAGCATTTGAAATAATGATCATAACTTTGTTTTATTATGTCTGAAGGATTTTTGTTACCAGTTTCAAAATTATTATTTCATGCTACAATTTCATCAACTTGGTTCAGGAATGCAAAATTAAAGACGGGAAAGAGAAAACTTATTTCTACAAATTCTTCAATTTTCTGCAAATTCTTCAATTTTCTGCAAATACTTCAATTTTTATGCATTGATAAAGCCATACAGAAATAACCCCTCATTTGAAGAATGAAATCGGTTTGAAGTGATATCCTAAATTTCAATCACTGGGGATGCAATTTTCAAGATAATGTGTCAACATTGCATTTGATACATTTCTTAGGACCTCAACATGAGAGTATCTTTGAAAAGAAGCAATTGTTGAATAAAGAAAGAATAAATTTGAATGATTTTGATAATGGACAGGTGGAGATACTGTGGTTTATTATCAAGCTTTTAGAAAAAGACATTCTACAAACAAGTGAAATTTTACCTTTCTTTTCCTGATTCATCAAGAGAGTTGGACATCATTATATAATTTATTTATTGTTATCTCTTACAAAAATGGAATATTGACAGGTCGAAGGCACTTTTTTTCATGGAGGTATATCTTGCTTTTATTAAATTACTGATTTTTTTCTGCTTTTAGCATATCCTATGGTGGAGGGTTCTATTGTACATCAAGTATTGAAGATGCCAGTGTCTTTCTTATAACTTTGAAGGATATAGTAGGTGCTATTTCATTTAGAGTCTTGCTATCAGTTCCAAACATACTTGCCATGTGGACTACAATAAAAAAAATATATTTTGCTAAATATATCCGTATGTTTAGATTTAAAACCATGATATTTTGATATTGATCCATAAATCATCACTCATTGGCTTAATGGGCTTTTGAAAATAGAAATCATGAAATGTAAAAATTGTAGGGATAACGAAAGCTAAGGGAACTTATACTTGCAAGATACAATAGATGGGAATGTATCATTTATTGAGAGCCAGAAGGTGATAATGTATAGGAGTTAACGCCCTTATGGCTCTCAACCGACAATATGAAGTGCACAAGGAGGTAAATATATGTTGATCATGTGGAAGCCATATCATTTTGATGAAATGTAATTATGAAAAGAATAATTCTATTTTTTGACATTCCCTATTTATTATTACCTAGTAAAGTAAAAAGAAAAGAAAATGCCCAAACCAAAGAGGAGGGCTCTGTATCGCTCTTAGAACCTTGTTATTTTATGGATGGTACTTGATAAAACCTTGGTAGATTTTAAAGTGTAGAGATACATAAGAGTTTGCAACAGTATTAAATTAGTACAGTTAGACATTATTTTGTGAATAAGTGACATTGGATATGACAGGTTATGTCTCAAAACATTCCATAGTCTATTTTTAACTTTCAAACTTGTAGCACATTAACATTTTTGACAAATATGTATAATAACTGTAAAAGAAATCTGTAACAGGGTCAGTATATATGGTGAGGGGACATTCATGGAACAAAATTTCAGAAAAAGTGTTCAAAAACATTTTATGCGAGTCCGGGATCTTTTTTACCGAACCTTAAAATTTTTGAAATGTTTTAAATATCTTCCTATCCAGCTGTCTCTCTATAGAATTCTATTTTTAAACACATCTGCATATTTGCAGAATTTGACTTTTTTGTTGAAAGAGTTTAGATCTCTTGCAAAGTTTGTGTTTTTTCTCTTGACACTTCCAGCTGTTTGTGAAAAATGTCACAAGATACATGTATATTTATTTCTAAGAGAAATTCTTCCATTCTACTACATGTACGATGCTTTGTCAATACGTAATATCTTTCAACATGAAATTCTGTCATTACCCAATTAATAAGTGCAATACTCGTGTCATGGTGTGTATGAGTAGAATCTGTCATGAAAATCTCAAATATAAAAATCTTTAATATTTGAACCTAAAAATCAAATCATTTTATGTTACAAATTTGATTTCATTGGCATTTCAGAATACTGTATTTATTTAATCCTTTCTTTCAAATTGATTTACAAACTCTAACAGAGCAGTCTGGTTTGTATCATGTATTGAGAGAGAAAATGACCAATGTCATGCCTGCAGTATCATATTTTTTCTTGTGCCTGTAATAACTTTTTACATGTGACTTTCACATGAGGAATATACAGGTCATTTTGCTGAAATTTGACGTTTCTTACAATTTGGTTGGCATCATTATTTTGTAACTTGTAGTAATTTAAAATACTGCGTTTCTTGCCCAGTATTGATATCAATTCTCAGAATAGTTTACCGTCGAGGTATGGAAAATTTGCATAATGGCATATGTCAGAGGATGAAGAAAAGTGAGGAGATCCTCTTAAATTTTCTTTGTGTATTTCCAATTTCTAAAATTAAAATATTGAAATAGCCAGGGAACATCTTCAGCCAGGGAACATCTTCAGCCACAATTCTTGTCAAGTCAATAATATAAAGTTTTATTATCATGTGAGCAACTGTGTCTAAGATGTATTGATAGAAAACAAAATGATCAGTTGTATTTCCTGAATCCCAGCAGATTTTAGCAATTTCCAATGGACTATCAATGTTACTGGTAAGCAAATACTGCAAAAAATAATTTCTCATTGATCCCAAGAATCTTTGTTAAAATAAATTGGATTGTGCAAACAATTTACAAGTTTTGATATCAAACAATTGGCATCAGCCAAGTTTTGATAGCAATTAGGAACTAAATTTATTGTGATAGATTTAACCATGGCATTATATACATTGACTCACCCTATATTTCAGTTGGATTTTGTTTTACATATTTTATTGATAAGTCAGAGCAAATGTGACCCAGTGGCTGAGAACCACCAATAAGTAAAAATATTAGGGAAAGTTTATCTCCCTGAATGTTCTTAGTTTGACATGATATTCAAGCAGTTTCTTCTGGAGTAAATTACAATTGTAATACAGGGCATTGTTTCATCAAACCGTCTGAAGTTCGCCGACATCCCATTGAAACATGCGAGTTACCGGTAATTTTAATACACGTGTTTCAATGGGATGTCGGCAAACTTGTACTTAAGACGGTTGGATGCAATGCTGCCCAAGTGTACATATTTTGAAAGTTTTGAATATCAATTTTCAGTTGATACCCCAAAACATAAAAATTAATTCTGGTGACCTATTGATGGTTTTCAAGCTGATGGGTCACACTGAATCCTTTGGTTGGTTTTCCACTTCAGGTGCTTCTGGTAAAGCACTCTTTTCTTCCAGTTTCCTTAAAATTCTTGCCATTAAATGTACTTTCTTCCTTGCACTAATTCACTTGCATACAATTTATATGGAAGTTGTTAATCTGAAAGAGATATAAAAGGTACATGGAACAAGTGTTCCTGGGCATGGATACATTATTTGTACATGTGAAATAGTAAAGACAGTACTACATTTTTAAAGCATTTGTGTCTGGTTCTGCAATGGTGACCATTTAAGATGATTTTGCACCTTTTCTTGTCCTCTTTAAACTTGAAGGACATGTACTAGAGATCATTGTGGAGGGAAAATTAATTTTCTATTTCTTACTTGCAATATTATTTATTTGGGCGATTTCATATTTGGTGTTAGTACATGTATTGATGTGCTTAACACTGTATTGGAACACCTGGAGCTAACACCAATATGAAATCAGTACTTTTATTGGGTGCTTTCAGCCATTACAGTGCGCAATCTATTTATTAACATGGTGTAAGGTTTTATTTTGTCTTTCATGCACTTCCATTCCTTGGCTTCATGTTTGTAGCTGTGTGTGTAATGTGGTTTCATTCTAAAGTATAATGAAATTAATAAAGATGAAAAATAAGCAGATTCTATTTTTGTACATTGTTTTGTATTCATACTTTGTTTTGTACTCAATTCGAAAACAAAAGACTACATGGAAATCTTCCTTGTGTTGTTATCATTTAATCAAAGGAGATATACATCGTATTTGTTAGCATTTTCTACAATGGAATGGCTTAAAGACTATTCCTGTTGCTCTGGGATGATATCCTAGGTCACCGAATCTTCCCGCATGAATCAATATTTAGTCACCACTCCCCATGAACAAAGAATACTATTTAGGTTTCATATGGCATTAATGTCACTTTAAAGTTGCAAGAGTAAACAAAACATGCAGGGGCTCTTAGAGAAATATTTAATATGAACAAATGATGTTTTCAATATTCTAATCCTCATTTCTATTATTCAATTGAGCTGATTTTTCAAAGTCTTGAAGGTAAGCAAAAGTGATGAAAAAATTATATTTCTCCTTGTTAAAGTTTACAAATATAAATACACTTTTGATATTCAACTACGAGGAAATCAAACTAAATGAACATAATTGGGGTGTCCATCCTTTATCAAGATGTCTATAATCTCATACATGTTTCTTGGATCCCATACCAAGTACGACCACATGTGAAGAGGTAGTATAGACTTAAGCCCTCTAGAAAACAAATTTTCTACATGTACATGTACCAGCATTTCATTATTCACCTTACATAATGTCAGAAAAAGCGACACATTATCCTATCGTCCAGTTTCCTTGTAAAACCTGAAACTTCTGAATGCATAAAACATTTGCTAATTTTCCCCCGAGTGGTACAGATTCTCAAAAGTTTCATGCCCTGCAATTAATGAATTACAACGCTGAATTTTGGAAATTGGCAACAATTTCATGCAGCAAAAAAGACCTTTGTTGATAATTCACACAAGTATCAAGTTGAGAAACATTCAGTTTTTACTGTATGAAATTAACATTGCGTAATCAATAAGTAATGCAACACTAAAAGCCAATCACCTCCTTTAGGGGATTGTTTGTTTATATCATGCAAACTAGGATAGGAACAGTGCAAAAATATACAGGAGCTGTGAGGAGCAGGGCATAAGTTTTTCTTGAAAACTGACAATCATCCCAATGAAATTCAGAAAAGCTTATGTGAATTACCAAATCAACAGTCATATTGTTTGCTATGAGGGAAGCATAAATGGAAAATTTTAGTTCTTCCTTCAAATTCCTGACTTTCTCTGAGTAAAAAACTAATGATGGTTGATAAAAATCTGTAAATAATGCTTTTTACATTGGGATTATGCTAGATTGGATCATAAAATAATGTTAATTGAATTCTGTTTCTGCACTGCTTACCTATCCATTCTTATAATCCTTTATTAGCCAATATGTCACAACAGTCCTTTTCACTTACAGTAATTCACACTTATTTCTACTGCATGTACCTACTAAAAAAGAGCCCTCAAATGTATTTCTGAATAATCTATATACAAGTATAATCAAAACAAGGGCAACGCAAAGCGTAGCATCCCCTCGCCGGGTACAAATGGCCTATATACGTCAGGACAAGTTAACTCCATTAGACTACACTATTATATTACTAGGCAAGGAAGTTACTAATACCTAGGGAATGGATATACAGAAAGTTTACTACTTTATGGAATGACCCATGAGAATATCAGAAAATAAACTCTCTCATGCACATGATTAGCAATTTTTGCATATTTAATGAGCTGTGACCTTTAACCTTTAACCTTTGATTACATACTCAACAACATTACTTACGTAAACCATAAACATTGTATAAGTAGCTATTTTCGCATATTTAATGAACTGTGAACTTTGACCTACGTACTCGAAGATCGAACTTAGGCTATATCTTCATACCATGTACCTTCTTACCATATTTACATAGATTCTTATTCACTGATTGGTCAAAACTATATCACATGACATGGTGCATCTCGATCTATCATTGTGTCAGAGGGTTTGGGCTTTCTATCAAATGATAGAACACCAAATCCCTGTGATAGAACGCGTAACCCCTCCGCGACTTTTGCACCCACGTACATACACAAAATTTGGTTCAGATTTTCCGCGAGTTGCTAGGCTACGACTACGTTAATCAATATACGCGCAGTGCTTACAAGAATTCAACATGGTGCGTGACTTAGCAACTGATCCAGCTCCAAGATTCAAAGTACTATATGTAAATGAGGAGGATTTACACAAAATTTGGTTCAGGTTTTAAGAGTGCTTTCGCGAGTTGCTAGGCTATGTCTACGTTAATCAATATATGCACAGAGCTTACAAGAATTCAACATGGTGAGTGACTTAGCAACTGATCCAGCTCCAAGATTTGAAGTACTAAATGAGGAGGATTTATTCATGAATCAATTAACTGGAGGAGGTATATAAAACAAATATGGACTGCTCAGTAATCGGATGGTGGTGGAAATTATCACTCCCTCGGTGGTGTTCATACCGGCCATTCTATCAACCCCGAGGCGAATCCGAGGGGGTGATAGAAGGGCCGGTATGAACACCACCGAGGAAGTGATAATTTCCACCATCATCCTTATGAGCAGTCAATATTTGTATACTACAAAGGTATACAAAACATCAGTAACATTAAAAATGGAACTCAAAATTACAGTTGTGCTCAAATGGTGTTCATTCCATAATAACTTTTTTTTTCTTCTCCATTTCAGCAATGGAGGCAGCACAATGCTCCATACTGCATGAAAATTCTGCCACAATGTATGCTTATCTACATCCTGGACTATTTTGCAAACCTATTAGAGCATATGTGTGAGGTGCTGTGCATGTTTTTTCATGATGTATCAAGAACTACAAATTCATCAAAAGTACATAATTTGTTTCCATACGGATAATCAAAAAATATGTACAGATTTTGACAAAAGTACATATTTTGACAAAAAGTACAAAAGTACAGATTTTGACAAAAAGTACAGATTTTGACAAAAATTCAAAATCTAAAGGTAATATACATCTTCCTTCTTTTTTGGGGTAATTTTTAGAATTCTTCATTACATTTCTCAACTGGCATTATTCCACATCTAAAGCCAATCATGTCTTTAAATAGTCCATAATTCTGTAGTAACTATTATTGTCCTTCCATAGCCTAATATTTCTGAATTAGATTCAATCGTTTCAATAGCCCTTATCACATGATATACATTTGTGCCTGAAACTACAGATGAAATACATAAATATGTCAGGAGAAAGTACTACACCTGGGTTAGTACACAAAGAACCTCATCTATAGGTACCACTGGCACTGCCACCATGTGAGGGCCTCCTTCCCATCATTTCACGACCAGTTATACGAACAGTGGCCAGACCGGTAGAGTAGCCTGGTTGCTGTTGTTGCTGCTGCTGCTGCTGCTGCTGCTGTTGCTGCTGCTGTTGCTGTTGCTGTTGCTGTTGCTGTTGCTGTTGCTGTTGCGGCTGTTGCTGCTGCCCTACTGTACCAGGTGGTTGACTGGCAGTACTCTGCTGCTGCTGCTGCGGCTGCGGCTGACCAACAAACCCTGTAACAGGTTGCATGGCTACATTGCGGGGAACTCCTAAGCTCTGGAGCTGCTGGGCAGCGTATTCCTGGGCAATGCTCAGCATGGATTTATCAACAGGAGGCTGCTGTGGTGCTGGCTGGCTGCTGGTTGGGGGTGGGTAGTTGGGTGCCATACCTGGAGGAGGTGGGGCTGTAGGAGTTGCCGTGGAAGGCACCGCTGGCGGAAAGGGCGCTGCCTCCCCTGATTGAGATCTTGAGAAGGTGTACTGGGATTGAGCAGCTGGATGTGACACTGGTGGTGTGTGAGGCCGGTATTGAGAGGTAGGTGTAGGAATGGGTGTGGTTGGGGTTTGATATTGAGTAGGTAAGCTGGGTGGCACTTGGTTTGGAGGAAGTTGGCCTGGAGGTAACTGACGAGGGGGAAACTGTGGTGGCAGACTTGGTGGAGCTTGGGACATTCCTGGTACTGTAGGTCTCACGCTACTTGGTAACGGTGGGCGGTAGATGGGTGGCGGCTGGGGTACAGCTGATTGTATGGGAGGTGGCTGTTGGTACTGCTGGGCCTGTGTAGTTACTGGTGGTGGCCGGTTGTAAGTTTGTGGCAAAGCTGGAGGTGGCAGTCTGGTCAAAAACTGGTATGGAGGCCGTGGGGGTGGTGGGTGACTGGAATTTGGTACTGGAGCAGGAGCAGGAGCAGGCGCTGGAGGTGGATTCACAGGATGCGTTTGTGTGGCCGGTGGTACCGTAGGTGGCTGCACTGATCCAGTCGAGTAATGTGGAGTACTGTACTGAGGTGCTGCAAATGTGGATGCTGGGGGATTTTGGGGTGTGTAGGTTGGTACCTGTTGGTATGGATTTGGGTGTGTCACAGAGGCTCCTGGTGGTGGTGCGACCTGTGGGGCTGGGGTCTGCTGAGTTGGTTGGGGGGGCTGATGATGCATAACGTGGGGTTGATGGTGCTGTGTTGGTGGGGGCTGGTGTGGTGGAGCACTATGAGGGACTGGTGTAGGTACTGGGTGTGTTGCTGGATGTGTGACTGGGTGTGTTACCTGGTGAGGGACCGGAGGTGCCTGGAGAGGAGGTGCCTGGTGGGGAGGTGCCTGGTGGGGAGGAGCCTGATGGGGAGGAGCCTGATGGGGAGGAGCCTGATGGGGAGGAGCCTGATGAGGAGGAGCCTGATGAGGAGGAGCCTGATGAGGAGGAGCCTGATGAGGAGGAGCCTGATGAGGAGGAGCCTGATGAGGAGGGGCCTGATGAGTAGGGGCCTGGTGAGGCGGGGCCTGGTGAGGAGGTGCCTTTGATGGTGGTGGTACTACAGAGGAGACCTGATGGGGATGGTGAGTACTGGAGTTTGGAGGATATCCGCTTGTATGTACTCGAGGTGGTGGCGGTGGTGCGGGTGATGCCTGACGTCTCTCATGTTTTGCAATGACTTGGGCATGGGCAGAGGGCACTGTTGTACTTGATGAGGGAGGAGGTGGTGGTGGCCTCTGCTTCTCTCTGGAATGCTCTTGTTTGATCATCTTTGCCTTTGGATCTACGAAATGAAATGAAATTTCCAACACTCAATTATTCGCTTAAAAAATGAATATGTAGACCATTTCGCTTTTAATCTTAAAGATTCTCACAGGTCTCCACTAACAACCTAGCCTAAGACAAGATATTTCACAAGAAGATTTTGGAAATTAGGACTACTGACTTCAACTAAGAGAAGCTCAAATTTATTTATTTTCAAACTGATTTACCCATAAGACAGATTCCTGACTTTGTACATGAAAATATATACTACATATTATTGTGACAAGTTACATGTACACTTATTTCAATCCTTTACAAAGGTAACATCTTAATATTTTAGACACAATTTTAAATTCCTTTAAATCTTTGTTAGACACCAAAGTAATAATCACACATTAGCACTTTGGATGATAAACAATGTTCCACATATATCCAAACATAAGACAAGCTGGTGTAGATTACTTTACATGAGAAAGAATGTACATCATAAAAAGAAAAACCTTGAAGAGGAATGAACATACCTGCATGGCCGGCATCATGCCCCGATTTCTGTGATAAAATAAAAATAAAGAATATTACATTAAAATCCCACAGGGAAAGATAGCACGACACTTTAAAAAATATTAAAGTGATAAAATGTTAGCCATTTTTTTCACTTTCATTGTGCAGAATGATCTTGCATGATTATCATAACTGAAACATATTAGAATATCATATAGAGATATCAACAATTATCATAACATTCACACATTTATCACTCATTGTATTTGCCACAGTACTCTTGACTAAGTCATAAACCTGTCTCTAAATAACATATATCCCATGTAAACATTTCATATCTCTTCTAGTCCATCATCCTCAACAAGAAACTGATCCACCATACTGGAGATGAAACTCTAAATTGACAAGCATGTCTCTTCTAAGAAATATAACTATTGGCAAATATTCATAAACGTGGACTAGGATAAATCTGGCTAAACTCATTCCACTGAATTACGGAGCACTAAGTACAGATCTCTCTGTTCTTGACAAATTACTGAAATCTTGAAAAAAGTGGATAAATGAAATAACTTCAGGAAGTCAACTGCATTATAGCTAGTTTTGTTTATTAGTTTAGTTATAAAATTATTTTCATGAGATGAAGACATTAAAAAAATTTTCTTCATAAATAAAAGGACAACTCTACAGTAAGCTTGGCTCTAGATCTGGTAAGACTAGACCAAAGTAAGCATGCTAATAAATACCAGTCCTTGATCTCAATGTATGATTAACTATTTCAAACTCTCTTTCTAATAATATGCAACATCGTAACAAATCAAAATTGATTAATCTCAAAATATGATGAACTTACTGGTTTGGGTCTCTTTGGAGGAACCTTAGTGGGGGTGCCTTGAGAACCTCCCTTATGCTGACCAGCTGCATACAAGTCAAGTAGCTTGTGACATATTTCTATACAAAGGAATGAAGAATGGAAACAAAACGTTAGAGTGCATTTTATGTTTAGTACTTGAGGAGAAGTTTTCAAAGGCCAAACTAAACCCAACTTCAAAGATGACCCAGTGAATTATCTACAATAACCTGCAACAGCAAAACTTGGCAAGTACCAGTATAACTGAAAGAGGCAATATTTTGGGGGGAGAAAATAGATGCAATGACCTTTATGCACATTCACTGAAGCTTGAACTTAATTTGCTTCTGTGGTTTTTTTTTTCTTTTAAAGGGGTTTAATGTCTCATATCTGAAAAGGCCTCTAAAAGTTACTTACTGTATGATGTATTTTAAGCAGGACTTAAATTACCTGAATAGTGATCTTGTATTTAACTAATAATTTTAAGTCTAGCGAATGTGGACTGATTTTTGAAGGAAAACGCTACTGAATTTGTCTATTCTTGAATCATAATCATTCTTGAGCTAGTATATATTTAGCCATGTCGGAACATAGAGTTGACAACAATTCAACCACCCTTGTTCTCTAAATGAAACCGATACTGACCTTCCATGATGTCCAGTGAAACATCCTCAGTAAGCTGTTCCCACCACTTGATCTTGGTAGACTTGCCTGACCAGTCCATCAGGTCACTCTTGGACAGTCTGCCAGCCAGATAGAGGAATCCCACAGCTACGATGTAAGGTTCCCATTGGAGACAGAGTGTGGTGCACAGACTATACAAAAATACAAGATAATAGAATGAAGTATGAGACAAAGGATAGACATCTGGGGCGATATTCAAAATCAAAACGCACATTAAGATAGCATTTTACTTAGCATTTGGCTTGGATACGTAAACTGGCTTAACTTGTATTCAGATCAAATTTGAGCACTTTACTTTAGCAAGCCGACTTTATAAGGCAAAATACTTACTGATATCTATTGTGACGTCACATGTACTGTCCAAAAGCATGCGCAATAAATGTGTCACAGTAGATGCGCGCTTACATGGTTTGCTTGTGCGCAGCTTATACTGCTCCGCGTATGTATGAAAGCCACGCACCTACCAATGAAGTAATTAGCTTAAGTCTGCTAGGGAGCTGTCTTAGACCTAGGGTAAAATACTTAGCCAAAAGATTCAACCGAATACCAAAATTGCTTAAGTATTTTATCTCAGCCAAAAACTAAGTAACTACTCATATTTCACTCTTAAGTGTTGAATTGAATATGGGCCCTGGGCCCTGTCTTATAAAGAGTTGCGATAAATTGCAAATTATTTCCAATTGATATCAATTGCAACTGTGTTCTATTAGTTTCAAGAACTCATGGCCCTTTCTTAAAGGGAAATCCAAACTTAATTTTTTTCTATTGATATTATATGAAGCGTAACTTGCCGGTTAATTTGATGCCATATTTAGCAGAATTGGACAGCTATGAAGAAAGTTATAGAATGATGATCCCCAAACACATCTTTTGCCCGTCGTCTGCTGCACATGCATGGGGGCCGCCAATTTTCCATGTTTGCGGTGGACTTAGTCAACGAATGACGTATCTGTGGACAATTCCTAGTCTAGATTCTATCTTTTTTTTTTTTATTTGGTTTATTCCCCTACACTGCTCTTTCTCCAAACGCATATCCCACGCAGAGCACGACTCTCCATTAGTACTAGGTGTTAAAACAAACTTTGGACACATTTGATTGTTAATAACTCAAAAATTACACATCGTGTAAGACTGAGGTTTTAACATTGTAAAGTTGAAGGATGTAAATCGTTTGGGAGCAAGTTTCATCACATTTCTCTGAATACTTTTCTTAAAATATTGCTCTGAATATATAATTACATTTTTCAATTTTTGAAAAATCAAGGCCACAAAATCTGTGTGTGTAAGTAATCAATTCAGAACAGAACAATTGCCATTGTGTGTGTTGAAGCTGTCATTTCTCCCAACCTTTCGTGGTCCAGTGTCATCAATGATTCATGACTCTGGGTTAAAAAGGAAATTTTGGGGATCGCGTCATTAGTGGAGAGTTGCGCCCTGTGTGGGATATGTGAGTAGAGAAAGAGCAGCGTAGGGGAATAAACCAAATAAAAAAATATAAAAAACGGACACAATCTAGACTAGCCAGCTGTCCGCAGATACGTCATTCGTGGAAAATAGTGGCCCCCATGTGCAGCAGACGACCGGCGAAGAAGTGTTTTGTGGGATCTAAAACATTCTATAACTTTCTTCATAGCTGTACAATTGTGGTAAATTTGGCATCAAATTAATCAGAAAGTTACGCTTCATATAATATCAATATAACAAATTAAGGTTGGATTTCCCTTTAAGAAAAGTTCCAACTGATCTGAAATTCTAAATCAATTGAAAATAAATCCTCCAATCAATTACAAAGTTGCGACGCATATACAGAGTTGCGACTGATATCACTTTCAAGTTGAGTTGCCATTGTTTCAGATCAGTCCCCTTAAAAAAAAATATTCCATCATCATTAATCTTTTGCTAGTTGCTCAAATTTCAATTTACCATGAATAGTCTGTTTCCCTTTACTTTAGATGTGTTCACTATTGATGCCGTTTTCTACAAAACCAATGTAAACACTTAATCGCTGAGATGTCTATCCCCCAAACCCATCAGTTATCTTCAAACTATACACTTTCTATCTTCATGTACATGTAGCAATTAATGATTAAATCTATACAAGCACATATCTTATCTTGTTAAGTCATTCATTTTAATTATATATAATTGTAAGTAAATAATATACAACAGCTTTGGCAACTCTAGTGGAAATAAATACAAAAGCAAAAGGAAGTGAGAAAATACTTGTGGCGTAGCTTAACTTGAAGTTTCCCAGAGCTGTCCTCCCTTTTGAAATTTTTTACAAATTGTTGAAAAAAAGTCTCCCCCGGGAATCAAACCCAGGTCCTTGGCTTAGAATGCCAATGCCTATAACCACTGGGCCATGGAGACGGTCCAGTGGTTTTGGTGACACCAGATTCAATTGACCGACAGATTGACAAATCTTCAACATTTATTAATTAATTCCTTTGTCGGGGGGGGGGGGATGTATATCAATATTACACAATCTCATTCTGTCAAAATTAGTGTAAAGAATCAAGTAGTACAAACACATTATTTCTTATTCTCACCTATCATTCACAAAGGTCCAAGCCATCTGGACCAGCTTCTGTATCTTGTCCTTGTCTCCCTTGAATGTCTTGGCATACTTGAGGAGGTAGCTGTAAGGGTGTTCTACCTGAAGATCAAACTTGATGGTTTGCAGTAGGATCCTTTCATGGGTCATGATCTCCTCCTGTATAATCAATCATATATGCACTTCAGTAAATCAAACTTTCAAATCAAACTAAAGTCAATTATCTACCGTATTCGCCGGCGGAAAGGCCGCACTATTTTCACTCCAAATATGATCCCAAAGTCGGGGTGCGGCCTATGGGCCGCAACAGAGAAAAATAAACTGCCTCCAAAATCCCCACACGTATTGGAATGGACGGGACCAACGTTAGATCTAACACTACACTACAGTAGGCCCCCTAAGCCTGTGCTCTATCTCCAACGATGTAGATCTACTTATCTTTCAAGTACTGAAATATTTTCAGTAATAAATATAATTCAGAACTAATAACTACATATCTTATCAATATAGTTACAAACACGGCCTCGTTGGTCTTCCGAGGCTGACAAAGCACTCGTACGAAGCTCTCTATTGACGCTGATTGAGCTCTAGTAAAGTGCTGAAATCAGCCACCCCGCCCGGTAGATGTTTTCTGTGCTATGGGACGCCAAGTGTGCCCTGACTGCTTCTGTTACAAAATCACCCTGCAATTTTACTTTTGTAACAAAATCAAAAGTGGGGATGGATTTTGTAACAAAATCATTAGTGTGGATTGATTTTGTAACAAAATCACCAGTGGGGATTGATTTTATAACAAAATCATTGATTTTGTAACAAAAGCAGACAGGGTACACTTGGCGCCCCATAGTAGGGGCTTTGTAAGTTTTAATTTGTCTTTTGAGCACACCCTTTGTATGTGTTGAGATCAATGGCACCCCCTCAACCTCCGCGCTATTTCAGTGCGGTTGTATCCTTGCCGGATCCTTCACGGAGATGTATGTATTTTGTATGGAGAACGGACATTATCGCAGAGGATTTTTCATAGCACATGTGACGTGCGCGTTACCCTGCATTGTAAGCATAGACCACTGACCTCTACCACAAACCACATCGCTCTCGGAAGAGTAACATGGCTTCAAGTGCTCGCACGCGCGGGAATGGGCGATGATCCGTCCAGGTGGTAGAGGTCAGTGGCATAGACATTGTAAGTCGTGGCAAAGAGCTTAAAAGCTAAGATAGGGCATTCCCAAAATTTTATGTAACGTAAGTGGCCTCATATGGGGAAGGCCAAGGGCGCCCTTCCCTTGGCCGTTACATCGGACCCTTTACACAATCGGGAGAGTGTCCTATCTTTCTTTTCACGATCTTTGGTCATGGCAAGCCCATGTTTCAGCTTGCAAATCGTCGTGACGACGTTTTCAATTTCCTCTTCGAAACCATCATGCTGTATTATGTATTTTTCTGTCTTTGGATGTCACATAGGGAACCTTTGATGGAATATGCACCTATGTAAGATATCTCTTCACGGTTTTTTAGAGTGGTGGAAACATTTCCTTTCCAATTTCATTTGTGATTGTGCCTCAATTTGCGAGTTGCATTCACGGTTGATAGTCCTATTTGTTGTCGAACTTTTACTAGGTCTAGGAGACGGCATGTACCGTATACTTACCGGTAGTCTACAAAGATGTATGTGTTTGCGAGTAGTACTAGCGGCTTCTTCAGATCCTCTTCAACTAAAGTTCAACTTTTTAAATTCTTAATGACATAAAGCAAAGACATCTAGGAATAATCGTCTTCAAATAGTCAATACAATAAAAAGTTTGGCCCTTGTTTTTTCGTTGTATGATATTTGGGGAGGGGGGGGCAAAATTTCTTATGCTTGTGATTTTCCTCATATTTTTTTTTTCTTCAAATGAGTTGTCAAAGTTGGGGTGCGGCCTATCGGCCGGCGAATACGGTACTTGAAATCTACAGAGGAAGATGGAGGAGGACGGATATTTGGATATTTATGGGATGATCGTCTTATTACTGAAGTCAAAGTTTATGGTTTCTTGACAGATCCTTTCATGAGTCCTAATTTCCTCAATCCAATCTTTAAAATTCTTACTGGAGTCAATCAATAGAGGTAATTTGTCTAAGAGCTATATTCTTCTGTCTCCCTAAGATTAGGGTTGCACAATGTCAAAACAAGTTTTAAGTAAAGAAAGTAACTATGTCACCCTTCTATTTCTACTTAATCAATCGCATGCATGTTTCAATAGATCATCAACTCAATACTCTACATAATATTCAATAATCTAATCTTGGGAACTATAGTTTTTTGTCTTAACAAGACAGCTGCCCTAATGATGGCGCTGAAGCTTCAGGGAATAAATTTCTACTGGTACCCATTTACTAGACCTGGGTTGAGAGTGGCAAATGTAGATTAATGTCTTGCTAAAGGACGTTAGTGCCGGGCTGGGATGCACACCCCGTACCATGTGATCTACAGTCCAGTGACTTATCCCCTAGATCACAACACAACAGAGGCACAGAGAGACAGAGGGCAAAAAAATGGATAACAAATAGACAAACAAAATTTAGTTATGACTATGATAAGGGAACATGCAAAGTATACAGCTAGGAGCACAGAAGTTACTTTTCTCACCTTTGGATCATCCCCGAAGGCAGCAAAGTGTTGCTCAGAGAGGATATTCTTGGCAATCTTGATGATGTCCTTGCACTTCTTGGGAGTTTCCTCCACCTTACCTGCTAGAAACAGGCATGCTGCACCCATAATCTATATCAAAGAAATTAATCCATAGTTGTACATTAGTGCCATACAAATGTCATGATTTGAATAACAAGAAACAAACAATATGCAGCTAGCCAAATTTACAATTTTATAATAATTGGAATTCTAATCTGGTATCTAGAGATATATCCTACTACAGTTATTTTTCTCCAAATTCACAACACACAAGTATAAGACTTGTTTACAGTCTTAAAACAATTAAAGTATATGCTTTTAACTTGTGTATGTAAAAACAGTCTTTATGATATATGTCACAGATTTATGCAATTTGCACTTTTGGATCACTTATTTATCGCAAGTCAAGTACCACACTTACATATCGAGGAAACTCCTTGAAAGAGTGAAACATGTAGAAACGATGAAAGTACACAACTCCAGTAGCCATAGTGTCATAACGTCTGAATCTCAAGTTAAGGAAGATGAATTCATGAAATGCATGGCTGATTAACAAGCATGAATGTCACACATGGTTTCAGTTCTACAGTTGTAGGCCCATGAAATGTCCAACAACTTTTAATGCAAAAGGATAATCATAATCAATTTATGAAATACCCAGTAATAAATATCATGATGTTATGGCTCTAAATAAATAGATAACAAAACCAAACATGATAGCTAGCTGTTTTGTTATAAAAGTATTTAATCATAACAAGAACTTTATGCAAAGTTTTCAACCATTACATGTATGTAAGGAGTTAACTTTGGATAGTGAATATTTTCATTGAGAGGGAAATTCAAAATCATGTCTCAGTATACACATCATAGTTATAGGCAATATACCCAAGTTTGGGATAAGTAGAATATGCAACATATATAGTTAAAAGATATCCATGAACATGGCGAAGTCCTTGTCAGAGAAAAAGGATACAGTCCTTGTGTAGTTCCAGCCTCAATGATAAAACGTGAACCCTCTCTGCGATAACGAGCCTCAGTCCCAGGATCTATCCCATCCTTGATAGACGGAGTGTTCTCGAGATCCTCCTTCTCATAATACCAACATGGCATGATGCTTATCAATCTCTACTGCCTTCTTAAGAAATACAGTACCTGGATTAAAGAAAAATCAGGTTTTATGACCCCCAAAAATAAGTTAAAGGATGGATTACACCCCTTGCAAATGTACATGTAGAGTGTCAACTCGACTCGAGTATTAATAAATCAAACAAAAAGATTGAAGTGTTACCTAATCATATAATATATTCTGCCTATTGTGACTGCTTATCTAACTGAATTCAAGAGCATTGTGCATCTCTTAACCTGTTGGGTACGATTTGATTTTCCATTCACTGTAGCATGAGTTATCCCAGGCTCAGAATTCAACGGGTTAAACAAATATTGTGGAAGCACTTTGAATTCATTTGAAAATCATATGAAAATGATAATCATATCATTGGAATGATTATGAAATAATGAAATTCTTTTTCTTCTGGTCTTTCTTAGAATCAATAAAACCAAAGTTTTAAAATTCACTTGACCATCCTAATTGTATATGGAACTTTACAATTGGCAAATTTTTATCAAATGCAATATAAATTCACACACAGAAAGAAATTAAATTGAAACACACTGGCACATTATTATCTCCCAACTTACACATCATGCCTACACAAACACATTTAATTTTTCACTCGCGCAAGGTTATCTAAATTAAAGTAACATAATTTTCCTTTATATCATTGCCAGATTAGGTAGACAATTCATTTTGCACTTTTGGATTTGCAGCTTTTTAAGTCTGTGGTTTGTGTTCAAAAATACAATTATTTAATTGAGGTCAACAAAAATCTTTGATAGCATTCAAAATCTAGTAGATCTATGAATATGGGTGGTAACTCTGCCGTCTCTGTGTGTGATTGTGCGAGATATTAGCACAATTAAATTTAGCATGCCGCGTCGGAACCGCTCAGCGTTGCACTGCCTTGTACTCTGTTCATCTACAGCGCACATTCCGTGCTGGTCTCGCGGACTTTGTAATGCAATGCTAATCGCACAGAGCAGTGTAAAAATTAAAATTTCTTTCGCGAGGGCTACTTAGAATTCCCCCTATTTGTGTTCAGAGATTTTAATGCACTATGACCCATGGGCAGAAATATTATTTGATGGTGGTTTTTTTTTTCATTTACGGTGGCTTTTTCAAGAGTTTCGGGGGCTAATCGCCCTTAGCCCCCGCGTTTTTCTCACTGGCACAGAGAAAGCTACACATGAACAGCAAGTAAATCCACATCGATGTCACCATAAATTGTAATTTTTTCATGTTTCTTATGATCCTATCATTGAAGTGGTGGGATGGGCTGCAAGAAGAAGAGTTAAAGGGATACTCAACCGCAGATTGTGGAGGTTTTGTCAACAAAGAAACTTGGTATCGCATGCGAACATTGATCTCTACAATCGTGCACACAGAAAATCGGGACTTTTCCGTGTACGCGATAGGGACCGTATTTTTAACAACAATATTCTTTTGGGGAGATGTCAGCGCTCACGACGACCAGGAAATGACAATGGACAATGACTCCAATACTTTGTTTCGCCAGAATCGACAGTAAATTACGGATTTCAATATCTACGGCAAACCCGTCGCTGACTCGATCAAACAGTGTGATCGAATCATTTGAATAGACGGTACAGTACGGTTAAAGATCGGCTCGGCCACTTATACATGTACAAGCTTATCTGAAGATAACTCCAGACTAGCTTTTACGGGTGAATAGGCTTCAATAGCTTTTGTGTGTATCAGCAGGCCCTTTTCCAGACCAGGCTAGATCATTCAGACAGGAGAGGAAAATAATTATTTAAAATTTCACTTTCAAGTCTGAAGTCTGATGGGGAACTTTCAGATCCAACCATTTCTAGGTTTGGTTTACCCCAGGGCTCAGTTGTAGGTCCCACTGGTTTCACAGTTTATATTCTCCCAGTTGGCGACATCGCCCAGTACCATAATGTTTCGTATCATGTTTATGCTGATGACATTCAGTTGTATGTATGTACATGTAATTAATGTGAAATTCCACACAACTATTTGTGATCAATTCAACTCTCTAGGCTCACTCACTCAGCCGCGATTTTCCACAAAGGCCGAGTTCGCCCACACCACGAATAGTGGTCATATTGACCACTATGTGCATGCAAAAATAGTTGGTATTTTCTGTCGCATGTACTAAAGGTAAAGGTAAAGGGAAAATAAGAAAATAAGTATTTTAAATACTTGCTTTCAAAAATTTAGCCCTTAAAAATCTCACTCCTACCTCAAATGGCCGTTAGGAAGAACTTTTGATATCCAAAGTCAAAATCATGTCCAAAACCGAAGAAATCCCCGCCGATTTGTTTCGCGATCGCGTGTTGTTTACACACCGCCGATGTCTTAGACTAAAATCGGCCAATAAAATTTTTGTCCACGAACAAACTCGGGATCGGCCGCTAGCGCATAATATGCACGCACTGTAAAAAATAAAACATTCTAGTTCTGAGACTAAGTAGGAAAATCTACGGCAAACCCGAAGACAGGAATATTTCACCATGATCACGACTTGACCTTATATTAAAGGAGGTTCTTGGGAGGGAAACCGCAAAAAAGAAAAAATTCTTTTTTTTTAATTGCCACCAGGCAAAACTTAACGGGATCGATCCAAATTTGTTACCAAAAAATTGTTGATTTTTCCCCCTTTTTTTTTATATATGGCTAAAAACATCACTCACAGTCGCGAATAAAATAATGCTTAATATTCCAATTATCACATAGATGGCTCAAAATTTACCTGAAAATCTCATAAATAGTGAAAAATGAGGGCTAAACAGTCCATATCATGTGCTGAAAAATACGTTGACATATTCTTCGTTGCTATGTTAGGCATGTACTATCGATAATCAAAACCCAAAATTGAAGGGCTGACTGCATGACAAGCCCATTTCTATGCCTCTCACAGGCATAGGCGATTCACTGCGGCACGGTTATTCAATGACGCATCGATAGATAACGAACTCAACTGCCATAAAATACACAGATTCTGACACATTTCACTAAATCAACCACTCAAACTATACAAGAACAAGGTAAGTGCTTCTCTCTTTACTATCTTTTCATTAAAATGGATATTTCCCCAGGGTTTCATTCTCCTTTAACACAGGCGGTATCGGAAGTGTGTGCATGCATAGCGGGCCGAATCATGCATTGACTATCTGTGTACTTGCGCGATAGCGCCATCTAGCGTCCGTGGGTGCGACTAATATGGCACAATACAATTGGAAAAAAAGTAAGCCTGAGTCGAATCGATTGGTTAGCCGGTGTTCGATCGAAGACATTGAATCCCGAATTCGTTTTGGCAAATCCGGTGCATCGATTTGTAGTCCGCCAGATTTTTGACTACCGTAGCCACCATGAAAAAAGCAAATAAAAAAAGAAACTCCGTAACGTACAGCATATATACTAGCAAAGTTCAAACTACTTCAAAGTTCAAACTGTTGGCTAACTTTCGCTAATTCGCTCGCGGAGGACGTCGCGCTTTACCTGTGCTTTCTCTATGGAAAAATCGTTTTGTCGTTACGAACTTGAAGTTTACGATAATATTCTTGCACTCTCTCTGCATTGTCAATTTGACAATTGTATAATTGAACATGATAAATACGGCATGAGTACGAGTGTTGCTACTTAATTCGCAATAACTAATATCACACTCTCATCAAATTGGCAATTACTTCTGAATGATCTATATCTGAAGCTGAATGAAGTCGAGTCATGAGCTGAGCGACGAAAAGTTTATTTCGTATTGTTTTTTTTTTTGCATCGAACAAACGTGTTCCATTCAGCTCTCCAAAGACAAAGTAAGATTATTAATTCTTTGAATTTGAATCATTGTCGGGTGTGTCGACAATAAGCATCGCTTCGTGCGACACTAGAGTGATATTTTGGCTAGCCATACGGACTAGAAACTTAAGATTTTGGCTCGTCCGCTGTGATTTTTACTAGCCATTGGCTAGCGGGCTATCGTTAATGTCGAGCAGCGAGAGCCCATACATACATGTATGCCCGCGATGCCAGCGGACCGGTCACCGGTGCATGGTGCATGCACTGCGTGCAACTGTGTGCAACTCTGTTTTCACCGCCCATCATTTATCGATGCACCGGTATTCGATCGAATCAAAGCCGTCGAATCCTGGATTATGAAATATTCGATATAACTCAGGCTTAAAAAAAAGTGTTTTTGATAAATATATTTTTTTTATTAAAAAAATTTTTTTAAATAAGTTCCGATTTTTTTTTCGTGTGTGCCATATACATTATATAGCATTCTATGAAAAATCTTATCACCTTTCAGGTGATGTCACCAGCATAAAATTTCATTCACAAGAAGTGAGATGGAAATGTAAACACTGACCAGTGACGGACACGACGGAAGCGAGTTGGGGAGTTGCTTCCGAAATACGTTTTACAGTTACATTAACTCCAGGGAGCGCCAACGCATCGCTTAATTTCGGCAGTTAAGATAGAAATTTGTACTTACATTTCAAGAGAATTACTGTAAATATCTAGGAGGCTCTTTGATTTTACGATTATCTCGATGAAAAAAAATGGAATTTCCTTGCGGAGCCGATCTTTCCCCCGTACTGTACCGTCATTCAAATGACTCGATCGCACGGTGCGTAATGTGTACCGTATACCGTCGCTGACTCGATCAAACAGTGTGATCGAATCATTTGAATAGACGGTACAGTACGGGTAAAGATCGGCTCGGCCACTTATACATGTACAAGCTTATCTGAAGATAACTCCAGACTAGCTTTTACGGGTGAATAGGCTTCAATAGCTTTTGTGTGTATCAGCAGGCCCTTTTCCAGACCAGGCTAGATCATTCAGACAGGAGAGGAAAATAATTATTTAAAATTTCACTTTCAAGTCTGAAGTCTGATGGGGAACTTTCAGATCCAACCATTTCTAGGTTTGGTTTACCCCAGGGCTCAGTTGTAGGTCCCACTGGTTTCACAGTTTATATTCTCCCAGTTGGCGACATCGCCCAGTACCATAATGTTTCGTATCATGTTTATGCTGATGACATTCAGTTGTATGTAGCATTTGATCCTGGGGAACTGGATAAGGCCATGTTTTCACTACAATCTTGCATATCAGATATAAGGAACTGGCTGACAGCAAATAAGTTAAAACTCAATGACAGTAAAACTGAATTTTTCATTGCTGCATCACCATACAATAAGCCAGTTCGGGGTTAGCGCATGGTACAAATGACCCCAAATATCCACAGATATTTTAGACATGGAGGGTCCCTTTATGTGCACTTCAGAAAAATAACTCTGGGAGTGATAGAGGTGCCTCATGAATAGCTTTTGTTTCCCCCTTTAAAAAGAATACTTCCACCTGGATATCATGGAATGCACCATTAGTGCATAATTGAATAATGATTACATGACATTCATGAGCACATATTGAATATTAGTGTCAGTGGGTTTTAGAATTTGGTACAGATGACCTTTATCTGCTCATGCTCAGATTGCATCTCCGAAGTGGCTTATTACAAAAATTTGCCAGATTTAACACTGTCAGTTGGTGAAGTTTCTATACATCCATCGGACTCAATAAGGAATCTGGGTGCCTTTTTTGATGTTAACATGACTATGTCAACACACATTAACAATGTTTGCCGCAGTGTGATTTTTCATTTGAGGAACATATCTACGATTCGTAAATTTATTGATCAAACTACTTGTCATCATGCTGTAAGGTCACTTATTCTTTCCAGACTAGACTATTGTAATAGGCTTCTTTCCTGTATACCAAAATCTCATGTAAACCGTCTACAGCGTCTGCAGAATTGGGCTGCACGTCTTGTTTTTGAGGTTGGCAGAAGTCATTCTTCCCAACCTTTACTTCGTTCTCTTCACTGGCTGCCCATTCAAAAACGTATCATCTTCAAATTAGTTCTTTATGTTTATAAATCTCTCAATAACCAGGCTCCAGGGTACATATCTGAATGCTTAACTGTATACACCTAGTAGAAATCTCAGATCCTCAAATCACAACCTTCAACTCAGCTACCCAATGACCCGAAATTTGTCAGGTGAATCTCGGAGTACAGTTTGATGTGCACTTGAGTATGGGTGATCATATCACAAATGTCTGTAAATCATCATACTACATGATCTATAATCTCAGACGTATTCGGAAATATTTAAATAAGGATATTATGAGAGATATTCTTCATGCATGCATCACTAATAAGTTGGACTACTGTAATGGTCTACTGTATGGGATTCCTGACTGTCAAATATCGAGACTGCAAAGAGTTCAAAACACTTGTGCAAGGCTGATTAGTGGCTGTTCCAAATTCACCCGTATCACCCCAATTTTGAGAAATCTGCATTGGCTACCTGTTCGCCAAAGAATATCTTACAAAATCTTGCTTATTGTATATAAGGCGCTTCATGGTCAATCTCCTATGTACATCAGAGAATTGCTGAATCTCAGAGTTAATCAACATAGTCGAAACCTGCGCAGTTCCCAAGATACTCTGCTTCTCCAAATTCCATTCGTGAAAACAAAAGTAACACTGGGTGATCGTTCATTTGCTTGTGCAGCCCCTAAACTCTGGAATAACTTGCCATTGGAAGTCAGAAAATCCCCATCTGTGAATATGTTTAAATCAAAACTCAAAGCGTATCTATTCAATTAATAACAAGCATATCAGGAACTCATGCAGCGCAGTAGAATATATACAAATTGTTGGATAGTTACTGCGCTTTATAAATGTATTATTATTATTATAGGACTTTCACAGTTACTGCATCAAGGCTGTGGAATAATCTCCCCTTGACCATTAGACAGTCAGCATCCATATAAAAGACCTTTAAAAAAGCTGTGAAATCATATTTATTTTAAATCCGCTATCAAACTTTGTAAGAGGTACATTCATTACATTTTGTCTCCATAAAACCACCTGGTAGTTCCCACATGGACGATTGAAGAGTTTTCTGATTTGTGTTTATATAAAAATTATGTGTTCTATAATTTAAATATTTTGTAAATATTGTATTGTATTGTAATCCCTACATTTGTGGCAAAGTAAGAGTTGAAGAGTCCCTGAATCAGGTAATCTAGCAAATTTAAGAAAATTAAATCTTGTTTAGAGCAATTTTGTTGTCTGCTTTTGACTGCTGCAACAGTGAATGTTGGACACAGTCCCACATAGGCAAGGGCCTATGAGTGGGCTCGGCGAGGAAATTCAATTTTTTTATCATTGAAATAATCGTTAAATCGTAAAATCAAAGAGCCTCCTACAGTCCTAGTTACAGTAATTCTCTTGAAATGTAATTACAAATTTCTATCCTACCTGCCAAAATCAAGCGATGCGACTAGCCATACTAATGGGCGAGGTCGACTTTGGTTATTTGCTGGAGCTCCAGTCCAATTACACGTGACCTCTGACTCTGAGATAGTCGCACCCACGGACGCTAGATGGCGCTATCGCGCAAGTACACAGATAGTCAATGCATGATTCGGCCCGCTATGCATGCACACACTTCCGATACCGCCTGTGTTAAGCGAATGAATCTGAGAGTTTTTCTTTCTGTGATTGGTCCCCCTATGTTTATCAATGACGTATTCTGCATGCCTGTGTGTGCATCAACCCGGGATGCCCTTTGCATCAACCCGGGATGCCCTTTGCATCCCACCAAACCCAGGATTTTTTCCTGAAGGAGCTAAGAAGTGGCGGTATGTATGCAATTTTAGGCATTTTTATCGCTACTTACCTTGTTCTTGTATAGTTTGAGTGGTTGATTTAGTGAAATGTGTCAGAATCTTTGTATTTTATGGCAGTTGAGTTCGTTATCTATCGATGCGTCATTGGATAACCGTGCCGCAGTGAATCGCCTATGCCTGTGAGAGGCATAGAAATGGGCTTGTCATGCAGTCAGCCCTTCGATTTTGGGTTTTGACTATCGATAGTACATGCCTAACATAGCAACGAAGAGTATTTTTCAGCACATGATATGGACTATTTAGCCCTCATTTTTCACTATTTATGAGATTTTCAGGTAAGTTTTGAGCCATCTGTGTGATAATTGGAATATTAAACATTATTTTAAGGCATGATTTGTGACTGTGAGTGCTGTTTTTATTTTTTTGTGGTAGTGGCTATCTGACATGTCTGACATTTGTCTGAGAACTTGCGCTATATTTCCTGGATTTTTATCAGATATACAGATTTTCACTACTGTGAAAGGGAAGAGAAATAAATTATACAGACAAACAATTGTTTTCATGTAAAATTTATTAAGAAAAGTAATTGGAAATGCAATATAGGCTACAGATCATTTGAAATGCTCTGCAAAGCTCAGCCACACAACACACTCTTTTCTACGATTATTATACGATAAAATGACATAAAGGATACAATGTTTTATAAATAATGAATTTTGCAATTTCCATTTTTTTTAAATAATGATTTTACAATATTCATCATATATAAATAATGAATTTTGCAGTTTCCATTATTTATAAATAATGATTTCACAAATTCATTATATATCAAATATTATGGAAATTGCAAAATTCATTATTTATAAAACATTGTATCCTTTATGTCATTTTATCGTATAATAATCGTAGAAAATAGCTAAATAGTGAATTATATGTAAATAATTGAGCTAAATAATAAATTTACAAATGGCGCCTAATAGTTTTCATGATTTCGATTACGACGATCGTGCCGCCATTTTAATCTGCATGACCTCGGAGGCATGGATACGCTAGACAGCTGAAAACCGTCTGTTTCGGAGGAGTCTTTAACATTTTCTTATTTTTACCTTCTCCTCCTACACAGACGGCTACCCAACCTTCCAGGTAGATAAGGAGATCTTACAATACATGGCCTATGAGCAAATCCCCCCAAAAGGGGGGATCTGATTTTCCATCCCTATAAGCCATCCCCTTTCTCTAAAAATTCACATAGATGGTGCTAGTATTCTCATATTTCAGTAAATCATAAAAAAAAGAAAAATATACAGATAATTAACAAAATTTGGGACTTACTCTGGTTTGAACTCAAGCTTCGCACTGACTGACTGAGTATAATTCGCTGCTTTACTACACGAACTCCTATACGCTTTCCGACTAGGCCTACTTCCGGGTCATGTGATTATAATATAACCAAGATGGCTGTCAGCGACTCGCTACAGACGTGCAAATTTCATGGTTAAAATGATAGAATCGAGTACCAGACAAGGAATTTGGGGTAAGAAATTTATTCAAGCGTGTTATATTACCGCTGTTAATGTAAATTGGTCAAGAAAATGGGCAATTATTATAGTTAACTGGAAAATGAAATTTTTTTTTTTTTTTTTTTTAGTCCTTAGTCCCTGGTACAGAGTGAGAGACCCACTTCAGTCTATGTAAGGAGGTGTAGTGAAGCAAGACGTAGTCCAGTGGAACACCCGACGAACAGAGACTGAAGCTTTCGGTCTAGGATACGCAAACGCTGGTGAGTTTTCTGAAATTGTCAAAAAATTGTCATTCCAAACGTTTCCCTAGGAGGAAACGCTGTGGGGAAGGGCCTGTGCACTCATAGCTACATTCCTATACTTCGTGTGTATAATGTAGGCAGTCATACACCGCAACTTTTTAAAACACCACTGCACAAAAGTCACAAACATTCACTCAAAATCGGCATTTAATTTACTTAAACCGACCACTAAATATCCAAGAAATACAATAAATTCAACTCACCGATGTTGGAAAAGATATTTCCAAAAATCAAATCCGTAATTTACTGTTGATTCTCGCGAAACGAGCTATCGGAGTCATTGTGTACATTTCCTGGTCGCCGCGGGCGCTGACATCTCCCCAAAAGAGTTTTGTCCTTAAATATTCGGTCCCTATGTGGCATACACGGAAAAGTTCCGATTTTCTGTGTGCGCGATCGTAAAGATCGATGTGCGCTTGCGATCCCGAGTTTCTTCGTGGACAAAAATTATATTGGCCGATTTTAGTCTAAGACATCGGCAGTTTGTAAACAACACGCGATCGCGAAACAAATCGGCGGGGATTTCTCCGGTTTTGGACAAGATTTTGACTTTGGATTTTGCTGAAAATATCAAGAGTTCTTCCTAATTGCCATTTGATGTAGGAGTGAGATTTTTAAGGGCTGAATTTGAAAGCAAGTATTTAAAATATTTATCTTATTTTTCCCCCCATACCTTTAGTACATGCGACAGAAAATACCAACTATTTTACAGAAATGTACCCGTGAGTGGGCCTGTGGGTCGCGGAAATTATCAGAAAAGTGTGATTTCAGGGCATTTTTCATGTCGTACTACCCCGTGCGGAATCTGATTGCTGGGTAATAACGCCTGGCTTCGTGATGTAGAAGGCGTATAGCCATTTTTTTTTTTTTTTTTACATTCACGAAGCTAATCCTGGCCACACCACTAATAGTGGTCATATTGACCACTACGAATACAAAATGCAAAAATAGTTCGTATTTTCTGTCGCGTGTAGTAAAGGTAAAATAAGATAAGATAAAAATTTTAAATACCTTACTTTCAAATTCCGCCCTTAAAAATCTCACTCCTACCTCAAATGGCCGTTAGGAAGAACTTTTGATATTTTCAGCAAAATCCAAAGTCAAAATCTTGTCCAAAACCGGAGAAATCCCCGCCGATTTGTTTCGCGATCGCGTGTTGTTTACATACTGCCGATGTCTTAGACTAAAATCGGCCAATAAAATTTTTGTCCACGAAGAAACTCGGGATCGCAAGCGCACATCGATCTTTACGATCGTGCACACAGAAAATCGGGACTTTCCGTGTATGCCACATAGGGACCAAATTTTTAAAGACAAAACTCTTTTGGGGAGATGTCAGCGCCCGCGGCGACCAGGAAATGTACACAATGACTCCGATAGCTCGTTTCGCGAGAATCAACAGTAAATTACGGATTTGATTTTTGGAAATATCTTTTCCAACATCGGTGAGTTGAATTTATTGAATTTCTTGGATATTTAGTGGTCGGTTTTTGTAAATCAAATGCCGATTTTGAGTGAATGTTTGTGACTTTTGTGCAGTGGTGTTTTAAAAAGTTGAGGTGTATGACTGCCTAAATTATACACACGAAGTATAGGAATGTAGCTATGAGTGATCCTGGCTACCCGCGGCAGCAGCCACCCTACTAATTATGAGTGAGTTTGCCCGGCCGGATAGAATGTACATGTACCGTACCGTACCGGTATTGTACCGACTGCGTAAAACTAAATAAAATAGGGCAACTTACCCAGATCTCGAATCAAAGTCCTCCAATACAGATTACTGGTTATGCCCTTTGTTAACAATTTTCTCCAGAATTTACCATCGAAAAGTAAAGAAACTATTGACAACGATTACTGTACAAAGATTCACCAAATAAAGGATTTATCACGAAATTCCTGAACGACTTTCACCAACATTCGGCGGCGTCCACGCACAAGTTCTTTTGATGGTATCTTCGATGCAAATGAAAAGGAAAAAAAAATCCGGGCAAATTCTTGATATAGGAGGGGGAGATTTGCGAAGTTTTTTTTTCCTTCTTCAAAGTTGGCGTTAGGGGCATTCACAAGCCATCAGCAGACAAGAAAGGGGCACTTTTTGGAAAAGAAGTCCGACCTACAAATTGTGGTTGAGAAATGAGAAAGCCTGATAAATCATATAGCAGTCCAGTGTGAGAAAAATCTTGTCGAGAATAAGTCATAAATATAAAACAATAAAAAAAAAAAACCAATCAGCGCACGCAGTGCCTGCAAATCTGAAATGCCCGCTAACAGACCAAAGATAGCCAAATGCGATTCAGCGATTGGTCTCCACTTGCTGAACAATCCAGCTTGCGCACAAAGCTATGCCGACGATCAATTCTCAATTATGTCCCGGGCCAGAATTAGAAGCGCAGCGCATTTACGCTTTCTGGAAGCCGCCTACATTCAATCGGACGAATCCCTTCTGTGCAGAGAAAAGGAGTTCGTCCAAGCCTTGCGATTGTTCTGAAAAAAAATGTAAATTCATAATGGTATACCAATCTTGTCCATCAATTTTGTATGTACCTCTATTACAAAAAGGTGTCCTTTTCGACGATTCCCAACTAGACACATGGTAATCAGCACCTTCAATTCCCAATCAGTTCCCCGTCCACCCCCCCCCCCGCACTATTAGTATCTTATGTTCAAAGTGGAAATCTTCGAAATGTGCGGAATAAGAGGAGAGCATGAGAGAGAGAGAGAGAGAGAGAGACAGAGAGACAGGGAGACAGAGACAGAGAGAGAGAGAGAAGGGGCGACACAACGATTTAGAGACAGACACAGTGGTGTACCGGGGGAGTGGGGGCAGGAGCGTAGCCAATTGTGTTTTTAAAGTGTTAACCATTAATTGACTCTAGTTGCTTTGCCCCCCCCCCCCCCCGCATAAGGCATGACCTTGTTAAATTTTGCGCCCCCTGATGGAATATAAGTGCATAAAAAGCACTTTTAAAGTGTAGAAAATTCGAAATAAATCAAAAATTTGTCTTGCATTTGCCTTACTAAACTCCTCAAACATGACTTTTGAGCCCCCAAAATAGGAATGCTCAAAATTTCAAAAGAAATCTATTGCTAGGTCGCTGAATTCCATTGGATTTTTATTTTAATTTTTTTTTAAAGCGTAAAATATATTAGAAAATTCAATTTGAGGGGTGAAAAGGAAAAAAAAAACTGCCGCTCGGTCGCGTTGCTTCCTCGCTTATACAATAACTCATCAAATTTGGGCTAACAACCCTAGGGTATGTGCATCAAAACTCATTTTCACGTACGTAGTACCATCATCATATTTACATTAAAAACGATCATTAATCTGAGTTTGGGCATGGAGGGGGAGGGAGGCGCAGATTTGATAGTTTGCTCCGGGCGCCAGAATATAGATACGCCACTGTCTTTCTCACAGATTTTGCTAAAGCGTCAAGTTTTCACGCTTCACGCGGGAATGGGAAACGCCCCCATTCCTGCGCCCACCCCTGTTACATACAGTGCAGTATTGCGTCCAAATAAGTGAAAAGCAGTCAGGGCGTAACTATAACTTTTCGCCTAAAAAAGCAAAGGGTGCTATAGGTATATATACACGAGCCGTTATCTTTCTCTCAAATTTGAGAACGTCAAAGCTTTCGCGCGGGAAGGGGGAAACTCCGCCTTCCCTGCGCCCACCGCTGAACACATACAGTGTATTGCGTCCAAAGAAGTCAGGGCGTCAAACTAACTTTTCGCCCCCAAAACGAGCCGTTATCTTTCTCTCAAATTTGCCAGAACGTCAAAGCTTTCGCGCTTCGCGCGGAAAGGGGGAAGTGTAAGTGAATTAATTACTGATACACACATTTTTTGGCCTTGATTTTTCAAACCGTGAAAATTCTAATCAAATATCCACAGCAAGGTCATAAAACTTACATCCTTCAACTTTACAATGAAATAAATCCCTCAGTCTGATACGAGTTATGAAGGATCAAAAATATTCAATGCTGGGCTTTTTTTGAACACCTAGTACAAATTACAAAATTTATCTTTCAAGTCCTTAACGATCAAAAGTGTCAATTTAAAAAAATCTAGTATGATAACATCTCTCATAGGATGGCCCTGCGTTCATTAGTTGTTGCTATTATGTTGGGTAAATGTCGGTCCCATACTTTCGGGTCAAAAGTAATCATCTGTACAGGATTTGGAATAAAATTTGAATACATGAATTAATCAGTCTCGGTCATTAAAGGGATACGCCACAGGGAGGCCGTGGGGAAAGTCAGGATTGCGTAAGCCCCATTCACTCGTACACGAAGTTTGTGCGTCGAACGCGTCCGTTGGACTAAGTGGGATTACATTTCGACTGCACGAAGCCGACCGAATCTCGCACGAGAGCTCGAGCTCAGGTGGAGCGTACATGTTTGTGTGGCGACCAGTCTATCCGAGGTTTGCGCCCCGAGGGGCAACGGCAAGATCAGGTGACGATCATGGTGCCCTCTCGCGGCATTAAAACGTCCACAATCTGCGGTTGAGTATCCCTTTAAGGTATAGCAGCGGGCAGCCCAATAAGCCACTTCGGAGATGCAATGTGAGCATGAGCAGATAAAGGTCATCTGTACCAAATTCTAAAACCCACTGACACTAATATTCGATATGTGCTCATGAATGTCATGTAATCATTATTCAATTATGCACTAATGGTGCATTCCATCATTTCCATGATATCCAGGTGGAAGTATTCTTTTTAAAGGGGAAACAAAAGCTATTCATGAGGCACCTCTATCACTCCCAGAGTTATTTTTTTGAAGTGCACATAAAGGGACCCTCCATGTCTAAAATATCTGTGGATATTTGGGGTCATTTGAACCATGCGCTAACCCCGAACTGGCTTATTAAGAGACCGAAATTTCCAAAATGTAAAAGAGAACGCCAGCCCGCGACACAGCCAACCGATCGAGACCGACAAAACACAACAATAAAATATATATGAAAATATTTTTTTTAAAAGGGAAGAAGATCGGAGCACATGACTGTGTCCGTTGTACAAAAGAGGTTAAAGGCCCAGGGTCCAGGAGATTGGCATCATTATTATACTGACAAAACTATCATAGGAAATAAGTTTCTCGAAAAAGAAATGTAAAATTTATATATACAAAAATGAATTTTGCAAGTTTCTTGAGAGTTTCCAATCGGTCTTTAGCCTCCACATGATGTTCTATACATGTATAGTAATCAACGAAAGGCAATCACCTGCTTGAAATGTGCAAACATAGCAATGACGTGAATCCGAACATGATAAATTTATTATGCAGTATGGTATTAAATTCGCCCTTTAAAAAGTTTAGTTTTTCGAAAGTCTTTGCAATCGTGTTGTAGCCTATGTGAGCTTCCTCAAACCTTGAAGTTGCGAAATGTCACTTCTCGATTTTTCCGTGCTGGTGGGCCTATACGAATGAGACAGACCCGGGAACGTATACAACAGAAAACCCAAAAAGTTCAAACAGACGGTAATAACAGACAGGAGCGTGGCTATGTAGCTAGAACATTTTGCCGAAAATATACTGAACCCTAATCTCCCCAACACACAAAAAGAAAATCGCAGATGAGGCCTTTTGCCCGAATAACAACTTTTCAATTTCGGAACTTTTAACTTTTTAAAAACTTTGGCCCGAATTCACAAAGGTGGTTTCAGTCAAAAGCATGGTTTCAGTCAAAAGCATGGTTTCAACAGTGGTTTTAAATCACAGTTTAGACCACGGTTTCAAATGAAACCACCTTTGTGAATTCGGGCCTTTGTGTATGAGTGTAAATATACATGAAATTACATTATTATCGGGACCTCGCTGCCCAAATATGTAGATATTCTGGCACCCATGCTGACCGAATTTCGGAACTGTGAAACTCGGGAGGGGGGGGGGGGTGCCAGAAAGAAATTAGGGACACTTATCAGAAGGAGAAAAGGGCACTATTAGAAAGGGGAAAAGGCACTATTGGAAAGGAAAAGGGGCACTTTTAGTAGTAAAAAGGCACAGTATCAGAGAGAAAGGGGGCATTTAGTTTCAGAAAGAAGGGTAGGCCTACTTTTCGGGGTAGCCTACTTGAAAGAGTGTGTGGGCATTGGCGGATCCAGGGGGGGGGGGCACAACCGGCCCGTGTCCCCCCTTTTGGAAGAGAACTTTGAATTTTGACGATTGACGATCCGCCATTTTCTCTATTGTGCCCCCCTCCCCCTTTTAGAATAAAGAACTTTTTTTTTTTTGCTTGTCAGGGAATTATGGAGGGAAACTGGACCCCCATAACCCCCTACTTAGCGATTTTTGAAGGTTTGGCGGAATTGGCCCGACCCCCCCTCTCCCCCCCCCCCCCCCCCCCCCCCCCCACTGAGCGACTTTTCGAGAAGCTGGCGAGACAAAAAAAATACGGGTCTACCTTTTGACAAACTGTCATTTTTGTGCCCCCTCTTTTACTCAATCCTGGATCCGCCCCTGTGGGGGCACTGTTTCTGTCCTCCCATAGTGTCCTCCTCGACCCGCGCGTGCCCACTACTTTGGTTGGTTTGGAGCATGGCCCATCTTTCACGATATAGTGATACATGTATATGAAATCTAATAATCGGAATTAAGCGGAAAGCCTCTGGGCCGTGACCGCGTTTGACACCTTCAAGGCTAATTATCTCAAGAAGTTGAGGCAGGGGAATTTAATCGACAACTGCACATTCATTTTTTGTATTAGTCGATTTATGAATTCAAAAGTAAACCCCCTCTCTAAAAAAACCCCGGTCCCGCCCTATGTGGCGGCATCACCAGAGTATCCGATCAAAGAATCAAAGCAGTTCTTGTACACCCTTTACAATTTGCCAGGTGTTTGTATTAATTATCGTTAGGGTTAAGACTCCATTTGTTTGAATCTTCTTGTGAAAACTACGCCAGGGAAAACGACTGAATGAGGCCTTAGCCCCCCCCCCCCCCCCACCTCCCCGTAGCCCTTGGACCTTCCTCCGGCCCTTAGCTCTGCTCGCTAGCTCTCGTACAAAGAGCAACATCCCCGTTGTTTGATATATAACCCCGGATATTACCCAATTTATAATCAGGAAATAGTATTTTACCATGATAGAAGAGGAAAATCAGTATAAAACTATTAAAGAGTTGCTTAAAGCCATTCTGATAGAGCTTGCTTATTTGCGTTTGATCGATTGTAATATTACAAAAATTATTTCTTTTCCGCACCGGATTTTCCTGAAAATTTTCTTCCTCCTCTTATGGATCTTACAATACACATACGGTTTAATCAAGGAGGTGCTTGTACCGCTACGCGTTGCCTGCATAGGTTTCCTGCATATAGTGCAGTGCAGTGCACTTTGGAAGTTTGGCGCGGCGTGCCAACAATGAGGCTAGGCTAGCCTATGTCTCCCAAAGCTTTATTTCTAAAAAGTTAGGCAGACGAATAACCTTTTCGTAGCAGTGAAAGTTTATTTCCTAATGAAATGAAATAACAAATTAATAGTGCCTTTTTAAAATATGGTATCAACTTTTTATTTTGAAACGATATTTTTCTTACTTTAAGAAATACACTATATATAGAATTAGTAAAACTTATCTCCTTTATTTAATCTATTATCTCTGCAATACAACTTGAAGAAAGGCAACATACGAAATCATATTCCTTAGGTTTGTAAAATTGTGTGTTGATCCAGAAGGTTCGGAACGAAAAACTGGGAAAATGGCAGAACAGGTAAAAAGATTTGGATTATCAGTCTAATACAAAGTCTCAATCTATAAAGATTTTTACAATTTATGATATATGTCATACTTCCGTATAAATAAGCTTGTTAATTTGACTGTATGATTTTATTTATGATTAGATCTAGGTCTCGAAGAGTGTGAAGACAGGTTATGTTCAGCCTCGTCTACGCGTATGTTCAATACAAAGCAGTGGAGTGCGAATAGAAGCAAATCGAGCATGTGTTCGATTGTGTGTGTGTGTTCATATTCATCTACCCACCATGCCCACCGGGATATTCAGGCAGTGGTAAAGCCGTGGCCGTGGGGGAGGCCCGTGGGCATGGGTTAGCAGGAGTGTCACTCGCAGGTGTTGGTATCCATGAATGAAATTTTGGTAAAGATTCTTTAAAGATAAATGCCTCGATCACAATCTGTAAAAGTGGAAATTTCACGCGATTAATTTTTTTGCGATCGGCCGAGTAAGGTCTGGACTCTGGAGGGGAAAGCATTTCTTCTCCGACCATGCCGACAGCCACCCCAAAAAGCGAAAAGGAATATTCCACTCTACTCTTCCTTTCTCTATCTCTCCTTCCATTCCCCTCTCCTTCATCTATTCCACTCTCGATTCATCATTAACTGTTAGTCGCCAATCAAGTCAGGATTTAATCAAGTTTTTAGTATTTACTAATCATTTTTTTGTCGAACCCGGTACCTCACGCTCTGTAGACCAGCGTTGTATCAATCGCGCCACAAAGGCGAGTAGGCAGCTGACTGTATTTCTGGTATTTCTGGTTAAAATAACCCTAACAGAGTAAACCCCAACCCTAACCCTACATGTATAAGGCCATATATATAGAGCCTTTTAGAGGTCTAAATTAGGAAGCTAGATATTTAGCTTCCTATTTTAGACCTCTATTAACTTGTTATATATTTTTTTTTCATTTTGGGTGGCTGTCGCAAAAGGAAGTCTTCCTGAGTACGGTGAATGTCATGTGTTTTTATTTTCACCAACGCGCTAGGCTCATGGGAAAAAGAATACAAAAACGAAAATATTCGTGTGTTTTTAGTTTCGCGCAAATTCCATTCCGTGCGAAGTGGGGCGTCGCAAAACTGACTAAGGGTACCATCATAGTAGGTGAATGTCCGTCATAGGTAGGATGCTGGGGTGCGTCATGATAGGCGAATGTCCGTCATAAGTAGGACGCTGGGGTGCATCATGGTATATGAAAATCTGACGCATATTGATCGAGCAAGTGATGCACCATTCCTAGGAGTCGTGAGGTGCGTCATACAATTGACAGGTGTATAAGTTCCCACACATATCTACAAGTACAAAGTGTATAAAAGAAATGTCACATCTTATCCATGTTATACTACGTTAAAGCTTTAAAGCATTTGGAAAAACAGTACTTTAGATTACAGATGACTTGAAGGCAAAATATGTGTATTCTATTTTACAGGCTTTAAAACTGAAGGAGCAAGGTAATGCAGAATACAAGAAGAGGAACTTTGATAGAGCCATAGAGCTCTATACCCAAGGCTTTGAGAAAGATGGAACCAACATATCTTGTCTCACGAACAGAGCTGGTAAGTAAAATGAGTTGTACTCCAGATAATGGGACCGATACCAGTAGATCTCTGTACATCCATAGTTGTGCTATTTGCATGCAATAAGACAAAAAAATAATGTTTGTCATGTCGCATATTTTAATTTGCATGATACCCAAAGTAACTTTAGGGCAATTCCGTACAGAGTGTCCCTTACAACATTTGACATTTATCAATGTATTTCATCCATATATGAAAAATTTCTTGATATGATCAAGTCTATAAAATAGTGATGATACCAGAAAGCAACATTATTTAATGATCATATCAAGAGATTCTTAATTATTGGATGAAATATGTTGAAAAAAGACATACAATGTATGTCGCCCTTTAGCACAGTGTGATCATGAGGGATATTTTGGAGGAAATATTAGACCTTTCATTTCATATGGTAAAAAATAAACTGACAAACAAACATGCAATAAGTTCAGGATAGTAGGCAAAAAGTCTTGTAACATAATACAAGCTTGATGGATTTGCCAATTTTAGAATTCTATATTTACTGATAAAAGTTTCAAATTGTTTGATTCTCAGACTTTGTGCCTTTTTCAAAGCACTAGTTTTCAAGGTTATTTTTCAGAGGAATAAATTCATGTAACATTTAGATATATTATGTATAATGTACATTTTGATGTTCTAAACTTTCTTCTCATTCAATAAGTAAAACACAGGAGTACCAAGTTCTTTTGTATGTTGTATTATTTCCTTAAAAATTCAGTATAGTTTGTGACTTCTCTTTTGATAACAGCTGCTCAGTTTGAGAAAGGAGAGTACAATGCTTGCAGAGAAAACTGTTTGAAAGCAGTAGAGGTTGGCAGAGAAAATCGAGCTGATTTTAAAATGATTGCAAAGTAAGAATTATTTTATATGGGTTTTATATTTTCATTGAGTTCTTGAAATCATTTTTACAAGTTTGATGTGGATTATGTAGGCGAGAAACGGTCAGCAACCACTACATGTTCTTTCTTTCATTTTTCAATAGTAATGAATGTGAATGTTAGGAATTGGACCATGTTTAATGGGGCATCTAATGACTTTGTTTGCAAAATGAATGATAAAAATAAATGACTAATGTTTTGATCGCATGGAACATTGGCTAGTGATATAAATTTAGAAATTGCTATTAATATTGGTTTAGCTTTTAGAATTTAAAAAAAGAAAAATTGCAGCAAACTTCCTGTTCTTCAATTTGGAGCCTATAATTTCCATTGTATCAGGACTGCAGAGAAATTATTTGATTATAAATGCATATAAAATATATATCAAGGTCTTGAAAGGAAGATTTTCACCAGATTTATGACACTTGTCAATATTGTGATTAATTTATTGTCTTTTATCAATTTTGTTCTTTTGCAGAGCATTCTCCAGAGTTGCTTTATCATATGCCAAAGAGAGCGATTTTAAAAATGCCCTTTTTTATTATGACAAGTCTCTTGCTGAACACAGAATACCAGAAACACTGAAAAAAAGGCAGGAGGTAAAGTAAATTTTTCCTAATTATTTAAAAAAAAAAATAGCATTGCGCTTAATTTCATATATAAGCATTTATGTTAGAATCACTTTCAATCAAAAGCGGTATGTAGTAGTGAATAATGTCACAATAAAGGAGCTCTGTAAGCAGAACTTTTTTTTTTGTCTCTACACATATTGATTGAATATTAGTTTAATTGGCAAAGTGGTTCTCCCCTCAGTGGTTGAAACGGCTAAACCATGTATTGGAATAACATGTGGCACAGCCAAAAGCATGAAAGCTCTTGACTCGATGGATAGATTTTCCTGAAGAACAACCCACTCACAGAATGAGGAGAGGTAATTATGGAATCTTATGCGAGTGTTATGTTTTTATGAAATACTCTTTGAAAAAAATGTCTTTCTGTTTATTAAAGGCAGTCTAATATTCTTTTTTAAAAGTATTACAAGATAAATTCATGTATAATTCAACCACTATCATATTTTGATTAAAAAGTTAAATACCTTTAGTACTTTAACTTTGTGCAACATCAAGTTTGTAAATCCTTACTGTCCTTGTAATACAGGTAGAGAAGAAGATGAAAGAGGCAGAAAGGTTGGCGTACATTGACCCTGAGAAATCAGAGGAAGAGAAAGCTTTAGGGAATGCTGCATTTCAGAAAGGTAAATGTCACTTTAAAATCTTTGTGAGCATTGCACTACAAGGCACCACAATGCAAAATGACACCTATGAAAAAAATCTCACAGAGGAAATATATCAACTGATCTTCAATTCAAATTAAGTAAAAGTAACTGATGATTTGTTATTTATTATTATTTTATTTTTTTGGGGGGGAGGGGGTAGGGTGGGCATGTGGTTGAGGGAGAGCTCTATGGTATTGTTCATACTGCATGCAAATGAGTTCTTTGAATTGATTGCCAGAATTGTGTAATGGATTTATAATTCTACAATTAAAGTGTACCATTCACCTGAAAAAAATAGTTTGTGTACAGCTAGTTTGTGTAAAACTAATGCTTTACCAGACCTTCTATGGGTTAACAGTTTAGGAGTATGAAGAAAATAAAGGAAAACATTAAAACCCCCTAGTGAGGAACCCAACTCTGACTTTGGTTCTGCGTAGGCACTAATTTGACCGAGCGCGTGCAGGTGCGTTGATTAGACTAGTCACAGGTCGCCATAATGTTTATTTAGAGTGTATTTGAACTTGTAATAACCTTTTGTTTAATTAACATTTGAAGCTCATACTTTGAGTATAGTATAGTGACATGGGACCCCTGACTTACAGAGCAAAATATTTTTTTGTGATTGATACCCTTTTATTGATATCAAATTTGAAGAAAAATTCTTAACTCATTGATAGCTTTTATTAAAAAGAAGATATTTATTTATTTTTATTTTTATTTTATTATTATTATTTTTTTTTTTTTTTGGGGGGGGGGGGAATTTAAAGAGTTTTGGGGGATTTAAAAGGTGTTCTTTCATAGTTCAAACGTTTATTGTCAGTAGTCAAGAACTCGGATACCATCTGTTACAGATTTAGATATTTTACTCTTTCTCAAATAAATTTTGATTTCTTCCACAGGAGATTACCCTACTGCAAGGAAACATTACACCGAGGCCATCAAAAGGAACCCCGATAATTGTAAAATTTACAGCAACAGAGCTGCATGCTACACCAAACTAGCAGAATTTAAACTGGGTCTAGACGATTGTGAAGAGTGTATTAGATTGGATCCTGCATTTAGTAAGTGTGTTTCTGTTGCATCAGTAAGAAGGTTCAAAATTATCTCCATATATTTTAGAGTCAATGACATGAATGTTTAAAGTACTTCAGTTTTGAGATTTATTGGACTGTTCTGATAACAGGTACAGTCTTGAATATTTTTGTGTGATGTATCCCTCTACTAAAAATACCCCCAGGAAATACATATAGCTTCCAAGTCACACTGCAACTAAGGCATTTTTTATCCGGAGGCATTATGTTTTCGGGTTGTCCGTCCGTCCCACTTCTCGTTACCGCGATATCTGAAGAATCATTTGAGGTAGGAACCTCAAACTTGGTACTAGCATGTATCCCCATACGAAGATGAACTGATTAGATTTTGGGGTAAGTAGGTCAGAGGTCACAGAGGTCAATTTACATGAAATTCTTGGTTTTTAGCACCGTTACCACGATTTTTGAAGAACTGTTTGAGGTAAGAACTTCAAACTTGGTACCAGTATGTATCCCCATAGAAAGAGGAACTGATTAGATTTTGGGGTAGGTAGGTCAAAGTTCAGAGGTCACAGAGGTCAATTTACATGAAATTACATGGAATTACTGGTTTTTAGCACCATTACCTTGATATCTCAAGAACTGTTTGAGGTTAGAACTTCAAACTTGGTACTAGTATGTATCCCTATACGAAGATGAACTGATTAGATTTTGGGGTAGGTAGGTCAAAGGTCAGAGGTGACAGAGGTCAATTTACATGAAATTACATGGAATTACATGGAATTACTGGTTTTTAGCACCGTTACTGCGGTATCTCAAGAACTATCTGAGGTAAGAACTTCAAACTTGGTACCAGTATGTATCCCCATACGAAGATGAACTGATTAGATTTTGGGATAAGGAGGTCACAGAGGTCAATTTACATGAAATTACATGAAATTCTTGGGTTTTTAGCACTGTTACCGCGATTTCTGAAGAACTGTTTGAGATAAGAACTTCAAACTTGGTACCAGTATGTATCCCCATAGAAAGAGGAACTGATTAGATTTTGGGGTAGGTAGGTCAAAGTTCAGAGGTCACAGAGGTCAATTTACATGAAATTACATGGAATTACTGGTTTTTAGCACCATTACCTTGATATCTCAAGAACTGTTTGAGGTTAAAACTTCAAACTTGGTACTAGTATGTATCCCTATACGAAGATGAACTGATTAGATTTTGGGGTAAGTAGGTCAAAGGTCAGAGGTCACAGAGGTCAATTTACATGAAATTCTTGGTTTTTAGCACCGTTACCGCGATTTTTCAAGAACTGTTTGAGGTAAGAACTTCAAACTTGGTACCAGTATGTATCCCCGTAGAAAGAGGAACTGATTAGATTTTGGGGTAGGTAGGTCAAAGTTCAGAGGTCACAGAGGTCAATTTACATGAAATTACATGAAATTCTTGGTTTTTAGCATCGTTACTGCGATATCTCAAGAACTGTTTGAGGTAAGAACTTCAAACTTGGTACTAGTATGTATCCCCATACGAAGATGAACTGATTAGATTTTGGGATAAGGAGGTCACAGAGGTCAATTTACATGAAATTACATGAAATTCTTGGTTTTTAGCACTGTTACCGCGATTTCTGAAGAACTGTTTGAGGTAAGAACTTCAAACTTGGTACCAGTATGTATCCCCATAGAAAAAGGAACTGATTAGATTTTGGGGTAGGTAGGTCAAAGTTCAGAGGTCACAGAGGTCAATTTACATGAAATTACATGGAATTACTGGTTTTCAGCACCGTTACCGCGATATCTCAAGAACTATCTGAGGTGAGAACTTCAAACTTGGTACCAGTATGTATCCCCATAGAAAGATGAACTGATTAGATTTTGGGGTAAGTAGGTCAAAGGTCAGAGGTCAATTTACATGAAATTACATGAAATTACTGGTTTTTAGCCTCGTTTGTGTTTTGTTATCACCGTATCTAAATAACTGTTTTTGCTGTTAATTTCAAACTTGGTACAGGTATGCATCACTATAGTGAGACAAGGTGATTAGATTTTTGGGTTTAATAGGTCAAAGGTCATAGAGGTCAATATGCATGAAATTAAAGATTTGTTAGTTTTGTTTCCCCCATATCTCTATTTTGTATGCATGACCATGTGGAGACGAAGTTCTTAGACTTAAATGAATTTTGGCGGAGGCATATAGGAGACGCAGTCGCATTCATCTTGTTTAGCAATATGTTATAAAACAATCTTAAGTTAGATGTACGATGAGTTATAGACCTGTGTGCTTCTTGAAGGGTAATCCTGAATAGGACTGATAATTGTGTTGTATATTATTAAGAAGAAATGTGATTAGGTCATCTTCCTTGTCAACTTTCCGATCTATTGACCGATTTTTACCTCTGTTCAAAGACATACCTGTGATTGTGTTCTGCACAAGATGAAAGCTGTGTAACAAACAGAGGTATATAAAACATTGCCTTCTCCACCTGTCTCAGTGCTCTTCACACTGATCACAGACTATGTATGGCTTGACACACTGACCTACTAAGATCTTCAGATCAATTTTCAGTCTTCTTTCTATGCACTTGTTATTCTACATTTTGCTCCTTTTTCCTCGGTTTCAACACTTTTCCTAACCACACGTTTACCAAAACTCTAGCACAATGGTTAAAACTGTTGTAAAGCTTCATTTAAAATTTTCTGTTAGGAATAGTAGTTTTCTAGCAGTAGTTCTGTGCAAATGTAGTTTATACAAATTAAGGGTATATCTTAGGGCATTTCTCATTTCTAATTGTTTGGTCCGGTTTTATTGTTATAGTGGAGACATCAGTTTATGTTGACATGTGGTTGTTTATACCTCTATATTCTCTTCCGATTTTGGAAATAAATCGCAATATCTTTACATATAGGCATTTTAAAAAGTGAAACCTACCTGATTCAGGTACTCAACAATAATATGAATACTCAACATAGGAATTTGGTGCGATGTCAGCCTTATATCCGGAATAAGGGCTAAATCAGTTTCAAATCGTAGACAATCGCAGGACTGCTCTGACGTCACTACGATTCGGAGCTGATTTGGCTCTTCCTCCGACTAGAAGGCTTGTGATAGGCCGTAATTTCAATGTTACTATCTATGTAACTATTCAGAACCTCAATAAAACATATTCTATGTGTTAAACTGTTTATATCTAATGCTATAACATTTTCTTTCAAAATCAGATCGTAGACCGATCGTATAGTGTGCCATGGGCTTTACAGATTAGTTCTTCTAATGATAACATATAGCAGTGTTCTATTTGGGAATTATAACGATGTGAATATATTTCTCTCATTTTATTTTGACAGTCAAAGGATACCTCAGGAAAGGAACGATTTTAATGGGTTTACATGATTATTCTAAAGCCACCATAGCATTTGAGAAAGCACTGGAACTTGACAGCAATAATAAGGTAATAGCCTGTGACACAATTTGTTATGAAGCTTTGTTATTTATCTTAATCTTAATCTGCCACAAGGTCCATGACTAAAAGTAGTTTTAAATGTTGCAGAAATCCATAAGTAATTTATTAATGTATTGGCTTTGGTTTTAAATTTAAATGGAGCTAGAAGATACTTTGTCATTATGATTCCCTGATTTTCATTGGTCTTTGTCCCCTGCATTGTGACAATTTGCAAGTCTCATCACATTGGACTTTTTAGTCTGGTCATCCTGAAGAGTGAATTTATGATACTTTCAATGACAGGAAGCTAAGGATGGCATCTATAAATGCTCAAGGTACTCAATGCCTACAGAAGGTATGACGGAGGAGGAGGTGAAGAGGAGAGCTATGGCTAACCCAAGGGTTCAGAAGATCATGGAAGATCCAGCTATGAGGATGATCCTGGACCAGATGCAGACCAACCCTGGGGCTGTCAAAGAGTAAGTGGATTATAATGAGGGATCAAATCAGGGATGCCACTTTTCAGACAAAAGTAGGAATTCCTACTTTTTCAACATATTTTTAGCCATAGAAAACCACTTTTTATGTACACAAGGGCCCATTCTAGATGATTTTTCCTACTTTTTTATCAATTCTAAGTGGCATCCCTGGGGATGGGTGACAACAGCCCAATGCTGTCACATCCTTGTGTTTCTGCATCCCATTTATCCTACAGTTGTGTTGCAACACATGAATGTTCCTAAACACCTATATGCCTTTACCTTTTTATCCCTGCACCCCTGTGAACTTCCACTTCTTTCATCTGACACTCCTTCACCCCTGTGAACTTCCACTTCTTTTCATCTGACAGTCCTTCACCCCTATGACCCAACACCCCTGTTTTCTTATGTCCCTATAATCCAATATCTGTGTTCAGATCAGACACCCCTATGTCACTACACCCTATGTCCCTACACCACAATGTTTGTCTCCTCTGTTTTTGTGCACCTCTATAATCTGGTATGCCTTTGTTCTGCACACCGATGCTGCAGTACCCCTTATTCTGATGATTAGTACATATATGAATGAGTATGTGCTACATCCCTTCATTGCTATTATGTAAAAATATGTAGAACAGGCGTCACATGCATATTCACCTGCTTTACTTCTTTACAAAATAGCAATGAAGGGATGTTCTTTTGTCTACCAGAGCAATTGTGGAGGGTACAATGAGGAGCTGTATATTTTGTTCGCTCTCTTTTGTCATCGTGTTCATAGTGTATGGGCCTTCAAATTAATCTAATCTAAGTTTCCTCCATTTTGATTTCTCTATCTTTCTAGACATCTACAAAATCCTGAGATAGCAGCCAACATTCAGACCCTCATGGATGCTGGTCTTATCAGGCTACAATCAGGTCCAGCCTTTTAGATCATACTCCCTACCATATCTGTATAGTGTTGTGTGTCATATGTTCTAATACTTGTAATCTAGAAACATCTGCTTGTAAAGCATTGGAAATGATACAGCCTGCATTAGGGAGAATTGATCCTGGAGAGCGTTTCATCAAGCGTTTTGTCAGAGATTTTTACCGACAACTGTTATAAGCTACTGAAATCCTTGCATCTGATTGGCTGAGAGCAAATTTGTCAGTATAAATCACTGACAAAATGCTTGATGAAATGCTCCCCTGTTTGTCCAATTATTCTGCTTCTGACAATCAACATAATAAATTTTGTTAATTTGAAGTACATGTTTTATATTTATTTTATTTGATTTTTGATAAATGCAAAGTAAGTAATTTACCTTGTAGTTAATATCTGCACCATGCAACCATCAAAAAAGCTTTTTGGAAGTAATCTGAGCAGACCTAGATTATTATTGAATTAATGTGAAAAAAATACTTGGATATATGGTTATTGTGTTTCACTTTGCCTGTGTCTCCATATATTTTTTTACTTCATCTTGGCCATCCATTTTTAGGGTTATTTAATTATTTATTATGATTTGGTGGAATAATAGTGAAGATGGTCACGGAAGACTATCCTGTACGCTGTTAAAAGCCCAATTTATGATATCAGGAGATTCATGTGCCATTTTTCAATATTGCAAATTTGGTGATGTATTGACAGTTGGTGAAAATGCAGTTGCCATTACATGTACAGTCAACCTCGCTTAAGTCGGCGTCGCATGTGTCGAATAGTCGCTCAAGTCGAAAATAAAATTCCCAATTTATTCTCATAGACTTACGTGTGTTAATCCTTTGTACAAGTCGATTTTGTAGGTCGAATGCTCGCCTAAATCGATCAAATTCTCAGGGACAATACCATGAAAAAACATTAAATTTACACTGCGCAAGTCGAACTAGACGGCGATGTGAAATTGCCACGCGCCAATTTTGTTTACCAAAATTCCCCGACTTGCTGGCGTGAACTCCGGCTTCGCGTCTCTCTCGCGCTAACAAAATGTCACATGTTTGCACGGCCGGCCAGCCGGACGGACGCCGTACCTGCATGCAGTTTTATTGCCTTTTATTCTTGCCTTCATGGCCATGTGCATTTAAATGGATGTAAGGGAGAATTTAATACATTGGAATTAATCACTGGACATGTCTGGTTTTATTCTTTACTGTCCAACTTGTAAAAGGAGTGTGATGTAATATACTGGGTTCATGAAATGTACAGTACATGTATGTTCATATTTTCTCGATGTCGGTACAATATAAATCATGGTACATTATGTGATGAGAACTCCCAATCGATCAAACCGCCGGGCCTCTGGCCACAGTCCTCACCGCGGCGTCCCCGTTATGTATACACGCGTAAGTCGGATTTTCTTTGACTTCCGCAGAAGTTGAAAATCGCCTAAGTTGACGCGTTTCACTCAGTCCCGTCACCATAGACTTAGGCGAGGTTGACTGTACTCTGTTAGTCATGGCAAATCATATCTATTTAGGTATAACTTGTAACAGAATGTAAAAATTTGAAAGATTTGGAATGATATACATTGTGTAATGTATCATTGTACTGTTTAAAGTTTGTATAATGTTTGTTTTTCTTTCTATTAAGTCTAGTCTCTATATCCTTATAATTGGTCATATACAATCACCTGTCAAATTGACCATATAGCAGCAACCTGTTGTGTGTGCATGTATAGATAATTACCATTTTTCTTCTATTGTATATTACAATCCTCCTCTATTACCAAATGAAGAAAAAAACAACCATTGAATAAGACCATTCAGGGATTAGTAGAACTAAAGGTCTTCTGTCAAAATGTCGTTTTCCTCCCAACTTCTCCAAAGCATGCCAGTGCATTGATATCACTGATGTAAATTCTATATGGTTGTTTTCCTAGACCTGCATATATGATGTTGTATTTTGGCAAAAGATTCATGATTTTGCTACAATATTTGCTTATAGGATTTACAAACAAACCTTGAGTAATTTCTTGCCGTCACTCTGGTTTTTTGACCCCGTGATACAAATGATACAAAGATAAAGAAAAATCATTCCAAATGCATGTTCTGTTATTTAGATTGATCCCTTGTATTTCCCATTAGACATTTTCTGTTTAAACAAAACAAACCACTATTCAGGAATCGGGTAGTTACACACCAAGCTAACTTTCATTGAAGGATTAAGGTTAGACATACAATCACGGCAGTAAAATGTCTTTGAAGTCGACAGAGAATTTGGTGCTAGGTTAATGGTTTAAGAAGCAGTAATGAAAGGGACCGATTCCTTTATCTTTTGAAACTTTTTCTAACCTTTCGGTCATTTCACCATAGTTCAGATGTTTGCAAGTAATTGATTGCTGATTTTGAAGTAGAAACTGTATATTTGTAATTATCAAATATGACAATGGGCGACAGCCATGAGGTTAGATGTGCTGTCCAACATGGTACATGTAACTGTGTAAAATGGCATTTCTGTAAACTTAATTTCATGCCCTAGATGGATGTGAATATTTGTGAAATTTTGAATAATTACAATAAAAGAAACCATATTACAGATCCATGATTAACTTTCATCATTTCTTTACCATTTAAAGTTGTTGATCTTCATGCCGTGTTTTTGTTAGAGCTGTTTATTGATATGCATAGCAGATGCATAGCAGACAAAATACTTAGAGTAAATTTTGTTCTTAAATTTAACAGACTCAGGTGCATGTAGTATATGTTTTATTTTCTTCTTGCATTACTTTGTTTCCAAAAATACTCCCAGTTATGGGATTAAAGAAAAGAAATACATGTATAAATCCCCATTTATTTTAATGCAATAAATTAAAAGCTTATTGTACAATTATACCTATTCAAAATATTGCTGGTATAGCAATGTTGTGTGAGATTACTAAATCTCAGAATTTCAGTGTTATACATGTAGGAGGGGACTGAATTCTTACAGTGTTGCCCAATGAAACAAATGCGACTTGCAGAGCAATAATACATGTACATGTATGATGCAGAGCAGGATGATGTGATGCATCATGTGTGATCAAAATGTAGATATTTTCGAAGTTTCACTGTTCAGACTTAAAGGACAATCCAACCTTTGCAAAAAGCTGATTTGTGTGAAAGCAGAAAAATCAGAGAAGCAGATTGGTTCAAGTTTGAACAAAACTGGATAAACAAAGAAAGTTTTGATCACTTTATAATTATGGAAATTACAAATGGTCCGGATCGGTACAATCACTGTGATGTAGTGGTTTTCAACTTTATACCCACTCGCTCCAACACACAAAATGACTAAAATGTTATATAACGATGTACTATCTACACTATATTTTGATTACTGTCCCGAAGGAAAGGCGCTCTGGAGAAACCAGAATTTAATGATATTTTGGCGGATCGGAAGAGGAGACTTGACAGTGAATACGTCACAATCGATTCTCCAAATTGCCAATTTGAGATTTGCAGAGTAGTGATCTCATTTTTCAAACTTTAATAACTTTCTTATTCTTTGTCTGATTTCTTTAAAACTTTTGCTTGTCTGTTTCTCTTATTTTACTGCTTTCACACAAATCAGCTTTTTGCAAAGGTTGGATTGCCCTCACGTATGTTTGCACCGCTCACTTCGTGGGATAGGCCATTTTGAAATGTTAATGAGGGAATCACTGAACCGGTTCAGTGAACACCGCCGGACAGACTTGCATCTATAATTACCACCTTCCACACGATAATGAGCCAATACACCCCTCAAAATATGATTCAGCCAATGAATGCCCCGAGAAATGTCATAGATGTATGAATATTTATGAAAATGTATGAATCGAGCTCTTTCATTGAAGCTAACTTATATCACATAAATATATCAAAAATAACTTTAATTTCGGAATGTATAAATGTTTTAAAACTTTATGAATAATCATGAATTAATTGTGTGTCCATTTTCATCGGCATATATTTTTATTTTTGCAATTTTTAAAAACTAAACTGACCTATTTCTGTGATCGATGGATATGTAATCTAGATATTTTCACCATTTTTAGCCGAGGGGCAAGTACGACATCGACGCAGCTCACGTATGTTTGCACCGCTCACTTCGTGGGATGGGCCATTTTGAAATGTTAATGAGAGAATCACTGAGCACCGCCGGGACTGACTTGCATCTATAATTACCACCTCCCATGCGATAATGAGCGAAAACATCCCTCAAGATATTGTTTAACCAATGAATGCCCTGGGGAATGTCTTAGATAAATTAATATGTATGTAAATCAAGCTCTTTCATTAGAGCTTACTTATGTCACCTGAATATGATCAAAAGTAATCTTAAATCTGGAAATAAAATGTTTTCAAACTTTCAAAAAGTATGAATAATTATGAATTATTTGTGTTTTAATTCTAATTGGCAAATATCTTTATTTTTGCACATTCTTTGAAGTAAAATGACTTGATAATACTGTAAAGCAATATGTATTTCAGATAATTTCACCATTTTAAGCAGAGGTATAGGATCATCCACGTAGGAAGCACAGGAAAACAAGGTCATCTTCATCTCAGCTGAGGATGGCTCCAATGCCAGTGGAGAGCGGGGGAGGGGGGGGGAGGTATTTTTTTTACCTCGAGGGATATATGTGTCCACAAAGCCCCTATTTGGGTGGGATCCACTTGGCGGAGCCCCCTGCAGCTCCCGGCATTTTGCTGATGGGAATGTCACTGGTCCTTGGATGATGACTATAATCTCTTCGCATTCTTTTCTTTATAGAGTACCGAAGTGTGATGTCATACCGGCCAAGTTGTCAAGGTTGCTGGTTCTAAACAATTTTGTGCTAAACAATGGCGTGGTGATCACACCAGCGCCAAACATTGAAATGCCCTGCTCCAGCCCGTTGCTCGAATGACTTCGCGGTGAACCTCATGCGCGGGCTCTGTTGTTTGGAACCAGTATCCTGGACGACGAGCGAATATGACGTCAGCACTTCGGTACTCTATAGGTGTCCTGGCTTAGCAGTCCTTTCTCCACAGGTGCATATGGGGCGTCGTACATCATCATATTTCAATCATCATTGAACCGGCCTTTGCCAAACATTCAACATGTAACTGGGATTAATTTTAAAACTTTTGCAGCATGACTATCACATCGATGTCGGATGAATTTCTGGGTCTGGGTCATCATAAGTTGTATGCTACTTAAATGGAATATTTGATTTGATTTGATTTGATTTAGTTTTCCGTTTCAAAACTAGCATACTACGATATATATATATATATATATATATATATATATAGACGAATTACGTTTTATGTTCAATCATTGAAATCGATAGATATATATATATATATATATATATCAATTTCAATGATTGAACATAAAACAACGTAATAAATTTGTATGATCAAACTATCAATACAACTGAGATAAGTATTGACAAGAGTACAAAAAATAATATAAACAAACGGATGGATCATCAGTGACCTAATATATACAATGAAACGGAGGGGCATGTTAAGGTGGCTAAGCTTGATAGAATGTGGACCTCATCATGGAATATTCTCGCCACACCATCGACACAGGAACATGAGCCATTGGGAATGGGAAGCTCCCATGCCATTATACCATTACCTACACTCTTGATACATTTTCATACATTAGACGAATCTAATTTCAAAGAGATGGGCCGAATATAGAAATGCCTGTTTTGACCAAACGAGTCCTGCACCCTTAGCCAAATCGCATTATCTGGCATGATAAATAGCCTCGGAAAGCAAATATCTTCTTCTTTCACAACAAAATTGCTTTTATGAAATAGAGTATAAATGGTGAGTAATGTCGATGGAAAATGTAAGTATGCCGTCTTTAAGAGTGTCTATCAGCGAATAAGCTTTCAGTGAGCGACTACCTGAATTAACTTCATTAAACCGAAGGTTTGGGGACAGAAATACATCTTGAACTATAGCATGCCTAACCAATTTCAACTATTGAATTGGGATTTTTAAACAATTTTTTAAGCTTTGGAAAGTAAAAATACAAAACACAACGTTTGCCCGTACTACGTAGAATCGGCAAATAATTAGCGGCCTCTCGTACCCAAGCCATATACAATCACTCAAAATGTCCGCGCCCTCGAAGCGCCTACTGGTGGTGTAGTTAACGAACATACGTGCCCTGTTAGGTGGTTGGTTGTGCACTTGTTCTCCATTATGACTTAGTGCTTCATATTCCCCATAACATATTTCTTTCATATAATTTGAAGTTTCAACACAAAAATATGGGAATTCCACAATCAGAGAGACATGACATGCAATTATAAAATCAGTATTTATTACGTTTTATGCAGAAGATGGTTGAAACTAGGATTATATGTTTAGATAATTGGGGAATCATTTTCTACCATTAATTTGATCTTTGTCTGCCTCCATGGCAGTAAAGAATGTGTTGAAACCCCATTATTTCATTTCTCAAGGTGTAACTGTATCGCTACTAACCATAGTTTTTGATGAACCCTAATTTTTTTTTTTTTGTACTGTTACTTGTAACTGAAATTTGAATCACCGCTGTAGCTCAGAGCAAAGTCCAAATTATTCTATTTTCACACAAGTTAAAGGTCTGCACAAGAATTACTCTTGGTGTAATTACAGAGATTTAACATGCACGTTTTTGTTTTATGTGGCCCCGAAAGGCAAAATTTCCCTTAAAAATGCAACGTTACTAACCGTAGAATTGTCCATATATTGATTCATACATGTACATAATTATTTGAGTCTAGGAAGTTGTCCCATTCCCTGTTCTTTCTTTCTTGCTCCCCCTTTCTTTCTTGCTCTCTCTTTTTTTCTTGCTCTCTCTCTCTCTCTTCTATAGTGCTCTCTTCTTTCTTTCTTGGGTTTTCACCTTATATCCATCTATGTCTGGAGTCACAAGATGGCCTGAAACAAAAGGAAAGTTGATGGAAACACTGGAGTCATTTCATCATAGTACTTGGTATAGATTTATTCTTTGCATATATAAAAATACATTTTGTACATGCTGCATAAAGAAGTATGCCTTTGGACAAAACCGTGGCAAATCAAGTTCTATCATTAAATTAGCACTCCTTGTATCCCATCACTTCTCTCACTTAACAGTTTTCTCTATCAAAACATGATTTGAACAAACGTATTGTTGTGGCTTTGACTGAGCCACATATAAGTATGTAGTACATATTTGTTCAAAATAATTTGTCCCAAGAATATAATGGTGACATAAAAACAATGCAGATGCAAGTACAATGGCAGAGAAATATTTAACTAAAACTGAAGAAGATCTAGATGTATAAGACCAGTTTGAATCACTACTACATGTATTTGCATTCAATTGGTCTCTGTACACCAAGGTGAGGTAACATTTCCTTGAAGCAATCTGTATGAAAATCATGCATGAAATCATTTCATCTCATCCATCATTGATTTATATGAAAGATGAAGACATACAGCAAATTAAACAAAGTCAAGCAATTGCTATGTCCATGATTTAATATGATCTGCTCAATAATTCATGGCACTTTATTTTTTAATAGAGAACTTAAACAAAATTTATTGGGGGAAGCTAAAGGCGAACTATACATATTACATAGTGATCTATGATTGCTGAATTATACAGCATCTTAGTAGCAGTCTTTAGAACAGGCTAACCAGGCAGGCCAAGGCAGGGAAGAAGACTGATGAAATTCATATGGTAAAACATGCATTATCAAAAGGCACATTTATACTTATTTCTTGCCATATACATACAACATCTTGTGCACTTTATTTCCATCCTACATGTATTATATACTACACAAATGTACATGCTGTCTCAAAATATTGCTTATGTTATGAATATCTGTACCAGAATATGTATGTAAAGATAAAAATGGAGTTCTGAAGGATTGAACTATACAATGTATTTACCACACACTCGGTTCTGTCCTGTATGAGGGTAAGAATGCCAAATGCAATGGTAAAAAACATTTTCAAAAAAATGAAGCATTTCCGATAACAAGCATTCCAGAAATCGAAATGTACAGACAAAAAAATGTAGGTGGGGTAAAATCTAATGAGTAATCGCAGGAAGTTCCTACCAGGCCAGGAAGGAAAAAAATAACTAAATTTGTTCTATTCAAATTTTAATGTTTATATGCAATTGATACACAACATCTAGAAAGAAAAACAAAATTGATGAATAGTGAAGAGCATTTTTTCTCTTTTTCTTATTCATTACTGTATGTCCTTTTGCTCCGTGTAGTTTATTGCATAATTTACCTTCCTCTTCAAGTGACATTTGGCACATGAAGTTTTTGAGTGAACTGATGCATGAGGCAGATTGCTGATGAAAAAAAAAAATCAATATATTCTGTCCAGTCCCAGGCAGTGGCAAAACTCGTCATAAAACATTATGTGTCACAAAAAATGTATATACACAGGCTAGATATATCATGATCGTCATCTTCAAGCTTTTTCTTCATTTCAACTTCGCGTTTGTATATCGTGTCAAAGAAAAAGAAAGAGATAAACTCATACAATATTGCACCAACACAACTTTAAATCTTAAGCTTCAAGTCTGTTACAAGATTATTTCTGAATCATTGGAAATTTTAGACAAAACTAACTAAAAATTCAATATTTCAGTAAACTAGATCTGTAACATAACACAACATATCTTTATGCAGAATAATTGCATTAAAAATATATACATGTATGTGAATTTAGAAAACCAAGTTTACCAATGTACACTGTAAATTTATCAATAAAGCACATTACAATTCTAAGTATTCTAAGTACTTGGTATATGCCTAAATAATGCTTAATGGCATTGCACCTCAGAATTAATGTAGTGTTACAAAAATAATTTACTAACAAAGTGATTTATATTACCTTGATAAAAAACATATTTGCAATTAGCAATAACAATATATACACTTGTACTGTAGTATAAATGTGAATGATAAAACATATACATGTAGTTGTATATTAATGTACACATATAATTAATTTGGTAAACCATTAATAAGCATAATAAAATTCTTTTTGGTGTTTGTTATGTAAATGAACAGCTAATCATATTGAACCAAAACCAGGATCAACTTTTTCTTTCAACTCAATTCAAATACATAGGAACTTCTTCTACAGGTATAACCAAAATGGAAATGGACAATGAAACAAATGTTTGACGGATATTTAAAACTAAAAGTATTATGTAAAAGATGTTCTGATATTCTACTGAACAAATTCTAATAAACGACATCTGTCGATATACGTGAAATAATAAATCTATATAAATGCTGCTAGAAGACCATCTTTACAATTTACACTTCTTTGATTTGCTGGAATGGAAGCCCAAATGATTTATTTCAGAGTGTAATAAAATAATTCTACAGCCCGCCGAAAAACATGGAGAATACAATATTACTCATAAGAGATTAGAAAACTCACATCGGTCAAGCTTCATTGCTTCAAACATACAACAAATGAAAGTGACAAAATATGTGTAAAGATGTCCCAGCAGAGCGAATTTCAAACTGGACATAATACAATGCATATGAAAAGAATGCCCATTCAAAGCACATGAGATTTTTAGTTAGGAAGCTTAGCGAAACGTTGTAGCGCGTAAAACCGCAGGAAAGACGCATATGACAAAAAATTATTAAAAATCAAAATTTTTTATTCAGTATAGCCAGATGCAAAATATACATTAGAACTAGTATTCATCTCTTTGAACAATTTTATGCAAAACAATATGAAAACTTTCATTCTGATATGTCTGATTAATATTTTACAAACAGAGGCCAAACTAGCAATAAGCGATTTCGTAATTGGCCCATGAGCAACTTTTCGCAAATGACCTTTATCTTTTTTCATTAGGATAGGCATCTTTTCAAAGAAAGATAATATGTAAGCTTGCCTGACATAGCAACCTACAGAATTCAAACTCTATGAAAGAAAGACATCATAGACCAGGTGACTAGAATAGCACGTCAATGAAAACTTTGGAAAGGGCATTGTTTGCAAGTCGGCTATCATTTGGCAGACTGTCAAATACCAACCATCAATGAACACTTTGTTGCTTTTCAGTGGATTTAATGTAAAGTATAATTAAATGAATATATGAATAATCATTACATCACAGTCGATGCTTATCTCGGTGAATTTTAAACGAACATGCCAGTTTATGTCAAATGACCTTTATCTGCTCATGCGCAAATCCTAATTACGAAATCGCTTATTTTCCTCTATGCGTCTTTCCTGCGTTTTTATGCGCCATTGCGTTTCGCGAAGCTACCTTAACTGCACACAATTAACAATTTCTATACCAAGACTGAATGATGTATATTTCAAACATTGGATGCTAATGAAGCACATGAATGTAGAATGTATAATCCACATAAACAAAGAGGCAACACATAGAAAAGAAAAACCACCTCAGGTAACTTCTAAAAGGACCTTTCAGATTCAAGAATTACCTCTGAATATCATCATTCCACCAAAATGAGCTATAAAAAATACCGTTTTCAGTGTAATACACAGTTCTTATCAAATCTATGCCATATACATCAGACATGATAATGAAATCTTATAAAGAGTTGCGATTTCACAGTTTCCTATGTACAGAGCTGCGATTGATATGACTGAATTAAGTTGCAATTAATCGCAACTCTTTATAATACGGGGTCCAGGACTTACGTTTTGTGAAAGCATCTGAATATGAACCCGTGCTTCAACTGTATACAAATAATAAACATTACACATGATACATAAATCATGTATTGCTCAATTCTTTACATAAGACCTCAGGTTTCAGCCTACAGACTATTAATCAGTAGATAAGCTCAAATCTCTTCACTTCTGACAATTAAGTTGTAATTAGTCTCCTTCTACCTTGCTGGGGATAAACTTGGTCCCATGTTACTGCTGCTTCCAACAGATCTGGGAATATTGCTTTAAGGCTCCAAGCACGGGAATCCTTACCCTCCTGCAGTGTACAAGATATACTTTCTTCCAAGTTACCGACATTGCTTTAGGGATGCAGGAAGGATGGATTCAAACTTGAATAAAAGGTTGAAGTGTCATTACTTCTACCTTGACAAAGATAGACTTGCTCCCATGTTCTGCTACTTCAACTGCCTTGGGGAGCATTGACAAAGGCTTCAACCATGGGCATCTTAACTTTCTTTGTACAAGATATTCATTTCTTCAAGGCTGGTGCTGCCTTAGTTACTTCGAGGTGCAATGAAGAAGTCTTCTTCCCAAGCACCTTCAGCATCTTTTTTTTCCTTCAACCCTCATGAAGATACACTCACATCCAGGTTACTGCTTCCATCACTGCTTTTGGGATGCAGCGATAAGGGCTTCTATCAGAGGCACCTTCTATCTACTTCTGATAGCTGAAGCTACACTTCCTTTCAGGTTTCTGCTGCTTCTGTTGTTTCTGGGTGCAGCAATGGAAGGCCTCACATCAGGGCACCCATCTTTCCTTCTACCTTTGGGAAGATACACTTGCTTCCAGGTTACTGTTGCTTCCACTGTTTCTCGGTGCATTGAGAAAAGCTTCAAACTTGGGCACCTTCTTGTTGGTATCCTTCTTCCCCCAGGCAATCACCAAACCATCCTCATCACAGGTGAATAGGAAATGAGAGTCATGACTGAATGTCAAGCTATCAAGACAATGAAGAAAATGAAAGCAGAGAATAAGGATGGATAGAGAAGAGGACCAAATAAAAGATTGAAAATGACAGGATATAGATTGGACAATGATACATGTGTTATTAGTTTCAGGATATGCTTTACTCTCAAATGAATTATATTGGGTTACTAGAAAACAAGATTGAATCAACTTCGACCTAATTTTAATATGAGCATGTAATAAATCATGACAAAGTATATATCTGCATCTAAATATTTTACTTTATAATACCTCCTCCGGGTCGCAATGCGGTGGTGCCCGTCATTCATCATGAAGTGTACCTAGAAAGCCAATTGAAACTTACCTTGTGATTGGTCGGTGCATTTCTAGTGAGATATTCCTGAGTGGACTCAAATCCAGGGTACTCCACATTCTAATAAAAGACAAAAAAAAAGAAGCAAAAGAAGCAGATAAGAGAGAGGAATGCAGAGTGTGTCTCATCATTTATATCAACTTGTTATGTATGAAGCACAACAAACTTTATATCTACAACACAGAAAAAGCATGCAACAATGTCTACAATCTGTCTCTAGATCTTTCCTTACTGTTGCTTTTTATCAGTCAACCATATTAAGTGTCTTTAGAACATTACCTTGTTTCTAGTTATACCTGAACACTGAAATATGAACTCTTACCAAGAAACTTCTACCAAACAAGTACACTTACATTGTAAATTTTCAGCTTGTGGATTTTCAGAATCTTTTGTAAGTTGCTCATCACATTGTTACCCATATGGGTAAGGAGAAACAAACGGTCACACACGTGACCATCTAATTTTGCCCCATTGTCGGAAAATCAGATTACATTTTAATGATATTTTTTATATCACCAGTTTCTTACATGAAACGGATTTCCCTTTCTTTGAAAAGAAAAAGTAATTTCCCAACAATAATGTTTTCACTGGGACATTAAAAAATGCTCTTTTTTGAGTGGTCACATAAATGATCGACCCAATTTACACCTCTTAAAGAATGTTCACTAAATTATGGAAAATTGCTTTCAAACTGTTCAGAGCAATCCCACCACACAGCAATGAAAAGTGGAAACTTGCACTCCAAGGGAAATAAGAGCAAAGTAGGTATGAATATCAACAAATAAGAACCTTTTTCGTGCCAGGTCCCACATGTGACTGACCTCATTTTGACCTCTGAGAGAAAATAGTGTACTCTCATTTAAAATAATTACCCTCCATCTGTTGGGGATAACATGGTTATTAAATATCCTATATGAGACTAGACTGAGAATGACCATACGATTGAAAGGGGGGGGGGTCGTACTCGTTTTTGTTTTGCAAATATCTTATAGCAGAGGTTTCATAATTCTGAAAATGCAATAGAGCCCTACATAACATTTTTGAATTATGAACCTTCAGAAATATGAACCCTTTTTCATTTTTGGAATTATGAACCCTATTTCATTTTCGGAATAATGAATTGTCGGAGTAACGAACCTTTGGAATTATGAAACTTCAAAACGACATGTAACCCCATTGAATGGTCTACAGGGCTAAAAAGTATCTGTGTTTTGAGACAGAATGATACTATTAGAACATCGGAGAGTTGAGTCTTACCTAACGATGCCATCATTGCAGCCAGCAGCTATGGCATTGATGGAGATGCCCTCAGGGGCGTTGGAGAACGACAGGCATAGCATTCGACTGTGACAGAACACTCTCCCTATCAGATCTGCATTGATACTCCATAGGGTTAGTTCACTCACACCGGCCGCTGTCAGAGACATAAAGACATCACCAGAGGCTGGGGTTAGCCAAGACAGTGGGGTGCAGTGCATGTTGTGAGGGAGGGGGAGGGGGTGATGATTAGTAACATTCCAAGGATGATGATATCAATGGAAGATCAGAGAAGTACAAATAAAACAACATACGCCCAAAATAAAGGCAACAGGGTCCAATTTCATCGGAGCAGGATCAATATGTGGGGAAGATCAGGAAATTTAAAACGATTAAATAAAAGGGTGAGGTTCAGTCAAAGACAAAGTGAGCATTGGAGTTGATGATTAGGTAAGGAAAGAGATCAGAATAATGTAAGTGTGTGAAGGATGAAATACAGATTCAATTAAAACAGAGGAAATGTGAATTATAGTATGTGTAGTATTAAAGCATATTAGAAGTAGTGCCAAAGCAATTACCATATTATAACAGAGCAAAAGGGCAAAAGAACAAAACATGAAAATATACATGCAAGGTGGGGTGGTGGAATAAGAGGAAGAAGATAGAAGATTCAAAACATTAGAAAAATATGACATGTTATACATATATATGTACAATGGAGGTAGGAATCTCATCCCTCAACACACATCCCTATTTTGGTTGGGGGTTCGTGGCCCCCCTAATTTATTGGCCCAATGAAGAATACATTGTTCACAGCAGATAAACAGAAGCTCAATAACCTTCATTATCATGTCTTGTTTGGCTTTGAATTTAAAATGGATTTATGTTACAGAATCTACTAAATGTATTTATCATTTGACACTTCCCAGAGGATGAGAGAATAAACCTACCAACATCTGAAATGGATGCAATGTCACCAGAAACCTCACTGACAGCTACAGCAGTGATACTACCCCCTCGCTTGGTCTCGTCTTTCAATGATCTCACATAACATAATCTGAAAAGAAAATGAACCTCTGTAAAACTCCATCTTGTAAAAAATATAAATGAATTACTGGTAAATAAAATGCTTCAGCACCTCTACATCAATGCATATTTCATCTTAACCTTTGCAACTATCACAGCTACTAACCACCTTATAAAATGCCTAAAACTTTTCTGACATAGCAATAACATATTTGTACAACACACATTCTGATTTTTTTTAAATATAGTAACTAGCAATGGGTGATCATATTTTATGAAAAGGCAAATTACAAAAATTTGATGAATTTCAATAATTTTTGAACTGGTCTATTGTACAGTACATTATGCAAATAAATAAAACCGATAAAATTGATCAGAAGATCTTTGTAGGCTAATGTGTAGAGCCATACATAGTCTGTGATCCGTGTGAAGAGCACTGAGACAGGTGGAGAAGGCACTGTTTTATATATAGTTACACAGCTTTGTTACACAGCTTTCATCTTGTGCAGAACACAATCACAGGTATGTCTTTGAACAGAGATTTATAATAATATAGTAGTTTATTATAATGATATAGTAGTAGTAAATAAGAAGGATATATATATATATATAATGGAAGAGGGGAATTACCTATTAAGATCCCAGATGATGCATGTCCCATCTTGACTAGCACTGACCAGTATGCTGTATGGTCTGCACACACACAAACAAGTGACCGGTGCAGTGTGACCAAGGAGACGCACCACTGACCTGGTCACTTCAATGCTGCTTTGCTGTTGACAGAAAATGAATGGAAAATTCTTAAATATTCTTAAGTCTTTATTACAGCCATAAATTAAATTTCTACAATGTCATCACCATTTTCTACCTTTGCCCCTTGCTAACTCTTTTTCCCCCTTTCCAATGCCTTTAAATCATCAGAATCAAAATGGCCACCCATGAACTCACGAAATCACCATACTTGAAAGTAGAATCAAGAAGCTTTAATTAAAATTCATGCATGGTTTATTCCAACCTGTAATTTACAACCAAAGAATTTTAATTGCTCATTTAATCGTGAAATGCACAACCAAGAAATTTAAGTTGTTCATTTCCTCCTGTAATCAACAACTAAAGAAATTTGGGATGTTCATTTCTCCATGTAATTAACAACTGCAAAATTCCGAGTGGAGCAGCCTGTCTTGAAATCAACACCATTAGATATTTGTTTATAGAAGAATTCCATCCCTAATCATCTAGCAAAGCAATAAATGAGAAAGTCATTTTCACAAGATCACAGAATCTGCTAATGTCTTTAAGGCAATCCTATTTTCATAATCTTGTCAATATCGCTAACAACTTATATCTTATTTCTCTTCTCTCATCTATCACTTTAAAATGCATCCTCATTTTTTTCCAATTTGTTTTTTTCTTTTACTTCCACATCAATCTTCAATTTCTTCTTTCTTTATACAGTTCATTCTCACATTTTGTTCCAAATCAATGTTCAATGACTTCTAAAAGGGCTTGTTTTCCTTCCAGATCGACAAACAGGATAGATAAAATGCTGAGACAAAGATAAAGAGCAAAAAGAGAGAAAAAAAAAAAAAAAAAAGAGAGAAAATTAGAGGGATGCTGAAAAAACAAGAGATTAAAAAAAATATAGAAATGTTGAAAATAGAACAAAAAAGGGAGATCTTAGAGATGAGGAAAGAAATATGCAAGAAAGGAGAACTAGACATTGATAGAGAGAGAGCGGCGAGATGCAGATAAGATAGAGACAGAATAACAGACGAGGAGAGGAGGATGACCTGGGGGGGGGGGGGGGGAGGGGGGAGGGGGTGGAGAGAGATAAAAAGAAAGAAAGACAGAAACAGAAAGCTTATAACAAATCCTCTGAGCTTACCTTGTATGGATTAAACTTGATATTGTATGCAATGATCATACCAGAGGCCATTCCAGTGAACATCAGGCGACAGTCGGACACAGAACTACATGTGGTAATCTGATGAGTGGATGATTAGAAAAACAACATGGCATCGATAGATCTACACTATACATCATCAATTGTTTGCAATAAATCATTACTGTTTTACAGGTCCTCCTCCTCTAGAATTTTTCAAAATAAATATATGTGTGTATTGCAATTTTAGGGGAAAAGAGGGAGGCATCAGAAGGAGGGGGGATTCTCCTACAGCATTAATGGATATGGTTTTGCAGTTTTACAAATAAAATAAAAATTCACAATGGAAGGGGGGCACATGCAATCAATAACATGAAGAGAATAAAGGGAGATAAGGGATACAAGATGAATGTGACTGCATCTCCAATATGCCTGAATTGAATTCTGGCTTAAATTGTTCTTGAAATATTGTGACAACAAACCTATAATAACATGGAAATTGATCTTTGACCTAACAATGCTGGAAATTTTATCAGACTATCTCCCTATGGTGATACATACTAGTACCAAGTTTAAGGTTCACAGCTATTATAGTTGAGATATGGTGATAAAAAAGAAAGGAAAACTTAAAAAATTTCTTGACCCATGCTTCGTCACTGAAACTATCCTTACCTCATCGTTGGTATTGGACTGGAGAAAGTTGATGGGAGGTGTCTTAGCCTTGTGCCTGAGTCTAAGAATACCATCTGAATGACCCCAGGTCAAGAATCCTGACCATTTGATGTCCACTGCATACATGCTGCTCACACCTGAAAGGAAAGAAGTTGTCAGTATGACAGTTCGCTGCAAACTGTGAAGGCAACCTAAAGGCCTTTCATAAAATGTTTTACTAAAAATCTGTTTATCTTTCTCATATAAAGTGCAATTCTAAGATGAATTTATTCTAATAAAGCATTTTCATGTACTCATAATTATTATAAAAATATGTATAGATGTAAATTAGATACAAAAACATAGCATAAAAATTGTTTTGAAGCTGTAAAATGTATTATACATGTACTTGTTCTGCCATAATATAACTACAAATGAACAAGATTGAAACTACAAAAAGATTTTAAAGAGTTATCCTGTAACAGAAATTTAATAGTCAAACAAAAAAATGTGAGGGTTAATAGTGTACACTGCTTTCCATTAGCAATCAGTTGAATCTCAGTAACTAAGTATAAAGTAAATTTATAGTGTATGTCAGACTCTTTCATTACATAAACAATTTTTTAACAAGAACTTCAGTAGAGATAACATATTTCATTCTGAACAAAAAAAAAGGAATGAAAGAAAATTTAAAAAGAACTACTTGTTCGTACTCTTTTCCTTGCTGTACATAACTAGCAGACATTGGTTCTTGGCCACACCACACACATTGCCTGTCGGTAGAGGGATGAGCTGATTGGGTGCAGTCATGAAAGCCTGTTGCCATTTTACCATGGGCTCGCTGGAAGCAGGGGATCCAAGGTAATCACCCCATCGCATACCCTTCACATGAGGGAGAGGCTCCTAATGAAATGAAAACAAGAACAATAAATATAAACTTCCTCCAAGAAATTGCTGTTCTAAAATACAGTCAAACCTGCTATGGTGTATTAAACATACAGTTAATATCAGTAATACTGATACTCCTTGAAAATACTCCTTGAAAAAACACACAAACATTGTAGAAGGTGTTTAGAAAGGCCAACCAATTACACTGGGCACTTTTTACTTGGGTGGCTTTATTGAATCATTTTACTGTACTATTAAATAGCAACTTGGTTAAATGCATGACGAAAGAGGAAATGCCCAACTGCAAAAGCTCAATCAGATAATTTCCATTTCTACAGCTACTTCCCTTGCAATGATAAGTAGATGAGCTAAGATCTGGGTTATCATACTACTGCTTTTGATGTTTACTAAGAATTTTCATGCATTCTACAGATTCAATTCTTCACGTATCAAGGATAAAAAAATATTGACTGGCCTTCATAGTAAGTTGAATACCTCTCTGCCCTGTAATTTACTATCTAAAATCCATGCTGAACACCAATGAAAATGACAGAATTGCACGTAGTAGCCTAGAAACAATATCACTATGTAGGGGAAAAATGATATTGGACAATGTCTGCTTTAATCAAGACTCACCCTCAAGGTGCCCTTGTCACTAGATGTTGACCCTCTTGACCTGGAGGTGAAGGAGGTCAAGAATCCAATATTGACAGTGCCCATCATGGCAGAGTCCACAATGACCGGGTCAGGGTCATTGCGTTGAGGATGTGGGTTGTTGAACAGCTGCTTAGGGGTCTGGCCATATGTCTTGATCATGGTCTCTATAGCACGTCTCCTGGTGCGGTCTTTGATGCTGCGCGTGTCAAGACCAAAGTAGGTCTGGAAAGAATTAAAAGCAAGAAATAAGATCAAGTATGACTGAAGATAGCAGATTTTAAAATGAAAATAAGAGACTTTGAATTTCATTTGTTCCTAAGGCTAATTTCTGCTTCATTGCACAATCACTGATTTCATTCCTATGATGACATTATTTTGACATTCAAATGGCTATATCATGATTTCATTGTCCATGAATGTAAGATGGAATAGGATAACTTCCATTGTAGTCAAACTTACAGAAGCAATAACGATATTACATATTACACAGAGTGTGAAGAAATGTAATGAAGGGGGAAAAGTACTCAGTCCCATCTGACTTATGTTCTATTGAAATAATCTAGTGGGTGAAGAGCTTTTTCTGAGAGGAGTCAAATCCGGGCCATTGCCTTAGAAAGGCAATTATGACAAAAATTTGTAAATATCTTGTATGTAAACTAGAAACCTACATGTATGTTGTTGTATCACTTGCTATTAATAATTTATATTAGAACTTACAGCTGGGTGAAATACATTGATAGCATCAATTGCATGTTGGCCATGCTGCTTGTAGCCAAAGACTAAGTCCACCCAACTATGGAGCTTCTGAGAGACGTACGCAGACTCCAGGGCTTGCTTCAAGATCTGTACAAAGAGCCTGGCATCATTCCTGGCCCAGGGGGGTAGGAGGACATGGTGTACTGTCTCACCGGACTGACGAGAGCCAAAGTCATAGCCTGTTGCGGGCGGAAGGGATGGGGGAAATTATAGGTCATTATATGATCTTATTTACACAAACTGAATGGCCTAAATACACACACAGACACACACACACAAAAAAGTTGCAAAAATTGGTTTAGAAAAGATAGGACAAATGATAGATAGGCAGTACTAGTAATACATGAATGATTCTTTTTTTCTTTTCAATTCAAATGGCAAATATAATTTTTAAAACTTAATTCAAATGTCAATTTAATTTATTTTATTTTTGAAGATGAATAATACAAACAAATCAATAATTATATGATTAATGTTAAAATGTCTTGCCTTGCATTGATTTACTACTGAATATCTTACCTTGTTAATAAAGTGGATGCGCCTACTATAAAACAGTGCTTGACATAGCAAATGGTTTAATTTTTAAGTACAATATAAGAATGTTTCTTGGATCCTTTTTCAGCCTGCTTAATGATATTTCTTCTAAAATCCCAATCAATTAAACCGGGAGGAGAGACCCGTGGGTTACAGTGGTTACTTTTTTTTCCCCTCCCAGCCACAGGTGACTCCAAATACATAATAATAATTACAATCGTTCACAACTTCAAGACAGTATTTACAGGTATTTGAGTACTCATAGAGAAATAGATGGATAGATTGCTATGGCTTTGACACCAACCTTGATTGTTCAAGAGGAACTCAGGGAGGAAGAAGAACTCAGGAATGAGTTCTTTAACATCCGTGGTAGACTGGAAGGAAGATAGATACCAAGAGGTCTGGATAGAATGAAATGTCCTGTCCGGGAGATCAAAGTGATTGTCTGCATGAGAGAAAAAGAATCAGAAATTTGTGATTTCATTTATAAATATACACTTGGTTTATAATGTAAAACGGGTAAATGAGAAAGAAAAACAAGTTGTTGCAATGTTGAATTACTGTGGTTATATTTCTTTATCGAAGTCAAAAGAGACATTATTTTTTGGTCAAATGTGTTAAGGTTCGGACAAAATATACAAGAATGGATTGATCATTGGTACATACCAATTACTTGGGCAACTTGTTCTATACGTCTACCATCGAAACTGAGATCCTCACAAATATCATTAATGGTATCATCATCACCAACACTAAAAAGCAATGTCATCACTAATGTCAACATTATTATCATCATCATCCAAAAGGGAAAAAAAATGAAATAACAATCACGAAAAGGGGGGAAAAACATCACAAGAAATCTTAAAATCTACTTCCTATTTTGCGACACTATCTACAATGTACGAACCAACTCCTATGTTAAATATGAGCACATGGCTGCTGTCATCATCATTGTCATCACCACCACCACCACCACCCAAGGTCTACTATCATCAACCATCTCCTGCACAAACACCTACCTTGGTAGTGAAGGAACATCTGTGTGAACGGAGGTAGCCTGACGAGGTACTGCAAGACTGTGCCACTGTTGGAGTAGTGAGAACCATAGTGATATGGTGCGATAACCAAAGTGCTGGCTTCCTCTCCCATACGATGGTTCTTATTATACTCCTCATTTAGGGCCTGTCGCAAGAAAACAAAACAAAAGAAAATAATTCAATTTCTAACTTGACCAATTTGGATTTGAATTGTTTGATTTCTATGCACACAGACATGCAAAATTAAACCTTAATAATGACAAGAAATTACAAATGATATTTTTATATTCTTTTGATATAATGGGCTCCCATCCAAATGTGCCTACCATGAAATAGAGTTTGCATTTAAATGAAGACATACATGAAGGTATTAAAGTTCTTAAAAAAATGATATTCCAAGCAAAATGATACAAAGAGAAGGAGTATGTATCCTCCTCACTTCGGACACAATATTTCGGAAGGATATGACTTCCAGAATGTTTCACTTCAATTTAGAAAAGATTGGAAAAGAGATTGAAATAAGATTGTTTGCAATATTTTTGAGCCTTCACTTAATAGGATATCTAAAACGATCTATATCACACATTTATAATAATAGTCTATCATGCAGCCTAATAGTACACTACTTCAGAACCTCTACGGTATCTAAACCCATCAGGTGACATGACATCTGCTCCTGCGACATTGCTCCACTGTCCATATCTCGAAGGTCAAAGGTTAAGGTCAAGGTCATAATTTGATTTTTTGTTCAGCAGGACAATGTGAAGATTAGGATTAGGGTTAGGACTGGGGCTATGGTTAGGTTTAGGATTAAAATGGCAAAGTTAGACTGGAGCAATTGTCACAAGAGCAAATGTCATGGAACCAAACCATCATGATAGTTCAGTAATCATGAGAAATCTACATCAAACTCACCTGGAAGTTCTCCTTGTACCTCTCTTCCCTGTCCTTATTCTGCACTGCCACTGGCTTGGTGAGATCCCTGAAGAACTTCTCTTTGGTCAGGTCTATCTTTTCGTCAACGTAGTTGTTGAGGACGAATGGGAACACTGGGTACTGCATGAGGTCATTGAAGGAACGGCCACCCAGTTTGTTGAGCTGGGTCAGATACTCAAAGTTGGTCATCTGACCAAGTTTCCAGGCCTGAGTGAGTGCCAGGACACTGTCCACTTCGATCAAGTTAGGGAGGTCCATGGTCTTGATCTGGTTGAAGATGTGTTGACGCTCCTGGAGAAAAACAAATATTAATTAGTTTAAGAGTTGAGAATTTGACGGGGGAGTTCAAATGTATTTTTATTGCTGTGACTCTTGATAAACAGATAAGCCAAAGTAACTTACATGCCAGTTATCAGCTACTAGAAAAACGTTTAAATTTTGGTTGAGTGTTTTGTTCCAACAAAAAAAATGAATTGCAACTGGAACTGAGAATTTCATATTCCATTTCTACAAAATAAGAAAGAAAATATTACCTATTACATTTCTAAATCAATTACAGTTAATGATACGAGCATCTCTTTATTATATTAGTCCATTCGAATTACCTTTGTAGCAACACACCAATTACGCAAATTTTTACTCTTTGTTTCATTATTTCTACAAATAAAATCTGAGGAAAGGGTCTTTTATTGGAAGCATATCAATAGATGATGAGTATTGTGCAATGTGCAGGTTGCAGCGAAAATATCATCAATATTTTTAATCTCTTTGTAATGAGAAATACCCACCTCTGTACTATCAAAGCTAAGCAGCAGAGTCTTGCCATTGGTAAGGAAGATCTCCAGAGCATTATCTCTCAGCTGATACCACCTCAGATGAAGTTCCTTGATCTCATCATACGTCCACCAGATGGTCATTAGGTCAGTGTCTCCCATAGAGACCTGCAGGTTCAAGGGTTCAGATGCACAGTGCACTCAATTCTGATTCTGATTGTGGAGGTGTTGTGGATCAGTGGATAAGTCCCTGGACTGTGAACCACGAGGTCCGGGGTTCGAATCCCACCGCAGCACTAGCGTCCTTTGGCAAGACGTTAATCTACATTTGCCACTCTCCACCCAGGTGTTAAATGGGTACCCGGTAGGATGCGAAAGTTAATGTCGTTTGCTTAGCATGTGGCGCTTTACAGCGACTGGCTGGAATACTCCCCAGGGAGCGGATAAAGTGCACACATTGTGTGCGGGCATGTCAGAATCCAATGACCGGGGTAATAATATATCTGTAAAGCGCTTAGAAACACAACCATGTATTAGGCGCTATATAAAAGCGGAATATTATTATTATTATTCACTTTTAAGAACACTAAAACACTTAAATTGGTTATATCTGGGGCCTCCAAAAGTAAAAAAAAAGAAAAGAAAAAGTACATCCAATAGCTTAAGGTGGAGAGGCTTGTCAGTCAAGTTTATAACTGTAGAAGTTAATAAACAAAAGTTTGTTCAGCATTCCAGCATTCCCCTGGCTAAGGCAGATCCAGGGTCAAACATAAAGGGTATTCTGTTCTATAAATCTTGGCATATATGACAGTTCCAGGTGAAAGGCATATTTGCAAATTCTTCAAGTAATTGAGAGCAATGCTAACTTCAATTTTAAGTCGAAATCATTATGACTGTCAGAGAACACACGGGAAGGTGACAAGAAAATTGTTATGGTTCATAGGTGTACAAACCTTAGTGAGATTTGCATCAATGGTGTTCCTCAGGGGCTCTTCTCCCACAAAGTACATGCTGTTGTTACCTACCAACAGTTCCCCTCTGGTCTCTGTGGCAGGAGTGACATTGACACATGTTGATGAAAGGCTGCATGGGTGAAAGAAAAAAAAAGGAGAGAGAAATAGTTAAATTAATACTATAGTGATTTTTACATAAGCCAAGTAAGGTATAGTCTTCAAAAAGGGGGATAAAACCAGTTCTTGAGAATAACTTACAGTTCACATTTGGAACAAATAGTGGACAAGTGGATGATTCAGATCATTAAGAAAAAGCAAGTACATGTAGATCAAACAGTAAGAGATTCTGCCTTCAATGAGTTCTAAGAATAACTGTTGGCTTTTTTCCAATAAAAAAGAGCTCAATGTAAGATTAAAAAAAAAAATGGCCCTATTCTATTGGCATAACATGTAGCAGAAAACAACCATTACATATTACAATATCTTGGAAGAAACCTTCAAAAGTCCTGTAGAACTTTGTAATGTTCTCTTCAAGGAAATCTCCATATTGCAAGGTACATGAAACTTGGTAATTAAACACTCGTTCAAGAACTCTACCTGATCTTTTCATTCATCTGTAGCCTTCTCTTCAGTTCTGATGAGCTCTGAGACTGAGAGCTGCTATCAAAGAGATACCCCAGGGGTCTAGAGCAGGTTTCCTTGTGTTTGGTTTGTTCTTCAGATAGGAAGAACCTCTTGGGTATGAGGAGATGACATCTTTGAAGTCTCCTCCTCACCCTCATTGGTCCTTCTGTTGGGTCCAGCTGCCAGCGTGACGGGTAGGTTTCTGGATCAAACCATACAGCCCTGCAAACAATGAAGACAGCACATGTTGGAAGAGGTTATCACATACGGTAGTACATGTAGACATTTTTTCATTAGGGTTGTAAGGTTTCCCACTGTCGAAAAGCTGCATCTTGTGATACCCTGCCTTATTTCTTCAAATGACACTGCAGCTATGGAGCTTGAAATAACACACCCATCTGCCTTATTGCTGAAAAAATGCCTACCTACCTGCCTTATCAATGTCATCTCTTGCAACTGAATATCTCACGGAGATAAAATATGTGTGATTGAAGAGCACTAAATCAGCTAAGATCATGCGAACAACACACAAAGCTCAGACAAGCAACATAACCCAAACCCAAGACCTTTAGGCTCTATGACCTTCTCCCACAGCCAGGACAAACAACAACTTCACTAAATTTTGGGGTAAATCTTAAATGTATTTGAATATTTCTATAACTGTAGACTACCTCTCATGTGTAAGCTGTTCAATGAGATGTTGCCATGCTGTCCTGACATCTAGAGCAGACGACATGGCTTGCTTGATGTGCTCCAAGAACTGAAGGCGCTGCTTATTCTGGTAGTTCCCCACAACCTATAAAAGAAGATAAAAAATAAAAGCCTTACTGATTCACATTCACATTCTAATAAAATGAAGCAAATATCACAGATTTGGGGTCAAACATCTATTAAGTCACGCACCTACATGTATCTAAAACATGTCTGAAGCACAATTCAAGATAACCATCCCCCACCCCGGAAAATAATATTAACAACAAAAAAAATCATGTGCTGATTAAAGTATTCTCCTACACGTTATTTTTACAAATTTAGAAACAAAATTTCATTATCTTATTCAAAATCCAGGGAAAACATACATCAATCATTATCTGAACATTTTCATGTACCTGAGTAACTTCCATGGCAGAGTGAGTGATGTCCCTTGAAATGTCACTCATTCTCTGGTTCAACCTGGTTGCCTTCTCTAAGCGATGTTTGTGCCATGCTGACCTTGCAATATCAAGGTCTGTCCAAGATGTCCTCAGGTCCTGAGTAGTAAGAAAATTGGGAATAATTTCTTCTTTCTTGTATCCCCATTCCAAACATAACTTGAAACACACTGTGAAGCTTATCACGCTGCTGAAATAACAACGACAGCTAAATGGAGAGCAAAATGTAGAAAACATGGAGATGTAAAGGGGGACATCATAATGAAAACCCTACTTAACATTAGGGTTGAAGCAGAGAGGACACAGGGAGAAAAGAAAATTAAGATAAAGAGAGTGAAATTCAAGAGACAAAGAAGGGAAAATAACATACATAAACATAAAAAGAGAGAGAATTCAATTAATGAAATGATGATAGAGGAAGAGGAAGAGGAAGAGGAGGAGGAAGAGGAGGAGGAAGAGGAAGAGGAAGAGGAAGAGGAAGAGGAAGAGGAAGAGGAAGAGGAAGAGGAAGAGGAAGAGGAAGAGGAAGAGGAAGAGGAAGAGGAAGAGGAAGAGGAAGAGGAAGAGGAAGAGGAAGAGGAAGAGGAAGAGGAAGAGGAAGAGGAAGAGGAAGAGGAAGAGGAAGAGGAAGAGGAAGAGGAAGAGGAAGAGGAAGAGGAAGAGGAAGAGGAAGAGGAAGAGGAAGAGGAGGAGGAGGAGGAGGAGGAGGAGGAGGAGGAGGAGGAGGAGGAGGAGGAGGAGGAGGAGGAGGATGGATGATGATGACCAATGTCAATGACGGCAAAAACAATGACGATTATATGTTGATGCTGACAAATTCACCATGTATGCCTTCACCTACCTCTTCAAGACTCTTGATAGCCTGTGGGTCATCCTCATCAGGGTTGAAGGACTGGAAGCCACATTCCTTGAGAACGTCCACTAGGATCATACCAAACATACGGTCTGTGTCCGACATGTCCTCCCGGTGGTTGTGGAGAAGGTCATAGAGGTACAGCTCAAGCTTGCTGGCATATTGCTGGTGAGGAGAGAACAAGACAAATAATATGAAAAAGTATTGACATACAGCCATTAAATGTACAACTATTCATGTTTGCGACAGAAGTTGTATATTTTCCCTCCCATAAAATAATAATTATTACAGAAGGATATGAATCTACAGTTAACCTAGAATGGGTGTGCATGATATCACTTGGTAGTTTTCTCTCCTTCCAAACACCTTGATACTTGGAATATTTCTTAAATTTCCTTCAAACCAGAACATTTTTAGAGCTCAGATCATCATGCAATATTAAATGATACTGATGATACACTATTACACTTCCAATGTAAGCTTTTTAAGTTCTATACAAGATGCAAAGTGATGAGGAGAACAATAACAAGTTCATACTAAAATTTCACACCTCATTGCAAACAATCAAATAAAAATCTTTCTGAGAGTATGCTTGCTAAATCCAAATAATCTATAATACACAGGATATTGATGCATGTATCCCCTCTTTGCAATTATGGATTAGAATCTACAACGTTATGCACTATTCTCTGAGAGCCTACCTGCATGCTTGTTTGCAGAACACACTTGAGAATCTGTCTAGACTTGTCCACATGGGCCACTTGCAATGTGAAGATCCTGAGCGACAGACCCTGAACTGGAGACATCATATGGACCAGCAGCCGAGCTAGCTGGAGCTGGAGAGTCTGTCTGGAGGACCAGACGATGCTGTCAAACTGCCTACGTTTGATGCTCAGCTTCTTCTCCTGAAAGAACAAAGGGAATTTTTCAATGAAATTACTTGTACACATTGGAACAGAGAGTGCATATAGTCTCTCCTACGTTTATCATTTATTGATATGAGTCTACAATCAAACATATTTTTTGACATATGCAATAACATTATAAAAACCAAGATGAAATTGGATACTTTGCAAAAGAGGCACATTATAACTATAGTCCATTTCAGGTTTTTTCTTGCTTTGGGAATACCCTACAACACCATAATGGCCACTTTCACTATGGGGTCTTCATAGACATCTTCACATAATAATACATCTATTCATATACACAGAATGTTTGACTGCAATATCTGTCGATCACCGATTTTGCAGATCATGAAATGAATTGTAAATACATGAATGTTAAAAGTCAAACAAAAAGAGATATCATGCCATCTTACCATGGTAGCACCCATAGCTTCAATGAGCAGATGAAAGAGATCCTTTGCAAGCAGAGTTGGTAGGTCTTCAGTCAGATGAATGCCTAGACTATGATGAGGGTGGGTCAGGTCTAAAAATAGAAATGAGCACAAAAGAAGCTGCATCAGAATCAAAGTCAGAAATTAATTACAAACATGATCTACATGTATCATGCTACTGTATGCGTACTTGAAAGAAACATTTGTCTGACCACGTTTTAACTTTCAGGTCATTCAAAGTGAAATTTAGTACAATTGAGGGGCATCATCCTCTCTCTCTCTCTCTCTCTCTCTTTCCAACTCTCTCTCCTCCTCTTTCTTGTGCTCATCTGGTCTCACTCTCAAGGTACCCACAGCACATATCAAGGGATATTGAGATAGTGCACTTTCATCCACTGCTCCTCACCTGTGGGACTCACTCCCATCCTCTCTTCGTGAAATCGACAGTCTAGAATACATGTACCTCAAATCTTGCCTCAAAACATACCTATTGCAGGTGTGTAAATAATGGCTTTATCGGAGAAGCCTGCACCTTTGGATGCTGTGAACAGAAATACAGCGCCATAGAAAGGCTGTGAATCATCATTACCATCTCCCCTTATCACTCTTCACCTCCATCATCACTACTCTCAACCATTTTCCCAATCATCTTTCATCCCTTCATCATCATCATCCTCATCCATCTTCCAATCCTCATCCTCACCTGAGTTTACAACCAGGTTGACCGCCAGGAGACAGAGCCTCTGGAACCTCCTTGCCATCTCTTGCTCTGTGGCTAGGCCACCTTCTTTGCTCCCACCTCGACCTGACCCAGCTCGAGTGTCTCTTCTTGATCGCAGCAAGGAATCGAGGTTGCTTGAATAGCGACGAGCTGCGTTGGAGGGGACACAGAAATCATTTCTTATTCCACTACTGATACTGAAGAGTGGTCAGGTTTCTTGAAACATCGTTCCAAGTTCATTATACAACATCATCCTAAAATTAATGTGCTAAATGTAATATCATAAAATATTTCCAATGAAATTTCAGTATTAGAAAATGCTTGTAACGTTGGAGGTGTCATGAGGATTAATTGCAATATTATGCTGAATGTAAACATGAAATATTTTTTAATACATCATTTTCTCCCACACCTCAAGTATATAATAAATATCAATATGCAATTAAAATAGCATGATACCAACTGCGAGACCATGCAATGTATGTATTTGCGCATATTTCAAACATGCAAGTTAATGTTTGTTAGTACCTCCAGCAGATGTAGGTGTCAGTCCTGTAAAGGAGTATGGCTGGTCTTTGTGGATACTCGGTAAAGAGGTCATAGCTTTCCTGTAGTCCCAGACAATGTCATTTGCATATGGCTGACTGCTGCTACTTAGATGATGAATATTATCAACTGTGGGGGGTTAAGGAGCAAAGGGAGCAGCAAAATGAAGATGACTGTTAGCCCTATGCAATGATTAGCAGGACGGTATGTTAGTTTCATAATCTTTTATAAGTCTATTTTAATCATTCAAATCGAATAAACTTCTGGTGATTTTAAGGTAAAGTATATATATATCTTTTTACTTTCAACTAGATAGAGGGTGAATGCATGCAATAGTTATTAAACAAAAGGGAGTGTACTCCACTCTATTTAGTATTATCAATTTTTTAAAAGCACATGTGTTTTTGCATATATTTGAAACAATACATGTATATATTCTCATTGACGATCATAAAGAATGAATATATGTACATGTATCTGGGACCATACTGCTTCTATATCGAGTAGTGTGAGATCATTTCACACAAACAGCACTCCCATTAGAAGGTTCATGAAAGATGACTACAAGTATGCAGCATCTCATATTTCAATAACTAAGGAAGTAGTTTTTACCTAATTATTCTGCAGTATATTGCACATAGCATGAGTATATATTACTAGAATCTACAATACGAGGCATTTCATTTTTTTTAAAACAGAATGTTGTTTTAAAAGTCCCACCACCCAAAATTATGATTCCCATCATCATTTTCATTACATGTACCATCACAATCACCATCACAATCTTCAGCATTATCACTATCAACATCAACATCAACATCATCATCATCATCATCATCATCATTATCATCATCACCAACACCTTACTCCATCTTCTTACCCGAATCAAGCATCAGGTTGACTGAAAGTGAATATGAAAAAAAATCCTTGGTTACAATAAATGAATTAATTCCCCCTCACCATGAAATTAAGATTGATTTCACATATATGCTAGCATCATAGTTAGATACATAACATATTTTCCAACTAAATAATATAGCATATATAGAATATAGTATAAAGCATGCATATAGAATACAATATAGGGCATATATAGAATATGTATATAGAATATTATACAGAGCATGTATAGAGAATATATAAAATAGGAGAATGTAACCAACTCTGCATTGTGTGCTTGCATGCCAACACTAAACAAGGCAAGCAATCAAACACTCTAAGTTGGCAATATTTGTTTCCTTTTACTGCAAACTTTATCTCTGTAATATGACAAATAGCATTTTATGGAATATATTTTCATTATAACATATATCACTGATACATTTGTTGCATAAAAGCTTCAGATGAAAATTCAGCAGAGATATGCCCATGATAGCAGATGCTTGACAACACCACAGCTGGCAAATATCGACAAACAAGCATTTACATGAAACACAGCACACATCTTTCACTTTTGAGATTATTGAAAGAGATGATTTCATTTTTAGGGTTACCATGACTTTTAAACATGTTCAACGAACCCCCCAGATAGCTGAATGTACATGCATTTGTATGAGCATATGTATGAGGAACATGGACAGTTAATACTATAATATAATTTTGTATGATGATGATATGTACATTCATAGTTTTGGAAGTGAATATGGAAAACATGTTTGGTACATTAATCATTTTTGAAGACCAATTCTTCCCATATAAAAGCATTCAACAGAATGGTATTTAATGGTACTATTGAACATTGCTGCTTGGTGGTGAAAGTAATTGTTTTGTTTAAAAATTGGTCTTTAGAAAAAAAATTCAGACGGTTTGAGGAGAATTAACATTTAGTATTGATAATGTAAATGTTACTTTTTGATTATAAGAATTATATTTGTACTGTAGTGCGATTAGCTCGAAAATAATTGATATCAGACCAAGAAAAATTAAGGGGTAGTTTCCAAAGAATTCCACATAATTGTCATCAACAGCTATGTAATCTTGCTTCACATGATCCTTTGGATTGCTTTTTCAACATGTTTCTCAGTAGTTAAAAAGTACCTTTCATTTAACCAAGAATAGGGTATGATTTAGATTTCCGACCCCTTTTCCCCTTTGAATAGTGTTTCTTTCACAGAATGAACTGCATGAAAAGACTGAACTACACCTACTCATACGCAGCTGACACATAATGATAAAATAAATGATATGAAACTGAAGAAGATAGATAAGAGAAAGATGAATAATGACCTGGTTGATTGGTATCTCCGAGTGATTTCATCCGTTCTTTCCATCTGTATGCTTCATACTGTCGCTCTGATAAAAACATGTATTGCATAACTATGAATGAACATGAATAGAATGAATAGCATAAAATAATCTTCAATCAAATTTCATGTGTTTTCTGAAGAAACATAATTTCAAAAAGCCAATTAAATATTTGTGTAGTAGAATGCAATGCTTTACAAGCTATACGGCATTCTGAAGTGACTGTGAAAAAGAAAATGGACATACCTCAGAAGAATGAAGAGTTACTTGTTTGCATAAAATATAAGCTAACTTTATGTGTCATTCATTTACAACAGATATAACCATATTTTTGTATCAAGAACAAACAAATGAAATGAAAACATGTATGTAAATGAAGACGAAAAGTTGATCAGTTGTCTCACGATGTGCAAACTAGGAAAGCTACGACGTTTCGACCGCTACTGCTAGTCTTCATCAGGCAATGAGCATAGACTTCGCTGCGCGCGTGTTATATACATGTAGCAGCGGAGGAAAGTAAGATGGTTGGTAAACCTTGCGAGTTTCTTTGAGCAGTGTTCATGTCTACGGACAAGCGCAAGGTTTACCAACCATCTTACTTTCCTCTGCTGCTACATGTATATAACACGCGCGCAGCGAAGTCTATGCTCATTGCCTGACGAAGACTAGCAGTAGCGGTCGAAACGTCAACTTTTCGTCTTCATCTTTCACCACGATTAACCTCTTCCTAACCATGTATGTAAATATCACTCTGCATGATTTGATATTGATATGTAGTTTATGATATCAAACAGAGAAAAGTTATCAATATTGTCTTAATCAAGCACTTGCAGAATTCAGAGTAAAAATACTTTCCTATTTGGCATGAAAGAAAGATAAAAACATATCAAATCACACAAAATTCGAAAAATCTTTGATGATTGGAGAAATAGAGTAAGCCTTTCAAGCATTTTCATATAATGTTAAGGTAATGGTTGATGTCTTTGAGAAGCAGATTTTAAGCTGGTACATAACAGGGTGCACAAAGGCCATATATTTTCCAGGATATTGAATGGAACATTCAAGCTAGATATCAGAGGGTAGGGAAATGATAGCCAAGCAAATACTGAGGAAATGGCTAAAGTGATGAAATACCTGAGTAGCTAATGCTCCGATTTAGACTGCCTGATCTGGGACCAGCTGAGAGGCTAGACTCCATGGCCTTGGAGGTAGCCTGGAAATGTTCCAGGACTTCTCTAATGACGTGGCACTGAACGTCACGGACCAGACGACATGCCGCAGCGTGGGTGCCATAGTTGCGCTGAAACATCTCCTCCAGACCCCCAAGGAGGGTTAGCATATCCTCTAGATGTTGCAAGTATTGGTCACCTGACATACTACACAGAGTATAAGAACAAATATGATAGGATGAAATGCATATATGCATATGCATATTTCATTGCAAAGTTACTGGAGGATAGTTGTATGTAGAAGAATTTCCGGGGGGGGGGGGGGGGATAATTGTCCTGAGAGGCTAGTTGCCCTAGGGGGATGTTGTCAATGAGGTAGTAATCAAGGGAGCAGTTGACTTAGAGTCTTGTTGTTTGTACATCCAAAGAAATGCCTAAAGTGTGCATGTATTCCACTCACCTGAAGATTCTGTTAGCGATGCAAGCTAATAAATGCCTAACATCATCTAGGAGAACAGTCAGGGCCCAGTTCTTCCATTCATAGTCCAGGTCCTCCATGGATGTAGTACAGAGTGATGCTAGCGTGTTGGTTGTTGCTTCTAGAAGGCCGTTCTCTAGCAGGGCCAGTACTAGCTGGGGACCTCCCTCAAACAACTGGATGAAAGGAAAATAATAATAAGATTTGCACTTTCATCTCTTGGGTATGAATTATACTTTACCCCCCTCCCCCTAAAAAAAATCCTTTCTGTGGCACCCCTTTTCAGTACATAATGAACTAAACTTAATAAAATATATTGTTGAAGAAAAACATATACAGCTGTAGCAACCATTTTACTGTCAGGAACAGGTTTTACACACATTTTTTTCCTGGTTTGATAGGCGAACTTCTTCTCATTATGACATATAATGAGATGATACTTTAAACATTCAAATACAGTCTAATCTAAAATACTAGGGACTCACATGTAATACTGCACACAGAATGTTATGGCAGAGCTGTGCATCATGGGTAGAGTTCTCCATGAGAGAGCAGATGAGAACCACAGATTGCTGTCTAAACCGAGGAAGGTCTTGAATCAAGGCTAGGTCAAAACTGTAACAAGAGAAGATAGGAGTCCATGAAACAATTTTAAACACGTGTAGTGATATATAGTTATAAAGCAGTGACAAATTTCAAAAACATGTCTTTAAGATTTTGAGAGTGAGAAGGTTTTACTGATATTGCTATCTCTGGCTTAGTGTAAAATATAGAAAATGGAAATATTATATATAAAGATTAAGCATTTCTAACCCCTGACAGGATTGGATCCACAGCAGGGCACATAATTGTTAAAACTTTGAATCTTCATAATTAGATCTGCATTAGTAAGAAAGTACTGGCAAAAGGTAATACACTAAATTAAAAGGAAAAAAAAAAAAAGTCACAAAACCAAATATGTACGAATACAAGTATGTTTCAAGAGCAAACAAAGGCTGTGACAAAAACAGGAAATATATTGGAGTTACATAGAAATGGTCTCATCATAAATAGTATAACTTTTTTTAATTCTGCCAACAAATGTAGAAATTAACTAACAGCTAACACCAGTTTATATATCAGAAACAATAAATATAACTTCTTAGGAAATATGCCTACTGGTGTTACATTTTTGTTCAAAGGAGGAATGTCCGAGGTCTTACTCTTCACTGAGATCAACAGGTTTGCCAAAGGTGATGGTAAGACATGCTTCAGCTAGGTCCTGTGTAGCAGGGTACTGGTGAAGTTGATTGGCAAGCTGATGGAAGCCTTGCATCCGAAGGAAGCTGGACAGCTGAGCTTCGTTAGCACGGTGGGAGTACACATCAAGCAGCTGCAAAACAAATTGGGGTAAATATAAAATTAATTTACTTTTGTGACTGATCTGTGATGTGTGTTGTTAGAACGTCTTTATTGTATGCACAGTTGTAACAACAAGTACCCTTGAGAAAGAGAGAGAGAGAATTATTAATGTCAAGAACAATTTATGATATGCCTCACAAAGTATTCTAAGTAAATTTTTCATAAATTAAAAATAGTTTCATAAAAAAAACCCAAGAATATTCATGAAAATGGGGATACTGGAATGAGGCACATGACATGACCCTTTCTAACCTTGACAACACTTGTGCGTATCTCTTCCGAGTGATGGTGGGCCAGAACGATGAGAGTCTCTGGTTTCAGCACGATCCCCAAGACCTTATCCAGCTTGGATTCCGAGATGAAGATGAGGCATTCGGCTAAGAGGTCTAGCAGGCCTGAGCACAGCCAACTCAAGGTGATGTCACGATGGCTGGCATCGAGGCTGTCAAAGCTTGATGCCACAAGGTGGCCATCATCCTCTACCATTGTATTCTTGTCCCCTGAATGATTCTCCTTGACATCTGAAAGGAAGTCATCATCAAGGGGTGATGTTGCCATATCATCATCTGATGGAGGCAAATAAATGAATCATAAAAACATACATGTAATAGAATCAAAAGCAACACTACTGTAAGTACAGTAAATATAAAATGATTGCAAAGCACATTTTGGACTAGACCAGATAATCCTCCACCATTGTATTTTTGTCCTCTTACAGTCGATCCTTGGCATTTGAAAGGAAGTCATTATCGAGGGGTGATGTGGTAACATCACCGTCTGATGGAGGAAAGTCGAACGGTCATTTCAACATGTTGCATACAATAGCTGATAAAACAGTAGACACTACGGATTACTGGAGAATATACACCTTCTATCACAGGTAGCACATTTCTTGTTGTGCATACGAGTGATTTGTTTTTGACAATCTATAGTCTTTTGAGATATCTGACTATCAAATGCTATTCATAAAATGATCTCCATTACGATATAGACAAAGTGGAAGATGGATTCTACCTTCTTGGGAAATGTGTATGTCCATTGATTCATCCTCAGGAATGGCAGCCAGCTGCGCACCACTGATGATATCACTCTGTGCCCTCCGTTCTCTTACAGTCACTCGCTTCCTTCTCACACCGGTGCCTGCATCATCGTCACCAACATCACCACCTCCAAAGGCCTCATCTTCAATACCTTCCATATCTTCCTCTTGGAGCTGGTTCTCATTCTGCTCATCGCCACTTGACAAGATCGCGCTCTCCCCCGAGGTTGAAGATGATGGTGATGAAGAAACTTCATCACTGGTATCAGTGGAAGAAGAATCAGAGGAGTTTCTCCTTCTTCCCTTTCTCTCATCATGTCCACCACCTACCGTAGCTTTTGGAGTCCTTTTTTTACGATGAATACCTGCATGTGGCCTACCACCATCAACCTCATCACCCCCTCCTTTGTTCATCTCTTCTTCTGCATCTTTTCTCAGCATCTGGACCTCATCTTGAGATGGGTTATTGTTGACTGCAGTGGAGCTTGAATCCACTTTACTTTCATCCAAGTGCTGAACAGGTGACTTTGATTTCAGTGAATTCTCTGCAATACAACAACAACAACAAAAGAGAGAAACAATGTTTAATATCATCTATGCCAATCTATATAAGTTTCATTGCTCTCCATATGATCACAGTCTGCCAAGTATTTTCCACAGTAAACTTTCAACTAGAGACTGTTAAAGAAATCTCTATAACAAAATCTTATAAATTTCTACCTTCTGGCTCAACATTTCTTTGTTGCTGGACAGCTTAATTTAATAAAATAAGAGTCTAATGAAATTCAATAGGGGAAAATCATCATCATCTCTACCAAAGGCATCATCAAACTTTCAACCCCTTCCTGTTTGAACTGGTTTTCCAAATTTTCAAACAACCATATCTTAAAGGAACCTAAACGTTTAAATAAGAATGCTCACTTCTTTTCATCATCATTTCCTCTCTGGATGCTGGAGGCAAGCCAAGTTTGAACTCATGACGACGAGCTTCATCCATGTCACGTGATGAGACCTCAGAGGGAGTACTGGATCGAGACTTGTACCATTTCCCTGGAAAGGACAATTTCAAGAATCTTGGTATTACTTTCATGTAGGACTTTCTTCAATTCCAACACTTCAAAACATTTGCATGTCCTTACCGTATATTTCCTCTCTCTCTCTCTCTTATTCCTTCATCTCTCTTTTTTTTCCATCTTCTATTTTTTTCCTCATTCTTCAATATAACACAAATTGTCATATGATTCTGTTCAATCTGCCAAAATCTCACAAAGGCCACGTTACACATTTTGATACATGACTGAATAAGGAGTATATCAGTATCAGCTCCTATTCTACTCAACAAATTCAACCTGTCAAAGTCTAATGCTTTTGCATTGTCACGATGAGCTTAAGACTAAGAGTTGATATGAACTTTAGAAGAAGATGGGCCATTGAGTCAAACTTCGCCATACCTTTGTGTAAGATAAAGAAGAAGCTAGATGGAGCATGACAAACAAAAGTGTTGACAGCAGGATGGACAGCCAGTAGGAAGTCACTGATCTCAGCCATGAGATGTGGGTCAGCTGGAATGCCCACCATGGTCTTAATGATCTCTATCAGGGAAGAGTAGGAATCAGCTGGTAGGGCAGGTAGATCCTCACTGTGTCTCTCCTAACATAGCAAAAATATTAATAAACATAGGAAATAACATTATTAACATGAAGATCATCAACAATCCATCCACTAATAGACTATATCTCACTGTATGAATCTGTTTCATGTAAACTTACACTTATTAGTAGAATGATATGAAGATGAATAAGAAGCTTCCGAATTAACATCGTCCAATAGACAGCTTCTGTAATGTATACAAATTTATGCACATATATTCGCTGAGCACCTAGTGACAAGCTATTCCATTAGCCTGCTTTTTATAAATGAGCCTCAATGCTTGGAATCCAGTTTGTATACATTATTTGTTGCTATGTCTCGCAAGCCTGCGGCAAGCTTTCAGGTTGTCAATCACAACCTTTGTTTGAAAGGTATGTATAAAATTGGCATACATTACCGAAGCGGTCTATTGCAATATCACAGGAGCAGTATGAACATGCTTGTACTAGAAATACCTGACTGAAGTCCCAGTCAATATAATTATTGCTGAAAGATTAAATAGGAAATGAACAAAAGTGATCTCCTTACCCTGCAGAGAGTGAAAAGCTCCTGTACCAGTCCAACCCTCTGCATCTGATTGATGTTGAAGGTGTAGAAGGGATGGTCATGTCTGATCAGAGCTAAGATGCCTTCAAGGAGTATCTTCCATGCACCCTTCCTGGCCCTATCCCATACCCTCCAGTTCAGCAGCATCTGGGTGAAGAACTCTGTGTCCTGCAGGATGGCTGTGGACTCCTCGTTCACCTTGTAATGGTGGAGGAGGGAACACTGGAAGACTACTGACTCACTGCAGCATGCATCAAATAGCACCTGTTGGAAAGAAAAAAGAGAATTAGAAACAAATTTCTTACAAAACATATTCCTTAGGCAGTCTAAGACATAGACTGGGAGGGTGGAAAATATCTGGATAAAACAAATATATATATTGTTGCATTCATTATAACAATATCTAAGAATTGAGATAAAACATACATAACATTCACAAAACGAATAATCCAACTACCCTAACGACTATAGATATAAGGTAAAGTACGTTTGTTTCATCCTACATTCAATACACGTATCTCCAGACCATTCACTACAATCCTTCATGCACACCACAGATAATCCAAGTTCTTTACTAACAATTGGTACAATGAAATCTTCGCACCATCCTGTGTTTAGCCTCTTTGAATCATTCACACCAGATAAGATTCTTAATTCACACACACATTCCTGCATTCACACCACAAATAATCCCTGTACATGATGAACAAGAAGTACAAATGTATACCATCTTTCTATTACCTTTAGCATCTCCGGACCAACGTGGCATCTCTCTGAGGCTAAGACCTTGGCTACCATTAGAGGGCCTGAGATGGAGCGGAACTCTCTGGCCATCTCATAGCTAGTGTTCTGAAGCTGGACTAGGAGCTGGAGGGCTCTGGCCTGCTGATGACCATCACTGGACGTCTCAACCACCTGAACAGTGACAAAATGGCAGTAGTATTAATACACTTTTAATCTTTTCATACATAAATTTTGCCTCCAGAAGGAGGCTGAATGTTATTACAAATTTTGCAGAGCACCCAAAGGAAAACAAAAACATGGGGTAAATACTGGTACATAGACAGTTTTGTAAAATCAGCACTGATTTTCTTATTTACTATATAAATCTATATACCTACCTATTATGCTAGTAGTCTTGACTACGCGACCCCTTCGAGAACTTAACACAAATGAGTCACAATATTGTGCGCACCCCCGTAATCATATTGTTCCCCTTCGCCACTCACGCGCGGCAACACGCAACGGCCATCTTCCTCTTTTGCGAGCAACCCCAAGTAGAAACATGTTGCTTGCAAGGTGCGGGGAAGGAGGGAGGGTCATAGGTAGGTATATAGATTTATATAGTAAATAAGAAAATCAGTGCTGATTTTACAAATTTACTGCAATAAATCATATATACCTACCTATTATGCTAGACCAGCGCCAACTCAAAGACCGGGAGGCATGTTTCAAGCAGAGGGGAATAGGATTACAAAGAAGACACAGCGGCCTTCAAGGTGGCTGACGCAAAAATAGCCTCACCTGCAGGGACATCCCTAAGGTAGCAAGAAATGAAGGAATTGGCCGAACGCCAATAAGCAGCCTTCAAAATATCATCAAGCGCCACACCTTGAAACAGAGCCCAGGAAGTGCTGACACTACGAGTGTCATGAGCATGAGGCTTACTGTCAGATACAAGAGCCTCTGTGCCAGCAGCCCTAAAAGCCTTGACGATCCATCTAGAAATGGAATCAAGAGAAGCAGGAGAAAAAGGCTCTCGAGTGATCAGGAACAACTGATCATCCTTACGATAAGACTTAGTCCTATCAATATACCATTTGAGAGCTCTAACAGGACACCAAACTTTGTCCTCGCGCACTGACGAAAATCCAGAAAGCGGACAAAGAAAAATCTCAACAGGGCCAGAGGAAGCCGTTTGATTCTTGGCAATGAAAGAAGCCTTAGGAATCAATCTAACACCTTTTCTCTCCCAGCGAACATGACCAGGAGTAAGACAGAGGGCATGAAGAGTACTGCGCCTCTGCCCAGAGGCAATGGCTACCAAAAAGAGCGTCTTAACCGTAAGATGGTGAAGCAAAGCTTCACCTAACGGCTCAAAAGGAGGCTTCGCCAGGGCTTCTAAGACCTTAGGCAGGCTCCAAGATGGGACTAACTTAGAACGCGGAGGACGTTTCAGAAAGAACGACCGAATCAAACCACTCAACAGCGGGGAATTAGAAATCCCCGAACCATCTGAGAAGCCCGAGTGAATGGCCCCGATCGCCGATCGGTAGCCTCGGATAGTAGAGATGGATCTCCCTTTGTCAAATAGCGAGATTAGAAAATCCGCAATTGAACCAATAGGAGCCTTAGACGGGGTTTGATTTCGCTCTTTACACCAAAGGAAAAAGACCGAAAGACGGGAATTATAAATTTCCCTAGTAGAAACTCTACGACTGGACATTAAAAAGTCCGCGGCTCTATCAGAGAGACCCGACTGTCTTGCAGATTCCCTGACAGGGGCCAAATAGTCAAATGAAGGGACTCTGGATTGTGGTGAAGAATCCCCGAGAGGGGCTGCAACACCAGATCCGCCCTTAACGGAAGAAGGAACGGTTGAGCCGCCAGAAGGCTCATTAGCTCCGGAAACCAACTCCTCCTGGGCCAAAAGGGAGCTATCACAAGCACCCGAGCCCGATCTTCCCTGATCTTCCGCAAGACTCGCGGAATCAGCTGGAAGGGAGGAAAGGCAAATCCTCAAAGATTCTCCCAACTGAGAGAGAAAGCATCGAGAGCCCAAGCTCCCCGATCGCGCGCACGGGAGCAATATTTCGGAAGTTGGTGGTTTAGAACCGACGCAAAAAGATCCACTTCCAGTGGACCCAGGCAACTGCGAATGCGGCAAAAGACCTCTGGATGGAGCATCCATTCTGATGGAAGACACCTGCCCCGAGACAGAAAATCCGCAATGAGGTTTTCCTGACCGGGGATGAAAGAGGCCACGGGTGTGATCGCCATGCGACGACACCACCTCCACAGCTGTGCTGCTAGGGCATTCAGGGTAGCAGAACGAGTGCCTCCCTGCCGATTGATATAAGCCGCCACAGTGACATTGTCCGTGAGGATCAGAACTGAACGACTGAGAAGTCGACTTCTGAAATGAAGCAGGGTTAATAGAACTGCCATAAACTCCAGGACATTGATATGGGGAAGAGTCCCAAGATGAGACCAATCCCCCGCGACCGTGCTGCCATTGCAATGTCCTCCCCACCCCAACCGAGAGGCGTCCGTCGAAACCGAGATCGACGGAAGGGGGGTACGGAAGGACTTGCCTCGCGCAAGAAACTTCTCGTTCGTCCAACGAGAGAGAAGAGACTTGATTCCTATTGGTACTGGAATCCAGACCAACAGAGAATCCTTGCCCGGCTTGTAAAACTTGAGGAGATGTCTCTGAAACGGTCTCATAAAGAGCCGGCAATCCTCCAGAACATCGACTAGACTGGCTAGATACCCCAAGAACTGAAGCCACTGTCTGGCCTTGACCTTTCTGGCCAGCATGAGCTTGCGAGCTGCCAAGACAATGGTGAGAATCCTGTCTCGACTGGGCCGAGCCAACTGATTCCGAATGTCTAACACAGCCCCCAGAAAAACTGGGCTGCGAGTAGGAACTAACTCTGACTTTTCCCAATTTATTAGGAAACCCAAGTCTTGAGTAAGATTGACGAGCAAACGAGTCTCGTCTAACAAACGATCGCGCGACTCCGCTAGGAGAAGCCAATCGTCCAGGTAGCAAAATAGCCGAAGGCCGCGTCGCCTCAGTGAGGCTGCCCGCACGGCTACAACCTGAGTAAAAACCCGAGGGGCTGGGCGCAGCCCGAAGGGAAGAGCACGAAAGCGAAAAGTCTCTGAGAGGAAGGAAAACCCTAGAAGATCGCGCGAAGCGCGATGAATGGGAATATGGAAATACGCATCTTTGAGATCTATCGAGACTGCGTAGTCCTTCCTCTTGATCAACGGGAGAATGGAGGCGAGAGTCTCCATCCGAAAATGTACTGAAGGAATGAATTTGTTTATTCTTTTCAAGTTCAGTATCAAACGAAGTTTTCCCAAGCGCTTGGGAATAACAAAAGTCGGAGAAAGGGAAAAAGACAGCCAGTCTCTTACCCTTTCTATAGCCCTCTTTTTCAACAGAGATTCGATCTCCGATGAGGCATGAGAACGAGCGAGGGCAGACATGTGTGGTGACCGAGTTCTTATAGCCCCTCCGGGGAGCGGGGCGGACAGATCTATGAAGAATCCGTCTCGCCCGACAAAGAGAACAAAAGCGTCCCCGGAGATGGCCTCCCAAGCGGGGAGAAAGGAACGAAGACGGCCACCTACCAAGTCGCGGACAGAGGCCCGCGTCAACTTAGAGTGAGCGCGAAACTGCGTAATCAAGACAGAGACCTGTTTTCGCGCATCGATTTCTCTTTGAAAAACCGTAGCAAATTGACCGCCAAAAAGCGAAGGACCCCGAGACGGAACATCCCGGAGAAGCTGTGCGATGTCCGACTCCTTAACCCCAAGGGCCGTAAGAACCAAGACTCTGCGACGGTACATGACCGAGGCAGCTACAGTGGAAAGCTGTGACCACTGCAAACTAAACAGGATGCTTAATTAGAAGCGCCGCTTCAATGCGGTCATACTCCAGCTTGAAATCCTCCGCAAGAGAAATACCCTCGGAGGAATCCTGCTGCCTGAACCAACGCGAAGTCGAACCCTGCGCGCGGGCTGGCTGAAAATCAGCGAGATATTACAACAAAGCAATCGCTTCTACCCCACAAAGGGAGAGCGACTGAGGCTCTGCCTGCCCCAGCGATTCGGAAACCGAAGCTTGAGAGGCCGCCTCTAAATCTGGTTCCGCCTGAATTGATCGTGACAAAGGATCACGAACAAAGGCCGAAACAGCCGGATCCTCCCATGGACCACCATAAGTCTCCTCACCCGGCGGAGCCCCGAGGGCTGCGAGAATAGGAGGCGCATGTGATCCCGTCACAGACAAAGAGGAATCAACCATAAAAGGCTGATTAGTCTCAATGTCCGACCCTAAAATAGGGACAGAAGCAGGGGATGTGGTGCCCGGTACAAGGGACCAACCCTGAGTCTGGGCAAAACCCCGCATCATGCCGACCATCTCAGCTTGAGAGGCCGGTGGGTTAGCCAAACCCGTCGGGCAAGAGGCAGGCAAAGCCTTGCCTCTTTTAGCCCCTTTCTTAGGCTTCTTTTTGGCCGGCTCAACAAGACTTGAGCGACAATAGGGCGACAATAGGAGAGCACTAGTAATCACGCACCCAGGTGACCTCAGGTCAAACCGGAAGTAATCGCGCGCTCCGGTAACCGCACTTATGGGCGCTCCGTAGAGCGCCCATAATTGTTGGCTCGAGCCTTCCCATCAGCTGGCAATATAGACAGCCCGGGAAGTACTCGCTCCCCCACTGGCATCGGCCGGGGGCTAGGGTTTAAGAACCCAGACCAACATGGGCGGCGCCCATAATTGTTAGCTCGAGCCTTCCCATCAGCTGGCAATATAGACAGCCCGGGAAGTACTCGCTCCCCCATTGGCATCGGCCGGGGGCTAGGGTATGAGAACCCAGACCAACATGGGCGGTGCCCGTGAGCTGCCCTGCAGTAGTGGCACGCGTCTCCCCTAACGGATTTAAGCGAGTCATCGCTACCGCGCGGGAAACAGACGTCCCCCCCTCTGGTCTGAACGACCGGGGGATTGGATTCGTGATATCCAAACCACTAGAACCTGACGCCACCCACCCCGAAGCCGTGGGCTTCGGAGTTGACGTCCCAAGCTCAACTAACGCCACCCGCCCCGAAGCCGCAAGCTCCGAGGCTGGCAAAACCCTGCAGGGAAACACCACTGGGCAACTTACCTGCAGTCCTACTCGGGAGAGTTCTGGAGGGCCGAGTCGTCTTGCTAGACGACTCTTCGGAAGAAGCAGGTGTCCGCAACCTAGCTGCTTCTTCTTCCGAACTCATAACACTGCAATAAAACAGACAATAAAGTATACCAAAATATGAAATACTTTGACTGAGTGCAGGTAATAATAATAATAAATTTGGAGATACGCACAACAAATTTCACAGCAAAAAACCGTGACAACAAACACCGAACCCAAAGGCTCGGTGCCAAACGGAAACACCCGCAAACACACAGATATAACTACGTGGGGCTAACCGTAAAAGTGAAAAATAATTGCCAAGAAAAGGAATCAAAAATCCCTAGCAATCGGCAAAAGTGACTAACAAAACACAAGAGTACTATAATCTAGACGAATATAAGTACCGAAAAGTGCTTTAAGATGCGAAAAAGCGCGCTGAAAAGATACAAAAAGACCTGATTTCAGGAGCGCCATGACTCGACATCCTAACTCGTCGGGGGCGAGCAAGAAAGAGGAAGATGGCCGTTGCGTGTTGCCGCGCGTGAGTGGCGAAGGGGAACAATAGGATTACGGGGGGTGCGCACAATATTGTGACTCATTTGTGTTAAGTTCTCGAAGGGGTCGCGTAGTCAAGACTACTAGCATAATAGGTAGGTATATATGATTTATTGCAGTAAATCTTCTTTTCTGTCAAGTCCATGTTTTGTAAATGATAACACAAGGTTAAAAACGATTACAAGAACAAATACTTTCCATTTGGACAGTAATGATAATGACCTAAAAAATGTAATGCAACTTAATTGCAGAATATTCTTATTACATCTTAAAAATAAGTATTTTGGCTGTATTCATTGAAGCTTCAGAATATTTCTATCAGCGCTAACCAAAACAGAAGTTCATTACACAAAATTAAGATCTAACAGAAGAGATCAAGAGTATTATATTCAGGGTTATAAATACAGTACCTTAGCAAAGAGATAGACAAAGACACTGATTCCTCCAACTTGGTAGACAGCCTTGTGTAGTCCCATATGATGCCTGACGACAGGGTGTGCTTGGTGTATGGCCTGCATGAGAGTTGGTGAGTGCAGGAGGGATGGAGGAATAATCTTTCCTGGTAGCACTTTACTGAGGGTTCCTGTTGATACAGACTGGTAGAGACTGAAGGTGGATGGCGATGAGGCCGAGTAGGTGGCTACGAGGCTCTCCTAGAAGAAAAATAACAGAAATTGATCCATCGGATGACAATGATTTGTTTGCTTTGATCAAACTGTTAATGATAACTACAGGATGATACTGGAAGATCCTTTATAAAGCACTCAAAACATAATTTGATCAGACCTTTTTCATTGAGCAATGGTTACCTAAAAGGTCTCCCTCAAGAGTGATATCCTTGTCTCCAAAGAGGAAATCATTCATGATTCCTGCACTTCCTAACATTAAATGATTAATATAATTTTATCAAATGATTATCACAATTAATGATTATTCTATAGAGTATCTGGTATCTCCTGCTTTCTCACCCTCAACAATTTTTCGTCAATCTCCCTGTCTCCAAACAAGATATCCTGCTTGATTCCAGCAATCAGGATGTCTTTGTTGATCTGACGACTGTAGAGCTGGTTGCGTTTGCTGCCCTCACACTGGCTGAGAGCATAGAGGTTGGGTCCCATGGAAAACAAGTGGAAAGCTGCAGCCTCTTTCTGTAATGCACTGGCATCTATTACAAGGGATAAAATCATTTTAGATTATATGACATATTTGTGAAAGAAAATATCCATTATAATGTAAAATGAGTCAAAACCATATTTTCTCCATCCTCACTTTTTGGTTCTAGATGATCTGCTTGTTTAGTCCCTTCTTAATTAAATTTTAATCTTGTTTTTGTAATGACAGAATATAATTCTTCAAATAATCAAATGAAACTAAAAACAAATGTTCAAGACCAAAAACAAATGTTCAAGACCAAAAACAAATGATAATTATGGGTATAAAATGTAGGACAGCTGAGTGATTAGCAAAGAAAGACAATAAAGTTGAGCTACTAGTCCAAACCCAAATGCAGAACATACAGTCTCATATGAGTTGCATATCTTGAATGTGATTTTGAACAAATGCTTTCCTAGTTGATTTATATTTTCCTTGTCCCAAAGACCCATGCAGTACAAATGCATGATTAACAAAATCATAATTGAAGTCAGTTTCTCTGAACTTAAGATGAGCATTTACACTACACCCTAATCAATTTATCAAAAATCTTAGGAATGTACATTATGGTAAAAATATCAATAATTTATATATACATCTACATTATATTCCAGACAATCACTACACTACATGTCCTACTGACCATTGAAGATGTGCATATGGCCAAGACTCCATGCTCCCTGAGGCTTTGCATCATGACCTTGTGTCTGGCTATCGGTCAAGCGATGACCAATCAGACAATACATTGGCTGCTGGAGAGTCTTGACCATGACAGAGGAAATGCTGTAGTCGACCATCACATCCTTTCTGCAATGACCATTTACTATCACAGAGATCTTAGGAAATCAATCATAAAGAAAAAAAATTATTAACAAAAATGAATCGTTTGTATTCATTGTGTCAGCTTTGAATGAAGACTACAAGTTCAAGTTAAAAGATTTTACCTAAAGCCATTGGAAAACGTTTTATCTATGGAAGGATAATATGAAAGGAAAAACAAAACAAAAAACTCCAAAATATCAATGTCACAATTTGCTAGTACCAGAGTTAGACTGAATTCCTGTCCATTTTGTGAGAAAATGTCACATACGGCTCATACTATGAGTTATTTGATTTGTTTTGATTTATTAGTTTCTGCATCATTTTGCAACATACATTTTCCAAGCATGGTACAGATCTCATACATAGCACAAAATTATACTTGTTGAATGCATAATCGGATACATAATTGAGTACATAATTGAATACATAATTGAATACAGAGTTGAATCATGATTGAATTCATAATTGAATACATATTTGCATATAAATGAATATATAATTAAATACATATTGAACACATAATTATGCATAATAATGTACAAAATAAAGTACAAAGTAAAGTAAATACATTGAATAAATTATGACATCAAATCTGTTTACTTAACAACAAAAACATCTAAGTTTATTTATTAACTGAAATGATTTGAATGAATTTACTTTTCATTTCAACAGGTAATAGGTTAAGTTGACAGGATTGTCCAACAAGACATTGAATCATCTGAATGTGATGGTTATGTGAAGAGTGGAAAGACAAAAGCATTTGATGACAGTATTCTTACCGTGCCTAGTACCATGGAGTCATTTTTTCTTTCATTATAGGTCACTGCTAGGTGCTCCCATTGGCCACTGGTCAGCATTCCAGCACAGCTGGTCTCCGCTAGTAACACAGTCCTCTGACGATCACTCAATGACTGACCAATTCTGTTAGCAAAAAGTTTTTTAGTATTCACGTGTAAATTGCTATTACTTTTTTTCCCCTTGGAATCTAGCACTGAAACAACAGGCATTGCAAAAATAGGAGGTATTCATTAAATTGTCCTCTAAGCAGAAAAAAAGGATAAATGGAAGAAAAAACGTTAAGGAGTAATGGTGAATAAACAGGCCTAGTTTTGATTTAATTTGAATGCATACAAGTTAAGATTATTATGTTTTGCAGGATTAAATTTCATCTTGTATACTACATCATATCTGTCTATATTTTTAAACATGTTGCTCAATAATATCACTAGTTTATAACAAAGATTCTAACACCCTGATTTTAAATCAGAGAGTTAAAGGTTCCTTGCGAGACCTACCTGAAAACCAGTTTAGATGTTTTGGACTCAAGCCAGACCTCAAAGGTCATATCACGGGTACCCAGGGTCACAAGATGGAGATCAGGCTGGCGACCTTTCAATCCAGATTTAGATGGGGATGAGGTTTGGAGAGGGTTTCTGGACATGCTAACTGTTGTAAATATAAACATAACACAAATATACAAGTGTTATGTATACATATCCTTATCAATGAATGCTTGTATACTTTTGAACACTGAAAATAGGCCAATACATATAACATTCTTTATCAAATTTGACTATTCACAAATTAAGAGTGAACTTTGAAGAAATAACTAAATTTCTTAAACAAATAAATATAAATGTAAAAGAACATATACTGCTTCATGTGCCAAAACTGGTCTTCTAAATAGCTTCCCATTAAATGTAAGTATCAACATTGACGAAGTGCCATGCACACACCCTCAGATTTTTGCTAACGCAAACCATTTCTTTAGCATAATATTTTTAACATGCAAGGCTAATTTTCTTACAGCTTGAAATTGATGAGGCACTGGATGAGTTTGGCAAATATCTTGTCCTCGTCTTGCTCTTCTTCATCTTCTCTCCTCCTATTTCCCCTTTTCTCCTCTCCTCTGTCCTCAGCCACATAGCTACACCAACCCCTTTAGTGAGTGGAACAGTCCACACTACATTGTTCCTGAGTGGCAGATGGGTTGCAGCAGCGGACCAGGCATTGATATCTGGTGTGCTGGATAACTCCACTTTCATTGGCAGGGGAGGGTTTTGTGTGGTGGAGGGATCAGGCATGACTGGGAAGTTGATTGTCGTGGCAGGCTGTGTGACAGCGCTGCTGGCAATGGTCAACAATGTTGACAACAGACAGCTCTGTGGGTTGGACATTAGGACAAAGATAAGTCTTTCCATTACACTACCTGAATGAGACATGATCTTTCAATGATGCAATGCTTCATGATTGTAAACGGACCATTTGACTAGGTAGTCCATAGGGTGAGGGGAAGCAAGAGTACATGGATGGTGACAAAAGTATGGAACTGCTCTAAACTTATTCCTCTTGTAATATGGCAAGGTCTACAATCTTCATCCCACAGTCAATAGAATCCCTGTGATTCTTATTGAAAATGATTACCATTAATTCATTTTTTCCCCCTTTTTTTACTAATCAAAGACAAATATATAAACAATTTAACTATTTTTACAACCATGTAAACAAGTTGAATGGTATGATGGGGGGACCTAAAGCTACGCACTTTGTTTTCAGCAGCTAAAAGGCCACAGAAATCACTGGCTTGTCACCAATTTCATTCCATATCCTGATTCTGGATATTCTAAAGTTGATTTGGGGAGAAAATTACGATGGGTGAATGTCAATAATGCACGAGTCAGGTCGATATCAATGCCGATGTCAAATTTTGTTCTTAAAAATGAAGGGGGCCTAAAGCTACGCACATGCAATAATGAATGCAAATTGACTGTGTGTATCGCGTGTGTGTTTTAGCCTGATTTGAACGCGTTGCATTGCGCGTGTATGTGATTTGTATATGGTGCGTAGCTTTAGGACCCGCGTAGCTTTAGGACCCCTTGCCATACCTTTAAATTTAAGATTGTTCATGTTATAGCTTACCATTGGAGATGAAGGTGATTGGAAAAGAGTAAGATATCCCCTGAGTTGAGAAGTCAATAGAATTTCCCCGATTCTTATTGAAAATGATTATCATTAATTCATTTTTGCCCCCGTTTTTTACTAATCATTTATCCTTTTCTGGAAACTTTCAAGTTGTTTTTTCTTTATATTTCTTAAGAAAAAGTTATAAACAATTGAACTACTTTTACAACCATGTAATGTAAACAAGTTGAATACTGTAAACACGAAATATTTCGCGATGTGGAAATTTTCGCGAAAATAAAAACGCAAATATTTTTGTTTATGTATTCTTTGGCCCATGAGCCTAGTGTGTCGGCGAAATTAAAAACATGTGAAATTCACCTTACTCGGCGGACCGCGAAAAATTTATCACGTGAAAATTTCCACTTTTACAGTAGTACCTTAAAAATTAAAATTGTTCCTGTTATAGCTTACCATGGGAGATGAAGGTGATTGGAAAAGAGTAAGATATCCCCTGAGTTGAGAAGAAGTGATGCTGTTTTCAACCAACTCAGAAAACAACTCCAGAAGCAACGCTCTCTCGACTGAAATATCAATTGAAAAGAAATTAATGTATTTCAGGTCATTCGCAGATAAAAAGGATTATGGTAATTATGAAATGAAAGGACAAATTTAATTTAAACCTGGGTAAAACATACTCTCTCTTTATCTTTTCTCTTCAGGGGATCGCTTTTTGGATTTGCTCTTGCAATTGTGAGACTGCCCAGCAGTATTTCTTCTCTATGATATCCACTTTTTAAAAGCTTTCAATAACTACATTGCTCTACTCTCTCGGCCCTGTTTCATAAAACTTGTTAATCAATAACAAGTTACAATAACTGTTACAGGCTAATTAATTCCTTGAATCTAATTGGCAGAGAGCAAATTGTCATAGAAATTGGGCAGTTGTTATTGATAACAAGTTTTATGAAACAGGGCCCTGGTGTACTTATTAGCTGCTTACCACTTGTGTCTTTATCATCCTCCTGTAGAATGGTTTGGTACCCTTCCAAGATGATGGTCGGTACTCCACACCGGTTGAGACTAGCCTTGCAAGATTCATTACCCTTCACCAGAGAGATGAGTTGGTTCAGTAGAAAGTAGAGAACTTTCTTCTTCGCATTTCCCTCAGTGGTGGAGAGGACCTCTAACATCAGCTGACACACCTGAAAGAGAAAACATTATCATAATTAAATAGAACATAAATTTTTAGTTCAAGTGAAGCAGAAAGCAAAGTAATCATACTGTATACTGGACAAGTGAAAACAACATAAATGTAGATAGGAGATAAAACATGAGAGATGGAAAGAGGGAGCTAAAGAAACAGGTTGCAAAGAAATACAGAGAAAGTGGGAACGCGATATAGATGGATAGAGTGGATACAGACAAATATAGAAAGGGAGAGAGGGAGAGAGAGGGAGAGAGAGAGAGGGAAGGGAGGGAGGGAGAGAGAGGGAGAGAGAGAGGGAAGGGGGGGGGGGAGAGAGAGAGAGAGAGAGAGAGAGGAGTGGGGCACAGAAGGGGATATAGATAGGAAGATATGGGTGGGAAAGAGTGAAAGAGCCAATGTGTACACAGAATCTGTCCAAGTACTATACAATTGATGCATGTACATTTGCCGAGAATATTACATGCATACATGTATCTAAAAGAATCAACATGCCCGTAATAACAGTGAATCAGAAAAACATCATAAAACACTCTCCTCAACCCTTTCAACAAGTTTCACATTCCTCTAATGACACTCAAAATAAACAAGTTTATATCATTTGTAATAAAAAGTTTACAGCTGCTTTCAATTGCTTTTATCACTGTTACTATAGATACCATGTACACTAATGTATGACCTTTGACACTAACCTCTGGGTAGACTAGAGACTGCTGTGACTGGGCAAAAATCAGGTCTTCCCTGTCCGGCTTGTTATCTGTATCGGAAGAAACAGAAGTCCTATGACAATACGGTGTACATGACATAACATGCAAACATATACAAATAATTTCTTGCAGGAAGTGATGAACACAAAGGGGAATGTAGGGGAATTTTTTTTTAAATCAGCTAGTAGACAATGATTTCATTGGTTGCCATTCAATCACGTCATTGCAGTGTGCTTTGGATCTTTCAGTTGGGTATAAAACAAACTTTATGATCTCTTTCAAATTTTCGTATGATATGACTATGAGCGTACCAACGGTGTGCATTACCTTATATACACTGGGGTCTCAGTTTCATGTGCAAAACTTCCTAGTTTTCTTCTGCTTCAACAATTCATATATATTTTTATGTCAACATACATGTAATGTAACAGACTTTATATTATTGGACTGTTATTCCTTTGTCAAGTTTGTTGTGGCACTTGGAAGAGAAACTTTCAGGTGGCTGACCTTTTGCTGTTCCATTAGCAAAAGAGCCATGAATTCAAAACTTAAATGTTATTAATCTTTGAGCTGGGGGGCATTTCATCAAGTGTCTTGTCAGTGATTTTTGCTGACAAATTTGCTCTCAGCCAATTGGATGCAAGGATTTCAGTAGCTTATAACAGTTATTGCAACTTGTCATTGATGACAAGTTTTACGAAACAGGCCCCTGAAACCAGCCCCATGGTCCATGACTCGTATTCATGCCATGTCTGGAGAACATGTGTTCATAATAAAATAATGGAAACATACTGAACTATACTGTCATCTTTTTATTTCTTTCAATTCACTCAGTTTCCTTCAATAATGATGAAAAACATTGAAATTCATAGGGACTGACAAATCCTAATTAATTTTTCTTGTACTTATTCTTTTTAACATACCTGTAGCAACTAAACATTCATTAAGCAATAACAAAGGGACAAAGGACATCCTGCCTACTCAAAGAGAAATCTCCATGACTACAAAAAAGCCTTAATGACAAATCAAAACTGCATTTATTCTGAGATCACTTTCAAAAGTAGTCTCAATCAATCAGAATGTAGTCAGTCATTTTGCACCCAAGCATTCTTGAGACAGCATTGTTCGTTTACACCAACATCAAAAGTGACTGACAATGCAAAAGTCTATATTTTCTTTATGTCTTTACATAGATGTAACATTAGGAAGGCTATGCTATCATGTTAAAGTAATGATGTTGTTATAGGGCTTTCAATGTTTGAAATAAATACACTGAAAATCAAGTCACAGAAAGCCTTATTTTTCAATGCATCTTCCCTCTCATTGCTCTCACTATCGGCCTCATAGCCTCCCTCAGCACTCCATAGATCACTGGGCTCACTGCTCTGATCATCAGAGTCGTACTGTTATTGGATTATTGGTAATGATAAACTCAAACCCCCCAAAAGAATCTTACTCATCAATGCATCTTCTCTCTCGTCCCTCTCACTATCAGCCTCATAGCCTCCCTCAGCACTCCATAGATCACTCAGCTCACTGCTCTGATCATCCGAGGCTTCTTGAAGCTCCTCCAGGTTCCAGCTCAGGCCATCCACACCATCATCCTTGGGCTAGATAGGAAGAAACAAAGCAGCCATTCAATACACTAAATTATAAAGTCATTTTTTTTTAAATCACGTTAATCTGAATGGAATCTTTGAGTTTGTAATCTTCCATCTCAAACCATCTACACCATCAACCTTTGTCTAGGGAATGCAAACAAAAACAGACAATCATCAACGTAAAACACTGAAAAGTTTCTTGGAATTCCATTCATCTGAACAGGGCCTTGAGAGATTCTTTGAGAGATTCTTTGAGCTCCACCAACTCAAACTACCTACATTACCATAGTGTGATTACCATTAACAGAAGAATTAAACAATGTATACTTCAGAAATAGAAAATATTGTGAGAAATACGGTACAGATTTGCGATGGTTTCACGCTGCAAAGTTGTTTATTTAAACTAAAACACATTTTTTTCTTCTCAATTTGAAACGTTTCCAATGGCCATTTATGACACTTTCAGTTTGTGACAGTCTATGGTTTTATATTTAGTTCATTCAAGCCCATTCTGGGAAGAATTATCAACAAAGTGGAATACATTGGTTTACATGTATTTCTAAACTTGGTCCTTATGATCTCAGATACTCACTGAATTCCTTGAGAGGCTGCAGATCTGGTACTGTGATGCATCCAGGGGTTCTAGTTGGGCCAGCTTGAGCAGGGTGTCAGCCACAGTCCTTCCTAGACTGGATCCTAGGATCTCTGATTCTGTCAATTGGTGTTTCACATTACAAAGGATATGAAGCATTCCTTCTCCCTATAAATATCAATAATTTAAAAAAAGCCAAATTATATGGCGATAGAATTAAAGTTAATGGTACTAATATTGGCTTCTTGTATAGCATGAACACCTGTAGAGGACAAAGCTGATAATGATCCTAATACCAAACTCTACAGTGAATGTGTGGAAGGATGAAGCTGCCTTCATGAAGTTTAGAGGAATATATACTTTTCATGGACCTGACCTGACCTGACCGGACCTGACCTGACCTTAATGTTGTACACATCAAATGGTACTATTAATCAAATATTTAGTTTACATACATGTACATACTGTATTTTGTACGGACTTGTGATAAATAAAGGATCTGTTAATCTGGGAAACCAGTAATTTCAGGTATTTCTAATTTCTGTGTAGGTGTATTCTTTTTCTCTATGAATGCAAATTATATGTTTAACCACAAACAGGGCAACTTCCTGACTTTCATTTCTGAACACCTTGCAAATAATCAAATCAAATATTGAGGTTACAGGTTCATCCTTTATTTTGAATGCACTTGTGATCAATTAATTAATGTGTGTGCCTTTATTAAAGGCCCAAGTTACAAGCAGTGGGTGGTCCTCCGTCACAGTTTCAGGGACTCTTTATCTACATGTATGAGACAAGATTACCAAACAGATAATAAAAATCAATTCTGGAAAAAAAAAACTCAGCATGTACATGTACAGCTTAATGCATGGATAATTCACGCTATCATTGACGATAATATTCAGAGCTAGGCCCTGTAACAAAAGCTGTAAAAGCTTGAAATTGATCTAACAATTGATTTTTACGGTTGATTGCACATTGTAGTCAATGGAATTGATCGTAAAAATCAATCGCACGATCAATCTAAAGCTTTATGTAACATGGGACTTATAAAGTGCTTCCCCCCCCCTCCCCCTCGAGGATGACAAGTGCAAATAATATCTTTACACTGGCTTACGCCAATCCTCCTTCATAAGGTGCATGCAAGGAATGCCTTCCTTGATATTAAAAGTGCATGCAAGGAATGTCTTCCTACAAGGTACCAGCTGGGTACCCTTTGTACCTGTACATGTAATTTGAGATGTACTGTTTTCTAACATGTAGATCATCTTCTTTCCTTATACATGTATGCACATACATATACGTGTATACTATATGTATGTGGATCATCCATACACAGTACATCAAATATTCATTATCACCCCACAGTTTATCTGCACATTATATTTGTTCATCACGTCACAAAGTAATCATAAAAATACAGTTGATTGAAGTACATGTACATTATGATAACCTAATACAGGTAGGCCACATCAGTAAGTAGAATAAGTGCTAAGAAAATGGTGGCAAAGGTTCTTATGAGTGCAAGAAAATAAGATTTACTTAATTCTAGAATATGCTTTGGAAATCACAGTCTAGGTTAATGCCTCCTGAGATCACACGTCCTCATAAATACCTAAGCATGCACATATTACAGACTTTATATTCTAATAGAAATTTATTAAGAAGAAAAGTGACATTGCATTTTTCACATCTATCATGAACTTTTGTTCAGAGTTGGCTAAATTTAAATCGCCTTGAATTTTTTCTTCAAATCACTGATTTAAATCAAATGCAAAGAAGTATTTAACATTTTTTGTTGTTGATTTGTTGATGAGGCAAAAATAACCACTCAAAAATCAATCTACGACTATTTTTATTTTGTGGCCCCCCCCCCAAAAAAAATCATCCAAGTGCGAGTTTTTGTACTCCTAATAATGTCTAATATTAGATCTACTAAAATAATTTGTTTCTTATCTAAAGGAGAAACATTTAGGGATATAACTTCAAAAAAAAAATTGAAATAAATCAATCAAAATCAAATAAATTGCCACTTAAATCAAATAAAACCATTTTTTTTTAAATTAAAAAAAAAGATGATTATTTTTCTTTAATCCTGCTTCTGTTGTATTTTTAAAGGATATCACTGTATTTGCAGTGATATGGTACATGTACACTTAGGCTGGATCAGTATCTTTTGGATTGATTCTTTGGATTGCTAGAATTCAATATTCAGACAGGCAGAATTGAATTTGATCAATAAATCCCTCCAATCAATCAACCAGCCTAGGAAATAATCATTTTTTTAGGGGCTCCTTTTTTTTGCGTTGGGGCTACTTTTTAATTTTATGGGGCTATTTCTTATATTATTGGGGCTACCATTTTAATGGAAAGTGCAGATTGGTTATCAATTTAGGTTTTTGCTGTTCCATTGGTACTAATCATACTATCTTATGCACAGGTTTACTTTACGTCATACTGCCCAATTTAATTTGATAATTTAGATTTTTTAAATTTTAACTTCATCCCCCCCCAAATCAGAATATTCTTTTTTTTTTCAAAATTTGAATGAATAAATCAACAATAGGTCAATTTCACCTGAATTTGCTGTTATTAGGCGTATTTACTGTGGAAATGTTTTTATTTTACGCGAAAAGGTGGGCTTGGCTTTTTTTTTTTTTCTCGTATGTAATACATGTACTCCTAAATCCACCTGTGAACGCGCACAGTTCCGAGCGATTTCTTTTTTCCAATTTGTTTTCCAGGGATACCATCTCACTCGATGAGCATCTCGCATGCGATAACTAAAAAACCCCGTCATAAATCCGCCGATTTCTTGATTTATAGCACGTTTTCGGTGACTCTGTTTCTCACAACTCGGCTTAAGCGCCGTGTGCTTTGAAAAATGGCACTAATTTCGCATTTTTGAGGCAGGCTTTGGCTTTACAGATTGATTTTCTTGAGGTGACTATGGACTTAATGTTGTAAGGGACAATTTCCCCTGTGTGGTGGATCCGGTCATCATAGAGCATATCTAGTGATAGTCTCATTACACGGATGTTGGTAATTTTAGACCTCTCGGCAATAATGTGTTTTGGAAAGGAAATTTTCACAAAAGGTGTCGCACAAAGACTAAGTAAACTGAAGCTCTCGATGAATTTATAATGTGTGTGGTATGCGTGAAAATGCGCGATCTTTAGTTTCCGTATCTGGCTATCTGACTAAGCACATGCATTGAGCAATTGCTGTCATTTCATCTGGCGATCATGATGCTACACATTCGCGATGTACCAAGTCTGAGTTAACAATGAGATAAAAGGTTAAACTTAGCTGCTTTTTGAGCATAATAGATTAATAGTGATTTTCTTTCGAATCATTGACGGGGGCGACTCATATGAGAAAACGGTTGCCCCCAAATACAGGGTTTCCAGCATTTATTAGGGCGATTTGAGGGCCGACGAGGGCGAAATCGCCCGTCGCCCCCGTGTATTTCCGAAGCTGCAATCAACTAACAGGTGTAAGACACTTGTTGGAGGAGTCTGGTCCTGATTTGACATTGATATTTATCAGCAGTGTAATTTCACCAAAATGCGGCTTTCATTAAAGCCTTTCAATCTTAAACATGTACATGCTTTTGTAACAAAAAATCCTCCTTATAGTCTCAAAGATTCCTGACCAATCCTATCAACAAACTAATGCATTCAATAAATGCTGAACAGAAACTCTTGGAGATTGAATTAATGAATGTGTTTGTCACTATATTATAGCAGAGGGACATCCATTCAATTACCTTATGGTTCTATTCCATGACAGTGCTCAGTCAACAATGAGTGCCTTTAAGTGGCAATAACATACTTTGTACATTGAAATATACCAAGCTTAGTGCATGTAGTGAAATTCAACCACAAACAAATACATGTTGGAACTTTGCCCAAACCACAAAAACATCATTTAATTTATATGTAAACCAAATATTTTTACAGGAAGCCTCAGTAATCAATGAAGCAATTATAAAGATTAGACTGTAAACATGCTTTGATTAAAATAGTAAACATGCTTCCTTTAAAAACTATGATCCTAGTAACCTCTCCTGGTGTGACTTTACTTCTCATGGGTTACGGGTATTCAAGATTGTTGAGTTCTGGTAAGTTAGGGGTTATGAGTGCTCATGCATACTTTGTTTCAGTTTGAAAGATATCCATTGATACCTCTGTTGGTAAGATTTGGCCTCAAAATAATCATTGCTTTTAATAATAATACATACATTCAATGAATATAAATAACAGACTAGTAGATTTGACAGTGTCCATTGGAAAAAATAGAGGTAAACTTGTTTCATAACTTCACATAAAAGAAACACTGTGTATTGAGTATATATACCCATACCTGACATATGTATAACCCACTGCTGCATGGCTCTAAATTGTTCAGAAACATCCAAATTTATTTGTTAATAAAAAATCCAAAAATTACTTAAGTAATATTTGCCATCTTTACAAGGGACATGTTCAACAGATTACTATTTGATTTGTTTATTTGTTCCAGATGTATTTTTTTGTTTCTGCTTACCTCAAACTTTCCAGCAGCTACTTCTTTGGATAGTTTGAGTTGTATGCGCATAAGAGATCCCACGATGCTCAGCATGATATGGAACCTGTCTCTCTTGTTGATTTCATCGTCTGTGTAGTTCCTGGTGGTGTCCTGGAGTGACTCCAGACTGATCTCTAATACCTCACACTCCTTGGTGATCTGAGCTAGGGCAAGGAGTGATTCATTCAAGATCTTGTGGATCTGGTTTGCCACAGAGCTTTGCATGAAATGTTCTGAGAAACCTTGACTATACACTATGAGATTGGCACATGTCCTCCAGACATCACTAGCCATGGCAAGCCTTGCATCTGGAAGAATACTGATACTGTCCTTTGGCATGAAGAGCTTTGTTGGTGTCACTGTGTTTGTCTGAGAAGTATCTGAGCTATTGCTGTCTGACAAAACCATTGTTCTTTCTGGCAAGGCTGGCACTCCTTCATGAAGAGTGCCTAGTACTGACTCGATGCTTTGGTGTGCCATACTTTCATATGGTTCATCCACTATTTCATAGGATGAGAGAAGTCTGTCAATGGAACGCTCTTGCAGTCCTCCAGATTGATTGTGATAGCTGCTACTATCAGAACTGTCACTCTTAGAGTGCAAGTCTTCAGGGATAACTTCTTGGACGATTCCTGTAAAGGCATCTAGGACACTGACAACAGTGCTCGCATGGTCTCTCTTGCAACGGGATGTGTTGTATTTGAGTTGTGAAGTGGAGCTTGCTGTAGTCATAGATGATGCTGCACTTAGTCCACTATCTGTTGTGTTACTCCTGTCTCGCCTCGTTTTCTCTTCATCGCCTGATAGGATAATGACCTCAAAAACCTGTAGAACATGAGGTCTTGTGGTGTCCAATTGCAGCAAATGAAGGAGCTGATTCAGCCCTCCTTGGCTAAGGAACAATTCCTGGGCAAAGGTAGAGGTCAAGAGGATGGGTAGGGCACTGAAGCAGTACTCCAAGACAGTAGACGAGGTAATACGATACGGTAGCCTGGGAGTTGGTCCAATGGACTCCTCTAAGCCTATAGGTCTTGATGACTCAAAACAGGGCAGGTAGACATGGAGGTATAGTTCTTGCTTGATGTGGTAGTTGCCATGCTTGACGAGATGCAACAGATGCCTAGCCACCTGGACACTCAAGACTTCATTCACTCCACTGGTGATCAGATTGGCATATGTTCCCAAGACCTGCCACCTGGACTTAGTGACATCACCATCCTGGATGCTACCATCACTTCCAATTGCACTATCACTAGTCCTACTATCAGTGATGCTTCCAATGTCTAATTGGCTGCCTGTCAATTTGTGCCTTGCATCCAACTGGACACACTCTGGACACAGGTCAACTGGGACTGCTTCAGCCTTCTCTCCGCCACGCAACTGTTCCAAAATTAGCTTTGCAATGACACTAAGCAGATAGTTTGACAGCGCTAGGGGTCTATTTTCAATGGAATGCAACAGTTTGCTGAGGATTACGTGTGGTGGTATGCAACAACAGATCCCACCTTGTTCTAACATTCCAAGTAACCGCACAAGGGTAACTCGACATTGCACTTTAGAAATCAATTCCAAGACCACATCCACCACTGTCGCAATGCAGCACTTGCTCCGGTTTGCCCTGATGGGATTCCTGTCCATCAATCCACCACTTGCTACATGACCAGAGTCAGAGTGACCCTGCTTGTCTTCCTCAAAGGCAGTGTAGGTCATTCCTAGCATGCTGTGATGGTGATGCATATAGTGACTGTAATCACAATTACTGTGTGTTCTCTTCAGGCACTGGAATTTATGGAGATACTCCAACTTGGCCTTCTTAGTAGCAGTGGTGAGCTTACACATACCAGTTACCAAAGAGATAATTGTCTCCTTGATGTTGCGAACCTTCTCACCATCATCCTCACCACGAGACAGCATATGGTCCATTGCTTCGATCACCATTAGGAAGAGTTGGTATCCTCCATTTTCTTCAAACTCGTGTAACATTGCTAATCCCTGCGTTAGAACAGTCTGGTTGTCATGGCAACTGTACATCACATACGACAGGAGGAGAAGCACACCTTGGAGAATTTCGCTGATATAAGTCATATTTGCTGTATCAATCTCAGATTTGCTTGATGCTGAATCCCTCCCATGCGAACTTGCTTGGTCATCACTTGATCCTTCAAAGACAGAGTCAGACACCTCATGCTCATCTGCCTCATCTCGAGCAAAATCATCCTCTTTCTCCATTGTCCTTTCTGACAGAGAATGCATGATCTTTTGAGCAGAACTCTTAGCCTCTGATAGAAGAGATTGCAGCAACCCACTGGAAGACAGCTCAAGAATTTTTTGATGCTGTGTCAGACTGTACAAGCAAACCTTCAAGACAATGCGCAAGATAAGTCTCTTCAGTGCCCCGAGGAGTTCCGGTCCCCAGTTGTAATCCAAACTGATATCCTGTCCAGAGCACTTGTGATCAATCTTAACAAGCAAGTTGGTTAGTTGTGGTGCTAGGAAGAGACTGAGAGAGTTTCTGTGAGCTGCACTCATGGCTTCACTAGAGCATAACTTCTCTAACAGAGATAGGAGAGTTATGCACAGGTCAAATGGTGTTGTATTGGATAGATCCATACCAGATAGTCCATCATCCACGCTCATCCTGTGCCTGATGATTAGATTCCCCCCATTCCACCGATACTTTGGAATAGAGTTCCTGAAGGCCATTAGATAGTTAGCTGTCACTTTGTGTTTTCGAACATTGCCAGAGATGTGTCTGCCTCTGTATCGCCTTCCTGTTTCATTCTCTGAGTCTGTGCTTTCTTGTTCCCTGCTGCGTGGTAGCATGCTCTTTTTACGCTGGCTACCTGCTACTGTCCTTGGTAGCCTTCCATCCCCCTGGTAGGAAGTGGTCGTTCGCAAAAAGGCTGTTTTTCTGCGGTAGACATCATGCGTAAGATGAGATGCCATTATGGTGGGTGATTCTGCTTGACTAGTTCGTCTTACGTTTAGCTTGGCAGGAAAGCACGTTTCCATCGGTGGCACCAACGTAGCCACATCTGAAAGAACAATCACGGAAAAGGGCATTCCTGTGAGTGGTACTGCTGGGCAGGAAAGGATTACATGACTTGAGTAAACAGGAAATGTCAATTCATTGAAAAGGGAATCGGGTGAAACAGTTTTTCCATGAATAAACAAACTAAAATTAACTGGCTTTTCAGCAGATTTAATCTCAAGTAAGAACATGATTTGTAAAATATTGAGCTTTCTTCTCCATTAGAGCATTATTTTTGTTCATTCCTCATGAGAACACGCATTTCTCATGAAAACGGGTATTATATGACCTTTAAAATGAAAAGAAAAGGGGGTGGAGGTACTCATGAGGAGCATATCTGCTTGTGTCCCAAAAACATGATCCATAAAGGGATAATTGGCTGGAACTAATCCATACTGGGGATATTATCCTTCATAATGGCATCATACATGTATTTCATGCTGTTATGAATTTTATTTACATCTACATACATGTAATAATTGTCATTTTGACTAAATTAAACTAAAATGCTGTATGATGTCGACCATAACTAAGAGTTATAAATTGGAAGCGAAGATTACATTGCTCTTTCAGGAAGGAAAATTACTGCAGTATTTTCTTCAAAATTGATATGTATATATGTACATGGTGTTATTAAACAAGTACAATACAGAACAAAAAACAGAAAATCCTGTAATATTTTGTTTCTTTCGTCTGAGCCTTTTTTTCAGGAATTTCATCTATATTAGCCTTATATAATCTTTGATTTGAATGATTATTTCTTGATTTATTTTTTATTTAAACTTTTTTTTTTTGTGGGGGTGGGGGAGGGGCAGGCAGTAGTGGGGGTGAAAGGGAGAAGTACATGTAGGGGGAAGGGAAGTGTATGTATCTCCAAGCTTCCTATCATAAAAAAGCCATGTAACTGCATTATAATTCAAATGGATGACCCACACATTTCAAACGCAATGTATAGCCTCCATGACCATGCTAGTACAATTCTGAGCAGCAATCTGTAAATCAAACTCATATTTGTCACATTTCATCACTTTGCCTTCTAAATTCAATTCTATAGTGTGTACACACACCCAGACTGTATTGAGCTATATTTACTTAACTTCCACTACACTGCAAACATCAGAGTTCCAGACTACAATGAACAATACATTTCTCTCAAGCCGTGGATATCACAGGTCTCGGAGACTATGGATTTAACATACAATGAACACAACATGATATCTGACTGGAGCTGCTCCCAACGAAACACCAGGGGAGCGTTTCATCAAGCGTTTTGTCAGTAATTTTTACAGACAACTGTTATAAGCTACTGAAATCCTTGCATCTGATTGGCTGAGAGCAAATTTGTTGGTAAAAATCACTGACAAGACACTTGATAATACCCCCCAGAATTTCATTGTCAAGTTCAAGTGCAAGTAGCAGTTCTTCATCCAGGGCTAGTACTAAAGTTTTATTGCTGCAAGAGCAAATGAATTCAGTACCATGGGGCACATAGATTCGTTTGGAATCAAGCCAGAAAAGAAAGAACAAAAAAAAAATCATCCGTGCCCACAATGTCATTTACATGTATACCTACATGTACATGTGGATTACTTCATTATAAAATGTGTCTTTATGTAGATAGCATAAATTCAGATCATTAATTCAATTTTTACTATTCTATTCTTTGATTCATGTGTATGTCATCTGATGAGCATATTTTTGTATAAAAGCAAAAATCATCAAAATGCAGAGAGTACCGGTAACCAAAAGTGTCTAAAAAAAAAAGAATTAAATTCAATTGGTATGTCATTTGGTCTAAATCATTCAATGGAGAACACAAGAAACTATTCATACCTGGGACCATAAATACCCTATATGCCTACATGTGTAATCACGTTATCCTATCCTCTGTTACGGATGTTTTACACAAAAATTACTCAATGATAAAAGATATCCTAATTTCAGAAAAAAAAAGGAATGGACCTATACAGGCCAAATTCACACATCTTTACAACAAGTATATAATTTCACGAACATGAACCTCAAACTTTTACAAAAACTGTAGGCCTACGTGTGAGAACAGAAGAGTTATGTTTCCCATCCAGGAAGATCCAGGATGTCACTACTTCCGCTTAACGACAAAGCAAAGTACTATAAAAAACAAAACAAAACCCCCACTGTTGTGTTGAAAACATGTAGAAAAAAAGGACCACTGCCCACAGGGGAATCAGAATCAAAGGGTAATAAGATCTTACATCATATAAGGGGATCTGAATTACTGTACACCTGTAGAACTCCACTTTGGAATAAAATAAAAAACTGCAGCAGCCTACAATTGTAAGCATCTTTGCCAAATATCACCTTAAAACAAAGCTGATTGGGGAGAGAGAGAAAGAGAGAAAGAGAGAAAGAGAGAGAAAGAGAGAGAGAAAGAGAGAGAGAAAAAGAAAGAGAGAGAGAAAGAGAGAGAGAGAGAGAGAGAGGGTGTTGACTGCAACTACTTTTATATAGACTGTTCTACAACTGACAAACACTGAAATTCACGCTATATGTTCATGTTAAAAGATTGTGAAATATCAAAGTCCACTGAAACAAACTATCCCTACAATGATTTCAATTGCAATAAATTCCCCACTCCTATGAGTGCAGACAACATGGTTCCTATTTATGACAGGGTGTACATTCATGTGCATAGAGGTTTATTGGAAGGTGGCCTGTATGAACCATGACCCCATGAAAGAGAGCTACTACACTGTATACTACCAGAAACTTTCACAGAATGAAACTTCACAAACTGAAACCACTAGCAGAATTTGTAAAAGTTTTGTGCGCACAAAAGTTTATCATGGTGAGCCTGATTGGTTAGTCACGGACGGACATTTGACAGATTGTGAAAGTTTGAAGGCCTGTAGAAAATAAGTATTTAATTGAAGCAAGCTATTTATGTTTCATTGTGAAGGAATAACTGAAAAAGTTGAAAGTTGATAAAATAGGGTTGCCATGGTCGCCTACTGAAATTATAATCCATAAAATATTCAATGTCACAGACAGACAAAATGCCTACTCTTAACCGATCAGGCTCTGGTACAGCAGCTTGCATCAAAATCAACAAAAAATGGTAACAATAGAAGCAACTCAAAAATTAGATGCAATCCTGATTGCTTAAAAATCAAGTTAAACATGAAGTCAGTATTATTGTTGATCGGCAAGAGATCTGCCATTAGGAAGATGCCTATATGTTGTACACCTTAAAGACAGTCCTAAGCATAGGAGCCTATATATTAAAGGACAATCCAACCTTGGTAATAAGATGATTTCTGTGAAAGCAGAAAAATGAGAAAAACAGGATGGTGAAGGTTTGAAAGAAATCAGACAAGGAATAAGAAAGTTATGGATGTTTTAAAAAAGGAGATCAATACATCTATGCGAATCTCAAATTGGCAATTTGGTGAGTCGATTGTGACATACTTGTGGCCAATTCTCCCGTTTGTCGTACACAAAAATATAATAAATTTGTGTTTTTTTTCCAAAGCGCTTTACCCTTGGAGCAGTATTCATTACTCAAAATATTTTGGAGATAGCATATATTGTTATAGGTCCTCATGAAAGAAAAAGATCCTACTGAGTAATACATTTTGAACAAAAATGACAATTTAGTAATTTTGTGTGTTGGAGCAAAGGGGAGAGTTGTCCGCTACTACATGACAGTGACATTACCTACATGTATTTGGTCAATTTGAAATTCCCATATGTATAATGGGTAGTGATTAAAATTTTTCAAAGATTCATAACTTTCTTTATTGCTTGTCCAATTCGTTCATTCTGCTTCTCTGATTTTCCTCTTTCTTTCAGAGCAACTTACAGGCAGACAGAGATAGACAGATAGACAGATAGAAAGAGAAAAGAAAAAGAGAGAGAGAGAGGAAAAAAGGGGGTATACAGGTAAGACCACACCCACTAGAATATCCAGAAGAATCAAGGCAAGTAGCCTTGAATGTAACTATGTATAATTGTGAGTCTCTGAAGAATAATTTGAGAAAATGAGAAAAAGAAATAACATTTCCAGAGAAGGATATGGTGCATAAATTGTGTAGCTATTGACGTTCAATGCAAATATGGCTTGGTTATGCACAATCACTGATCCGTCCCTCCCCCTTTCCTCCCCCCCCCCCCCCCCCCCCTCTCTCTCTCTCTCTCTCTTTCTCGGGATATGATCTGCATGAAGGGATGTGACAGGTTGATCAATTTCTAAAATTTTCATAGATTTCATCTTTTTTTCAAACAAATTCCACATTGGCATGAGATGACAAACTCACCTGATGCATGGAAATTCACATCAGTGCCAAAGATATCCATTATATTCTGATTCATCTTCAAACCAAGTAACAAAACTTTGCACTTTTACAACAAATCTGCAAATCTGCAATTTCTTTCAAGAATCTAAATGTCTGATACCCATTGGCACGCATGGTAACCATCAGTGAATCCAGTTGAGTCCATAAAGATAAAATGCTGTATCATCCAATCAACTTCTACGCAAGCAATGTCAACCTCCAAAATAAATTTTTATTGAAGAAATAGAAGTTTGATTGCATCACTATGTGGAAAGTTCGATACTCCAATTCTGTATTACAGTAATTCCAATCCATTCCTTTTACACCCAAATATGATGCCACGCGATAAATCACAATGCACGTCTTACACAAGAAACTTCAAAGCATAAAGCAGTAGAGATAAAATTATGAGAATCATATTAACAATATAGGCCTTGCATAAAATGCACGCATAAATATATCCGAGAGCACACTTATCCAGGGAACGCTAGACCAAAGTACAATTATAGGATCTTTCTTTTTCAAACATTGACATGGGGAGGCGTAGCAAGCTCTTACGATGAAAGGAAAAAGAGACAAAAAATCATTATCAGAAAAAAGAGGCTCTATTTCGATTTGTCCCTCCTATAGCCTCTGTTGAATCCACACATGATACATGTAAAAGCACAATGCTTGGATTCGTGTTAAGAGCACCAAAAGACATGTAAATACTAGTTATGGCTACAACTATTTCATTGTTGGATACATCTCAAAATGACCTTGCCCCTCCACATATTTTCACAATTTCTAATATTAAATCTATATGTTTTGTGTTAAGTAATCATGCTCATTATCACTAAAAACTAACATACAAATGGGAGGAAACAATTCTAAAACTCCTGACCAGATACTTCATAACTAATTGGATCAATTTATATCAATAAATATGACCCTGGTGGAGCGAACTTTGAAGTTTGCAGATATGATATAAGCACTAAATATTGTGCAAATAACAGAATGCGGCAGGTAGTATACTGATACATAAACTAGTCTGTCAAATATGCATAACTCCAAAGATTAGTTTTGATACTGGAGAGGAAGTGGAGGAGTATGCACATAAATGTATGGTCTAAAGGTGTCGGGTTGGTCAAGTATATATATACGAGATGCCCAATGATTAAAATATATACCGGTAAATGAAAATTGTATGTTTTATTTGTAGCTCAGTCCATTACTGTGACAATGCTGATTATCTTCTCATTATCTTCTCATTATCTTCTCATTACATGCTTCATTGCCAATTTTCAGGCACAAATCGGTACAATTGGACTTTCATCTTGGGCCCTCTGGCATAAAAAGCAATTCAAAAGAATTAAATGCAACTTGATTTCAACCAATCACGATCGTGTATTTGGAATTTGTGTTTAATTTTTTTATTTACGTTTAATGCAGCTTTTTATGCAAGAGGGCCCTGGTGACCTACCTGTATATAAATAGTACATAAGGAATTGAGAGGGATCCTACACTTGCACAATACTTAATATGCAAACATGTATGTGAGCATGATACATGTACATTGTAGCTCCACAGCCATTCTTAAGGTTTATTTTCAATATATTACCGGTATATTTTTTTAAAACCAGGGAGGCATTTATGTGCTTGAAAATGATGTACATGCAATGTAACATGCATGTAATTCTCAATAATAACCTCAATGACAAGTCTTCAGTCTAACACTGAAAGGCCCTCAAGTTGTTTGAGAAAGAGCTTAGTAGTTTTGGGATTGACTCTACCTGTATGTAAAGTAAGTAGATATGTAGAGATAATGCTAATAGTTGCTATTGATAAAATGAAACCAGTCACTGAAGGACTTCAACAATCAACCTTCGCTGTACTTGCAGCAATTAAATATGAATACAGTACATACAGAGAAATGTGGATGCACAAATATCACCTTTCAACAATGTAACCAGGGAAACCATGTAAACCAGTCACAGAATATAATAATATATAATAATAATGAATATGTCTTGTTTACCCAGGGTAGCTCCATCAGAAGGACAGAAGGACTTCAACAATCAAATTTTGCTGTACGTGCAGCAATTGAACGTGAATACAGTACATTCTTCATATTTAAAATTTCCCTGATCTAACATTTTTGATTAGGCTAGTTATTGATACAGACATGAAAAGAGAGATTTTCCTTCTTTGGCTTTTTTGTTGATGCTTTTTGCATTCTACATGTACCTGCAAAAAGAATTGTCAAAATTATGAAAGATAGCATCATAGGAATGTGATATCACTTAATCAATCTGTTCCTATGTCTACCCTTGTCAACACACAATTTTGATGAGCTGAGCTAACAGTTAGTAACCTACATGGAATCAGCCCAAAATGTATTAATTCTTCTTCTCAAGGTGATACATGGTGGCATGAAATTTGCTTGGAATACACCTCTCTATTTCTAGGAAAATTTACCCATTTCCTGGAAATATTCCACTGACAAGATAATTAGGTAGACTCAACAGAAAGAAGTGAGGTATAAAGCAGCATGGATGGGAAATCTTTCACTAGGACACTAACTGTCTAGCAAGTTGAGTACTGTCACATTTTGATTCTCTTCCCTTCAAAAGAAAAGTCTATTTACACATGCTTTGCTGCTTTGTATCATTCAAGGACTAGAAACTTTACAGTCATTATACTTATGGGGTGTTGCAAGAAAGTTGCAATCAATTGCAAATTGTAAAGCAAATTAGAACAACCATTTTGATTGGTTCAGGGTCTGCCCATTCAAGAAGATGCGCTTGCAACAATGATTTTGATTGGTCAGTACCGATCACTTGCAATCAATCGCAACTTTCTTGCAACACCCCATAAGTCTACTTTCTTGCTTTAAAAACAAGATGAAAGAGACTGTATCTCATATACATGTATGTCTCTGCCTATAAAATTCAAACTCTTCTTGAAATATTGTGATAACCAGAATAAAAAGCCTACATTTACATGTTAGTTGACCTCTTTGACAATTGACCTTACACCTATAACCCAAAGGTCTGATCACTTTATCTCCTCCTAGTTGTGAATACACAATAATTGAGATATGGTGATAATAAAACAACAAAAAAAACCTATTAATTTCACATATGACTGTCAACTTTGTCCTCCGTGGACAAAAATATAATCAGTTTGTCTCAAGCCTAGTATCTCCTTGGTGAAATCATGATATTGGTAAATTTGCATTGATTAGACTAGTAAATGGGCCTATAGAATATTTGCTTATAAAGGTCTGCACTGTCGAACAAACTTTACATTTCAAGGCACTAAGTAATTTTACAAGAAGACAAGTTTGTTAGTTAATAAAATTTCATACATATTTCAGACAAACTTTTCTTCTGTCTACAACCCAAAGACCTTGCCACAGGCTTGTCCAACATAGCAACAACTGGTATACACACAGTGGATTCCATCCACAGAGAAGCTACAGTACATAACAGGAAAGAGACAGTTTGTACATTGTATCTGATGGTTTTGGAAAGAACCACCATACACTTGAATGAATGAACTATCACCTTGAGTCAATGCCCTTGTCCCTCTTCAGCAGACCTTATGTAAAGAATAGGAGTGCTACATTTTGTTTTTCAATCCATTGACCATGCTAAGTGCTTCAGACTGATTAAACATTAACTTCTTGACCTGGGTTGTGATAACTCTCTAGACATCCTTCACAAGAGAAGAACGAAAGAGGAAGTGGAGAGAACTGGGGCAGTTACCATTCACAATGTTATCTCTAAAACATACATCAAAGTTCAAATCCATTACCATGTAGAATTCAATAGCATCCCTAAATGAAAGGTTAGTGCTTATATCAACGCTGTACAGCTTACAACTAACATGCACCACCAACATTTCTTCTAATTAGTGAAGCTTATCAGGACTGATTTCCGAACATAAGAATTTGTGAGAAGTTTACAACAACTGATTCAGAATTTCCTAACTGGAGCTTGCCCAGATATCAAAGAAGAAATACACAAAAATACTGTACATGGTCTAATCTCCATAGGACAGTACTGATTCATGTCACAGTTGAAGGAAGACATGGGCTTACCTCGAATGGGTCTAGATTTCACAGGCACCTTCAGAGTCTCTTCCAGGAGAGCGATTAGCAGACGGATAAATTCCACATGGTGTGATAGAGCCTGGAATGAGAAATACATTGAAAGCCTCTATTAAATCGGACTGAACAAATCTTGCCTAGTCGGAAGAAAGACATGCTTGAATAGATGTGTAAGAATGATTGCATTGAATTGAAATGAAAAGGTATTTTTATGGCACTAAAATGTCTCTTCACAGCCACAAAGTTAAATTACAGTAGAATTTACAAAGTTTGTTTTGACCCTAATTACACATTGTCTTGACTCACATGAATGTAAACACTAGTACAGTGTATTCACTGGCACTGCACAGAATATCTCAATTTTGTAACAGGGTTTTGGGTTTGCAAATTTGTGACATTCCATTTTCAGCGATTTATTTCTTTCATTTTTACAAGAGGCTCCAGGAGATTTCCAGAGCAACATCACCACCCCTCCCCCTCTCTAATTAAGCCTACATGTATGTAAATGTAGGCTTGATGTATTAAAATACATGTATATATTATCCTTGTTTATCACAAATATGTCACAAAAAGAAATTGTTTTTTTAACTGTAGTGACTGCAGGGATATGAATCCTATCACCCTTAGCTTGATGAAAAAGCCAATGTGTGCAAAACTATGAAGGCTGTCTTCATCATACAAAAAGTTTGGCCATGCACTTACATGTATGCTCAACCAAATACCTTAACTGCAAAAATCAAAGACTCACACACACTCACAACATGTACTTTTATAAATATCTGTTCACAGATTCTTTTAGGAAAAAGGAACACAGCATTAAATATTTCTTCATACAAGAACTTTAAAGGGAAATTCTAGAAGGTAAAAACCACATTTTCAACATGAAATGACACAAAGCTTTGTTGAAGACCTGAAATGTCATCACTTCAAAGATTTTGTTACATTAAAAATTACCCATTGTTATAGAATCCTTATTTAGAACTTTATTTATAGCAAGTGACATACATGTATTAAGACGGAAATTTAGTGCGATGATTCCATCTTTTGGCATTAAAGCATTGATAGAGACAACTTCTCAATGCCAATCGATACTTTTAAGTACTGGGTACCCAGTAAACTTTTCAGCACGTAAACATTTAAAGAAAACAGTTTAAGAGAATGCAGATTTTCACTCAAACTCATTGCTTTGGTGAAGAAGAAAAACAAACATTGCTAGATTTGTGGAAATCTTATCATTCATCGATAACAGAAACAGAAGAATTCTAAAATAAATGATTATATTTGCATTTCCACGGATTAAAAGAGAAGGTTGGGTTCTGATAAAGGTTAACAAAAAAAAGATTTGAGAGCTTTCTAATTCCTCTTATAGTTTGGCAGAAGATCACTGTAGAAATGTCCTCTGAAAAGGATTGCTCTTCAAATGCCCTCATATCAAAATATGAGTGAAGTGCATGTGCTTTTCAGCAAGATTGGGTCAATTTCTTATCATTTTGATGATTCCAAAACCTCACAGTATACACCAATTGTTATATAGACATGATCAACCTTTTCCAATTGCTTTGAGACAGTTTCTTTCACAATGTAATTGCATGACCAGAACCCAACTTTATCTTTAAATAGTACATGGCACACATACATGTTTTTCAAGAACAACACTTTCAATGTTGGACGGTGTTTGGGGATTCCTTCAGATTTCCTCTCCACTTCCTCTCATATGACTAAATCACATGTATTTTATTGATCATACATGTATATGTAACCACATTATGTATCATTCAAGTCTGTCATGATACAAGCTATTAATTGTGTTGTAACCATTATGATATTAAAGGGGAGGTCCACCCTCTCTATGATAATGCTAGGTAATGACCAGTGTAGGTAAGCCCTAAACAGCTTTTCGTCAGATTTCTTGGATTTTTGTTGATAAATAGGAAGATACTAGCAATACTAAGATGCTGTGAAGATTGCACCTCCTAGTGGAATATCAAACAAATGAGAGGTGAAAAATAATTTAGATACTGGGCCAGGGATGTAAAAACAACAGCAGCATGCACTATATACTAGAAATGTGTGCGAATCCTACATGTACGAAGATTGTGTGCATACCACACACAGTGACACACATGCTATCCCCATGCAAAGCCCAGAGATTAAAGTAGAACACTCAAGAAAATCACAAATATGGCAATTAATGTATCACTAGAAATTGGGAAGCTTACAGATGGCAATCGTATAAGTTTTATGTCAACTGCGTATATGATGATTATAAAAACAACATAAATAAAAGCTCTTCTCAGCATGTGGAATATTCGAGGATTCGCCAGAAATATAGCGATGTTTTGATGTCGTCATACGAGGGATCGATCCTGCTTAAGCAGACGACGTCCTATAATGAATGAACGTAATTGCAATGCAATTATTTATAAAATTATAAAGAGTTTGGTACATTTAAACATGACCTTATTTCACGCCATTCTAAAAGGGAAAGTGAACTGATTCTGATAACTAAAACCGTTTGATTGTAAATACACAGGAGAAGGGTCAATGATCAATGAAATAAACCCCATTTTCAAATTGAAAAGCCCTGCGAATAATAGCTGGATGGTATTCGTTCCCTCTTGAAACGCCGAACATGCCGCGGTGCAAGCAGCTGAAAATACAATGGCGTCTTATTTTGTTTACAAGTGACTGATTCCTTTATTTTTTTAACGCTGCATTTTTCATCAAAATAATACCATACACGAAGTTAAGAGTGAGGCAACAGACTAACATTAAGACTGACGCTAGTCAAGTAAGAGAAATAAGTGAAGAGGAGATGACAAAACAGGCACTGAAAAATGTGTATAATGTTATGGGACATCGTCTGCTTAGACAGGACTCGCCCCTCTTGTGTCGTCACACATCTCAGCAGCGTTCAAGGAGCTTTTCAGCTGCTATATCGGGGGCTGTATTTTACCGTTTTATAATTGATAATAATCATTAATTCAAATGTTTCCAAGCTTTAAATTTGGATAACCTTGTTTAATTTATGCCATCTATGCAATAATAAGTATTAAGCCAATATTTAAAATCATCAGTGTTCTACTTTAATGAGCAGGGAACGGTTGTGGTGACAAGGGTAAGGCAGTACATATGTATATTGCTGTGACCAACCTCCCTAACAGATATTTACACTAAAATTCACTGGAAATCGTGGATTGTATACCAAATGATTGCGTACAAACATCTTCTGATACAAGGAGAACAACATGATGAGACTATGGTTTTAACACGTTTCTTTTTTTTTTTCCTTTTTGAAAACAAAACTGTACATCACCTTTAATAGAAGCAGAAGATATGAAAGAAACTGACGAGTCAGTAAGTTGTCATTTATCAAACAAATCTGAAACTCTGTAATTCCCCTCACAAAGCAGCTCTCCAATTGTTTTGTTTGATTAACTTCATAATTAATAAAAAACACTTTAAACTTCCTTTGCCTGGTGTGCCCTAAATATACTGGACAAAAGTAATTACAAGTGTACATTAGAGGTGTACAACAGATGAATACTTTTACTAAAGATGCCAATTTTATGATTTTACACTCTTTCTAGTTTACAAGAGTTCAGTCCCTCTATCTATTTCATCAAGAACCAAGGAAAACAAATATTTTTGATAATTCTCGGTACAAAATGGATGGCTGTTCACGATAGAAATGACAACTTTGAAAAAACCCCATTATTTTCTTATCTTTCACAGGATTTTCTCAAGTTTCCACTGATCTGTTTCTCTTTTTATTTCTGCTTAAAAATTAAAACCAACTTGTTCCTGAAGGACTTCCCCTTCATAGCTGAGACCAAGTACATGTAGGTACTAGGCGAGTACCTCCTTGCTGGGACTACACTTTATATGGGAAGATTGACTTGATAACCCTGCTGTACAATTTTAAATTGACAACACAAAAACTTTAGATGTACATAAAATGGTCACATGCAAACTGAATATATTTTGTCTGCCATTATCAAAAACAAACTACTTTTTAATATTATCTACATCATGTAGATTGCATCAAGGCTCTTTAGAGTTAACCAGCATTATTTAAACATAAAACAATGTCTACACTCTAAAAACTCAAATGTTAAATCTAGATTAAAAGGTTGGAGGAGTGACAACATTTTCAAAATGGTAAATGAACACTTTTAACATGCTGCATCCAACCTTTAAACTATTAGATCCAGCATGATAAAAGTGTTAATTTACCATTTTAAAAATGTTGTCACTCCTCCAACCTTTTAAATGTAGATTTAACATTTGAGTTTTTAGAGTGTAAAGGCTACGTCAATCCATGGAGTGAACAACAGTTAGCTTCTTGTGCAGAAAAGGAAGCATTGATACCACCAGCATACAACAATAATTTGATTCAAATAAGTTTTCAAGAAATAAAAATAATCAAAATCAAAGCAAAGACAATATGAAGCCTGGTACAAGAGTATAAAACTGAAAAAGAAAGATAAAGCCCCTTCCAACTTACAATTATTGCAGCCAATTATACAATGTACAACAGATGGATGGTTTTACTAAACAAGCCAATTATACATGTACATGTAAGACTAAGAATTAACTCTTATTGCATGTACATGTACCTGTAGAGCCCAGTTCCAGCAAAATAACTCCTTGGTTCTAGCAAGTATCATCAACCACAATGTAATTCCAAGTTCCAACATCTGGCTTTGACCCACAAATCATGTGACAAAAACAAATGTGACCTTTTGGGAGTCAGGGTCAAATCTCAAATTCAAGGTATGAACACAAGGAACTCCCTTACAAACTAAACTAAAATCAGACTTTTATTGCCATTTCATGTTCTGGAAGCTTGTCAGGACTTTCAGGTGTACATGTACTATTCTCTTGTCTGTTCCTTTATTTCTTTATTCTATTTAAAAAAAAAAAAATTAACTGTAAATTCTTACATTCCCTTTGGTTAATTCATGATCAAATGAAAATATATAAACACATGTGTATGTTAAGTCTCAACACAATGTATGCCTACATTCTCCTTAAAATGTACATGTATTTATTTATAAAAACCTTGAACAATACAATTAAATTGAGATTTAAAGGTAAGATTAAAAATATCTACATAGAATTTAGAGGCAATCCAACCTTTGTAATAATTTGGTTTCTGTGAAAGCAGAAAAATCAGAGAAGCAGATTGGTGAGAGTTGGAACGGAATCAGACAAGCAATACTAGGAAAGTTCTGATTTTGTAAAAGTTGTAATATACATGTACATGTACATACATGTACATGTATTTTAATTTCAAATTGGCCCAATTGGTACAGTCACAAAATGACAAAAATGTCAATTTTTCAAAATGTATAACTCTGGGATCTTTTTTTTTTAAGGACCTATAACAATATGCTATCTGAAATATATTTTCAGTACTGCCCCGAGCGAAAAGGTGTTCAGGAGAAAATAATGATATTTTGGTGTACAACAGAGTTGAGGTAAATACGTCACAATATTCATCAAATCGCCAATTTGAAATTCACGTGTTCATGTAGATGTGTAGTGATCTCATTTTCAAATATAACTTTGTTATTTGTCTGATTTCTTTCAAACTGTCACCATCCTTTTAATTCATTTTTATCCTTTTAATTCATTTTTCTCCTTTCACACAACTCTTTACAAAGGTTGGCTTGCCCTTCAAGCCCTCTTTTTCATTTGTCAAATTAATACATCTGTAGATTGTACTTTTTCCTGGCTCTCTTATACTAGAGGACTATACTCTATATACATGATATAGTAGTTTTCAAAAATGTCAAACTGTTAGCAATAAATAGTATCAACATAAATGTACATCTACTTACAGAACTTGTTATAGCAGAAATTGCTCAGATAGGCTACAGCATCAGCTGATTATTCCACAAATTATATATTCCCACTGGTTTATGTCCAAGCATTAATCTACATGTCAACATCAACTGACATGACCGATGCTTTCCATATTTGCATGCCTGCTTGTTAACTTGTCAGAGTAAACCTGAAACTATGTCAGATCCAAATAACTTCAGCAATCAATAAATATAAAATTCCCTTCCACAGCACTGCATATAATCCAATCAACCATGGGGAACTGGCTGCACAAAAGTGCATCGATTGTACACCTTTCATGTGAAAGGCCTTGAATAACAGATCCTTTGGCTCAATTCCTGTGTTGTGCGGTAAGCCATTATGACCATGCATTGTGGTATGAGGATGGAGGATAATAGATTTGCTTGCTTGCTCCAAGGATTTCCATGCCTGAGAGGATTCACATGGAGGAAATCTAGTCTGGCTTTCAGGCTGACTCACCTTTTCTTGTTTCTCAATCAGAATATTACCAGTATACCATCAAACACTATCGGTGCCATGTCTTACATGTACATCTAAACTGCAAAAAATTTATATTCAACCTCATCATACTTTTGGACACAGAAATAACAAATGAATAGTAGAATGTTGGCTTAGGCCGAGTGAAACTGATTTCCAGTTCTCGTCTGGAAAGTCAATCTAAATTTGTATCATTTTAAGATAAAGTTGAGTTCTGGTCAAGGAATTACAGTGTAAACAAAACTGTCAGGAAGCATACTTTAAGAAAAGTCGATGCAGTAGTAGTTAACCCATATCCGCCGATCTACGGAATATCCCGTAGTCCCCGCAAACGCTACGTTCGCCGAACTACGGGATATCCCTAGCGAAAAGAACTTTCACAATAACGTCATTTTCCAATCTTTTTATAACCCGCGAACCATGACCTGACATCCCACAATGCTTTGCACTCGTTCCTATCACTTTTGTTTACACTTTCAGCGTTCAGTTCATTTTACTAGATACGGAAAAGCCAACATTTGTATAGTTAGCTTTCTTCATTTTCACACCATCATTCACGCGATCACATCACGTTACCAGGAACAACGCATCATTATCCTCGCTATGGGATTTGATACTTTGATAGTATATTTGAACATAAAAAAATATGTGTTTCATCAATATTTGGACAGAACTTATACTATGTAACATGAAACACATTTCAAATTTCCTAAGATGAAGATTTTTCAGTTCTTATTTTACATACAGGCACAATTTTGAATAGCAATTCCGTGTGTTGTAGTACAAAGCATAATAGACTGAATAAGTAAATATCAATTTGAATTGTATAATTTCATAATTTCCCAAATGTTTTGCTCAATGAGTTCTATACCACTGGAAAGTACACATTCTGAACTTTTAGGAAATTCTAGTTGTTTTTCAATAAACTTGAAATTTATATTTTTTAATTGTGAATTATTATATGATATTAAGAAAAATTTTCATATTTTCATATTTCATATAGGATTTATGTGAAGATTAAATAAATGACAAATGTCTGAATGGACCTGGTACAAAATTCACAATAAAGACCAATTTCTACTCTTTAAACTGGTACATAATTTGCCACTATTTTATTTTGATTATTGTGAGTGAGGACAGTTTGAAGTTGGCAATGCTTGTGTAGGGACTTATTTTGAACTTCTTTACTCCTTCCCATTTATTTCCATGATTCATCCCTTTCATACCAATAGATGATCCCTCATTTTATATTCACCCTTTTTCAACCTGATTGGTTGCAGTGACCACCAGTTGCGGTCAAGCTTAGATAATAATTTGCATATAGGTTGAATAGTCAGTATATATCTTTGTTTGTTTGTTTGAATATTCAAGAACCTTTGTAATATGATTTATGAATATAGATGTCCTCTTCTAATTTGCATGGAATGTTAGAATGCAGCAAGGCATCTTGTACATTAAAAAGCTGGGAGTTAGCCAGTAGATCTGAACCTGTGAACATGTCTGCTGTGCTGTCTCTGTGTTTAGAGTACTAGGAATTGTGTTAAGAACCCAAGACACTACACTTGAATGGATGAATGTGTGTGATTTGGCCTCAGGCAGCACGGGATTATATGCTCCATTGTGCCCTAGGCGGATATGGGTTAAAGAGAAATCCAACCTTAATAGCAAGTTGCTTTGAAAGAAAGAGGAAAAATCAGAGAAGCAGATTGGTAAAAGTTTGAACAAAATCAGACAAGCAGTAAGAAAGATATGAATTTTTGAAAGTTGTAATCACTATACCTATGGGAATTTCAAATTGGCCGAATAGGTAATGTCACTGTGATGTAGCTGTGGACAACTCCCCATTTGCTCCAACACACAAAATGACTAAAATGTCACTTTTTTCAAATTGTATTACTCAGTAGGATCTCATTCTTTCATGAGGACCTATAACAATATGCTATCTCCAATATATTTTGAGTACTGCCCCGAGGGTAAAAGCGCCTCAAAGAAAACCGCAAATTAATGATATTTTTGTGTACGACAAACAGGAGAGTTATCCACAAAAATGTCACAATCGACTCACCAAATTGCCAATTGAGATTTGCATAGATGTAGTGATCTCATTTTTCAAACATCCATAACTTCCTTAGTCCTTGTCCGATTTCTTTCAAACTTTCACCATCCTGTTTTTATTTTTCTGCTTTCACACAAATCATCTTATTACCAAGGTTGGATTGCCCTTTTTAAGAATAAGTGCATATTATGAGATTTTTGGAATCATCAAAATGATAGGAAATTGACTCAATTTTGATCAAAGTCACATGCACTGCATACAAAAATGTGTATATATGGGACTACACACTAATATGTATCATGAAAGTTGGTCCAAACATTTCGAATAAGAGGGCATTTGAAGAGCAATCTCTTTCAGGGAATATCAAAATGACATCAAAATGACATCAAAATGACATGAAAAAAGAATGGGTAAGCTAAAATATCATTTTCGTCTTTGCCAGAACTCAACCTTCTCCTCAGGATAAATTCTAGCACTATATGATTGCAGATTGTATTACAAGTAAAGCTGTACATATTTTATCAATTTCAACTAGACTTTGCTGCCTACAGTTAAATGTACATTCAGCAAGCATATACACCTGTTAAAAAGAAAGATTACTATAGCAACAGCTATCCCAGGAAAGCTACTGATATTGAAAGGCCCCATTCACAGGCGTAAATCTGCGAGAATTTCTTTTCAACTGAGGGGGTGGGGGGGAATGACCGTTCATGGAGAACAAAGCCATCCCCCCTGATGAAAAGAAGACATGTACGGATTTACGCCAATGGCCCCATTTGACATTTACCCAGAAATATGAAAGTCTTTTCCTGTAAACATGAATAGATATCAATATTAACAATGTATAGAATGAACTAAGTATAAATTTACTAAGAGTAAACTAAACCAAGTTGATTTTCAAAATTGCACATTTGGTATAAATGATACACCATGGAAGCGTTTCATCAAGCGTTTTGTCAGTGATTTTTACCGACAACTGTTATAAGCTACTGAAATCCATGTATCTGATTGGATGAGAGCAAATTTGCCAGTAAAAATTACCGACAAAACGCTTGATGAAACGCTTCCCCGTTTCTCAAGATCACAAACATGTGCAATAAATAACCACCTAAATGATCAGTCACTTTGTTTCCTTTTAAGCACCATCACACAACACCATTAGAAACAGATTTCAGAATATTACAGCATCTTCACAATTGAAGGCTTTCAGTAACACCATGGGGAGCCTCGGTGATATAGTCTTGTGTAAGTGTGTGATTTAATTTCATTCCATTATCATCTCTTTTCTTTCCTTTCGTTCCTTTCATTTCACTTTTCCAAAATTCCTCTAAACGCCCCATAAGTGGGTTATTACCCACGCCGATGAAATCGGCAGGGTTATGTAAAGGGCTCCGTATGTTTTTTTTTTTTTTTTTTTTGTTTGTTTGTTTGTTTGTTTGTTTGTTTGTGTACAAGATAACAAGAGAACGGGTGAACGGATTTGCACCAAATTTTCAGGGAATGTTCAGAAAGTGACAGGAAAGAATCGATTAGATTTTGGTGATGATTGGTTGACCCCTGCACATTCTGTGTGACCTTGAAGTTTTGACCCTGTAGTAAAGTATAGGAACTTCAGTTCAGATTGTGACAGGAAAGAAACTAGAAAGATTGATGACCCCAAACTTCGCCTGCAGATGCAGAAATATTTTGGCCAATCAAAACACTCATTACTTCGTCTCACCAAAAGTCTATTTCAGGTTTATGAATTTTAGAAGACTTTTAGACCCATTATTTGCCATTTCACTTCAAATCCGTACGAGCCTGCAATGAATATTCAAAGCTAGCTATCGCGCGCGCGATACCTTTTTTTATCTACAAATTCATTTAGATTCAGGCTACCCTAGCCCTACGGCTTCTCCTCTATTTCTTATCTTCTGTGCATTTCTGTTTATTTTCCCCGGTTCTTTCCACTTTGTTGTGGAAGTTTTTGTGATTTATTTTATCCTGGTGGACGTGTAGTACGTGATTTTAATTGTTTTCGGTGAAAATCTGGTGAGTTTGTTCGACGTGAGTGAGTCTATCGCACTCGCGAGCGTTCGCGTGTGTTGATCTGAGTGTGTGGGCTGCGTAGCTAGCTGTACGTACATAACTATACACAGCGCTGTCGCGAAGTGACGGCGATCTGGTCGGGCTAGGGCCGGAGTACATAACCCAGGCCAGGGAGTGCAGTGCAGTGCCTATGCCTGGCTGACTGTAGTAGGATTGAACTTTTTTCTTTTGGTTATAACGGTCATGTCATTTGAGATTTGAGTTAGTTTATAACTCATTTATGTCTGTTTGAGTGGATTTCGTAGTTGTAAAATATATACAAAAACTGTATTTTTTTTAAATTTGTGGGATTTGCAAAATTTGGTGGCTGATCGAGGTTCGCCGAATACATGCACGCCAGTATCCACTTTGACTTTGTTGATGGGTGGTGACTGAGCTGAGTGAGTAGGCTCTGTGCCTCGCATGCATGTCATTTTGAAGTCGAGATCCAACTTGTTTTGTCGTCATATTTATTTTATCCAAGCCCGATGAAAAAAAACAACAACCCCAATTGCAATGTAATTTAAAGATAGAACATGAATACATTTACTAACACTTACATGACTGAACACTGAATACAAATTGCTAACATTTTTTTCCTCACCACGCCACGCTCTCTGACATGTCTAATCAATTACTTTTAGGGGAGAGATGTTTCAATAATAAAATATCTTTTTCAGAAGAATTTTTTCAAGGGTGGGGACACACAAAGCTATGACCTGGATATGGCAAAATTTATTGGGGGGGGGGGGGGGTAGATGCGCCTCTTGTTATCCCCTTTGAATGGCTACTGCTTACAAAAATAATCGCAACAAAACAAAACCTATATTGGGTTTTTTATACACGACAGGGGAACCAACCAGTAAAAATATATCTGCAGTTGCAAGAATAATCGCTCCGCTAAGGCGTGGGTCTGCCGCCTTTGACGGCCTTTCTAGTTTTCACGAATGAATATATATCAACCCTTTTCAGAGGCTCCCCAGATGGGGTTACTGAAAGCCTTCAATTGTGAATACTCACTCACCATGGAAACGTACAGAGAACATCTATATAGCATCTTATATTAAAGCAAAGAGAGGGTGAGGTTTTAAGTTAAGCAGGATAAGTAATTTCTATTTTTAAAAATCTAAAATAACACTTTCAATCAGCAATTAAATCAAGTTGACGGAAGAAATCATTAAAACACTAATTTTCTTTCTTTTTTTTTAAACCAATTTTTCCATCGAACCATAACATCAATGGATTATGATTTAAAATTGGCAATGACCTTTAACATTAACCCTGCAACAGCCTTGGACCCCTGTAAAAACTATCAAGTGTCTCACCTGCGTGGCTAGTATAGACATAGCATTGAGAAGGAGCCAACCTCTACCATGCATGAGAAAGTCCATCAGATCAGCCTGAGGCAACTGTGGTGACAGCTGACTAGAGATGGCGCTGTCCAAAGTTCTGTGGAAATCAGTCATTGATGCCGGAGCTGCTGCAGGTGGCTTGGTGGATATGTCCTTTACGGAGGTCATAAACTCAAGGGCAAGGATGTTGAAGGTGCTGTGTACATCGTTACTATTAATAATTGAGACAAAAGACAATTTATAACAGAAATGATCATAAACTGTGGACCTTGACAAACAAATAATAAAGAGTGTTCTATGAAATCTCACTGGACAGGTAAACAGATGAATGTAGTTTATTTACTACACATCGAAAGACTCCTGTATAATGTGTGACAATACAAGGTCCTGTTTTCTGGCTACTTAAAAGAAAGAATAAACCAACAACTGTATGGTAAAATCCCTAAAGGTATGACAAGTTAAATAAGATTACATTGTACATCCTACAGAGCTATGAATGGGAAAAACCCTGTTTCGGCAGCAGGAGTGGCTGTGACCCCTGGTAATTATTTGGCTAGAGTCAGCTAGTCTGCAAGCACAGACCCGAATTTTACACTTTATCAGAAAATCATTGTGTCTTGAGAGAAGCCTAATTCAGCTACATGTACAACTTGGCATTGTGGCATGCGCCTGTAATCCAGCTACCAGTGGAAGTTATAAACTGATTCAGCGGACCCAGGTTCGAGACTGAGTCACGTCTTTCGGATGGTGACGTTAAAGGTCGGTCCCCAGACATAAATAATCATATCTGATTGATACACGTCTGTAAAAACTCAATTACACATACACACCTTCTGGTCGTGTCAGGAGCAGCTATAGTACATGGCCTATGGTGGTCTTACAGCACAGACTCTCTTTTACGACTGACCAGGGTTTATAATAATAATAATAATAATCTACATTTACATGTATATGGCACCTTTCCAGTTAGTAACTGATCAAAGCGCTTTATAGTGTATTATTACCCCGGTCATTGGATCCAGTTACGATTCTGCACTTATAGTGCACATTCTCCACTCCACAAGGGACCATTCCAGTCTGGCGGCCATTTTACAGGCGCTCATGTACTGTCCCAGTCACAGTGACATTCACATCCTACCGGGTACCCATTTAACACCTGGGTGGAGAGTGGCAAATGTAGATTAATGTCTTGCCAAAGGACATTAGTGCCGTGGCGGGACTTGAACCGCAAACCATGTGCTCCACAGTCCGGTGACATATCCACTAGACCACGACACCTGTACCTTTGTGCCTGCAAACTAAGAGTCAGCTGCCCAAGTAACCATCTTGCTCTGAAACACACTTCTTTTTATCAGTTTGACTGCTCTTCATCTTACTGATAGTTTAGGGTTCCCATTTGAAAACCAAATTCCATGATTTTCCATGACCATTTTTGTCTTTTTGCATGACCAGATAAGTACCATTTGGGTGTGGGTTCAGCATCCAAGCAATACCCACACAAGGCCTATACCTGCAATCAATTTTCGTGACTTTCCAATACATTGGGAGCCTTTATTTTTCTTCATTTCCCATGACTTTCCCAGATGAATGAATGTTTTCATGACTTTTTTCCAGGACCGTGGGAACCCTGTATTTCCACTAGATTTATAACTCCATATTAAAAATATAATGTGTGAATATGTACCAAACTAAAACAAGCGCTTCCAGCTTAGGCCTATTGAATATCAACATTAAGAAGCAATAAATTATTATTGAAACTATCACATGCTCGAATGTTTCCTGTTTGTCTGTATAGTAACACTACCACAAAAAGCACTCATCCGCACGCAATGCCATCTTTAAAAACTTTGTAACAGAGTACAAGTGAATGAAACTCACCAGAAGTTGTACAGATCCTCAGAATCTATAGAAGAATTCATGGACATGGAAATGAGGTGCTCAAGGAAGTCATGCAGGTATTGAGACTTCTTCTACAGAGATACAAGGAAAAATAAAAAAGCAAACTTGCCAATATCGGGAAAGTATTAAAGATGATGTGAGAAAATTATATGAGAGAGAGAAAGAGAGAGAGAGAGAGAAAGAGGGAGAAAGAGAGAGAGAGAGAGAGAGAGAGAGAAAGAAAGGGGAGAGAGGGAGAAAGAAGGGAGAGAGGGAGAAAGAAGGGAGAGAGAGAGAGAGAGAGAGGGAGAAAAAAGGGGAGGGGGATAGAGGAAAGGGGGGGGGGTGAGAAGACCAATCTTCTCAGACTGGGCAAATATCTTTCAGTGAAAAAAAAAACCTAGAAAAGGAACAGTTGTATCAAAGCTATATGTTCAGTTTTATATAGAAAAATAATTAAATTAAGCTGAGATCTTCAGTGAATTTCAAGTACATGCACACATAACTTCTTTGTTCAACCTTGAATATATTCATTTTTCACTGGTGCTTATACATGTAGATTTACTTGTAAATTGTTAAAGTTTCTGTTTATATACCTTATTCATGATTGTATGCTTTTCTATTTTTGTACCCGACTATTAATTTAACCAAAAAGAAAAAAATAAAAGAATACTGAAAAATGATAAAAAATATCCTCAATTCATGGCACATGCACAAGACATCCATTTGTTTGTTTGATGATAACAGCAAATGATGTATCACCCCCCCCCCCCCATGGAAATTAAATACAAGCAATGAAATCAATGAATATCAAGGATTAGATGATACATCCTTAAACTTAAGAAAATTGATCTAATTTTTTTGAAATTGTTACACAAAAAACGTGTTTAGTTACTCACTGACTGAATCTCATATTGACATACAGCTGTAAAATGTACTTCACCATTGACCAAGATAGATAAAAAACAATGTGATTCATAAGACAGCCTATCAAATAAAAGATAAAATTTCAGATTGCGCAATAGTATATGACCTCAATAGGCATATATGTCCTTGAAATCAAGTGATGTTGGTCTTTTGTAAGTTTAGGTTGTTCTTTTCCTTATTAAAGTGATTAGTATTCTAATCATGTTCAAAACAGATTAATCTAGATAGTAAAACTCAAAAAATCCTTGGTTATCATTCAGAGAATTATACTCACGAAACAATGTCATAACTCATGAAATATTTGTACCACTGTCCTTACATCCTTGGTGTTTATATGATTTTCATCATCATCATCAATGAATATTTTTAAAGTAAAGAAAAATGCCAAGATACAAAATAAAATTTAGCTTATTACAAGTATTCGTCATGTACATCTGCCCCAAAGTGACAAACAGCCACTCACCAAAACCTGATAATAACAGAAGGTTTTAGATGCTGAAATCAGGTTTACAATTTGGAATGTCAACAGTTTGGATATGGCACTACAAATCCCCCTGCTTTATTAATCCTGAAAATATTGTGTGATTCACAGTAAAGACAAATTTAAAAAGTTATCACACTGATACTGTAAGGGAAATCTGGAATACAATTACTCTTTTAATCAATTGATGCTTTAAATCCTCCTTTCTTTAATAGATTTCAGTCTGAAGGTTATCTGCATGTGCAACCAACATCCGTTAGAAAAGATAAAGAGAACATACAGCCTAATGATTGTTTGAAGTTCTGCTGAAAGTATTTACAGATCATTTATGTCATTTGATCTCTTGGGACACTTTATATTGTTATAGTAGTAGACTGTCATTGGCTGTGATATAGTCTGCACCAAAAGTTACAGGAAATCATTGGCCAACTCAAGTTCACAGAATTTTCTTAAGCTAAGATTTTCTTGTTAAAGAATGGTACATGTAGTTTCATGGATACACTAATGATTGAACAAATAGCCCTAAGCCCCCATGTGTTATTAATTTTGTAAACCACAATCGCTGAAGCTTGTGCAATCTTGAATAACAAAAATCTATCACATTAGTAGGTGAATATGGTCATGGATTTTAAATGCATATTAACGACAAACAAATCCAACAGTTAATTGAAATCAGTGTCTTCAAAACGATTAGGTGGTTATGTATGAAGTACTGATATCAGATTAAGTACTTGAATGTATCTCAATTCAAAGGTTTTAATAATGATCTTTACCTCAGACTGTGTCTCCTGGTTACAGGATGTGTAGCGGTCCCACCGAACCTTGAGGTTCTGATGTAACCCCCTCCCAGACTCCATCTTGGACTACTGGGGTAGATGTCACACTCAGTCCAGGTCCTACATGTAGCAAGGAGTTTGTCCTAGGAAGGTATCATTTGGTACATCCTGCAAATATGCAATGAAGCAATATGAATCCTGAAGAAAATCTTACAGAGTAAATTTATAGTAAAATTCATGCTTACTTTATTTCATTGACTTATAAGAAATAAAAAAAAAAAAACAAAAGGGAAGAAATGAGCCTCATTTTATAGTTGAAATACAATTAGCTACAAGAAAAAAAATTTTCAGATGACAAATTGAAGAACTTTTCACTTTAGACATAGCAAATGGCCATACTTATACTTAGTTTACATTTGGCCTGCGACTGGTCTACGGAGCCCGTATCCTGCCCGTATCCCCTTTTCCGCGCGGAGGCAGGAGGAGGCCGTGAGATTTCGTATGGATTCACGGGCTCCACGGGCTCCGCGGCCTCTATGATTTTGTTTTGCGGGAAGTTATACGTATTTCAAAATATCGTAAGCCCGTAGCCCAATCTGCCAATCTCCGCACGGGCATCACGCGGAGACCTCGCGCTGATCGTGCTGCAAACGCACAATTTTTTTATGAACACGAGGGCAAAAAAAATTGTACAGAGAGTGTACACTCATGGGACATTCGCATGGCCATTGCACAGTTATCGCAAGGTTGCTGCTCGCTGCCCGTGCATTACCCGTGATATTGAGCAGTCATCACGCGGCAACCCCACAGCTCCCGCACCATGGCCGTGCAGCCACCTTGAGACGGGCCAAACATTTTTCAGATGGGCTCCGTACGATTTCTGTGCGGTAGCTGTGGAGACTGCACAGCAACAGCAATGAAATTGCACGACTTCCGTACAATCTCCGAGCAGCCTCTGTACGGATTTGCCTCGGCCTGCCCTCGAGGGCCAATACAATAAATGGAACGATGCTCGTAGATAATGTAAACCCAAACACCGAAGCCCGTAGCCACCTAAGACGCACGGAAAATCGTAAACCAATTTATCTTACGGTGCCCAGGGCAAATGTAAGCTAGGCATATTTCACATCTTAAATGCTACGTTCATACGAGACTTGGGGTTTCAAAACTTTAAGTTAACGAAACCACGACTCCCTAATCGCAACGAGGGTTCACACAAGCCTGAAACAACAAGCTGAAACTACAAGCCGGGCGATCATTGTGGTTAACCCTGTAAGTAGATATACCGATTGTGTGTTCAGTACACATACAGACCCTGTGTTCATAATTCGCGTGAAGGGTTTGATCCGGAAGTTTAACATGAACAGCGAGGTCATTGCTAACTACAAGCTTGTGAAACTTGAAAGTTTATTCTGTTCACATGGTCTGAAACTGTGACGGAGGACCACCCACTGCTTGTGACTTCGGCCTTAACCAGGAGCTCACTTGTGGTTGAGAACTACAAGGAAACTTAAAGTTTAAAAACTATGAGTCTGTTCATACAGTCTAAAACTACAAGATAACTACAAGCGAAACTTAAAGTTTAGCTCCCATCGTGTGAACGTAACTAAGGAGATGAGATCTTATCTCTGTTAAGTTTTATGCACATCTCTAATTCTTTAATGCATGAGAAACGAATAAGCCTTTATTGAAGTTACTAAACAGTAAGCCATTAAGTTTTGTTGAATATCGATGGATATTTACTGCAAGCATCCATGGTTTGTCTGGTCATGATTAATGATATTTGTACCACAAAGTCAAGCTTGAATGCTAACATCTGGAAGAACAATTCCTACCCTTACACCATGGTATGAATGCTTAATGAACATGGGGTAAGAGGAGCTTGAAATTTTTGAAGAAAACAGATCAACAGAAAGAGATCAGAGGAAGGAAAGAGTGGTCTAGCTGATAACAGAATAAGTTCCTTAAGGGCTACACATCAAAGAACTAATATCCTGGAAAATGTTGATGATCGAAATACAAGATGATACATGTACACGGAAAAGCAACACTTGTTTGTACACTTGTTTTGAGCGACATACAAGACAACAAGGATTATGGTCATCAACCCTTTCAAAACTGCTGCTTGTAAGGGTAAGCACTATATAGGCACCAGTCCTGCAGCTGAGCTCATGAATATTCATATCAGAAACCTCTTTTTGAAGACTTTGAAAGATACTACAAGTTTCGGACTTGTATTTTCTTACTCAGTCACCTTATTTTTAAATCAGCAAAAGAAAATTTTGTAATATAAACCTCTGCCGAGGTTCGAACTCGTGGTCCTTTCACCAAGAGAGGACTGGATTATCCGATTGCGCCACACATAACAGCTGCTGGATGCCCTTGCTCGTTTTATATATCGCTACAATTCGTTTTTCATGAATATTCATGTTGACTAGTTTTGACGGAATAAACCGTATTATGAGCAATTTGACGCGATATGACTATTCATGAGCTCAGCTGCAGGATTGGTGCCTATATAGTGCTTACCGCTTATAAGCCAGCAGGGATGCCACTAGCCTTTCATCAAGGCGGCGGACTAGGTCTTTTCTTTGCTGCTCTACTCTTAGCTCTGTCGATCCTCGAAATGCATGGAAGTCCTCTGATTGCGAGAAGTCGACACACGCGTGCAGCTTGCTTTTCGCACAGCCAACGTAATCAATATTCATATATTCAAGATGACCAAGAGGTAATGAATCATTCAGCAACCTTTAATATCAAACACAGCAGTACAACTCGTTTCGTTTAAACCACACTGAACTTTACGTTTCAGTGCGTTGAACCAATCAAATAGAAGGAATCATAACGCAAAAGACTGAGCCTGTCCATTATTTGATGGGGACCAACAAAGGGTAGATAGCGGGAGAAAACTGAAAGTATCTATAATTTTTGTTTTCTTGATAAAAAAAAGTCCACAGTCTCCACACACAAATATTTTTTTCTCATTTTTAAAAAAGAAATTGGTCAGCATTCGTATTTTTGTTACATATGTGGAAAATATGTTATCATATTTGCTGTAACATATTACTAATACCCCATGGCTAGAATGGGCTGAACAGTCTCTTGTCTTCGTGTCCTAATAGCTTCTGATTGGTTCCTTTTCTCTACAAGGAACTGAATTATTCATGAAAATATTTCGTACGAAATTGACGAAAGATTTCAAAGTTAAAAATAATAAAACAAGAAGTAACGTTGGCGGGTGGGTAAAGGGTAATTTGTACGCATACTGGCATCTGCTTTGGTAAACATGCTACTTGTTTAACAGCTAAAATCATACTGGTACGCAGATCATGGTGCGCATAAAATGACTGTGTATAAATTTCAATCGTACAAATGACCTTTATCTGCACATGCGGAAATTGTAATTACGAACTGGCTTACCGGTATTTAATGGAAAGCTGCAAATCCACAGAAATGTACCGTAAGATGTTCTATTGGACACCATATTCTACTGAATGGGAACGTGTACAAAATTCTAAACTTTCAAAGGAATTACTCATGACTGCTTGTTACTGTAAATCAGCTGTCAATACATTTTGAGGTAACAGTTTTCACAAGAAACATTTATGATCATATCAATGTCTAATAAAAAGGATCTTTCCTGAAAAAAACTCATAATTTCATTGTTGTGGGCCAGAGTAAAGTCCACTTCTTTGTTTAGGAGGTAGAATACACTGTCTGATGAGAGCCAGTAGGACATTAACTCATACAAGGTGGCATAGACTAGCGTTAGTGCCTTTCTGGCTCTCAACAGAAAAATCATGTGCCTTAAATTTTAAGAGTGTAATATTAAGATGTGCAAGGTGCCTGGCTGAAATACTCCCCAGGGAGTGGAGAAGGTGCATACATTGTGTGTGGGGCTGCGGGAAAACCAAGAATCTGATGACCGAGGTAATAGTACAATGTATGTCAGTAAAATGCCTAGAGAGATCATAGATGAATAAGGTGCTATGTAAATCCAGAATACTATTATTATTATTATTATTATTATTATTAAACAGTTTCAATGTGAATCATACAAGTTCCTTTTGCCTGACAGAAGAAAGAAGTTGAAATTGCCTGATGAGAGGTTCATGTCTACTCTGTAAACAGGTTGAAATACATGTACTTGAACTGGAAAGCTGATTTAGAAATATTACCCGGTACTGGATTCACTGCTTGCACTAGAATAGCTAGTACCACAGCATGGGTTCGCTTATACGCATCCAACCTCTGCTAAAATTAATTAACCTGAAACGCTTCTGGTATCCAAAATACCATGTCTGTTTTAAAGGTACCTATACAGATTTGGTGTACATACAGTACATGGGTACATGGGTAGGTGAATTTTACCAACAACTGTTATAAGCTACTGAAATCCTTGCATCTGATTGGCTGAGAGCAAATTTGTTGGTAAAAAATCACTGACAAAACACTTGATGAAACACTCCCCGTACAAACGTATTTTATTTCTAATGCAAATATCATATTATGTAGCAACAAATTCGGTAAATTTAACAATAACATTTAACACTTCGAACTACGTGTACATGTACAGTAATAATGCATTTTAATTATTATACATGAAGAGCAAATGGAAGTTATCATTTGTCTAAACATTGTTTAACATTTATTATCTGAGTGTGCAGTACAAAATTCAATTCTGAAAATGTATGCATACATGTTACTACACAAAGAAATCAAAGTTTATTTGAACACTTTGAACTATATTTTGTTTGTCCGAGGCTAACTATCAACAATGGATATTTGCTTGGATTTAATGGATAAAGAATTATGCCCTACAATATACAGCCCTGGAAAAAATTATTAGACCAAGCTTCTGTAATAAGGGTACTATAATATGCATACAAAATTATATATATGATTTGTCTTTGTATTTCAGTGAATGAATACCAAATTTGACCAATTATACTTTGCTTTTATGATATTTTATTTCCTTCTTACAACAAAAATAACACTATCAGCAACCATTCTTGGTCTAATAATTTTTTTCATGGCTGTACATGCACTAGAAATACATGTACATGTACAAATTACAACTACATTGACCAACATTTACACTGTACATTAATTAAGTAACATAGGGGCAGATTGGCCATGAATTGGGAGTTTGGGGAGTTTTCCATATGGGCCAGTCAATATTTTGGTTAAAAAGGGTCTGTCAACAATAAGGAGGATCAGTCGCTCTGAAATCCCCACTCAAATTTTAGTCCCAGTCCGCCCCTAGCTGTTTGCTTCATTGCATTTGGAGAGTAACCTGTACTGTATTTGCAATGTAATTGTGGTGATGTCAAGCATTCACAGAAAATGAAAAGGGTAATTATATTGTAAAAGTGGACATTTTCACGCGGTTAATTTTTTTGCGCTCTGCTGAGTAAGGTGAATTTCATGTGTCTTTAATTTCACCGTTGGCTAGGCTCATGGGCAAAAGAATACATAAACAAAAATATTTGCATTTTTATTTTCACGCTAATTTCATGCCGCGCGAAATGCGCGAAAATATCCACACCGCAAAATATTCCACGTTTACAGTACGCCTAAGCTTGATTTAAACATCATAAGAAGGGAAGATGTTGTAAATTCCTACATAATAAAAGTATAACTCATATAATACGCGAGGGATAGAAACAAATGTGTATCCAGTGTTCAATTTAAAAACTGAAAGGATTTGTAAGGTGTACTGTACAATGTACATCATAAAAATCTTTCAATCATATAAAAACAATTTGAAAAACTTTTTGTATTACACTCAGATAAGAAATTTTAAGTGCATGAAAAAATTGAAATAGGCCTCCAGCTCTAATGAATGTCTAAAAGACATATTTTTAAAAGCCTTTTCAGTTTTCACCAACACATACTATGTGCCATAAACCTACACCACATTGTAGAGTAATTGCCAAGATACAAGCACATAATAATCATGGATACTCACAAGTTTACAGGTGCAATAAATATTATTAATGGCTCTCAAGATCTTCGCTGATTGACGCTGAATGCAACTACCTGAGGACCGTCTTATATCATGTGTCATAACTGACTAAAACTGCTTTCGTGTACCCTGTCACCTGACACACAAATGTTTGTTCCAACAATCCTATTTGAACAAGACGAAGATAAAAAGGAGTAAGGCAGACCTTTAAGCCAAGGCTACACTAAATGTTTGTAGAAGACGATAATGAGAATGACCCCAAGATAATTATAATTATAATTATATCATGCAATCAGGTGCATATCATTCATTTAAAAATTGTTTTAAGTTTGAAAAGATGCTATTTGATTACTGGGGCTTCACTTTTTGTTAGTTTGCAGAGTGCTTTAAGAGGTCTCAAAAATAAAATTTCTCTCTGCTCCCATCTATTTTTTTCCCCACTGAGTGATACTTAAAAACAAATTTGGGAGACTTTAATGCAATGACATAGTTATCTAACAGCATTATGTTTGCAATTTTTTTCTTGCAAATTATTACATCAATCCTTGTGGCTTAAATATGTCCATGTGTGAAAGTAATACCCCTTTCAACCAGTTTACCCGCTTAACTTCCCCGGTGAAAACTTCAAATTTTACAAGCACGAATTCCATAGGTTACACGGGGAAGTACAGGAGCACGATTCAGACCGACCTAACTGATGCAGGGAAGTTGCCATTGGTTACGAATTCCACGTTCGCTCGGCCGGAAGTCAGGTCATTCAGGGCGCGCATGTTTGTGTACAGACTCGGTGAAAGGGCGGAAGTGATAATTGACCTCTGACATATTTCACCCGCTAAGTTCTCCGCCGACCTTTCAGACCAACCACTCACCCACTTAAACTCTCTTCACCCGCATAACTTCTCCACCTCAGTAGATGAAGAACTTAAGCGGTGAAGTTAAGCAGGTGACTTTTCCCTTGTCCTTTTCAAACCAAACCTTTACCCCATAACTCTAAACTTAAGCGGGTGAGTGCTTGGTTTGAAAGGGGTATAACACACTCAAACATTACAATACTGGTTTCGGTAAAAAAAAAAAATCCTTTTTTCTTCAATATTGAAGATCAAAGTCCAGACCTCAAAGAAAGAATGCAAATACTTTTTTACAAAGGAGAAAGAGAAGGAGGGAGAGAGAGAGAGCTAAAGAGAAAGAAGGGGAGACAGAGAGGTATAGTTAAATCATGCTATAAATGTGCATGTACATGTACTATTTGGCACATATCAATCAGAATTCTTTTTAAAAATCAAGTAGGCTTGTCTACCATCAATTTTGAATCCATTCTGAAATTTGGATTTGGAATTCATATCAAATTTTAAATCACTGTTTTACCTAGGAAAGATGTGATGCAGAACACGTCTATGATCCTTGCTCTCCCAACAATACCATATACATGTAAATGAAAATTTATCTTCCATTTCCAAAAGTCCTTGAGTACACTCCAACTTCACAGTCACATAACGAGACATTGCTATCTTAATCTATCCCTTCACAGGTAAGAGTTAAAATGGTTCTTGATCCATCTGTCAATATCCAGTAATATCCTTCTAATGAAAAGACAAGCATAAATTACCGTATTTCACATTGAGAAGTATCAACTCAAAAGAGGCATCTCCACAATCTCTGAAGATCCACACAAAGAAACAATCCAATCTGGTACCATACTGCTCTCTGAGCCAAGCTCTGACAGTTGCTTAAATTCCTTAATTGAAATTCGACATAGCCACTAAACATGTAAGCTACGGTGTATCTGGAGAGTTAAAGGTTTAGTAAGCCAGTTCATAATTAGTACATATGGTACAAATTACCCTAAAATGACACAAATTTTTAAGCGCACGTCCATTTGTTTTGGTGGACGCGCTACAATGTACTTGTTTAACAAGTAATATCATACTGATGCGCTGCGCCTTTCGTGGTGCATACAAAATGCCAGCATATGAAGGTCAATTGTACTAGGTACAAATGACCTTTATCTGCATTTGCGCAAATTGTAATTACGAACTGGCTTATTTATCGCTGAACTGCTGGTAGAAGGGAAAAAAATAACTTACATATATGTAAGAGCTTTTAATTGATGCTTTCTCATTTTTCTACTCCTACATATACATGTACTACTTATTATGCTGATACCAATAATCTCATTATTTTGTATAATGTTTGGACAACGCAGTATACATGTAAGTTATGAAAAAAATATCTCTCAAATTCAACTTTTACTCATCACAACCTTTAACAAAGAATCCTGAAAGCTATTTTTGTCTCCCGACCAGCTTTCATTAAATCTTCATGTCACATTCAGACTGTCACACCTCAAAAGGCAAGTCTCATTAGATGATGGGCGAAGGGCCTGCTTTCAACAAATCTTCAGCCGAGCATGGTGGATGATTTGCTTGCGAGGTCAACAATATGTCAGAGATTGGTTGTCGAAATAATTAAAACAGTATAAAAAAAAAAAGAGACAGAAAACTATAAAAACTTCAAAATGTGCAGCATTATGTTGGAGTTGCAAACAAAAAAGGGGCTGGGTTTGTTTTTTCTGCAATGCATGGCACAACCAAAATCATATTATAGGCGATTCCACAGGTTGGTGGATGTGGGTCTTAGAATTTAAATTTGGTATAGCTATGATTCCCTTTTTTGTGTGTGCTACATAATTGCAGAAACTTGTGCAAATGTTGGTAAACCTATCATCAGTGGTTTACTTTAAGAAAACATGAAAAGTTAATAGAAAATGGTAAAAATCATTTTTTTAACAAACATTTTTTAGTGATATTTTGCCTATATATTGTGCAGTTTTTGATTGCTTGTCTGGAAGTAAAATATCAAAAGTTTTTCCAGGATGTATATAACAATTAAATTTAAAAGGTCCATCATTTTTCATTGAAAAAACACAAAAAGAACCTAAGTCCTACAAGTTACAATGAAACCAAAGATGCTGCTCTCTCTCATAGACAAAATGTAACGTGAGTAACTGTAATATGAGTAACCATTATTCCTGTGAAATCTGCAAAAATGATGGGTCCAGTGGAGGTCTGCCTAGCATGGTTCTTTGAAAAGGATAAAACCATTTTTCAAGAAAGCCTCATATTAGCACACTTTTCATTTAAGCCCTCTTAGCAATTTATGCATGTCCAAATAATGTAACGTGAGTAAACAACACATCTATTAATATAATACACTAAGGATTTGGGGCTCCTTTTTTTGTTCAAATAGGCTCCTCCCCTGGCCCTTTCGGTCCCCGCCTTTTGGTACCCACGGGTGGGGAATGGTTCTTAGAGTGGTGGGAGGCACTTCTTAAGCGCTGACGTGCCGTCCATATTTCATAAATTCATTTTTAAACATTGAATTTCCGCAGGGAGTAGGCCTAATCATTCTGCCAACCCATGAAGCGGGTTTGTAGCTTCATGCCCAGCCAACCAATACCCTTTACCTGTGAAGGGGAGGTATGACAAATTAGAACAGCGTGGCCATATCCGCATGCATGGATGGCTTCTATGTACAGTACAGTATTATACACACGTGTTAGATCGTTCGCACGTGTACAGGTCATACAGGTACATTACGCATAGAGTTACATCATTTGAAGCTTCATGATCACACACACAGTTTAGTGTGTATGTAACTCTATGGTTTCACCACGTTCGCTACCGGTACGGTATAGTCTGCAAGCACAGACCCTAATTTGACACTTTATCAGAAAATCTGATAAGAAAATTCCTTCGAAAATATTTCCACTATGATATGAATACATATAATGATATTAATCCCTTCTCCCCTCGCTAATTATGGATGTTATGTTTTCATGGCCTTAATTTCTCTGAGTATTAAACCACAGAAACATGGCAAGATCAAATCGCTCCCTCTAGGTCTATGCATGGATATTCTACTCGAACATATTATATCCATATCATTAATTTTCATCAAGATGAAAATGCATTTTCTTCAGAACTCATGCAAGCTTTGGATAAATAAGACATACTCACATGATCAGGGGCGGATCCAGAATTTAGTATAAGGCGGGGAACACTAGTGCAGGTTTGTCAACTTTTGGAAAAGGCAGACCTGGGGGGGGGGGGGGGGGGGGAGGTGCGAGAATTTTTTTTTCGTCAGACCTACAAAATTCGCTCAGGAGGGGGTGGTTATGGGGGTCCCTCCATAATTCTCTGACAAGCAAAAAAAAGAAGGTTTCATTCTAAAAGGGGGCGGGGGCACAATCGACAAAAGGGCGGATCGTCTATGGTCAAAATGCATACTTTCCTTCCAAAAGGGGGGTGGGGAGGGCACGGGCCGGAAGTACCCCCCCCCCCTGGATCCGCCAATGCACATGTTGTAAATACTTCTTGGTAAAAATAACTTTACCCGACTTTTTTATTTATTCACTTGATTATTGTAACAAATATACGGTACGGTGATTAATCATAAACACAGCTAGCGCCCGTGGATGTCCACGGGCTGCTTCTGCTAGTTAGTTAGTATAGCAGTAATTACTGTTTCTCTTCTAAGGTCTTGGTTCTGTATACATGTAGGTGATCCAATATGTATGCTGATACCTGTAATAAGAAAATAAGAGCTGAAGATGTAACTCAATACCTCTTCAAGTGTGATGTAACTGTGGAAGTGTCCTTAATAACAAATCTAAAGTCAGTATTAAAAGGTCAGTAATGAGTACTCAGGTCAATATTCTGTAAGTAGCTAAAAATGTAGATAAGATAACAAATACAGTGGTAACTCAGTATAACGAGGTCCTTGGGACCATCAAAATTACCTTGTTATAACAGGAATCTTATTATATCAGGTTAAAAAAACAATAAGCAAATAATTATCCTTGGTGAAGGTGATGGGACAAGCTAACACTAGCGTATACATTCAGATCGCCAAGGAAGTGATAGTACGTCTCATCGCCTGAAACCAAAAGGTGATTATTTGCTTTATATTCCACATCTGAAACATTGAACTGGTACGAGAAAGACAATTATTGTCTACTTCTCAAAAGAGACATTTAGGCCCGAATTCACAAAAGAAGTTTAAACCATTACATAAACCCCCTCCTGGGTGTGCGTATGTGTTTTATTTAAGCGTGCGAATGGGCAATGCACGCTTACAAAAGCTGATTTTAGTACACTTCTGGAGCTATTCGTAAAGGTCACGCACTTTTCATTCGACTATTTGTAAAGGTCACATATTTTCGTTTCGTGTGTACCCAAAATATTGATAACACATTGTGACTCTATATGGACTGAAGGGATCAGCGAAACACAAAAGTACTATACCCATTATGGTCACAAACTTTTCTTCTCGGGTGATTGATGGGGAAAACTATGTTTTATTATGTGATTACCTTTTGACCAATCTAACAGTAAGATTCTTAATAGTATGTTGAATATAATAGAATATAAAGAGCTGTCACCAGGAATATTACCTTGTTATATCAGGAATATTGTTATATCAGACATCTTCATACTGAGTTTCTACTGTAGTGGCACTACCAATTGAAAGGGCTTGGAATTAAAAAGAAACTAAAAAACTAAATAATATGTGTATCAAATTACCAAATTGGTTTAAAAGAATTTTTTAAACGAAAAATGGAGGTTATTTAACAAAAAAGTGATGCTGAAATGCTGGATAAATGTATGAAACTAATGATTATACCTCATGTATGTTAATGTTATAATTGCACAGATGACTGTCATGTAGTAAATGTGCTACAACACTAAACGAGGCAGACACAATAAGAAGCTAATTAATACAACCATATCGCACTAAAGTTACTCCTTAAAAAGTAAGTTTTACAAGGGATTTTTACAATTTCTTACTGCAGTCCTATTATTTCATTCATATAAACATGAACCTAAGTTCAGAGCCAAGTGTTATCTCTGCATTAATAAAATATACAAGTTAATGCCCTTCGGGCTCATTTGCTTGCAAGAAAATATGTATGTGTATGACTTCAAATTCATTTCAAAAAATTGACATGTTTTCTCTGGTATTTAGCACTGAATCAAATCACATGACATCTTACAATTCAAACAAAGGATATTCACACACATAAAGTGTACATGTAGATGTCATAATTTTGACCTACAGGTGCAGACTATACATCCAAATTTTAGAAGCTACTAAGGAAATATTGTTACCTATTGCTCTTAATTAAGCAGCCAGGGTCCTTACTACATGTACATTATTTGTGAGGTACCATTTTAATTACTGCCTCTGGCAGCCTCCATGAAAGTGAAATACATGGATATAGGGTTCTGACAAAGTTTCAACATATTTCTCTGGCCTTTTGCTCTAACCACTGAGTGATATCCTTCTAAAGAGCTATTAGGCAAGCCTAAATCTTCACAATTCTTTAATATATGATTGCTACATTGTATTTATTCTTGTTTCACCCATGTCCTGTCAAATATTTTGTTTAAATTGAGTTTTTACTACTGAATGAAACTACCCTGAGAAATTCAGAACTTCATTGGTGTAGTAATATCCCAGCATCTAGTGATCTTCATGTTGTGACTTCAAATTATTGATTCTGATATTATCATCATCACTGTAAACAATTCAAGGAAATTACTTCAATGGTACTTAGCATAAAAAAGTAAAGAAGATAAACAGAGAAAGACAGACAGACAGACAGAGACAGAGAGAGAATCTAAGAAAAACATTTCAAACATAAATGATAGGACAATAACATCACTGGTTTCAAGTGTGCTTGCACTGGACACATGCAGACATCTACATGTACATCCATTGTGCATGCCAATTGCCGAGTGGCAAAACTAGTCATAAATCAGCCTAAGATGTTACCAAATGTATTTTAATGTTTATATCAAAATTTATTTAGTGAAACAAACTTTACTCTTAGAGTTAGAAATTAACTGATCAATCTAACAATTTAGAAACCTCTTTAACCATTTTGTGAGTTTTACATGAAAATCCTTCAGATTTCAAGATATACAACCTGTGACTGAACATAGAAATCCCACATAGACACAGATGAGCCTGATCAGTTAGTCATGGATGGAAATTTGACAAATTTTGAAAGTTTAAAGGCCTGTAGAAAATATTAAGTATTTAATTGAAGAGAGCTATGTTATATGTTTCATTGTGAAGGACATCACTGAAGGAGTTGAAAATTGATAAAATTTGGTTGCCATGGTCGCCTACTAAAATTATAATCCGTAAAATATTCAATGTCACGGACGAACAAAATGCCTACTCTTAACAGATCAGGCTCAGATGCAAGAAATGTCAGTACTAACCAGAATGCCTCTGCATGTTTGTTCATGTCTGTCTGACCAAGCGGATATAAAAGTTACACGTATGTAAATTGATACTATCCCTCAATTCCTAGGCTCGCATTACTTTCACTTGCCTATCAAGCTAAATAAAGCACATTATGTTGCTCTCTATCAAATACCAGCTGCTGGGTATCAAGTGGGGTTTAGCCTTATTTGCACACAATGGTTAATGACAATGCCTGCAAAAAAATTGGCTTGAGTTTCAGGTCTACACCTAAAGATATCATGTTTTATATGCACAACAAGCAAATGACATTTTCGTTGTTGTTTGTTGTTGTTGTTGTTTTTTTTTTTTGGGGGGGGGGGTTGGTTATATGCACCCAAACACTTACGGTATACAAATTAATGTGTAAACTAGTACCGTTAAAGAAAGTTGCCTTCAACATTCTACTCATTGCAGTTGATACAAAACTGTACAGAGCATGAGGGAAGAATCCACATCACTACAAATTGCTCCGTGTAAGTTTATGATCATGTGGGCTAACAAATGGCAACTACCCTTCAACCAAACCATATGTACAGAACTTTCTACACCTGTGAGGAAACATGAGGAAGGATGAGTAGCAAATGAAAATGAAATCAAGAAATCCACAAGACATGGGGTACAAGTAGATATGAAACTCAAATTCTATAATCTATGGTACATGTAGTTATCAAAGCTCATCGACTCCTTGGAATAATTAATCAGACAAACAAGACAGGACATTATACCTACCCCCTCCTATTCAAGATACTGGTAAGATCACACTTGGAAAATGGGACGGGGGGGGGGACATGTCCCCCCAGAAATTTTGAATTTTTGTTTTGCGACAAGTGAGTGACTGTAGGTCGATTACATATCCCAGAAATTACGGGACACTTCTGGGTTTATGAGCGCAGCAAAGGCTTTTTTTTTTAGTTCGGACAACATTAAACCTACCGTTTACACTTCAAGTAAATATCGCATGTGCGTTTCGGGCACCGACTATCTTCGACTGCAACGTGGGATTGGACACTTATGAGCTTGCCATATATGAAAAATCCTGATCTAAAACTGAAAATTTCTTGAAATACAGCCGAGTTTTTAGAAACCATTGTCCTTATGGACACGCGTAAGATACGCAAATTTTCAGATTAGGGTAGCGGGACAACCGAGTACATCGCTAAAATGTGATATTTATGGATATTTTTTACATCGCTACTGCGGTTTCCCTGTGACTTTGGTATGTATTTTAAAGTGATTTTTGCCATGCATACATCACCAGCTGAATTCTCATCCTGGCTGAATATATGTGCCTTTACCAGTGGCGGATTCAGGCAGGGGCGCCAAGGGCGCGCACCCCCCTTTAATTTTTCTGTTTTGTGATTTTTTTTTTACTCTTCTGATCACCTTAAATATAGCGTGAGCTTTTCATAAATTTTCTTTATATGAATTTATAACGGGCACATATCCGAATGTTTCGATCAAGGCGCAACAACAAATGTAATATTATGCAGAACATAGAAATAGTTCAACAGATAAACTACATGTAATTATTAAAACTAGGATCTTTAGACAAACAGATTAACAAGTTTTCTGTAGTGTCTTGAATTGTTCTATGGAATCTATTGCCTCAAATACGGAGGAAGAGAGTTCCAGAGAATGGGTGCGGCCTTGATGAAGGACCTGTCTCCGTAGGTTACCATTCTTGTCCTCGGCACAACTAGTATATCGTTAATAGTAGCACACCACATTTTATTGTAAGAAGCGCCCCTCCCCTTACTTCAGGATTTCAATCATGATAAAGGCGAATTTAGTTCCGAGGCTAAAAGTTTTAGGAAAGCAGTTCAGGTCCTGTTTAATTCACGATCACTGGCGTAAATCGGGGGGAGGGGGTATATATACCCCCACTTTTCAGAGAGGGGGGATGGCCTGTACAAATATACCTCCCACACTTTTCAAGGAAGAAATAATTTTTATATCAATCAGTTATTGATAATAATATAAAAGACTGTTAGAGTAGTGAGAAATCCTCCTTAAAATGCAATTAAAAGATATGATTTGAATGTCCCGATATTTCAGATTTTATATATATCAAAATCACTCATCCATGTCCATTACTAACATGTTTCCACTGGTACAAATGGGCAGTACATCCCCTCCTCTTTAATGCACAGATAATGCAAAATGTAGGCCTAATAAAACATGGTATTATAAACAAAGTGTAGAAAACAAGCTCAGACATTATCACATCATGCTGAGGACACGAGGAGGCTTCTCGGGACTGTAAAGCATTCTCCATAATGACAGTCTATCCACTACATCTTCTACAAGTTCATGAGTCTTCTTTAGGATTCAGAATGACTCATCAACTCTTTAGAGAAATTTTAGGATTATTTAAAATCAGGCGCTGTGGGGGGGGGGGGGGGTACAGTGTGCCCAGTATTTCAGGAATTTGGGTATCCTAGAAGTTCCCCCTTTTACATAGGAAAGTGTTCCTTTTACTTCAGATAAGTGTCCCCTTTCCTTTATATTCCTGCCAGTTCCACATGCTTACAATTTGATTTGATTACCATTTGATTTTATTACCATTAATAATTGCCAGAAGCCTGTTAAAATCTGAGAGGTGCCCCTTCTTCCTGGACAACTGTCCCTTCCTTTATAATAAATGCCCCTTCCCCTTCTATAAGTATCGTTTATATTATAACACGTGCCCCTTTTCCGATCTGATAATTGCCCAGGTTCTTTCTGATAAGTGCTCCCTTTATTTTATTTCTGAAGATGAGCCTTTTCCCTTTTCACCTCTCATAAAATCCCTAATAAAATCTTTCCTTTGACAATTTCCTTTTAAATCATTTGCATCAAATGTACCCATTAATCCCTTTTAATAACTGCCTCTTTCCCATTCTCACTCTTCAGAATTAACCCCTTTCCATCTGATTAAGTGCCTCTTCACCTATTGGTGAGGGTTGGATTGCCCTTTAAAGGAATACTCAACTGCAAATTGTGGACGTTTTTATGCCCCGCGGTGCGCAAACTTCGGACAGACTGTTCGCCGCGCAACATGCACACTCCGCCTTAGACAGAAATAACAGTCTGTTATGGGGAAATCTTTAATATTTCGGACATTTGTTAACCTTCCCCATAGACAGACCGTACAACCGTGTATATATATATAGCTATGGGGGACGATCAAACGGTCAGCACTGCGGCCGTTATGCCACCACCCTAGTTTTTCACTATTTTTGTATAGATCTATTTACTCTAGTTAGTAAGGTCTAAATTTTTTATATTTAGGATTATTATTATAAACCTAGATCTACTCTCAAAAATTAAAAAGATCAAAAATTAGGACTTACTGAGCTACCTACGACGTCCAATCCAACGTTCCAAACCGAAATAATTAAAAGGCGTTCCAAACCGAAATAATTAAAAGGCGATCTTTTCCGAGAACTGCTTCCGGTTCCAGGGTCAATTGTTTGGAAAAGCTAGCGGCCCATCGGAGCAATCTTTGAGATTGGGTTTATGAATATTCAAATATACGTTGGCAAGGATCACACTCACGTCTGTATCAAAGAGGTCAATGAGTGGAGACTATTCAATGACGTCATAATCATGAATAATTTTGAGTCAAGATGGCTGCCGGCAGTCGTAGCCGTAGGTGATCATCTGTCAGTTTGAACAAGGATTCATCAGAAGCCATTAGTAAGCAGATGTCTAAGGTACCTCTTTACTTTAACTTAGAAATTTAGTTATTTAGTTATTTATTTTTTCTTTGGCTTTGCTGTAGACATAAAAAAGAAAAACTTAGCGTTGGTCAGTATCGTCTAGTTTTGACTACACCGACCAGTACCATCCACAGGATATGAGAGCATTCAGTCTCTACGACTATGTACAGAGGTCTAGTGTAGTGGAGCCAGACGTAGCCTCAGCGGAACAACCAACGATTCAGAGAGACTGAAGCTTTTACTTTGGTTTTACCCACTCATAGGCCCTTGCCTATATGGGACTGTGTCTAACATTCACTGTTGCAGCAGTCAAAAGCAGACAACAAAATTGCTCTAAACAAGATTTAATTTTCTTAAATTTGCTAGATTACCTGATTCAGGGACTCTTCAACTCTTACTTTGCCACAAATGCAGGGATTCAGACTTGAAAGTGAAATTTTAAATAATTATTTTCCTCTCCTGTATGAATGATCTAGCCTGGAAAAGGGCCTGCTGATACACACAAAAGCTATTGAAGCCTATTCACCCGTAAAAGCTAGTCTGGAGCACACCACGAATAGTGGTCATATTGACCACTACGAATACAAAATGCAAAAATAGTTGGTATTTTCTGTCGCGTGTAGTAAAGGTATGGGGGGAAAATAAGATAAATATTTTAAATACTTGCTTTCAAATTCAGCCCTTAAAAATCTCACTCCTACCTCAAATGGCCGTTAGAAAGAACTTTTGTGATATTTTCAGCAAAATCCAAAGTCAAAATCTTGTCCAAAACCGGAGAAATCCCCGCCGATTTGTTTCGCGATCGCGTGTTGTTTACATACTGCCGATGTCTTAGACTAAAATCGGCCAATAAAATTTTTGTCCACGAAGAAACTCGGGATCGCAAGCGCACATCGATCTTTACGATCGCGCACGCAGAAAATCGGGACTTTCCGCGTATGCCACATAGGGACCGAATTTTTAAGGACAAAACTCTTTTGGGGAGATGTCAGCGCCCGCGGCGACCAGGAAATGTACACAATGACTCCGATAGCTCGTTTCGCGAGAATCAACAGTAAATTATGGATTTGATTTTTGGAAATATCTTTTCCAACATCGGTGAGTTGAATTTATTGTATTTCTTGGATATTTAGTGGTCGGTTTTTGTAAATTAAATGCCGATTTTGTGTGAATGTTTGTGACTTTTGTGCAGTGGTGTTTTAAAAAGTTGAGGTGTATGACTGCCTACATTATACACACGAAGTATAGGAATGTAGCTATGAGTGGTCTGGAGTATGGTAGGTCCACTACATATCGATCACCCTTTTTTAAACCGACCACCTTCTTGCCATAGACTCATCGCGTATATATAAGAAATACGCATGGGACTAACGCAATGCGCAACCCAATCGAACCAGACTCACTTGCTCAAGAAAAATGAGGAGGAAACAGGTAAGAAATTTATAAAATTCATAAAATATATGGTTATAATGTTATTATATTCGATTACCTTATAAAAAAAATCCTTGTTTGTGGTTTTCAAAACACATTTCCATAGATTTTCGGACGATAAATGTTCCGTAGCCGACAGTATCTACTAATAAAATGATGACGTCATACGGCTTTCTGTATATCGCCAGCTACGCTCATATGTCATACATAATCTGTATGCATATAAGCGGCAGTTTTCAGGAAAAATATGACGACAAAGAAAACGAATCCCGGCGTTATTGTTGCATCCAGTGGATTCACTTTGCGTGCATAATCAGTAGAGGGCGGGTGGTCGGTTCATAAAAAGGGCTTATTTAGCGCACAAAAAAAAAAAAGCGTTTGTTTACGTCGCACGCGCTGCACTGGTAGGACCCAACCCGTCATCATTGTGGAATGACGTGAATCTGCAGGATTTTTCGTCCAAGAAAGATCAATTGTAGATAAATTTGACAAATAGTTTTGTAGATATCGTGACATGACAAGAGGAGGCATGGATACACACAAACACTGGTGATTTCTCGGAAATTTCTTATGATCTTTTTTGGATTTTGGGGTAAAAATACGTACGATCAAAAAGACATTCTAATTCTAAACGTTTTCCTAGGAGGAAACGCTGTGGTGAAGCCTGAAGGACCTGTCGCGGTCGCGGGAGTTATCAGAAAAGTCAGAAAGTGTTATTTCAGGGCATTTTCCAGTCCTGCTAACCCGTGCGCAATTAGATTGCTGGGTAAGAACGCCTGGCTTCGTGATGTACATGATGTAGAAGGCGTATAGCCAATTTTTTTTTTTTTTACATTCACGAAGCCAATCCTGGCTAGGTGTAAGTGACCATACAGCCAACCCTCGGGTAGCCAGGATTAGCTTCGTGAATGTAGAAAAAAAAAAAATGGCTATACGCCTTCTACACACGAAGCTAGGCGTTATTACCCAGCAATCAGATTCCGCACGGGGTAGTACGACATGAAAAATGCCCTGAAATCACACTTTTCTGATAATTTCCGCGCCCCACACAGGCCCTTCCCCACAGCGTTTCCTCCTAGGGAAACGATTGCAATGACAATTTTGTTTTGATTGACTCTAATTTCAGTAAAAAATCCCCCAAAGAGCATAAGAAATTTCAGAGAACTCACCAGCGTTTGTGTATCCATGCCTCCGGGGTCATGCAGATCCAAAATGGCGGCACTGTCGATCATCGAAACTATGAGGCGCTGTTTGTAGATTTATTATTTAGCTCAATTATTTACATATAATTCTCTATTTAGCTCTTTTCTACAATAATTATAATATAAAATGACATAAAGGATACAATTTTTCATAAATAATGAATTTTGCAATTTCCATATAATGAATTTGTGAATTCATTATATATAAATAATTGAATATATCATAAAGAAATGTGAGACAATTACAATGCCCCGACCGGGATTCGAACCCGGGACCCTGGATTACATGACCAGTGCTCTGCTTCGACGGGAGCCCGGATAACTCAGTTGGTAGAGCACTGGTCATGTAATCCAGGGTCCCGGGTTCGAATCCCGGTCGGGGCATTGTAATTTTCTCACATTTCTTTATGATATATTCAATTTACTTCAATCCTATCAATTATGATATGTAATATAAATAATTGTATCCTTTATGTCATTATAATTATTGTAGAAAAGAGCTAAATAGAGAATTATATGTAAATAATTGAGCTAAATAATAAATCTACAAACAGCGCCTCATAGTTTCGATGATCGACAGTGCCGCCATTTTGGATCTGCATGACCCCGGAGGCATGGATACACAAACGCTGGTGAGTTCTCTGAAATTTCTTATGCTCTTTGGGGGATTTTTTACTGAAATTAGAGTCAATCAAAACAAAATTGTCATTGCAATCGTTTCTCTAGGAGGAAACGCTGTGGGGAAGGGCCTGTGCACATCAGCAAGCAATGGTCATATTGACCATTAGGATCATATACATGTGTGTATACTGGGTATTGGGGATACAGATGTAATTTTGTTTGAAATGGAGGTTTTTGTGGGCAAACTGATACTTAAGTATCATTCTTTAGATTTTAAGTTATCAGTTCGTTAAGATACAAAATGTAGAAAGTTATAAAAACTTACATTTACAGCCCTCTTTTTGGTACTTGTTACCCACACCTCCATACGGATGACGACTGCTCTCAATATGTTGCGCACTAGTGAGGCCGCTCTACATGGTTACGCACCGTAGATACGTACGCAGAATGTTACGCACACAAGCTATTCTACGAAGACCTGGAAGGGCCAAACTGACGACGTAAAAAAATTAAAAATATTACGTACGTACGTAGTAATTATTACGTACGTACGTAATATTTTTTATTTTTTTACGTCGTCAGTTTGGCCCTTGCAGGTCTTCGTAGGAGATCGACGAACCGATTGCGCCGGCGCTGAGGGCTCCCTTCATCATAATCGTGAAAAATACAAACTGGATGCTGACGGGACAGTCTCGATAGCAGTTATCGACAAAAAGGACCCAAAATTTCAGGAAACCCTCTTCAAAGGTCACAAGACAACAGTTTTAATCATCTATTATTCAACATAATTAGTTATATTTAAGTAAACTCCAAGATATGGGTTTCACTTAAATATAGCCAAAAATGCACAGTGATACATATTAGTACCGTACTCACTATTGCCTGCGTTACTACACAGTCGGCAATGGCGTGTACCTATGGGTAAGGGCCTGTGTGGGGCGCGGAAATTATCAGAAAAGTGTGATTTCAGGGCATTTTTCATGTCGTACTACCCCGTGCGGAATCTGATTGCTGGGTAATAACGCCTAGCTTCGTGTGTAGAAGGCGTATAGCCATTTTTTTTTTTTTTCTACATTCACGAAGCTAATCCTGGCTACCCTCGGGAGATCCACCGCAGCCCCCGGCGTGCGGCGGAGCGGAGGAACTCCTCGACTAACCATGCTAACCTTACCGTGCAGGCTGTGCCTGCCATTTGCCTTGGCTTCGTCTTCGTGTGGTTAGCTAATAATAATTAATATATATTAGTGAAGGGGAACCATTCAAAACAAAAGAAGAAAGAGCTCTCGCATAGCCACATTCTCTCTATCATTTCCACCCCTTCACAGAAATACTTACACATTCAAAAGCCCGTCTCTAACAGGAATATTGACCGGTTCATCGACTATGTTTCACTGTATTTTCATCCGTTGAATTCAGCTACAGAGCTAGAGTTAGTCTGCAATTCATTCGCCTTTAAATATTTTCCGCAAGCTGAGGAGGCTAATTATGATATGAGGCCGTCGCGTCGCGTCGCGGCATACATGTACGTGAGGCTAAGCAGGCCCCTGGGTGCCGGGGTCCGATTTTTTTTTTTTTTTTTTGTGTGTGGAATGGTGCGTAAGCATTGCCGGATCCAGGGGGGGGGGGGGCGGGCACTTCTGGCCCGTGCCCCCCTCCCCTTTTGGAAGAAAAGTATGCATTTTGACCATAGACGATCCGCCATTTTCTCGATTGTGCCCCCCTTTTAGAATGAAGACCTTTTTTTTTTTTTTTTGCTTGTCAGGGAATTATGGAGGTAAACTGGACCCCATAACCTCCACCCCCCACCCCCCACTGAGCGAATTTTCGAGAAGCTTGCGAGACCAAACAAATACGGGTCTACCTTTTCCAAAAGTTGACCCCCCAAAATAAAAACCTTCATTTGTGTGCCCCCTCTTTTACTCAATCCTGGATCCGCCCCTGCCCCCAAGGCCCAGATTTTTATGGGGGCACTTGCTCCATGCGGTACAGAAAGCAGGGGCGCAAAAAACGAAAAAGAGAGAAAGGGAAGAAATTTATGTTTAAGAATTATTCGCCCCAAATCCGGAGGGTATAAAGTGCAATAGATATTGAGTTTTTCTTAGACGGGATCACATGCGAAATTACGCTCGGTCGCTCTGCTCCATCGCATGTACTGCTTCAGGATCTTTTATTTTCGCACTCCAATATTGGCCATATAAACAGGTTTTTAAAAAAGGTTAATAATTGAAGGGGAAAAAATGTTATTCTCATTGCCTCCCCCCCCCCCATTAGTATCAGTCTCTTTTTAATGCATTGCACCCCTATAGTATAAATAAAGAAGATAGTATTTTCAAAGGTTCACCATTTGAAAGAAATTGTAACTTTATGTTGCATAGCCTTTCATCAACTATATTTCTTTTGATTTTTCGTTAATTGCACCCTTTTGAGGAAGAAGTGAATAGATGACCATTTATCGATTTCCAAAACTAGAAACTATGCCGGTCGATGGAGTGCTCACTTGTGATTTGTTTTCTTTTTTATGCTTAAAGCCTTAAAGGGATACGCCACCGGGCGGCCGTGGGGAAAGTCAGGATTGCGTAAGCCTCATTCACTCGTATACAAAGTTTGTGCGTCGAACGCGTCCGTTGGACTAAGCATAGGGTCTAAGTGGGATTACATTTCGACTGCACGAAGCCGACGAATCTCGCACGAGAGCTCGAGCTCAGGCGGAGCGTGCATATTGTGCGGCGACCAGTCTATCCGAGGTTTGCGACCTGCGGGGCAACGGCATCATCAGGTACAGTGCCGTATATAGATATATATATACGGCACTGATCAGGTAACGATCACGGTGCCCTCTCGCGGCATTAAAACGTCCACAATCTGCGGTTGAGTATCCCTTTAAGGAAATTATTTTTTTTGCACACTAACACAAACATAATTATCTTGTCACTTTATAATAATAATAATATGGACATTTGTATTGCGCCGGTATCCATCATGAAAGATGCTCATGGCGCATTATTATTATGAACGGATTTCCTTCCTTATTTCCACATAGATAGTACAATAATGCAAATGGTGTGCGATATGAAAAAATTTAACCCAAGACGCGCAGAAAGTGCTACACGCACCGAGAGGAGTCCTCTATAATAAGGTTTATAGACAAATTAAATCTCCATTGAAAAGCTGAAAAAGGTTGATTTTTGGTATCATTTTAAGCAAAACATTTTAAACTTTCAAAAACCGTTGGCAGGCCATTGATTGTACCAGCTACTCGCTAAAAATAAGGAAAAATGGCACAATCTCCAATGAAAAGCTGAAAAAGTTGAACTTTCGAACGTCAAAAACGCAACACTTTTCTTTATTAAAATAATAGCAAATTTGGTGTCATTTTAAGCTCAGCATTTTAAACTTTCAAAAACCGTCCGAAGCTTTGTGAAAAACATGACTTATTTTACGTAATTACGAGGGGGTGGGTGCAGGAAGGGAGGGGGGGGGGGGGGTTTCAGCCTTCCCGCGGGAAGCCCGAAAGCTCTGACGTTTTAGCAAATTTGAGAGAAAGATAAACGGCTCGTAGCAAACAATTTCTTAGGTGGAAAGTAATAGTTCGACGCCCTGACTGCTTTTCAGTTATTTGGACGTAATACTGCACTGTATGTAACAGGTGTGGGTACAGGGAGAGGGAGAATCTCCCCCTTCCCGCGCGAAGCGCGAAAGCTCTGACGTTGTTAGTTCGACGTCCTGGCTGCTTTTCAGTTATTTTGGATGCAATACTTTGTCATTTCATTTTTTCATTTTCATTTATTTTCATATTTCTCATGAACTTACATTTACATTTCAAAAATAGATACATGCATAAATAACATATAGGTAAACGGTCAATATAAATATAATGTAGTCATTTTACTGAGAGAAATATGATGGGACCTACATGAAAGTAAGCTTGTAAAGCTTTAGGCCCCGGTGAAATACTCTGTATATGTATCAGGGTTGGGTACAGGGAGGGGGAGTTTCCACTTTCCCGCGCGAAGCGCGAAATTTCTGACGTTTTAGCAAATTTGAGAGAAAGATAACGGCTTGTAGCAAACAACTGTTTTAGGCGGAAAGTTATAGTTCGACGCCAGGACTGCTTTTCAATTATTTGGACGCAACATTTCACATGCGAGGGAGCGAAGCCAGTGGCGTATCTAGGCATTATGGCACCTGGGGCTAACAATGAAGTTAGGCGCCCCCACCCCGTGTGCCCAAACTTATCTATTCTACAAGCGAGGGAGCAAAGCGACGGAGCGGAAAATTTTTCACCCTATAATTTTTAACCCTAAAAAAACGCATTTTCTTGTGCATTTTACCCAAGAAATTTTGCATTTGACCACCGCAGTTGAGCGGTAGAGAAGCTCGAATTTTATACAGTGATAAACGGTTTTCTATTCACTCACTTCTACAATCGGGAGCAGAACTAACGAAAACCCTACAGGCTTGAGAAAAAGTCGATAAATTCAGCAAGGCGACCTGAAGTTGAGATTTCTTTCAAAACTTGAACCTTTGCAAATGTTGTTTTATACACTTATCCTATATTGGGAGCGCAATATTTAGCAGGAGTCGTATGAAACTTAGATGATATAGGGAGCAAAGCAATTACATCTTTATTTTTTTCAAACTTTTTGAACACTTTAAGCTATTTAAGAACTATATACTGGGAGAGCAACATTACGAGATCCTGAAAGAAAATAATTATGCAAGGGAGCAAAGCGAGAGCTTTGGAAAATTTTCGCATTTCAAACCTTCAAAAACTAGATTTCTAGTGCATTTTTCTTCATTTCCCCCTATGCTTCTTTCTCTCCTTTGCGTTTTTTACGCCCCTCCAAGTGCCTGTTTTAAGTCTGTTAATGTATCATAATTCTTATTCATTTTATCCAAAAATATTGGGGATGATAATACAGGCCATCTCCCCACCTCAATTTATTTTTTAAAAATATATCCTACCCCCCCCCCCCGGATCGACACCCATGATAACAGGGGTGGGTGCAGGGAGAGGAGAGTTATTCCCCCCCCCCCCCCACCCCTTCACGCGAAAACTTTGACGTTTTAGCAAATTTTGAGAGCCAGATAACGGCTTGTAGCGCCTTTTTTTTAGGCCTTTTCTCTCACTTCCCCCGCTTTTTCGCTCTCGCATCTTTTTGTGGCTGAATATAGGGGGGGCATGGCCCCCGGTGCCCCTGTCTACGCCAGTGCCTCGCCCTCCTCCCTGCCGAAAGTTTGGCTTTGGCAATTAACCTAGCGAAAGAATGTGTAATAACATCAGTGTGGATCTACACCGGGGACAGGGGAGCCCTGGGCAACACTTGAAGGGGGAAAAACGCAAAAGAGAGTAAGAAAAAGAGGAGCAAACGAAAAAACAATCATTCTGGAGTGTAACCGCCCCCCGCTCCCCACCACAACCAAATTCGCAGGGTAAATGCATTATAATTTATTTTAGAAAAAGGTGGGGGGGGGGGGACATTAATTGGCCTATCTTCAAAAAGGTGGGGGACATTTCCCCCTGTCCCCCTGGATTTGCGCCCATGCCTCCTTGGACAAACAATAAAGTGTCCCTCCAGCGACAAAAATATGCCCCTTCCAAGAGAACACATGCCCCTCCGGCGATAGCATTTTACATCAATTTCCCTTTTTTATCTGTCGTTTATACCCATTCTTGGCAAAGCAGATGGCATGCCCCCGTCTCCCCCGCCCCCCCCCCCCCCCCCCCCCCCCCGTGTAGGAAAAAATTTTGTCATTAGTCTATTGGAAATTCAAGTTTTAGTTGCATTTTAGGTAGAAATGTAACTTTGTTGTTGTCAGCGGACTTCTAGTCGGGGGTTCTTTTTACTCTCACGTCCTGTTCTGTACCATTTGGTATCGGTAGGCCTACCTTTACTTGTTTATTTTTCTCTCTCAAAACATCAAGAAATGTCTAAGGAAAAGGTGGGAAATATGCTTAGTTCGTGGGGGGCTATGTGAGGGCCCCAGAACGTAATTTGGCCCCACCCCATCCCCCTAAAAAAAAAATTTAAAAAAAAAAATAAATAAATAAAAAGAAAAGAGAGAAAGAAAAAAATTAAAAGCTGAAACCCTTCCGACGAGCCTGTAAACATCCAAACAGACTGGAGCTCAAACAACTGAACAAGAAAAACATTATTTCCCGGCAATGTTTACCATGAAGGAGTCTGCTGATGCAGTTTATGGAATATGGAAAAAAATTTGGAGAGAAGGGGTATTTTTTATGACACCATATAGAGATCCTATAGGATCTGTATGGATGACACACAATTCCCTTAAAAAACGGTCAAGCAACAAACTAACTAGTCAAGGCTTCCAATTCCCAACATTATATGTATTCATATGATATAATGATAACTTTAGATCTACTTTAGATCCTCAATTATAGCGCTATAGTTGATCCATGGTCTCACGTCTCATTAAGGTCCTACCCTGGGGCCTAACTTATTGCAATGGACGGTTAACACAAAACCAAATTGGGTGTTATACTGTAGTCAAAATAGATATATTTTTATTTTTTTATTAAAAGGTTTGTAGCTTATAATAGATTTCAGAACAAAACGTGAACCGTATAGGTTTGTTTGAATTTCGAAGATACCTTGACCTTATCTTCGAAGGTTTTGCGACGGTTGAGGCTATGTTGGCGTGATTTGGGCACCCTCATTATTATTCATGAGCTCGGATTCCGCGCGCGCGCTCTCTTCCATAGAGATTGTACATGATGCATCGAGGTGCGTGAGAATACCTACCAGGACTTCGAATATTGGTTAGACAGTTAGTTTGGCGCGATTCCAGGATTATTGGCGTAATTTTGGCATTTCTTTGTTTTTACAATTGAAATCACCTAAAAGAATGGAAATAAAGGTGTCATATTGTGAGATTTAATGTACAAAATGATATCCAACCCATAAGATATCGATAAATGTTTTTTTTAAAAAAAATTCCGACTTTTCATTTTCTTCTTGTTTCATATTTGACAAAGTACAGTGAGACTGGCGCGATTCCAGCATTATTGGCGTAATTTTGGCATTTCTTTGTTTTTACAATTGGAATCACCTAAAAGAATGGAAATAAAGGTGTCATATTGTGAGATTTAATGTACAAAATGATATCCAACCCATAAGATATCGATAAATGTTTAAAAAAAAAAAATCCGACTTTTCATTTTCTTCTTGTTTCATATTTGACAAAGTACAGTAAGACTGGCGCGATTCCAGCATTATTGGCGTAATTTTGGCATTTCTTTGTTTTTACAATTGAAATCACCTAAAAGAATGGAAATAAAGGTGTCATATTGTGAGATTTAATGTACAAAATGATATCCAACCCTTAAAATATCAATAAATGTAAACAGATAGAACTTTTCCGACTTTTCATTTTGTTATTGTTTCATATTTGACAAAGTACAGTAAGACTGGCGCGATTCCAGCATTATTGGCGTAATTTTGGCATTTCTTTGTTTTTACAATTGAAATCACCTAAAAGAATGGAAATAAAGGTGTCATATTGTGAGATTTAATGTATAAAATGATATCCAACCCATAAGATATCGATAAATGTTTTTTTTTTTTAAAATTCCGACTTTTCATTTTCTTCTTGTTTCATATTTGACAAAGTACAGTGAGACTGGCGCGATTCCAGCATTATTGGCGTAATTTTGGCATTTCTTTGTTTTTACAATTGAAATCACCTAAAAGAATGGAAATAAAGGTGTCATATTGTGAGATTTAATGTACAAAATGATATCCAACCCATAAGATATCAATAAATGTAAACGAATAGAACTTTTCCGACTTTTCATTTTGTTATTGTTTCATATTTGACAAAGTACAGTAAGACTGGCGCGATTCCAGCATTATTGGCGTAATTTTGGCATTTCTTTGTTTTTACAATTGAAATCACCTAAAAGAATGGAAATAAAGGTGTCATATTGTGAGATAAAATGTACAAAATGATATCCAACCCTTAAAATATCAATAAATGTAAACAGATAGAACTTTTCCGACTTTTCATTTTCTTCTTGTTTCATATTTGACAAAGTACAGTAAGACTGGCGCGATTCCAGCATTATTGGCGTAATTTTGGCATTTCTTTGTTTTTACAATTGAAATCACCTAAAAGAATGGATATAAAGGTGTCATATTGTGAGATAAAATGTACAAAATGATATCCAACCCATGAGATATCAATAAATGTAAACAGATAGAACTTTTCCGACTTTTCATTTTCTTCTTGTTTCATATTTGACAAAGTACAGTAAGACTGGCGCGATTCCAGCATTATTGGCGTAATTTTGGCATTTCTTTGTTTTTACAATTGAAATCACCTAAAAGAATGGATATAAAGGTGTCATATTGTGAGATTCAATGTACAAAATGATATCCAACCCATGAGATATCAATAAATGTAAACAGATAGAACTTTTCCGACTTTTCATTTTCTTCTTGTTTCATATTTGACAAAGTACAGTAAGACTGGCGCGATTCCAGCATTATTGGCGTAATTTTGGCATTTCTTTGTTTTTACAATTGAAATCACCTAAAAGAATGGAAATAAAGGTGTCATATTGTGAGATAAAATGTACAAAATGATATCCAACCCATAAGATATCGATAAATGTTTTTTTAAAAAAAAATTCCGACTTTTCATTTTCTTCTTGTTTCATATTTGACAAAGTACAGTGAGACTGGCGCGATTCCAGCATTATTGGCGTAATTTTGGCATTTGAGATCGAGATCAGAGCGAGCGCGATTAAATTAGCGCGGCGCGCCCGTACTTATGAATATTCATAATTGCTCGTTCAATAGCTGCCCAAATGACGCCAACATAGCCTCAACCATTTGCGACGGTTGAGGCTATGTTGGCGTCATTTGGGCAGCTATTGAACGAGCAATTATGAATATTCATAAGTACGGGCGCGCCGCGCTAATTTAATCGCGCTCGCTCTGAAATGCCAAAATTACGCCAATAATGCTGGAATCGCGCCAGTCACATTTATTGATATCTTATGGGTTGGATATCATTTTGTACATTGAATCTCACAATATGACACCTTTATTTCCATTCTTTTAGGTGATTTCAATTGTAAAAACAAAGAAATGCCAAAATTACGCCAATAATGCTGGAATCGCGCCAGTCTTAATGTACTTTGTCAAATATGAAACAAGAAGAAAATGAAAAGTCGGATTTTATTTTTTTTTAAACATTTATCGATATCTTATGGGTTGGATATCATTTTGTACATTGAATCTCACAATATGACACCTTTATTTCCATTCTTTTAGGTGATTTCAATTGTAAAAACAAAGAAATGCCAAAATTACGCCAATAATGCTGGAATCCCGCCAGTCTTAATGTACTTTGTCAAATAATGAAACAAGAAGAAAATGAAAAGTCGGATTTTATTTTTTTTTAAACATTTATCGATATCTTATGGGTTGGATATCATTTTGTACATTGAATCTCACAATATGACACCTTTATTTCCATTCTTTTAGGTGATTTCAATTGTAAAAACAAAGAAATGCCAAAATTACGCCAATAATGCTGGAATCGCGCCAGTCTTAATGTACTTTGTCAAATATGAAACAAGAAGAAAATGAAAAGTCGGATTTTATTTTTTTTTAAACATTTATCGATATCTTATGGGTTGGATATCATTTTGTACATTGAATCTCACAATATGACACCTTTATTTCCATTCTTTTAGGTGATTTCAATTGTAAAAACAAAGAAATGCCAAAATTACGCCAATAATGCTGGAATCGCGCCAGTCTTACTGTACTTTGTCAAATATGAAACAAGAAGAAAATGAAAAGTCGGAAAAGTTCTATCTGTTTACATTTATTGATACTTTAAGAGTTGGATATCATTTTGTACATTAAATCTCACAATATGACACCTTTATTTCCATTCTTTTAGGTGATTTCAATTGTTAAAACAAAGAAATGCCAAAATTACGCCAATAATGCTGGAATCGCGCCAGTCTTACTGTACTTTGTCAAATATGAAACAAGAAGAAAATGAAAAGTCGGAAAAGTTCTATCTGTTTACATTTATTGATATTTTAAGGGTTGGATATCATTTTGTACATTGAATCTCACAATATGACACCTTTATTTCCATTCTTTTAGGTGATTTCAATTGTAAAAACAAAGAAATGCCAAAATTACGCCAATAATGCTGGAATCGCGCCAGTCTTACTGTACTTTGTCAAATATGAAACAAGAAGAAAATGAAAAGTCGGAAAAGTTCTATCTGTTTACATTTATTGATATTTTAAGGGTTGGATATCATTTTGTACATTTTATCTCACAATATGACACCTTTATTTCCATTCTTTTAGGTGATTTCAATTGTAAAAACAAAGAAATGCCAAAATTACGCCAATAATGCTGGAATCGCGCCAGTCTTACTGTACTTTGTCAAATATGAAACAATAACAAAATGAAAAGTCGGAAAAGTTCTATCTGTTTACATTTATTGATATTTTAAGGGTTGGATATCATTTTGTACATTGAATCTCACAATATGACACCTTTATTTCCATTCTTTTAAGTGATTTCAATTGTAAAAACAAAGAAATGCCAAAATTACGCCAATAATCCTGGAATCGCGCCAAACTAACTGTCTAACCAATATTCGAAGTCCTGGTAGGTATTCTCACGCACCTCGATGCATCATGTACAATCTCTATGGAAGAGAGCGCGCGCGCGGAATCCGAGCTCATGAATAATAATGAGGGTGCCCAAATCACGCCAACATAGCCTCAACCTTTTGGGACTAAGTTTTGCATGCTAACAGGTTTTGACACCATGGTAAGCTATAAACTAAGTTGAATTACGACACTTTGCTAGTATAAGAAAATTAATTTTTCTTGCCAACTTAAATTTTAATCTATTGTCTATTGATACGAAGACCTGTGACTTGTGAGTGTTGTTGATAGCTAGCCCATACCCAAGAGTTTGGCAGTGGCCAGGCAGTGCCGTGGCATTCACTTCAGTCCCATGCCTTCTTCTCCATGTTCGTTATATTCACTCCACCTAGCTACGGTAACTGTTTCGGAATCGGAGCCGTCGGCCATGTCGGCTCAGTCAGTCAGGCACTTGCAGTCGCAGTGGGGCCATCGATGAGTGGGGCAGGCTTGGCGCGGCGTGGGCGTCAGTGCCGCTGTACTGTTTGCTGCTCCCTTCTACTTTCTAGCATTGTAGCAAAGCCCCACACCAACCAAGCACTCATACTCATGATAGTCATAGTCATACCGCGAGGAATTGCCTCCCATAGCATGCATAGGCAGTGTGATCTCTCTAGCACATATGTGCGCTGGAAAGGACAAGATCGCCGGCCAAAGACAGCCTGAAAATTTCACTTTATCAAGATGATAAAGCTTCTATTGCAGAATCTGGCATGAAATCAGGTATTCTATGATCCTAAAATGAAGAAGGAAGTATTTTCTCAAAATTTTGGTAATTATATTGGTGTTTTTACCTCGTTAACTTAGAAGTCGTGACCACTTCCGAAATTGACACAGCCCCACACAGTGATGGTTCCATGAGTGACTCATTTTCTATCGCATGTAGAACCATACTAAATCTATTGGGGGGAGGGAATAAGAATAAGATAATACTTCCTTTCAAATTCAGCTCTTAAATATTTCACTCTTGCCTTAAATGGCCATTACTTATTAGGAAGAACTTCTGATATTTCCAGCAAAATCAAAGTCATGTCCAAAACCAAAGAAATCACCGCTGATATTTTCGCGATCGCATGTTGTTTTCATTCCATCGATGTTTTAGACTAAACTCGGCCAATAAAATTTGTCCACAAAGAAATTCAGTATCGCGCGTGCACACGGAAAGTCGTGACTTCTACTGGTGTTCCCGAAGATGTGTGAGTTTCAAAGGAGCAAGATTGCTGGACAAAAACGGTATGAACATTCCATGTGATCAAGGTTATTGAGATCCAGTTGAAGGAATTATATGAAAATAAGATATTTCATTATTCTACAGTGCAAATTCAAACTTTTGCTAGGGGTTCAAGGCCAGGGTTGGGTATATGTGTTAACTTGCTTTCAAATTTCAGGGGCTGTCATCTTTTGTGCAAATAAAAATTTGATTTCTCTGAATTTAGTGTGCAACTTTTTCTGTGATCTTAATAGCGGTGATGAATGATGAAAAGTAATAATCATTCTTCCACTAGTGTAACTGTAGACCCTGGCCCTGTAGAAATTACGATGAGTGGCAATCTTGGCATTGTTTTTTGTTTTATTTTGTCATTAACCAATATTTGCAGGATGACGAATCGAAAACTGTATCCGCACTGCGCAGCCTCCGTTGTTGTCAGAGGTGTGTTTTGAGATTCTTGGGAAGAAAAACTATTCACATCTACTCAAACCCTGCAGAGGTAAGTTTGATTTTAGACGTAAGATACAATGTGCCCATTCCCTCATTCCCTCATTCCCCAAATGCACAGATACACAGCTACAAGCTTACTCATATAATTGTTATGGATGCTCTTAAGTTTCTTTTGTTAAAGAATATGGGGATCTTTCATTTTACAATGTAATAAACATTTCTGGAAAGAGAAACTGAAGTTCTTGGATACTTGTGTAGAATCATTAAAATGGTGGAAACATTGCATTGCACATAAGATGCATACTAGTTCTTAAATTTGTAGATATACATATACATGTACATGTGAGAAATTTTATTCAGGTTGGTAACGGCTTACAAACGACTAAACCTACCTACATCACTCTAACAGAGTTAGTAAGAATTGATTGTATTTGACAATGGTAGACATGTTTTGAAAGGCTAGTTTTAAGATTTTGAAGAATCCAAGTAGAGAATTACATTCTCCACAGTTTGCAACTCTTTTAATTTGTTTTAGTCCTGCCCATCTTTATGGAAAGCAGATGCTAAAGAGGGAGGTGCAGATGAAGTCTCCAATGACCCAATTACTGATCAAATTGGGCAATCTGAGACAGAGTTGCCAAAGGAAGGGAGTAAAGAGGAAGAGATCTGTCCAGCTTGTCTTGGTATACTGCAAAAATTGTGCAATGAGCAGACAGTGGAAAAGGTAATCGGTTATTATAATGATAACAAAAGTACTTTTAGCACCTTGAATATGGTTATTGTCTGAATATTAATTATTGTCTGAAACTTTCCCATACATGTGGGCATAGTCAGGTCGAGATGATTGCTCTGCCATATGTCACTAAAATAGCTATAATTTCCTTGCTTTGTCCAATGAAACTATGCTAAATGTATTGGATTCACATTACGAAAATGAATTTGTACATTATGACAATCATTCAGTGCAGTCTGTGAATATAATAAGATATTATTACCGGAGGAAAACGAACCTTTACTAAACTTGACCCAATTATGTTGACCCTTTGAGTACTGAATTTTCTCATTCCTATAAGCTTTCTACATGAACCATCTGGTTCCCGTAGACAAAGGATTAATTTATTAGTTTTTGTATAATTTTCTTTTAAATTTTTCATATTTTTAGATTTGTTCTGATGTGAAAGCCATGAACTATGATTTCAAGACTTACATGCTGACTCTTACACTCCCTCTTCAGTTGGATATCAGACAGGTAAATATGCCTCTTGACATAGTTAATGAATCGCTAAGAGAATGAGATAATCTGATCATTTATTTTAGCTATTATTTCAAAGGTCAGGGAGGGACTGTCGATGGAAATGAATATGGGAATATTTGCATCAAAATGAGAAGTGAATTCCTTTTTTTCGATACACGTTTATTAGAATTAATCATATCTATTTAAAATTGGGTTAGAACGATATTGTTGGGTTAATTTAAATTTTGTTAATTTATTTGAAAAGACCCAGACTGCTGAATTTACAGCTGTTCCTATTATTGACATAAACAAAATGCTGCCGAAATGTTGAGATATACAAGTTACAGAAAGCAATAAAGATTTTTCAAATATGGAAACTAGTTTGCCTGCTCATAATTATTTGATCTGTTATTCATTTATATTTTCAGTTTTGTGTGATTCTTCTTTTCTTCTTCATTTTCAGCATTGTTTGCTTACCCATCTCAATGAAATATGCAAGTAAGTCAAAATTTATTTACTGGAAATGTTGGGTTAGTTTTTTTTTTCTTTCTTTAGACTGCATTAAAGAAACATCTAGATCATGCTTTGTATCTGTATGCTAAGATTTTGATAATATTTTTCCTTTGTATTCTAAATCAATCTAAATGTATTTTATAGTTTTTAAAGATTAAGGTTAATAACATAATATGATTTCAATTTTATGAGAGATGTGATATATGATTTTCATCTTTTCAGATCATCTCTGAAGTCCACTGACATCACACCAATAAAGGATGTATTCAAGTGGGTTTGTGGTCGTCTCTTTAGCAACCACTTCCAGGTCAAATTCTCTCCCAAGGTCAGATTTAATGACGTTTTGAAATTATAATGTTGTCATTGTAACCATAGCTTAGAATTAGTTTTCTCTAGCCTAGATTCTAAGCTGAATGAGCCTCCTCTTCTGCTAAAGAGTTTGAAATAGCCAACATATTTTTATGTTTGTAATATTAGGTAGACAAACATTCTTTTTTTGTGGGAACCAAAAATAACGATTACATACCTTAGTGATCCTCGACATAATTAAAGTTTTAAAAGAATAATATTTCTACACTTCTATCTATTAATCTTTCAAGCAGGATCTAGGAAAGATGATTTAACTTTAAAATACTTTACAAGACTTTCACATCAATGTTGTATACATGATGTGTTTTTGGTTTACTTGCGTTCAATTATACAGTCAAACCTGCTTTAGCGACCACCTGGGTAGAAAGACCACCTCTATAAAGACCACAATTTTTGTTTCCCTTGAAAAGTGTTTCTTATTGAAATGTGTAATAACGTAACCTGTACAGAAAGACCACCTGCTATAAAGACCGCTTTTCTTGTCTCCCTTGTGCGGTCTTAATAGACGGGTTTCACTGTATTTCCTTTCATACAGAGTCCATTTGAAGTTGGCTTGAGTTTTGAACATGAGGAGACAAAAGGAGAGGTAGACACACTGTAAGTTGGAAGACATACCACCCTTAGTTACATAGCATAACTGGATCCTTCCTTTTGATACAGCTAACATTCAGCTTTCTTGCAAAAATTCTGAACCACTCGAGTGACATATTTTGAGAGAAATTGTTTCAATCTGATCATTTTCAAGCTGATCATTTTCAGTTACAAGTACCAGTTGTAGAAATGAATCAATTCTTTATTTTGAAGAAGATAAGAATAAACTGATGTTCTCGACATGTGGCCCTCATACATATTTATTTTATTGATACATAGTGGCATAATTTTAGTTGGTTTGCCTTGTTATTGTTTGAAGGCACTACTGTTGTATGTTACAGACTGTATTGTGCATAAGAAAACTTGATATGCTACCAACATTTGCCCTACATTAGAAAGGTTAGAGATTTTCATCCAGCAGAATTTAGAGTGAGATGGAAATATATATGTAAGAGTTGTCTGTTATGCTAGATGTAGAATAAGATGAACTGATCAAGAATTTCAAGTCACAATTTGTAATTTTGAGGTTTTACAAATTGTTGCAGACCCTGATACTTTCCAAACAGGATAGCAATTCATTCCATAGTATGTTCATATGGTGTGTTCATAAAGTGAAAAAGTAATATTTGTTTTAAAATTGTAATGCATCTTTTTATGTATGTTTTTTATAATAGGTATGATGAGGTTACTGATAAAGAACCACCAAACAAGAGACAAAAGGTATGTGGACATAATAAATAGTTTCATTTTAAGTCATCATATTTTGCTCTGTTTTGTTTGGTTTTATCGAGGTTATCAAGGAAAATTCATAAATTTATTAGTATAGGATATTATATATTACTTTACACTGATTTTTCTTATCTATTGCATAATATGTGTTTGAATTCCTGTTGGAATATAAGCGATTTAAAAAAAATAAAGTATTAACCCAAAGTATATGTTTACCTGTTGAATATGAATTAATCTTTTACACATTCCCTTGAATATTCAATCAGGAATAACTCTGGGCAATTTGTCTAAGGCTTTAATTTCTAATAGCCTCTGTATTTGCAATTGCAATCCACTGACCATTTTGGCATTGAAAACTGACCTATAATGTCATTTGCACTTTGCTTGTGTTTCTATTAGTTTGGAAGGTATGCTCACAAGAAGAAAGAAGGACCAACTAGACAGATTATAGGCAGTGCTCTTAGGGGTCTAACCAGCAAGCATCTCAAGAGGTTGGTACAAGATAATCTTGGGTTTGGGGTTGCTAGTACAACTCTCATTTTCATAGCAGCCATGTATGACTCAACACGAGATGGGACTGAAATGCCAAACAGCTTTAAAAATTTTCTTTGTAGGCAGTGTTTCATTTTCCAAAAATCTCATTTTAAGATCAATACTTACTTTATTTTTTGTATAGATTGCTTCCACACCCTCCGATCATCCCTCAGAGTGGGTCGTCATATTCCATTGAGTGTCTACATGAACCTGTCTTCCTTGCTGGTAAGTCAATCATTGTACTATTTATCCTGTGTCCAGTTGTATTTTTATTTCTTTTACTAGGATGCTAAGTAAAGTAAGCTCCGGGGGACCAATTGCTTTCAGTCCTATCAGAGGTATTAGGTAATGGAGGATGAAACCCTGAATCAACTACTTGCTCACCGACGTGGTCTTGAAAGGGGTCACCCCTTTTCAGGACGGTCGCTATATCTTAAGAACCACACTGCCATATTTTTGGTTAGATGTCTTTATCTATAGGTGATGAATTTGAAAGACAGATTTTACTGCAGTCAAAGACAAAGGCTGTTTAAAACGTGACTGGAGAAATGAAAGTAAATGAAATGTACTCAACATCGAACAGTCATGGTCACGGATTCAATAGAGTCAATAGAATCAGTAGAATGCATTAAAATGATTTGTAATTGATGTGAAGTCACCATATTTCAGTAGCCAGATAACCCAGTTTCTGTTCATTTTCTTGATTTTTCCAATTTCTCTGAAGAGAACTTTTTATTGCCTACACCATAGTACTACCATCATGCTAACATCGAAAGTGACTACCTTTAACACATATACAGGGCGTTACACCAAGCACTCTCGTCACCTGTCTCAAACACCATGGATCCTTGATGGTGAACGGAAAACAGAATCTTCGGTAGAGGAGCATATATGTAAGCCAATGAAGGAGGCTTTAAGAGCATCAGGTAAGCAGGACCATTCATTTTTTTTTTAATTTGAATTTGATGATTTCATTATGCGTGTTTGGGAAGTAAACCTGATTTGGACACAATTTCTGAGTGAACGTTATGTGAGAATTCACCTAGGCCTGTACCCTCAAATTCCTTTTAAAATTGATCAAAGTCCTTCCTGCATTTGTTTTGATTGCTTCAAAATGTCCTAAAGCAAAATTCAAAGGTCTTTGATGAATTTTAGAAGGAATTAAGTTTTATATGCCAGTATGTGTCTAATTATTGGCATCCACAGAAAATTTTGCACTTGGTTGATTATTTGAAAATATGTATTTGGTATGGATGTTTGGTAAATAACTGTAAATAGCTTGACTGATTCTGCATAGTTATAACTAAATGGTGACAGTTTTTTTTAGTCATTAATGAAATATTCAAAGTTTATAGAAGTATTATTTGCAGTTTCTTTTTCTTTCAGATTATCGATTTGCCTCATCTGGAAGGGAGGATGTTGATGTAAGGACATTAGGCAGAGGTGAGTTTGAATTCAAAGTTATTCGTCTTCAATCAAATAACAATAAACTTCTGTAGGATGGATGGCATATAGGAAGATGTATGGTTAAATTATCATCAACAACTTATATAATTTGCTTTTTTTCTGTTCTCCTTCACCTCTTCTAAAAAATATTTCTTTTTGAATTTTTTATTTTCCATTGTTTTGAGTGATATTCAGAACTCATTCATATAGCAAAATATCTCAAGCCCATGACCGTGGTTAAGCAGTATATATTTTAACCCTTCATACTTCATATTTCTTATAAGTACAGTCAAACCTGTCTTAGCGGCCACCTGTCTATAGCGGCCACCTGCTTATAGCGGCCACCAAAAAATCCCCCGCAGGAAATTACTGTGTTGTAGACCCTGCATATAGCGGTCACCTGCCTAACGCGGCCAGCGGCCACCCATTATGTATCCCTCGGACAATATCTGACCGCGTATAGCGGCCACTAATATCGAGTCGAGCCGTAGCTTCATGCACAAAAAAGTAGTTTTTGCCATAGGCGCGATGTGTTTACCGAGTCCTAGCTCAGTCACACTCTCGCACAAACGTCGTGAATAGATTCTACAATGGCCATGAAGATCTAATAGTTTCACCACATTGCCGACTAGTTAGAGATTAAAAGTCTTTTTAGTAAGAATTAAGCACTAGTATTGTTTGTTTACGTAATCTTCGCACCATCCAGCTGCAATCCCCTGCACTTTAGTTGTATTGTTCTCCTAAGCTATCGCGGTCGGCATTGCATTGATATTGATCGCCATTGCGCAATAGCACAGGCTCGTACACTTCAATATAATTTTTTATTTTTAAAAGATTTAAAAAAAAAAAATTTAAAGCGTTAAAAGGACGATTTCATGTACGAGAGATTGTCCTGCTGAAAAACGGCGTGAAAACTCGACTCGGATCGTCCACCGGCGGTCCAGGCCATTGTCGACGTTCGCACTTTCGACGAATGCAAGCGAGCACCTTCTATCGCCTGTTCTCAAAAACAGATAAAACTTCTTTTAAACCATTCAAAAGGCAAATATTTATTGAATGAAAATTGATTGCACGATTTTATTCAAAAGATAAACTTATTATTGTAATTTTTTGACAGGAAGCAAAAGCATGATTAGACATCGTTTTTAGACTATAAAAATCAAGAACAGCAGTCTACCGCGGGTGGTACGTACGTGGTAATTTGAGGGAAAATTCATTTTACACAGATTGCTCGTATATCTATTGTTTTTCTCATTTATTGACAACAAAGCATATTATTTTAGCATTTATATATCATATGACATGTTATACGTCAAATCTGTTGATCTATAGCTTGTTTTCCTAAGTGATATATATGGATGCATGTACACTAACTTTGTTGCGTGTAACAGTGTATGTGCAAAAAAAATAAAAATGGCCGCCGACCTGTCTATAGCGGCCACCTGTCTATAGCGGCCACTTTTTCCGTTTCCCTTCGGTGGCCGCTATAGACAGGTTTGACTGTATCAATGTTTGTTGTTCATGCATCTTTGATTCTTCTTATAGGTATCTACATTTGTAAATTGTATGAATGATATTACTTATGTGTATGTTTGCTTTCTACTTTTTTAGGGAGACCATTTGTGGTAGAGATTGTCAATCCACGTAAGAATGTTGTCTGCACAGAAGAGTGTAAGGCTCTTCAAGAGGTGGGTTGAAAATTCTGTTGTTTTCAAATTTCATAGTCCTGAGTATGTGCTTCTTGAAAAATATGTCCTCGGGTAACCATGTTGAGGGGCATCATGGGAAATATATTTTCTCTACCTATTGTGAGATACATGGACACAAAATCATATGCATCTCCATCCAAACAGTTTTTGACCAGCCAATATTTGTAACAAGTTTTAGTTCTTTAAAATAGTAATGAAAAGATAAGCAAAGTGAAGTATTGTGCTTCTCGGAGACATGGGTATGGTTGCTTGCCCTTGCCTCCTTCAAATTTAAAGCATAAAGAACTATGGTCTTGTAGCACAGCTCGGTCAAAGTGATGCAAAGCAATATGCAGTACTTTGGACTTTGATCAAACTGTTTGCATTTATAATCATGAATAAACATGATAAACATTCTTGCAATTTGAGTCTGGTTTAGTGTGAAATATGATTGATGTATACTGAAGTTTAATTGTATTTGTTTTTCCATTTGTGTTTGCCATAGGAGATCAATAGGAAAACCTCAGATGTTGGTGTTAAAGATCTTCAGGTTGTCGGCAAGTAAGTCACACATTCAAGCAGACATTTAAACTTTTCTCTTGACCTACATTTCTCCAATAATTCACAATCCCATGATCATCAAACCTATATATCAAATCAATATTAAACACTAATTTCTTTTTAGTTCAATTCATTTATTTCCTCTCTTAAAAGAAAAAAAAATGTACATATATTCATGAACAAGGAAATTGAGGAATCATGAAAGCCAGGAGTTACTATTTATTATCCTTAACCCTAACCGCTTTCTTGTATAAAGAATGATACAACTGATCACTATTTACAACAGGAATTCTTATATCTTTGCAGTGTTTTGCTGCACTTGTCAATTTGCATTGAATTTGATGATAGTGAGCCCGATCGGTTAGTCACGGACGGACATTCGACAAATTTTGAAAGTTTGAAGACCTGTTGAAAATGGGGATTTAATTGAATAGAGCTATTTTATGTTTCATTGTGAAGGGAATCACTGTAGGAGTTTGATAAAATTTGGTTGCCATGGTCGCCTACTAAAATTATTATCCATAAACTATTCAATGTCAAAATGCCTACTCTTAAGCGATCAGGCTCTAGTTGGGTGCTGTAAAGAGTGTAGTAGAAGCCTAATTCAAAAACTGACTTGCTTGATACGCAAACAGAGATGCCACAATGAAACTGAAGGAGGGAGAGACTGAGAAGAGGAAGTCTTACATGGCCTTAGTGAGAGTAGCATCACCAGTCAGCCAAGAAGATCTGGAATTACTCAATACTGATCAGGTAATGTTATCTTTTTTCCTTTTTTCCCTACCGTTTAAGAGGTGTTTGAGATTAATTCTGTCACCCATTATGAAGGACCTTATAAGTAATATTTATAAGGGATGTGTTCCGAGCATGTCATGTGTGAAAAATTAAACACCCTATTTGTTAGATTTCTTGTGCAGTGGCAGATATTGATAACATATTCATAATATTGAAGTGCTCTATCGTAATCTTTTAAATTATGATGCTACATCTGTGTTTAAAAAATGTTTGAAATCACATTATAATGAGAGAACATGGATTGTTTAATTTTTGTTTTTTATTTTGTCTTGATTGACTCAACTGGTACTTTGAAGTGGATTATTGTTGTTATTGCACAAGTGGTCCATATACTTGTGGAGCACTTGTGACTGGAAAGAAAAAACGTTATACCAAATATGTTATTTATTGGATTAGATAGGATGGTTATATAGATGTGAGTCCAAAATTCATAATAATATCACATGCTGTTTGCATTTTCAGGAAGTAGTGCTGAAGCAGAAAACCCCAATCCGAGTTCTTCATAGGCGTCCACTTGCCACGAGGGAGCGTTCAGTACACACCATGTCAACAGAAAGAGTAGATGACCTCACCTTCAAACTCTTCCTATGCACACAAGCAGGAACGTATCCTTTCAAATCTACATGTATGACTCAAGAGATGAATTTTCTCTGAATTATAATGTTCCTGTAGTCTATAATAACATGATAAAGAGTGTCTTTGAACCTCCATGTAGCCTGATGATGTAATTGTGATATTTTGAAAAAGTGTTGTAGTGTCTACTTTTAGATAGAAAATTTAACTTTTCCCCCCCCCAAAAAAAAAAATTGTCTAAAATTTGTGCATGCATTATATCATGAAGAAATTCAGGTTTGAATTTCCTTATCCTTAGGTAGTTTCCTTTTTTTTTAAGCATATAAATTTGCAAGGATGTTAAAAGAGAATATCAATAAGTATATCCTTGTAAGAAGGTTGGAAAGTAAACTTTATTTTCCCTAACATACTGTAGCAGGAAAACAAGGAAACTCTACAATATTATATACATTGTAATTCTATTCCAATGCCAAAAGTATCTAATGTAAGTAATTCTGACCTAGCTAGGATAACTCAAAGTGGAGAATATATCAAAAATTATTTATTCCTTTTCACCAATATCAATTCGTATCTTTACCACTTCTGATAATTTTGAAACTAGGTGTAATTCCCTTAATGGAAATGGTCAGATATATCAAGGAGTTTGTTCATGGAGACCTTGGTAGAACTCAGCCTAATGTTGGAACAATACTCAAGACAGATGCTGATATAACAGAGCTGGATGTCACAGTAAGTACCAATATTGGTAGAGTATACTAGTCTGTACAAAGGTAAAGTTGATGTGATGCTGCAATAGATCGTTGACAGGGAAGCAATATTTGTAGCTTCATAAAGTGAGAGTATAGCAACATTATTTTGTGAATTTCAGTATGACTTACTACACAAAGTACATTTTAATTTACAAGTGTAGAAATTTGACAATTTTGGACCAAAATTTCAAGGAGGACTGAAGTCTTCAGGTAGATCTTTGTGTCTTCGAATATTTGGCTCCTCCAAACCTGTAGTTAGATTATTTTTTTTAGATAAGTAAATATCCTATTGGACCAATAAAATTAATCTGAATTTGAATCTGAATGAACAGATACAGCATATACATTGTATTTTTGGGAAGTTAAATTTGATAACTAGGTTATGATTTACTGATGCTCAAGTCTTGTTCTTCATTTCCTGAATCCCACTTTGCAGGCTGTACATGTAGATTGGCCACCAGAGTTACAAGACGAGATCGACTCAATAGAACACAAAACAGACATCATCCACAAAGGACAGCCACAGTGACAACAGAAGTAGCTACTATGTACAAGCTTTATTGTAAAAAAAAAAACGTTTTACAGTTTTCAGAGCTACACAATTTTTACAGAAACACTCCAAGAAGCACTACAGTCAGAAGGTATATGCTTACATCAAATTGTTGATACACGGTATTTCAAAATGGTGCCAAAAAAATGCTCACTTATTTATAAAGCAAACCAATGTTTTATTAATGTAACTAGCAAAGAAATGGCAAATAGTTTAAACAATATTTTCTAATCAATTTTGAATACTAGCACAAATATAATGCCAGTCTTTGATTGATAAAGATACTTTCTTAGATATATAATTTGACATGGATGATGATTGAACTAAGTTTGTAACAAAGGATGGCTTATACAGTACTGATTGTTTAAAAAAAAAGGAATCATCAATTTATACATGATATTAAGAATATGCTACAGAGGCAAGGCAAGCTAAAAAAAAAAAAATGTTGATTGAGCTAAAATAAACAACTAAAAAAACTAAAGCATATTTTGGAGCAAGGTATTCTTGAAAATCACCTTTAGAAAACTGCTCGCGTGGAACTCAACTCGAGTTGAGTTTCGCACGTCGATCGTTTACGCTGTCCTTTATTTTCTTCAAACTCCTTAACCGCTAACTTGTAGAATGCCGGGTAAAGTTATTTGGGGTTAATTTTGAGACCCTTTAAAATAATTTTGGGTTACATTATATATGTTACATCATATTTGTTTAGTTCTATAAATTTCAAAGTATAAACAAAGAAAGAGCACAGAAATATAAAATATGTAAGTTTAATTGCAAATGAAATTCTGTTTGGTATAATTCTGTTTCCACTCTGTAATGGTCTTTTCTCTCCTATCTATGTTGTTACTTTCCATCTAGAAGCTGGAGTCTTACAATTTTTTTTTTTTTTTTTTTTTTTTTCTTCTGAAGTTGTAGATCTTTGAATGCGGCGATGTTTTACCAAATGTTAATTGATCAGAATATATTTTTGCTTCATAAATTCAGGATCATATTTGACTGATGTGTAAGTCTCAATCAGATTGTTTTGCATTGGGAGTAAGCATGCAAAAAAAAAATTGTCTTGGAATTACAAAATGGCTTTATCAGAAATAATTCATTGTTTTTAAGTAGAGATGTAATTTCTTATTTGTTGTTGTATACCTTTATGAAAATTTATTAATTTGAAGGTAAGATTGTAAGGTCTGGAACACTTTTATATAGTAAGTAAGACCACGTGTGCACCAATTAATAAACATTCCAAAACAAAATAAGCAGTTATTGTACTGTTATTGAAATGGCGGCATTTCCACAAAATAATTTAGATTCTATGTTCTACAGTATTTAATAACGAGGTATCAATTTTTTTTTTTTAAATTTTAAATTTGATTTTTACCAAGGCCCTTTTTTTCAGTGGTAGAGCTTTGAGAATTTGTGAATACATGCACTTTAAATGATTTTTATTTATTCATTTTTGTCATATTGAAGTACTAAATTTTAATTTCTCACATTGGATTATCTGAGTAAAGCTGAAATGTATGGACAAGTGTCATAGTTTTTAATTGATTTTTTTCTTTAAGAGATTTCGATTCCTTTTTACCTAATTTTCATCAACATGTTTTTATTGATAAAATCCATGCTGGGATCTCTGTTCTGGTGACCTAGCATAGCAAACGGTGGTCCTCATCACCCATCAGGAATCTGAAATAAAGAGACAAAAAAAATAACAGATATAAGAATATGATTCCCACAAATGTTTAGTAATAATATGCTGAGATACTTTTCTATACAGTCAAAAACCGAGGTATCATTTTAGATTTTTGTTTTAGCTCTTTCATTGCCGATGTCATGTATATGTGACAGACAGACTTGTCAATTTCATTCACCAATTGCTCGACCACAGGAAAGGTATATGGTGGTCAATGTATATCAAAATTTTGAGCTTAAATCAAGCATTCTAAATATATGATTACAATTATATGCTACCATAGAAAGTTTCAGAGAAAATTGCAGATTTTTAAAAAGATATCTTATTTCAACATTAAACAATAGTAAACAAATGAGAAACCAAAAAATAATGGACAAAAAAGAAACTCAAATGTAATTGTCAATATTTCTTATGCATAAAGTTGGGTAAAAGTAATGTTTGGTATCATAAGAAATGGTAATAAATTTCCTACAAGTTTTGTACACAATATTTTGTGAAATAATAGATGGTTAATGAAGTGCAGACATTTGAAAAGTAAGCATTGATGATCACATTTTGTTAAAATTTTGAAGAGAGCTAAACCCCTTTGGCAAACACAGTAAGAGTTACTAAAGTAAACCAGTGGCTCAAGAGAGCCAATCACATTATGAAAGTCAGAAAGATAATTCATCAGTGCAACCAACATGCATGTGTGAAATGTGTCTTTAAACAGCAAAAGGCCTGTACCGTGTCGATAGTAATAGAGGAGGTGGGGGTAGGTTGGTTGGATGGGTCTCTTTCTTATTTAGCCTGGGGCCTGAATACACTCTTGTTCTTTGATTTACATTTACTATGGTGTCTTGAAGTGAGAATTAACGAATGGGGTCATTGTTTGTCCATCCTAATAAGGTATAATTTCATTTTGGTTAAAGATAATAAATGGAAGAGGAGTGGTGGAAAACCAACCAACTACATGTAACTCTTTTGATCTAAGCTATTTGTGAGATGATGATTATGCAAATAAATCACCAACACTGAGGTAGATTTTCATGTGATAACTTTTGTGCCTTTTGATCTTCTAATATTTGTTATTGTGGTTGATCACTATATGATGGGCAAGCGCAAGCTGTTTTATGTCCCATATGATATCAACCATATCTAAAAGTTTATTATCTGATTACTGTATCAAGCTGATAGCCCTATGAGGTTGATCAGACAAAATATAATGTAAAATTATACAGCCCTGGAAAAATTATTAGACCAAGCTTCTGTAATAATACTGTAATATGCATTCAGACTAATAATTTGTCTTTGTATTTCATTGAATGAATAACAAAATCCAGCAATTGTACCTTGCTTTTATGATATTTTATTTCCTTCTTACAACAAATATAACACTTTCAGAAACCATTCTTGGTCTAATAATTTTTTCCATGGCTGTATTTTCATGTTTGCGATTCCATACTACAATAACATTTGGAAACGTATGGGACACACCTTAGACTCGCCCTGATGGAAAAACCAGATGAATAAAGTCTAACATTAATATCTTCTGGACCAGTTATATCTAGGAATTCATATCAATACTACTTTTCCATGTTATATTCAAACATCATAATGAGTAAATCATGTTAAACTGAGCAGGTACAAAACAGTCCAAATATACCTTCCATAATTATTAAAAATATATGATTGACTTTTGTTCCAATTCTGCATGATAAATCACTCTGCTTTTGTTCAGATGTACCATGTCTCGGATTACCAGTAATTGAATGCATTTATTTTAAATATCACTGGATGGGTATCAAGTTTTCACCAAAGTATTTGAAATTGCAGATTTTAAAGACCTAATAATGTTTCTGAAAGTTGAGATAACCTGTTTGTTTTTGTTTGTCAGATGTTTCAGATAAATAATTGCGCCCCCGGCCTTATAATCCTGGAACCCCCCATAAAAAATGTAAAAAAAAAAAATAGAATTACGGACCTGAAAAAGAGCGAGGCAATACCAGCTCCAGCCATGGGACCAACCCAGTAGATGTAATGAGCATCCCAGACCTGGGATACGATGGCAGTGCCGAAACTCACAGCGGGATTGAATCCTGCACCTGAGGTGTAGAACCTGAATATAACAAAACATCAAGAGCGGAATGATTATACGATGAAATGAAAATATCTTGTGAAATTAAGTTAGTTTTTATAGCCACAATCAGACGTGGGGGCTCAGAATATTGCAACGATAGCAACGACACCGAAATGTGGTACATATAGTAGGTCTTTTATAAACCGGAGCAAAAATAATCGACAACGAATATCCCCACTGACACAACCGTGTGCATAAAGAAAACTTTCCAAGCAGTCTAAAAAACAAACGCAAAAACCCCACACAAACAACAAGGGATTGTAGCCTACGTCTGGTGTGAATACAATGAGATAATGTTCTGTTGAAATTCCTAACACTGACGAATTATCTGTTGAATATAATAGGGAATAGAAATAAAACTGCCTGGGAAAATGCAAAAAAGTGATTTTTCAGGATGGAAAAGAAGGCATTCTTACGAGACAAGTGAAACCGATGCGATAGCAAGGCCATACACGGCAGGGTCCTTCTTCTTGCCCGATCTCCGATCATCGACATTGGCTTGGAGATAAGCCATGATGACCATGGTAGAGAGGAGAACCTCTGTGATCATGGCGACGTAAGGGGATGTGTCCCAGTTGTTGACCTTCTCCCATTCGTTGAAGCCGTTGACGAGATGGTTGCCGCGGAATACAGAAGCTCCCCCTTTGATCTCGGTGTAGGACGGTTCGTAGATGACACCCTGTAAGATAAAGGAGGAGAAGAAAAAGAAAAAAGAAGGAGGAAGAGGGAAAAAAAGATCATATATTAGAGTCGGTGGCGAAGTGCAAGCCATTTTTGGAGGCACTGACATTATTGAGAGGGCTTCGTTCTTACAAGTAGATTAAATGAAAGGAAAGTAATGGCCATCGAGTGATGGGAGGGGTCATATCATCTTCTTTTTTATTAGTTTGCCCTTCATACTCTCTTTCCTTTAGACGTTCGATTTTTTTTTTTTTTTTGAGGGGGGGGGGGGGCACTGCATGCAATAATATAAGCGTATTGCTGTGATAAGCATTGAGAAATAATTGTAGGGCCTATTAATATAGGATTTTTCTAATGTTTTTTCTAGTTTGTGGATTTTCAAGAAACCGCCGTAGGGATATATTTCTGCATCTTGCCTAATGCTGCTATATCGGACAAACCTCGTGTATACTTTGGGGATTTCAAGAACAATAGAACACATCAGTAATCTGGCCCGTTCTCTCAGACGTATAACACGCACTTTCTTTTACGAAGCAGGAGAAGTGTTTCTTATTTTAGAAATGTGACAATTCCGTTTCACTTCTATAACAAGTTTTTATCCATTACAAAACCGATATACACCAATATAATATTGCACTGACTTATTTTTCTTTGTGTGTTTTTTTTTGGGGGGGATGGGGCACAAGCGGCCGACTGAAATTTAGATTATTGATTAATCCCTCACTCATAATTAAATCAGTCCTGCTCAGTAAAAAAGAAAAGGTGAACAGCAAAATAGTAATGATCAAGATATTGCTCTGAAACATGAACAGCGTGTTCTCAATGGAACTCAAAAGTCATCTCCATTAAAATACGTTTGAAACATGCGAACATTTTATTTTGCCTATTAATCATAATCATCGTTTCAATAGCCAACAAAAAGAAAATGGAAGTCTAATAATCATCAACGTCTTGAAATCTTTCAGTTTACTTCAATTTATACTAAGATCATATCGACGATGATGATGCAGATCTAGTAAATTTTAAAACTGACCTTGATGAATGCAGCTCCGAGGATGCCTCCAAGGATCTGGAGAGGGATATATGTCAGGAGGTTGATGATATGAAGCCCCCCAGACACGAAAGTAGCGAGACTGACAGCTGGATTGAAATGACCGCCACTGTGTGGGCAACCAAGATAACAAAATTACATTCCGAAAAATAGACTAAGTCGTTTAATAAACAGGCTCTTATAGAACAGAGCAGTATTATAGTTGAATATTAATTCTTTACAGTCCTATTTAATGGCACTGTCTCGTTGCTCGAAACTAAACACATTTGAATTTTAAGATAGACGTGGAACAGCCTGAAGAAATATATACGCTGAATGAACTCTCGATGAAATCGCGCTATAATGAACATGCTTGATCATAAACAATTACAAATTAAAATTCCTCCCATCAAGCTTCTTCGTTTTATTGTCTACGGCGGACCGTTTGAATATTAATGAGTCAGAAAGAAGAGGATCTTGGGTATTTGATTCCAGTTCATCGTGACTTGGCCGTGAACCAGAATAGCCTGGTGGTTAAGTCGCTGCCCGGCAAGCAGTAGATGACAGGTTCGAATCCCGCTGGTTCCAATTTTTTTCGGACTTGTGTTTTTCATTACAGATCGAGCATACGATCTTTAACACTGGGAGTAAAATGCCTAAAAATTTGTTTACAAATTAAAATTCCTCACATCAAGCTTCTTCGTTTACTAAGATCTATCACCTTATAATAGTACATGTATTTGTGATATTATGATGAACTGGTAATTTCTTCTAGTATCATGGTTCATTCATACTTGACTGAATTTAAAAAAATTTAGATTTTGCAAAAAAAAATCACTTTTGCATCGATTCCGGGCAGGTGCCTTTGTCTTTAGACAACACATTACAATTATTGTCTCTGTCGACTCATAGTCAAAAAGGTGTGCTTCATAGCTTTACAGGATTTTATTCTTAGTAATCTTTAATAATCATTGTATACTGTAGATCTATATGTTGACATGCGGTGCTATTATAAACAATTCAAAAGCTCAAAGGAACTGTCAATTAAGAATAAAAATATAAAGATATTGTATTCAGACTCCAAATATAACCCATTTGTGACACAAACAATAGCCAAATTTCCATGAACACGTTAAAAACTACTTTCGAAAAATAAACTCAAGACAATTTTGAAAGTAGGTTTTATCGTGTTCATGAGAGTCGATTCAATTTATGTGTGTTTTGACGCATCTGAATGATATCATTATCTTGATTTGATATGGGACCGATATATTGCGCCAATGTTATATCTTTCAACGAGTTTCAGTTTAATAGAACATCACACGATTACAAAACGCCAGATGTCAACAAAGCTTAATGATAATAACACTCAGCTTTCACCTGCTGAGAGTCCCAAGGACGTTATCTCGGTTTGTTCGGATAATGATAAATAATAATAATAATAATAATACAATACATTTATTAGGCGCTTAATACGGATGTTTCTAAGCGCATGTGCACGGTTTACCGGAAAATTAAGATTAAATCCAAAATAATACAAAACTACAAAAATTATTAAAAACCTTATGTACTTCAAACAACAGATAGAGTGTATAAGTACGGTAAATGAATACTGAAAATCAAAGTCGGTGTGCACCTCCATACAAGACAATAGTTATAACGCCTTTCTGGCTGCTGGCATGCCGGTTTGTTTATTACAAAACGCTTGAAAATATTTGCAGTGATACATTCAGGTAAGGCGTGTATATAGGGCCCCCATGAAAATATATGGCGGGTATATGCATTGTGTGCAGAAGCTTTCCATTCATGTTCCTGCATTTTAATCAATCTTTATCATAAATCCCGTATGCTTAACTAATAAAGATTACCTGATATTGACGAAACTGATGCAAAGAGCTGCAATCCCGAGACCACTGGCCATAGAAAAGAGGATGGTACTCTGAGCAGTAACGGCCATGCCTACCATGAAGGTGTATAACAAGGTTCCCGCAAACTCTGCAAAAGCTGGCTGGACGATGCTTTCCCACAAATTCTCTTCTTCTGCCTCTTTTTTGTAATCTCTTCCTCTACTATCTGTGGGCAGCGCATCCTTAGGCGGTTTTCTTACACTTCCAGACATTTTAACCAGTGGAAGGGAAAGATTGGTTGTATTTAAGTTTATCAATCCAAATGAACACCTTGAAACAAAATGGATGCCAAATTTTCTTTTATTTTGGCGGCTCGAAGTTCACGCACGGCGCCTTGCATTTGCTAAACTTGAGAACATCAAAAATGCGATGCGAAATAAATTATGATTACTTATTAACATGTTTTATAGACTTCACATCATCCGTTTATCATGTTGATATCTATGCGTTGTTGTACATGTTTCTAACATCCGTTATTTGAGAAGCACCGAGACAAGCCTACACAGTAAACATTGGGAATATAGTAGTTAATATTAACCAGTAAGTCAACAAAACGGTATAACGTTGTGTCTCTTTCTCTGGGATTCATCAGCATAAACAAATATGATGACTAACGTGAACGATATTCATCCCCTGAATATTTTCCTTTTCCCCATTTTCAAATTCAATAAAATTGTCATGTCAATAAATTTATTCTTAATTACTTCAAAGGGTGAATCATCTGGGGAGCGTTTCATCAAGCGTTTTGTCAGTGAGTTTTACCGACAACTGTTATAAGCTACTGAAATCCTTGCATCTAATTGGCTGAGAGCAAATTTGTCAGTAAAAATCACTGACAAAACGCTTTATGAAACGCCCCCCAGTATACCATGCGCTATAATCGAGCCTGTGAAGGCAATGAACCTAGATATACGTCAGTTATTAAAACTATATTTTGCACTGATCATTAGATAACTTTTTAATCGATAATATATTCTCTTTCACGAACCGCAAAAGACTACAAGTCACTGACGCGGCCCTATACATCAGCAAAAGACGCCTCGTGTGAGCCTACTTATTTCGCCTTTCTTTGCTTTCTATAAAATATACATAAAGCATGATACACAATAATTAATTTTTAAAGAAATATTTCTCTGTTATTGTTAACATTATGCGTGGTTCAGTCACTTGACTTTCAATGAGAGGTTCGAATCATCAACCTCTAAGACATTCTTCATTTCGTCACAGTCCACCCGGGAAAGGAACTTTATGAGCACCTGCATGACAAACTATCTTGACTAGTTTTATAAGTCCCATGCACCGCACGATCCAAATACGACTGGCTTTTGAAAAGAATGGCAATATCATTAGATACAGTGGTGGATCCAGGGGAAATGGGGGCACGTGCTCCCCCCGTAAAACCAAATAGATAAAGGGCATTCTTCCCAACCTTTACTTCGTTCCCTTCACTGGCTGAACATTCAAAAACGTATCATTTTCAAATTAGTTCTTTATGTTTATAAATCTATCAATAACCAGGCTCCGGGGTACATATCTGAATGCTTAACTTTATATACACCTAGTAGAAATCTCAGATCCTCAAATCACAACCTTTTTGAGTCTGCTCATGCTTATCACTGCTTATCTTCCCACGTTATCTTTGTATGGTGTTTTAAGCAATCTATCTCCTTGTATTGTCAGGATTTCCTGTCCAATCTAACACTTTTCAAAGATCAAAATGCACTTCAATTTCATCCTATAGGCTGATAGGAATCAATATTCATCCAAATGTCAGATGTCAAAGATAGTTTAATAATTAAAAATGTCATTCAACAGTTTCAATGGTCAATCAGCTTCATCATATCTCCATTCGTTGTGGTCAGATTTCATTCGAATTCGTCCGACCTGGCAATCCGCTGCAAAATTTTACCATCAAATCCATCTTTGGGAAGTCGATTTAAAGAAATTGTCATTAAAATCCGTCACGACAGAGTTTATAGACAAGACCTTACAACGAGCGGGTGACGATTTTGAATAACTCTTTGAACTCTTTGAGTCTTTGACAAAATCGATATCAAAATGAAAAATAAATTCCGAAAATGAATGGCCAAAAACGTATATTGACTAAACCTTGTTATTAAGTTTCAGGACAAAAGCAAATAAAAAAGTGTTCAAATTGACTGGAAACCCTATTATCTCACATTATTTTCCACTTTCCTTCCTCTCTCCCCTTTCACGTGACCCCCTTGTTGCGCCCCTCCCATATCTAAGCCAGTTGGTATGTAAATATTTTTAAAAATTTAACCTAAAAATCACTATTCTGATATCACTTTGGATAATTTTTTTTCGCCTTGATTCTTTTTTGTTGTTCAAGCAGATTTCAGCTTGCCAGCTTGGGGGCGATACTACAAACGAATTTGAATGATTCTTTGAATGACGCTTTGAAAAAAATATTGCAAAATGGCATAATGTACAAAATTCGAAAATGAATGGTGAATGACGACATTGACTAATTATAGATTTGCCAGATTAGGAAGTTACGGGATAAAATCAAAATAAAATGTATTAAAATAGACGGAAAGACCGATATTTTAATAATGTTAATTTCCCTTTCCATCGTCTCTCCCCTCGCTTCTTTTTTTAAGCGGACCTCTGCTCGCCAACGCCAATGAGTAAAGGCTATAATAGTCGCGTCCCCCTCCCCTCGGCAGAGTTAATGGCCGGTATCGATAAAACCTAGCAAATGCTATTTTTAACCCTTTGCTTTACATGGCTTACATCCGTACTTGCTCCAAACAATACTTGCTAGTAAAAGGTTCCACGCCATATAGCGCCAGAGTCTTAAGGGTTCTGCATAGCGCTATCACATACTGCCATCTCGTGGCATGATTATGTTCATAATTATGTTTTCATGTCATCGGCCCTTTTCGGCGCCGCGATGTGCTCCAATCATCATTGCCTTAATAAAGTTAGGTAACTTCAGTAACTATTGTGATTGAACATTGAAGTGTCTCCTTTGTTGGCGCCAAATTCAAGAAAAATCTTCTACTTGCATATGCCAAGCAAATACTTCTGAAGACAAGAATTTGCTTAGACATATCATCCTGGAAAACAAGCTTTAACTTTATATATATATATATATATATATATATATATAATACTATTCAGAAAAAATATTTGCTAACAAGAACAGGCCTTAGCTTGTAAGAAAAAGCAAAGGCTTAACGCTTACTTTTGGAGAATAAAAGCTTTTCAGGGCAAGCAGATGCTGCATTAACTTGATTTTGTCAAGCTCCTCCCAGGGTAGCTCGCGTTTTTACTTATCGAAAAAGATTAGCCATTTTCTTTGCATCTTCCATAATTTCGTGGAGACAATAGGTAACTGATACTCTTTTTGCATGTTACTCCAATTTGATTAAACCCGTTAAACAAAGCACTTTAGTAATTGTATTATCAAGATCACTCTCTGCACAATACTTTGAAAGTGTCTTGGAGGTGCGATGGCTCAGTGGTAGAGCAGTGGTCTCCTAACTGGAGGACCCGGGTTCAAAACCAAGTGGATGCCCTATAGTTCCCTTTGGTAAGGCATTAATCCTCATTACTAAGTCCGTCGGAGAGGACTTAAAGCCGTCGGTCCCCTTCTTGCTTATACTTACAAGCATACACGTGCTTTCTTAGCAGTCAGGTAAAGCAAACCGTCATCATCAATATAAGAGAGAAAATCTATACGGATGAGTTACGGTACCGTACGTACATTATTTTCGATTAGTATATACAGTATTTTTTTCTGGAACAAAGCGCTTTACGGCATTTGCAAGCTTTAGAAAGACAACTACGAATCAAAATTTTAAATTGTCAGGTAATTCCAAATATCTTTCCTTCTTATCGAATGCATTCTTATTCGTATATTTTATTGTTTTATTCATATTTTACTCGTATACAAGCTAAATAATTTCGACTTCTTTTTATTCAAGTTTTTCTTTTACACCGGGCAGTTTACTTTTGTCTATTAGAATATTATGATCCTTATAACTACGGAGGTTAAAAGCGTACTCAGATGGAGCTCGTTAGAGGAAGCAAGCTCCTCTCCAATACTTTCAGGAGCAGCCATGCAATTGAACCCGTCGCGATCAATATTACACTCAGAGTGAAAATTGCTTTCAGAGTGTCCCGTCTAAATTCTTATTTGTGCCTTTTGTAAACGTTTTCTAAACATTATGGGAGGGCGGGTGAAGTGGAACATGAATCGTGATTTGGCACTCTTTGCTTTGTGACTTCTAAAATATTCATTGTAGCCTCTCCATTTCCATAGGGTAAATCATTTTAGGGTGTGGTGGGGGGGGGGGGGGGGGGGGGGGGGGGGTAGGGACAAAAAAAATTTCGCCAAACCTTAAAAAATCGCTCTGTAAGGGGTTATGGGGGCCTAGTTTCCCTCCATAATTCCCTGACAAGCAAAAAAAAAAAGAAAAAAAGGTCCTCAGTCTAAAAAAAGGGGGGGGGCACAATGGAGAAAATGGCGGATCGTTTATGGTCAAAATTCATACTTCTCTTCCAAAAGGGGGCACGGGCCGGCTGTGCCCCCCCCCCCTGGATCCGTCACTGATTATGGTAAATGTCTCAGCACAGAGATTTTTTCAACTTATATTCAATACATCGTGACGTCATATAGGCACCATTTTGTAAAATTCTGACATATGCTATATCTCTGCAGTGGAAAGTCATTACATAAGCATATTTGGCATGATACAAGTTAATTAAAAAGGAAATTAATGAAACAAGCATATTTTGAGCTAGTGTATTGTAGTAAGTTTATTTATATGGATTTACATATAACGAAAATCTGAGAGGTCTAAAGACGAAACCTACGTCATGTGTCATCATGAACATATTCTACAATTTGATACCAACTTCAGCATACCTTGAATGACGTATAGTCATGTTAATGACCTTTGACTTTTGACCTTGGGTTAAGGTCACTAAAGTTCAACTGATAAAATGGCAACATCACTTTTTTTTTATTAGTGGGAACAAGTAGAAGACATTCATAGTGGTCGCCAACATTTAACAAGAACTGTACACGAACTCCATATCGAGTACACATGCCCCTCCACGTACAGTATGAATCAATAAAAATAAAACACAGATTCAACCATAAATGTCGTTGCAATCAGTACATATAGATTTAATAAGAGATACCCATATTGTAGCCTATCATGTTTCCTTAAAGTTGACACCTTGATGAATAAAATTCGACAATAACATATTTGCCTCTGCCCAAGTTTTGAGTGAAATGAACTGTCAACCTAAGGTTGGCTGAAATATAGAACACATGCACTCACAAATAATGAAAGCAACTCCCGAACACCATTCAGCCCAAACTTGGGCAAAGACGATTCTGACATACATTTTGAAAATGGCCAGTGCTCAGTCATCCATGATCGCATTTTGGTGAGCAGCCTATCAAATTAAAGAAGACATCATCAACTATCATACCATTATAATACATTTTAGCGATTTCACTTGGTTTTGCAAATATTGGGGCTTCAATATGGGTATCATTTTTATTGACTCACACTGTATAAAAGATGGGAGCAGAATTCAATTATAAGCTATAATATTTAACGAAGAAAACAGATGGACTGGATATGATATATTTAATGGCCATTTACAGGAAGGCATTAAGCTAAAAGTTGTTCTTTTAATTTCATTGTATACACAACCAGTATGCGGAAATACAGATGCGGTCACTGCACATAAAGTTAGTCCACCAAAAAGACTTTAAAACAAGACGATCATAAATTTACACAAAACCACACACAGTTGCAGAGATACAGATATTTTAACTGAATAGTTTCCTTTGCGGTTATATCTTACAAGGTCCCTCGGGTTGCACCCCCTTCCCCCAGTGATTTTGAATTGACAATTTTTTGGTCAACCTTCACCCCATATTCTGGCAGCGAGAAGGTTCATTTATGATTTGTATATCTTATTTAGATCATTCATTACATGTATATTAATCATTCTAATTACACTATAGCATTGGCGGATCCAGGGGGGGGCACAGCCGGCACGTGCCCCCCCTTTTGGAAGAGAAGTATGAATTTTTACCATAGACGATCCGCCATTTTCGCGATTGTGCCCCCCCTTTTGAAAGTGAAGACCTTTTTTTTTTTTTCTTTTTTTTTTTTTTTTTTTTTTTTGCTTGTCAGGGAATTATGGAGGATACTGGACCCTCATAACCACTTACTAAGCTAATTTTGAAGATTTGGCGAAAAATTTTTTTCGTCCCTACCCCCCCCCCCCCCCCCCCCCCCCCCCCCCCCCCCCCCCCCCCCCCCCCCACTGAGCAACTTTTCGAGAAGCTGGCGAGACCAAAAAAATACGGGTATACCTTTTCACAAACTTTCATTTTTGTGCCCCCTCTTTTACTAAATCCTGGATCCGCCCCTGCTATAGTATTAAAGTGTCAGTCTTTTGCTTGCTTGTTCGCCCAAATTTCGAACTGTTGTAATTAGAGTTAAAAACATCAGCCCTATACTGTCACAATTTTACAATACGCCTATACAGATGCAATAAAATGGATAACCTAAAATACTTCGGAAAGATGTTGAAAATATAAATAGGACTTTGTACGTCATCGTTAGATACATAATTGTAATTTTGATTGTTCGTATCTAACCAACAATATACACCACAAACCACTGCAAATAGAGTACTTCCCGTATAAAGTGACGAATTATTCCATTGTTGTGTTCTGTGATATTTACATTCATGTAAAATCCATAAAGTCTGGATTAAGACTAATGATGAATACACATGTGATGAGCGAAGGAGCTCGTGGTCGTTGCATGATGGACGTCGAATAAAGTGTTGACGCTACTGTACTTCAGTTCTTACGTTTATTTCATTTTCTGTGTTTGGAGTAGGATACAACAAATTTGGCGACGAGAATGACGAGCTTGCAACCCCGCCATCGTTTTTGCCTACCCCTGGTTCACCATCTATGCCCTGGAAACAGTGGAAAGGGTTGTTTGAGAACTATTCTCTTGCTTGCGGGCGAACAAATTCAACGATGATCGCCGCCGTGCACTACTTCTTCATTGCTTAGGCCCAGAAGGCCAACGTGTGTTTTCTACTCTGCCTCCTACATGTAGTTCAGCACTCGGGGACTCTGCTAGTGCTAGTAGTGTAAGTTCTGCCGATACACAGACGTGCTCATACACTGAGGCACTTGCCCGTTTGGACACTCATTTCACACCGGCTGTGAATGTTGTCGCAGAACGGTATCGCTTTCGTCAACGAGGACAACGGCATGATGAGACCGTGGACGATTACATCAGCTCTCTTCGTACATTGTCAATCACTTGTGAATTCGGTGAGATGCGAGATGAGTTTATCCGAGATCAACTCGTCGAAAAGACAAACTGTGGGCGCATTCGAGAGAGACTACTTACCGAACCAACGTTGACATTACAATCTGCTATGACTATCGCACGTCACATGGAATCCGCTTCAAGGGAAAACCGCGCTTTGGATGCTTCAGCTGATCATGTTAATGCTGTCAGATACAGGTCGAAACAGCAGAAACGCTCTTCCACTTCTACTTCACGAAAATATCAGCACAAGAGTTCACAAGACGGAAAAACTGTGAGTAAAAACAAATTAAGCAATGCTTGTTTCCGTTGTGGTGATAAGAGGCACAGAGCGAACGATGAGAATTGTAAAGCTAAAAATGCACGTTGTTCTTTGTGCAGCAAAATCGGACATTTTGCCCGTGTCTGCCAGTCTACGTCTAAAGTGAATATGGTGTCTGAAGTTCAACAGGATGATACACTTGCTGAAACGCGTGGTGATAGAGTTGAAGTTCTAAACATTGTGATTTCTTCAGTCCTTTCGGACAATATTAACTGTACTGTGTCAGTGAATGACACACCGGTGGAGATGGTATTCGATACCGGGTCACCAGTTTCACTAATGCCTGCGAACATGTTTGACAGACATTTCTTGCGGGACGCGCTCCTCCCTCCAAAGGCAGGAGTACAGCTTACGACATATCTAGAGCATGAACCGATTCCAATTGTGGGAATGTTTCCTGCTACAGTTTCCCACGATTCCAGTACTTGTGATGTTTTGCTGTACGTGGTCGAGCACGGTAATTGCATATTGGGCCGTGATCTGATCTCAGCTCTGCGACTTACTCTTCATGATAATGTTGTCATGAACATTTCGCGTTCAATTCAAAGCGAATTTCCTGAGCTCTTTCGCAACGCACCGGGTCTAGCGAAAGGCTATGTACACCGCATCAAGACTAAATCAGTACAGCCAGTACAGCACAAGCTACGACGCCTTCCTTTCTCCATTCGCGATAAAGTTTCAACTGAACTTCGACGCCTGGTGGAAGCTGATATTATTGAGCCTATTGATGCTAGTGAATGGGTATCTTCCCTTGTGGTTGTTCACAAGAAGAATGGAGACATTCGATTGTGTGTGGACCTTCGTGATGTGAACAAAGCAATAGTTGAAGACAAGTACCCACTGCCGCACATTGAGGAACTGCTTGCTGAAATGCGAGGATCTACTGTTTTCAGCACATTAGATCTCGCCAGTGCATACCACCAACTTCTTCTACACGAGGATTCACGTCACCTCACAGCTTTCATTACGCATGAAGGACTTTTCCAGTTCAAGCGTGTTTGCTTTGGATTATGTTCTGCCCCATCAGCATTCCAAAAGCTTATGGCTTCTGTCCTGGCAGGACTCAACGGTGTTCAGTGCTACCTTGATGATATTGTCATCCATGGGGATACGCAAGAAACCCATGACAATAATCTCCGTGCAGCTCTTCTTCGTCTTCAGAGCATTGGACTTTCGCTAAACCTACAGAAATGTCACTTAAACCTTTGCGAAATCAACTACTTGGGGCATACCATTTCTGCCGAGGGACTACAGCCCAATGAAGCTCACGTCACAGCAATACGCGATGCTCCTGTTCCAAGCGATGCTGCTTCACTACGTTCCTTTCTAGGACTTGCATCTTACTACGCAAAGTTCTTGCCCAACTTCTCTACTGTCACAGCACCATTACGGGAATTGACAAAGAAGGAGATCCCTTTTGTGTGGTCACATGCTGCCGACCACGCATTCAACAAAATCAAAGACTTGATTTTGCATTGTGCTACACTTCATCTGTTCGACCCAGATCTTCCAGTCATCATTTCTACTGATGCGTCAGACTACGGTCTTGGAGCCGTTCTCATCCAAGTGAAAGATGGTAATGAGGTTCCGATTGCTTTCGCTTCGCGTACGCTCTCTCAAGCAGAACGAAATTACTCTGTAGGGGAGAAAGAAGCTTTGTCATGTGTCTGGGCATGTGAAAAATGGTTCCAGTATGTTTGGGGGCGCCATTTTGTGCTTCGCACGGATCACCAGGCACTCACTACATTGCTGTCAACGAAGGGATCCAAACGCCAATCCATCCGCATCGCTCGATGGGCGACTCGCCTACTACGATTCAACTATACAGTCGAGTATGTGCCAGGCCTACAGAATTATGCAGCAGATGCATTATCGCGACTTCCGCAGTCTACACAAGATGTCATTGAGGATGACGATCACACTGTTGTGATACAGAGCATATTGGCTGACGCTTCCATTACGAAAGCCGAGCTTCAACACGCGACTGCTACTGATTCAACTCTACAGCGCGTGATTGCGAAGATTTCCAACGGCTGGTCGAAGGACGCAAGCAAAGATAGCGCACTGAAAGCCTATTATATGGTACGAGATGAGCTTGCTGTTATCGACAACTGTGTGTGTCGAGGTGATAGGGTTGTCGTTCCATCATCCTGTCAGTCAACATTGATCTCTATTGCACATTCTGCCCACCAAGGAATTGTACGAACGAAGCAACGGCTTCGAGATATCTACTGGTGGCCAGGAATGGACCGAATGGTCGAGGACACCATTCATCATTGTGTCATGTGTCAGTCTAGTGATAAGGTCTCACGTACACGTAATACCCCCCTACAGAGCGTTCCTCTTCCTGATGGCCCATGGAAGAAGATAGGCATAGACATAACTGGTCCATTCAATTCAAAACAATCGTACAAATATGCAATTGTGGCCATAGATTACTACTCAAAATGGCCTGAGGTAGCTTTTGTGTCTGAAGTAACATCACATTCAGTTATTACATTTCTCACGCAAGTGTTTGCTAGGGAAGGCATACCTTCTGAAATTGTCACTGACAATGGGGTTCAGTTTGTGTCAAGTGAGTTTGAAGATTTTCTTAAAGGCATTGAGTAACTTTGTTGGAGATCAGAAAAAAAAAATCTGAATTAGCTCATGCTGCAATGATAATTAGAAACCTTTAGGTCAGTCGGGAATCGTGTGACTTTTACAGGTCAATTGCTGATTTCATTATCAAGATATTTATGATTTAAAATCGAAATTTTATAAGCGTATGGCATGACGCTTATAACTTGTGACGGTCGGCCTACCTCCCTCTTTCGGCAAATGCACAGCGTAACGTCTATTTACATTGGCCTGCCGCTGTGGGGTGTAATGCTGACAGGGCTTGCAATACCAAGGATTGATAACTCGGCAATACTATCGCGCGCGAGAGAAAACTTGAGCGCTGGAGCTCATCCCGTGGGCCGGCAAGGGGCTAGCCTAGCCTGTCGATCGCCTGGCCTGGCCGGCGGTCGCTGGGGTAGTCGCGACATCGTGTGTGAGGAGAATTACCAAATTTTGATTATTGCATCTAGCCTAGCCTGTCGATCGCCTGGCCTGGCCGGCGGTCGCTGGGGTAGTCGCGACATTGTGTGTGAGGAGAATTACCAAATTTTGATTATTGCATGGTAATCCTACATACATGAATAACAAATGTTTTTGCCCGACAAGAAAGAAAGAGAAAGAGGAAACAAATGAAAAGGGGAAGGGGAGGTCGCACATTTTGAAACATGGACGAAACAACAATCCATAAGATCAGCTCTATACCAGAGACGTACTAGACGTTGTGTAAGGGAAGGAGGGGCCGGGGCTGGAGCTCGGAGGGAGAGAAAATGAGAGACATCGGAGTGGAGGAAATACAGCCCTGTCGTCATTCACAATTATTGCCTTACGAGGCAGGGGCTAGCTGGTTTCAGAGCCCGCCACTCTGTTTTTATTTTCGGGTAACGGCCACCGCGCGCTCGCGGAGTACGAGTGCCCGCAGGTCCAATAAATTTATTTCTCGCTCTCGAGCGAAAATATCCCTCACATTTTCCAAACTAATTTCGGTTACTAGTCGTCAAGATATACATTGTACTGGAAAATAGTGCGGGGGCGGGCATATAGGCCTATGCGGTTGGATGCTTAGACAAATTTCCAATACTACAATCGGAGGATAGAGAGAAATGTGGGGAAAAGCCTTTTTTGTATCTTCAGAACAGCAGGATCATGCGATCGACTGAAGACTGATAAAACAATGAACACATAAGATTTTATTTTGTCTCCTTGGACGGGGAATTGATTAGGGAGATGTAATACTTGTCATAAGAGTGTGGCATCCCCCTGGCCCCCTCCCCCCTCACGTCAGTGATTTTTGTTTGGGGGTTTCTTTCTTTTTTCTTCTTCTAATATTTCTAATATTGGGCTATAGCCGAACATTCTGGAAGCTTGATTATTGATAATATCCAAGTCATATCAGGTTACCGTCATATCTGAAAAGTGAGAAAATTTTCATTACGCCAAAATCATCCAAATGTTTGTGGTAAATTTTCTCAAAATGAAACTTGATCCAGCCCCCTACCCTCATAGCCCCCTACCCTCATAGGCCTACACCTGATTTGCCAAGTCATCTGGCTAAGGAGTGTAAGCTTCTTGCTCTGACTGGGGAGGTGGAAGAGAGATCTCTCTTCTACCTCCCTGCTCTGACCAAGGAGTTATGACAGAACTCCTTGCTCTTTACATATAGCCAACACTTGTGAAATTTGTATTGCTGCTCTCCGTGGTTCACTTCGGCTTCATAAATATTCTTTTCACCAGGTAGCTGCAGAATGCTCTTTTTCAAAGACAGTTTAGACTGGGCATGGACATCAATTTCTGTCAGCAAACACCTCGCCCTCCCCTCTTTCTCTCTCTCTCTCTCTCTCTCTACATACACATCCTTACTCTAACACGTTCACAAGCTTCCATCTAATCACGATGTTGGTTCAGGCAAGGAGTTATCAAGTGTTTTTTAGTTATAAATTTGGTTTAGTAAATAAATACACAGATGCAGAATACATGAAATGAAGAATAAAATTAATGCAAGAAGGTAGGCCTACCCATGCACTTATCTAGGGGAGGGGGGTGTCCAAACACCCCCTTTGACAAAAGGGGCATTTTTAGGTGGTCGAACACCCCCTTTTTGTGTTATTGTAAGTCGGCACACGCCTTTTTGATGTTAAAAACGCCGCCTTAGAATTCCTGTTAACTTTTTTTAACACATATTGGATAATTTGAAAGTAACCCCCAAATAATGTTACTTTTTTTCTTTTTGTTTGGCTTGTCAGAGATTTTTTGGAGTAAAAAGACCCCCAAAATACTGATATATACACCCACCCCCCTCCCCCTTTTAACAAATCCTGGGTACGGCACTTGGCCTACTAATATTTCAAAATTCACTTTGGGATTGTGTTCACTCTTCACTATTCTCCCTCTCTCTCAATATCTCCATCACTGCGTTCTCCCTCATCCTCTTCTCATGATTTGTTTCTTCATCCTTTCCTTCCTTTCTCTCAATGGCTTGTTTTTACCGTTTTTTTGCACCTCTCCATTTTCTCCTCTCTTATTCCCTTCTCCTTTCTGACCCTTCACAAGAAAAGGAAGTTCAAATTAAAGGAAAAAGTTCATTTTTTGTTTCAATAAGGGTATATTCAAATTACAATACAACAGAAATTACAGACTAACTGGTTCGGACCATTATGTGGCTCTGTATTGTTGGTAAGGGTAGGGATTTTTCAAGAAGGATATTATCAGTGGCAAAGGATCAACATTTTATTTTTTAAATAATATATCTGGACATAATATTTCTTGGCAGCAACAAGTGCTGAAGACAACATGCAAGTTGTCTTTAACACTTTTCCTAAAGATTCAGGAAAGGGGGGGGGGGGGCACAAGTTACACCCACTCATCCTATTACCACCATCACACCACCAAACCGACCAGTTCTTTGCCATTAAGGGTAATTTTGTTCTGGGTCTTGTGTCGGTCTTATTAGTGTGATTGAGGTATTAGGAAGATGGACAAGGAAAAAAGCCATCAATTGATAAATGTTAAAAAAAAAAAAAAAAAAAAAGAGGCAAATTTCATTTTCTCTACATGTACAGGAATTCATTGCTACTGAATTGCCATTCACAATAATAAAATTCCATTTCTACTCTATAAAAAAGAGTCACAGCAAAATTGAATTAAGTTTAAATCACATTTCGATGGAGAACAAGAGCCCCAGGGGGCATGAAGCTCACCTGACGTGGATCAATTCACATCTGGTGCAGGGGCCCCTATAAGGCCACCCAGAAAAATTTCATGAACAACTTTCATTCTTCATGTATAGAGGTATCTCTATACACAATACCAAGTCTGAGCTTCCTACCAAGTTCGGTTAAATTCCAATCATTGGTTTTGGAGAAGAAGCTGAAAATGTAAAAAGTTTATGAATGGCGGACAACTTGCCCCAGCCCCCCCCCCCCCTCCAGTATGTTACCCCCACAGACCCCCTATAGGGCCACCCAGAAAAAAATCATGAACTTTCATTTTTCGTCTATAGAGGTATCTCCATACACAATACCAAGTCTGAGCTATTCCCGATTCTGGAGAAGAAGATGTTTGAAATTGACATAGCTTTTACACTTGGGGGCCCTCCCCCTGGGCCCCCCTGGGGGCCACATGTACCAATTTAGCAATTTTGGATCCCCTACCCCTAAGGATGATTCCTACCAAGTTTGGTTGAATTCCGATCATGTGTTTTGGAGAAGAAGATCAGAATGTACATTTTGCCTGGCAGCACCCCCCCCCCCTCTCCAGTGTGTTACCCCCACAGGGCCCCTATAGGGCCACTCAGAGAAATTTCATGAACAACATTCATTCTTCATCTATAGAGGTATCTCCATACACAATACCAAGTCTGAGCTATGCCTGGTTCTGGAGAAGATGTTTGAAATTTACATAGCTTTTACAATCAGGGGCTCTCCCCCAGGGTAGCAACTTTGGGTCCCCTAACCCTAAGGATGATTCCTACCAAGTTTGGTTGAATTCCGATCATGTGATCAAGAACATGAAAATGTAAAAAGTTAACGGACAACGCACGACGGACGACGGACAAATTTCCATCGCAATAGCTCGCTCAAGCCTTAGGCTCAGGTGAGCTAACAAGAAAAGTCCAGGCCGGTCCACTCTTTGATATCGTCTTCCCATCTTTTCTTCTGTCTTCCTCTTTTTCTTCCACCTTTCACTGTGCCTTGCAGGATGGTTTTTGCAAGACCCGAAGAATGTGAAACATGACATATCATTTCAGTTTGCGCTTTTTCACGGTCATGAGGAGTTCTTCGTATGGCCCAATTGCTTGGTGGATGATGGTGCGGACCGTCTCGGTTATGTGGTCTTTATATGAGATTTTACAGAAGCATCTCATTTCCATTGCTTGAATTCGCCTCTGGAGGTCTGCTGTGAGGGTCCAGGATTCCCAGGCAAACAGGTAGATGGATAGGACGAGTGATCTCATCAATCGTATCTTGGAACTGAGCAAGACCAGGAAGTCTAACACCATAACTAAGCTGACAGTGGCAGGGAATCCAATCAGCACGTACAACAGTTTGGTGGTGCTGTAATAAAAGAAAAGATAGTTTTAAAAAAATGAATTAGAATTTCAATGAAATAGAATTTTTTTTCTTTTGTGAAAAGGCCATTGCCTGAATTCATGAATACTTCTGTAAGGGTATTACAAGCAACGTACATGGCCTCATGCCCAATCATAAATGGCAATACAGGCTACGCTTATTTTAAACCATAGTTTAGACCATGGGTTTACCCTCCTTTGTGAATTGTGGCCAATGTGTTTCTTAACAAGGTGTCAAGCTTTTCATAACACTTTTTTGGTCATGAACTGAAATGGAAACTGTCCTAAAGTGAAATATGCCAGTGTTGCGAACACAACATGCACTGGTCTACATGATGGTAGAGGTACCTTTTAAAAATATTCTAGTAATTTACACAGCAACACCTTGTGTAAAACTAACGTGCAAACAAATCAGACATGAACTAACAACTGCCTACAAAAAAATTACTTATACTAACAAAAATCTCTATATCTGACTGTAATACAGAATCCCATAAATTATTCATCATAAGAATATAAAATGTAAAGTAAATCCATCCTTCATCCACAAATATTTCTTTCATCATTCATCAAGACAAATTTACAAAATCTATAGGAATGCGGATATAAATATCATAAATTTGTCAACCGGGCGTCGCTAGCGGCAAATGCGCCACCTCTGTTGGCAACAAAAAAAGAGGGGGGGGGGAGAGTGAGGGAAGAGGAAATATAGGGTAAAAAAGGAAAGGAAGGGAAAGGAAAATAAACACTAAAAAGAAGGAAAGGAATGGAAGAGAAAGAAGGAAAAACTGGTCAAATTTTTTTGCTCGCTCGCTCAAGTCGCTCGCAAAAAACATTGAGATGTTAATCTTTGGGCAAATGGCTGCCCCCCTGGGATTGTCAAAGTTCAGATGGTCACATTCGGGCAGCGAAGTGCTAGTATACATGTATATGGGTCTGTTCACAAAGTTGGGGCACCGAAACTTGACATTTTATCGTAAAAACATTGTAGTTTTAACACTATGACTTACACCATTAAGTTGTTTTATATGAATGTACTTGGTGCCTCCAGGAAGCTTTTGAAGAACACAAGACAAATTGTTTTGAGGGGCATTTTCAAAATATTGACAAAAATATACTGGTGTTCCATGTTACATCCACAACCACCTTTTTTTTAGATTACCAGCATATCAACATGCATGATACCTTTATTACAAAGCTAAATCCTATTAGTAATGGGTACATTGTGTTATGGTGCTGACTTAATGAAGCAAAACTTTTAACAAAAGAATAAATATCTTCCCTGAGTTTATCATGAATGTTGTGGGTGTAACGGTTTCCAATCAAATGTCACAAGTTGTGGATGAACGAGACACCAAAGAATATCTGCAACTTTCATCAATAACTCTTGAAGTCAGTATATACTCTCATTGCAGTTGTTGTTGCATTGAATTAAATAGAGAACCTAAAGTAACCAGGCAAATATTTATCATCAAGAGCATTATGGATGTGCCGTTATGTCTCAAAATAAGACTTTGCGGATGTAACACGGACACAATGTCCGGTTACATCCACACGCTGGTTTTTCATAATTATTTCCAAAATACATTGTGGAACAACATGTTTATGTTTCTCAGATGCTTTTTATTTTCACCAGAGATAGAATGGCCAAGTAAGAAAATTCTAACTAGACTTTTTCATCAAATTACAGGGGATTACAGAAAAAAATGTCTCAAAAGGTGCCCAACTTTGTGAACAGACCCATATCCACATATTGAAGAAGAAAGGTTCCAGGATAATTACATACCGGTAACTTATGTAATTATCTGGCAAAATATTTAGAAATTGAAAAGCTGATATTTGGGCATAAGGCGTCAGTCCCCTCCTTACGAAATGGGCCTGTCTGATCAAGATCTCTATGTCTGCGATTTTCTTTTATTAATTTTTGTCGGGGGAGAGGGATTAGGGTGCAGCAGTTTTGTCGGCAAAAATGGGTATCGCATCCATTTGTTGGCAAATTTGAGTGTCACAATCCCATTCAAAATGTTCTATCAACGCCCCAGTTAGTCAAGCTCTTGCATGACAAAAACTTTAATGGAATAGACCCAAGTGGCAATAAACCAGCTGAATTTTATTTTTTATTATACTTCATTTCTTTATTTTTTACATGTAGACCCTACTACTCCAAATACAAAATTGTTCTTTGTTTCATTCCTGTTCTATAATTGCACATCTCTCAAGTAAACATGGAAGGTGAGGAAAGAGGATATTTACCTGTAGGTGAGTGTAGATCTATTTGCATGTTTCTGGCATGACTGTGTCTGCTCCATCATCAAATAAGAGATGTCATGCATCTGTAAGCAAAATAGAATGACTAGTCAAATGTATCCATAACAGACTATCAAACCGTTTTCTTAGACAAGTATATGGATCTGAATGAAGACTAAAAATAAGAGTTTGTTGATATCTACTGAATCATATACATGTACCTGTGAACAGCCCACACCTCCCTGTCCTATTGCATATATCCACTTATCCAGGGAAGTATTAAAAAACATTTTAAAAATAAAATTCAGTAGTATGAAGGGGTGGGTCCATATAACTGAAGTTTGCCATTGGATTTCTCCAAAAATAATATGCATGGAATAGCACTAACCAAGATAAAATATTTATTCATGCTTATGCCCAACATACATTGCGATTTCCCGAATATTGAATGCAAAATTTTTAAAATTTACAGATCAGATCTACCAGTAGTTGGAAACTATCTGTCCGGACACCCAACATAGGTATACTTAGTGATAAGGATTTCTCATTCTCATTGATAAGAACTGTCACATATAAATCCTATATAAATCAAGATTTTGAACTGCTAAGAAAACAATGCAATTACTCAATGGCATGATTGGTATGTAATATTCCACCAGATTGGAAAAGCGGCAAGAAGAAGATTCAAAATTCCTGGAAAGAGCAGAGTGAATCTATTTTTTCAAATCTGGAAGAAAGAAACAGATCTAACGATCCGGGGGGGGGGGGGGGGGGGGGGGGGGGGGGGAGCACTCAGTATATACATGTACATGCAGTGTGTGGTGGGTATGTGCCGCCCAGAAGACCCCCATTTTTACACTAAAGTTTTCGTTCCAAAGCATACCATTTTTTTCTTGAGAAAAAGAGAAAAAACATTCCAAAGCAACGTTTTTTTTTCTTCATTTTGTCGTTCAAGTCGTTCTGGCACGTCTCGCCTTGCCCGTTTCGCTTCAAAGACAACATAGAATAGACGTGCCATGGCACACTGCGTTTAAGCGAATGCATGGGAGCTTGTGTGTGGGTACCAGGTAGCTGTACGAGCTCCTTGGCTTATCAATCTGGTACTTGCCTATGGAGCTGTACATGGGATCCATATACCTTGTGTGTTGGAAGGCATCACCCCAAAAAACTACATCTAAATATCACCATTTCTCACATAATTTGACCCATGCAACCCACCCTCAGAATTTGCTATAGGGGTTACCTTCCAGGATCAACTAAGATTGTAAAAATTGAATAACTAAAAAAGGGGGAAAAAAGACTAAAATCAACAGATTTTTTTACCTTGCATTTGTAACGTATATATATATGGGACACACAAACCTTACCTTGCATGGGTAGTCCCATATAACTTACATCATGTGCAAGTAAAAAAAAAACCTGATCACACCTGCCAGTTTTGTGTTGTTTTTTTTTGTCAATCAATTTTTACAACCTTAGTTGATCCTGGAGTTGAAGGTAACCCCTTTAGAAACTCTGACTCTGAGGCCTGGCTGAGGATGGTTTGCATGACAGTGACTCACAGTATGTGAGAAATGGCAATATTTATTTTTAATTTTTAGATCTATTTTTTTTTTTGGGGGGGGGGGGGGTTGATATCTCATTATCTGCCTCCACACACGGTATGGATCCTACCTATATTATGAGCTCCTTGGCTTATCAATCTGGTACTAGTACTAGTAGTACTGGCCTACGGAGCCGTTCATGCCATGGTATCCAACTGTGAGTGGAGTCGGAGGCACATACAGTACCAGTCAGCATTCATTGACTACACTTTAACACTATTCAAGCCAGAACAATGGGATTATTGGACGAAATCTATTGTTCTGGGCTGAATAGTGTTAAAGTGTAGTCAATGAATGCTGACTGGTACTGTATCAACAAAAACAAGATCTAACAATAACTTGTAACATGTCATGCATGTCTAAATGAATTATAATCATTCCTCACATACTTACGAGCCATACAAACCAGACATTTTATTCGCAAGCCTCAAAATGTTGTTTTTCACGTCAAAAACTCCCGAACTGCGTGTAAATGAATATTTGAATAAGTGCGCAGACATGGGATTGGGAACCATGCAAGATTGTTTATAAAAAATTTTATATTCAATGTTGAATTAGGGCCTACTTGAAATGACAAGACGGTGAAGACCACCGTTTCTTGTTAAACTGGCATTGTCCTTGCTCTAATTTTGATGCAATTTTTTTTCAAACTTACTCTTTAGAATATCAGGAATAAAATAAAATAAATCTTTAGAGGAATAGTAAAGATATTCTTGTTCATTTTTCCCGTCAAAACCTTAGGTGCGCAGACCTAGCGCTCCCCATACAGCTGCGGAGGCCAGTACCACTGCCACTATACCAATTACCAGATTGATCAGCCAAGGAGCTCGGCGTACAGTAAAGTACGCAGTACAATCATGTACATGTAGGTCACCCCATTATACCCGGGATACCACTCCAGTCGATAGAGCTAGAGTCAATAAAATCTTACAAATCTTACAAATCTTATGATGGGGTGACCATATTTCGCGCACATTCAAATTTTTATTAGAAATGTGATATTCGATACTTGATTTCTCATATTCTACAATAATTTATTTATAAAGTTTTATACCAAACGGAAAGCAAAATTCTGGACTAAAACTTGATTCAACAAGAACATTAATCGACGAAGAATTTCGGAAATATCGCGATCTCAAAACCCAGTGTCGGATCGCAACACACTGAGAAAAAAAAAAGGGCCTAAAAACCACGAGACCTAAGTTCGCGCACGTAAATTAACATCTAAGTTATCCAACGTAGCGGTCCAGCAAAGGGAAGATAATTGCATCATTTGTAAGACAAAATATCATACAATCATTTGGTATCACGTTTTACCTACAACTTTGATGACATCTTCTATCAAAATGAGGATTTTTGGACCGTTGTCGGTAACTTCATATTTTTCGGAAACTGACGCAAAAAGTAGCAAAATTGCCGATATTTTGTCAGTATCTTCATAATTTCTCACCCAACTTAAAAGAAAATATAGTCCATATGTAATTTTAGCTTCCTCTATCTAATAGCGCTATCAGATTTTCGAAATCTTTTGTAGTTTTTTAGATATTGCCCTGTGCGCGAACTTAGGTCATGCGCGAAATATGGTCACACCACCATACAAATCTTACAGTGAGTTGTGGATATCACACTGTGCCCCTGTCCCGGCGCTGGCATCAATCTGACTAGACAGCTGCCGCTGCTTGTCTGAAGGAGAAAAAAATCTCAAGTCTCAAGATGATAAAACAAACGTCGAGAACTAGCTTTCAGTATGCTAGCTAGCTGCACTGAGCCGAGTTAGTTAGCTACATGCGATATGCGTATACGCTGGCGCTGGCATGGCTCGCCGACGGGTACGGTACGACCGTATACCGTTGCACTGTACAAGTAACTATCCCGACAGCTCAGCTAGCTAAAAGCTGGTATATCACTGGCGCCTAGCGCCTGTAAGTTGATGTTGGGTATAAACTGGCTTACCAGAGATAACATGTACGAAACACACATAGCGTATTGCCAATGTCTCACAACGAACGCATGAGGACGCTAGACCAAATACTGTTTGAAACGTAGATCTGCCGTTATTTCAGCCAGAATTTTGATTTCAAAACCATATTTATTTTCTTTTTTAAAAATAGTAAATGAGCTCCAATTTCTATCTTACTTTCACATGTCACTAATTATAGTTCTAACAGTAGGATTATATATAATTGGACCACTTTCACGCTGAATTTGTCAAATTTTGCAAAGCTACACAATACCTTTAAGGAATTAGGGATTTCTCATTGTAAGTCTTCACTGTACTACCCTCGTGCCAATGGCGAGGTTGAACGCTGGAATAGAGTTCTAAAACAAACAATGCAAATAGCTACTATGCAAGGTAAACCATGGAAGGAAGCAATCCTTGAGTTGTTAATGGCATACCGTGCGACTCCACACCAAACTACTGGTAAAACCCCAGCAGAACTGCTGCATGGTCGACCCATGGTCACGCCATTACACATTCACAATGCCACTGACGGCAACAGGCGTGCCCAGGGCGATGCTGAAATTCGTGCGCGAGTTAGTGCAAAGCAGGAAAAGATGCGCAAATACGCTGACAATACTAGGGGTGCTTCCATTCCAAAGTTCAAAATTGGTGATATGGTCAGAGTAAAGAGAGTCAAGAAAGTGAATAACTCCAGGTATGAGGCACCACAAAAGATAGTTGGACAAAAGGGTCTGTACACATTTGTTCTGGCAGATGGCCGTGTGTGGGATGCCTCCAAATTGATATTATGCATGTACAAAAACAGTGAAAATAATAACATGGCAAATGATGTGAGTGTGCAGACTGGAAGCCAAAGTCAAAGACCAAAAAGGGACAAAAGAGCACCAGTCTGGACACATGATTACGTCCCTTATTAATTTTATATTGATGAATACAAGTTGTAACAGTGTATTACATGAAAGGTTCTTGAAATATGATTATTTGTTCTTATGTTCATTGTTTATTGACATGCTGAGAAAAGAAAAAAAAAGTTTGTAAAAGCATGCAATATTTTTATTAATCGTTATAACAAAGATGTACAGGTACAAAGAAATTCCAAACAACACAGAAAGTCTCAGTTGCTATTTAATTGATAATGAATATTGAGTATTCATATATACATGTTATTAAGCATATATTGCAGTTCATTTCAAATATCTAGTACACCTGTATGCTAACGCCTTGCAAAATAATTTTGTCATATTTTGTACAACTAACTGTCAGATTAATATACACCCTGGATGTGAAACAAAAGAAAATTCAAGTTTTAAGTAATCACTACTGCTGTATAAGTGTACATGTATATGCTTTTCTGGTTTTTTAAAATTCATTTACTAGTCAAAATTGTTACACTAGTGCATTTGACAAGAGTATGAGGATCATTCAGGATATGTATAAATGTACATGTAAACTGTGTTCATATATCCAGATATTCAATTTACAAAGGTTATGAAAAGACAAATTACCCTTTTTTAAGCAGAGGGGAGATGTTGTGTTCTGTGATATTTACATTCATGTAAAATCCATAAAGTCTGGATTAAGACTAATGATGAATACACATGTGATGAGCAAAGGAGCTCGTGGTCGTTGCATGATGGACGTCGAATAAAGTGTTGACGCTACTGTACTTCAGTTCTTACGTTTATTTCATTTTCTGTGTTTGGAGTAGGATACAACATCCATGCATGAAGATTCAATATATTTACAACTCTGATGAATGTGCAAATGTTAGGTTTTGGGGAAAAATGTGCCGTTTTGCATGTCATTTCCTCCTTTTGAGGATACTAAATCTATTGAACTGTCGTGGTTATATTCTACATCAAATTAATTATAGTGTAACCAACCTGACAATACTTACAATATGTTTACAACTTGTAGCCATACTAAATATGTATTTCTTAATTTACATAATTTTTTAAAACACTTTACCATCCCTACGGTGTGAAGATGCAAACACTTGTGTGGAAACATTAATGTCCAAGTTCGGTTTTCAGAGTTAAAGTTTGCAAAGTCATCAACTAGGACAAAAATCTTGATTCCTTCTCACTAAGAAAATACTAAGAAAATAAGGTCTTTTACTTCATTTCCCCATGAATTCTAATGAGTTTATATCATAACGAATATGAGACGCATGAAATAAAAGTACTGAGTCAGATATTACAAAAATAGTATTCGGAAATTAAAGTAGAACTTTAATGATTTTAAATATTGGCTTAATACTTATTATTGCATAGATTGCATAAATTAAACAAGGTTATCCAAATTCAACGCTCGGAAACATTTGAAGTAATGATTATTATCAATTATAAAACGGTAAAATACAGCCCCCGATATAGCAGCTGAAGAGCTCCTCGAACGCTGCTGAGATATGTGACGACACACCATGGACCAGTCCTGTCTAAGCAGACGATGTCCCATAACATCTTACACATTTTTCAGAGCCTATTTTGTCATCTCCTCTTCACTTATTTCTCTTCCTTCACTAGCGTCAATCTTAATGTTAGTCTGTTGCCTCACTCTTAACTTCGTGTATGGTATTATTTTGATGAAAAATGCAGCGTTAAAAAAATAAAGGCATCAGTCACTAGTAAACAAAATAAGACGCCATTGTATTTTCAGCTGCTTGCACCGGGGCATGTTCGGCGTTTCAAGAGGGAACGAATACCATCCTATTATTCGGAGGGCTTTTCAATTTGAAAGTGGGTTTATTTCATTGAAAATTGACCCTTCTCCTGTGTATTTACAATCAAACGGTTTTAGCTATCAGAATCAGTTTCACTTTCCCTTTATAATGGTGTGAAATAAGGTCATGTTTAAATGCACCAAACTCTTTATAATTTGATAAATAATTGCATTGCAATTACGTTCATTCATTATAGGACGTCGTCTGCTTAAGCAGGATCGATCCCGAGTGTGACGACATCAAAACATCGCTATATTTCTGGCGAATCCTCGGATATTCCAGATGCTGAGAAGAGCTTTTATTTGTGTTGTTTTTATAATCATCAGATACGCAGTTGACATAAAACTTATACGATTGCCATCTGTAAGCTTCCCAGTTTCTAGTGATACATTAATTGCCATATTTGTGATTTTCTTTGAACATCTACTTTAAAGCTGAAAACAGTTTGGGAAATTTGAAAAAGAAAATTTGAAAAAGAAAATTTGAAATACGGTACAATGAATTGGAAAGATGTTATCATATATTATAGACCACAGGTGATAAAAACTAGAACAACAAACCTCACTACATGTATAACTCAATCTCCAAAGAAGACGAGAACACGCATCATCTAATTCGCTGAATCATGTGAATGGAGGTTTAACAGTGAGAATTTTTATTGTTAACCTATTAATGTTTCAAAACTCGTTAAATATTGAAATCAAAAGAGCATACATGTTGTCTACGTAATAGTTAAAGAAAGTCATGTGATTATCAAATATTTACTGGAAGATTTGGCCCCCCCCCCCCCCATTTAAGTGTATAATGATAAATGTAAAAGACGTAAAGTACGAATATGATTGTTTACATGGAACAATCTATTCTGGTAGTTGGTTTGTCAATGGAGAAAATTAATAATCATAATAATTATAATAATAATAATAATAATAATAATAATAATAATGATAATAATGATAATAATGATAATAATGATAATAATGATAATAATGATAATATTAATAATAATAATAATAATAATAATAATAATAATGATAATAATGATAATAATGATAATAATGATAATAATAATAATAATACTGCTATTTCTGTAGCGCCTTTTCAGAGTATAGCTACAAAGCACTTTACATAATACAATTAACAAATAACAATGCTGCTTACAAGAATATACATAAACAAGATTTGCATCAAACCTGATTGCATGAAAGAGGTTGATACAGATTGTAAATACAAAAAGTAATAGAGAACTATGACACAAGATCCAAGACGAAAGCTAACAAGCGGGCATTACTGAAAAAAAAGGTGTGTCTTAAGATGTTTCTTAAAAGTATCCAGTGATGCGTTATTTTTTATAAAATTGGGTAGATTGTTCCACGCTTTGGGGGCAGTGGCTACGAATGCCCGTTATATATACGTTCATAATAACCATATCTTATCAAATTGAATTCATATACATCCGAATTTGTTTATCTGTTGAGATAATCAGCGAAGTAAATAGACTACTTCGCTGATTCGGATGTATATTAAATTATGTAATAAAACCGCTTTTTCTTTGTCAGCATTTGTTCATTACTTAACCTAAATACCTGTTCATGTTCATTCTGTTATTCATTACGATAAACATCAGTGTATTTTAAGAGTTTCCTTTTCTATAGGGTGGGAGGGAAGTACAACTCAAGGACTTTGATTTTGCAATAGAGACAACCAAATCATGTAACATAGTTCTAAGAACAAAAAGAAAGGAATAATAATAATAATAATAATAATAATAATAATAATAATAATAATAATAATAATAATAATAATAATAATAATAATAATAATAATAATAATAATAATAATAATAATAATAAAATAATAATAATAATAATAATAATAATAATAATAATAATAATAAATAATAAATAATAAATAATTAATAATAATAATAATAATAATAATAATAATAATAATAATAATAATAATAATATAATAATAATAATAATAATAATAATAATAATAATAATAATAATAATAATAATAATAATAATAATAATAATAATAATAATAATAATAAAGCTTAATACAATACAATGTTTCTAAGCGCCGAAGTAGTATTATTACCCTGGCTTTAGCCCAGCTGCCCTGTAAGGCGCTGAAAGCATTCAAGGAATAAGTTCCTACCAGCTACCCATGTACTACACCTGGGTGGTGCCGCGGCGGGACTCGAACCTTAACTCAATTTTCTGTATGATTATGTCCTTACATATATGACATTTTTTTGTCCAATAACAGACTTAGGGCAGCGAGAGAAAATCTATAGAGAACGCGAGAGAGGGGGAGAGAGAGAGAGGGGGAGGGCCAAGGGGTTAGAGCCGAGGGAAAACATTTCCAATATCACTGTGTCTTGTGCACAGGTGTAGCCAAGATTTTGCAATAGGGGGCCAGACGTGAAGGATCCAACCGCATAGCCAGAATTTCATTTTAGGGGGGGGGGGGGGGGGGTTGTGAGCACGCGAAGAGTGCGAAATTGGTGATGGGTACGCAAAGCGTGCTCTCCAGGGGTGGGTGCATGCAGGGAGGGGATAGTTTTCCCCCTCCCGCGCGAAGCGCGAAAGCTCAGACGTTTTATAGAAAAATTGAGAGAAAGATAACGGGGGTACCAGCAAAGAAAGGCACTTTTTGGGGAAAAGGGGCACCTCCAAAGGGTGAACATAAAGCGAAAAAGGACCATTTTGTGACATTGGTATTACCCTATCTGCCTATATAGTATAATAATATAGTAGATGTGGGTAGGCGCTCATGGTCAAATGATTCATGTGCGAGCGAGCGAAGCGAGCGAGCAAAAATTTTCAGACTTTTTTTTTCTAATGCTGAAGTCCTTATTTACAGGATATAATGAAAAATGAAATTGACAACAGCAAATTCATTTTGGGAAATGTATGATCTTTTAATTGTACATTAACCCTGTCGTTTTCTTTAGGATTACGCCGATATATTTTATGCAATCTACTTGATTTCATAATGTAAGAGCGAGTCATGGGGACATTTTTATAAAATATTGCCCTTACTTGGTGTAAATTATGGCACATTCGAGCGAGCGGAATGAGAAATTCTTTGCTGGGGGGGGGGGGGGTGGGCATTGTACCCCGTTTGCCTCCAGCTCCACTCCCTTACTTTGTAGTTGTAGTAATATGGGTACCTGTAAAGCTGTACCGCTTTTCTGAAGCTAGATATGGCTTTTTTGTAGAAAACAAACAGTTAGAAATATAGGCAAAATTGGGCACTTATAAGAAGAGGAACGGGCTCTTACCAGAGGTTAAAAGGGCACTTATAACAGGTTAAAAGGGGCACTTATAAGAAGTGAAGAGGGGGAACCTATCAGAAGTAAAGCAGTAAGACTTATCAGAAGGGGAAAATGAACACTTATTAGAAGGGAAAAGGGGCACCTATCAGAAGTACAAATGTACTGATCAAAGGAGAAAAGGGCATAAGAGAAAAAAAGAGGGGGGGAGGGCAATATTTAGATTCGAAAGGGGGCAGTTATCAGAAGGGGGAGTTTCCCCCTCCCGCGTGAAGCGCGAAAGCTCTTAAGTTTTACAGCAAATTTGAGAAAAAGATAACGGCTCGTAACACTTTTTTTTGAGGCGGAAAGATAGTTCGACGCCCTGGCTGCTTTTGGACGCAATACTGCACTGTATGTAACAGGGGTGGGTGCAGTGAGGGGGAGTTTCCCCCTTCCCGCGCGAAGCACGAAAGCTCTGACGCTTTAGCACCTTTTTTTAGGCGGAAAGTTAGTTCGACGCCCTGGCTGCTTTTCAGTTATTTTGGGCGCAATACTGTACTGTATGTGACAGGGGTTGGTGCAGCGAGGGGGGGGGGGGTTCCCCCTTCCCGCGCAAAGCGTGAAAACTTTGACGTTTTAGCAAACTTTGAGAGAAAGATAACGGCTTGTAGCGCTTTTTTAGGCCTTTTTCTTTCACTCCCCCCGCTTTTACGCTCTCGCTTTTTTTTTTAGTGGCTGAATAAGGGCATTAAGGGGAACCATGGCCGTACGGTACAAAATTTGCGGAAAAAAAATTTGCGGCCGGGTACCGGTAGTACACTAAAACACCGTACATACCGTATACATGCACGCGCACGCGCACAGTAGTAGAGATCAGCTGTACGTGCTACACAGGGAAGCTAAGAGAAATAAAAATCTGAATTCACATCTCACAGTCCTGAAATCTTCGCCTATAGCTGCGCAGATTATTTGATAACTAGTTGGTGATCAGAGTGAACGGAAATCCAGCACCATGTCAGCCAAGAATGGTATGATTCTTTTTGTTCATATTAAAAACACGCCGTATCCGATGATTTTGTCAACTTTAGTTTTTTATACCGGGCGGTAGCCCAGGGACGCTGCAATGGGCCGTGGGCTGCTGCAGTAAACCGGGCGGTTCCTGGTCCCATTCATTGTATGCTGTAGATCTAAATTGTCTTCTGCTAATTGCTATTTAACTTAGACGTACCGTAGTTTTTATGCCTCCGCCCACCGAAGGTGGGTGCCGGCACTCATAGCTACATTCCTATACTTCGTGTGTATAATGTAGGCAGTCATACACCTCAACTTTTTAAAACACCACTGTATTGCGAGGGGCCGCGAAATACTACCAAACACACACACATACACAAGACAATCCAACGAACACTTACCTTAAATGTAATTATCCTTAAAGTAGAACGTTAATGATTTTAAATATTGGCTTAATACTTATTATTGCATAGATGGCATAAATTAAACAAGGTTATCCAAATTCAACGCTTGGAAACATTTGAAGTAATGATTATTATCAATTATAAAACGGTAAAATACAGCCCCCGATATAGCAGCTGAAGAGCTCCTCGAACGCTGCTGAGATATGTGACGACACACCCTGGACCAGTCCTGTCTAAGCAGACGATGTCCCATAACATCTTACACATTTTTCAGAGCCTATTTTGTCATCTCCTCTTCACTTATTTCTCTTCCTTCACTAGCGTCAGTCTTAATGTTAGTCTGTTGCCTCACTCTTAACTTCGTGTATGGTATTATTTTGATGAAAAATGCAGCGTTAAGAAAATAAAGGAATCAGTCACTTGTAAACAAAATAAGACGCCATTGTATTTTCAGCTGCTTGCACCGGGCCATGTTCGGCGTTTCAAGAGGGAACGAATACCATCCTGCTATTATTCGGAGGGCTTTTCAATTTGAAAGTGGGGTTTATTTCATTGATCATTGACCCTTCTCCTATGTATTTACAATCAAACGGTTTTAGCTATCAGAATCAGTTTCACTTTCCCTTTATAATGGTGTGAAATAAGGTCATGTTTAAATACACCAAACTCTTTATAATTTGATAAATAATTGCATTGCAATTACGTTCATTCATTATAGGACGTCGTCTGCTTAAGCAGGATCGATCCCGAGTGTGACGACATCAAAACATCGCTATATTTCTGGCGAATCCTCGGATATTCCTGATGCTGAGAAGAGCTTTTATTTGTGTTGTTTTTATAATCACCAGATACGCAGTTGACATAAAACTTATACGATTGCCATCTGTAAGCTTCCCAGTTTCTAGTGATACATTAATTGCCATAGTTGTGATTTTCTTTGAATATCTACTTTAAATGTGATTATCCTTGCTGACAAGTCTCACAATATGCAGCACGAGTAGGCCTACCGTCTGCTTCGTGTCGAATCAGTAATGAGTATATGAATGATGATCAATGACGATTGTGGATGCGTGATGTCAGATGATATATTTGGCGGGAGGTTTTCTGTTGTCTTAATCCGTTGGGGCACTCATCCGTATGGCACTTATTGTACAACTTATTACATAATACTACACTGGGCGTTGGGGGCGTGTATCACTTATATTATTATACTACTATGCCACTATACTGCCCCCCACCCAAAAAAAATGTTCTTTCCATATTTATAATATTCTCATTAATTAATATATATACATATATTTTTATTTGCAAATTCAGTTACAACACTGAACATTATAATCTACTAAACATGTATAACTTACCCTTTCTCTGCCTTGCCAAGTGTTAAATAAAATCCTTTTGTCTTTAAAGGAAATGTGTTTTTTATTCCTGTACGCACCTGTACAATAAGAAAACAAATGTACATTGTTATATATAATTAACTTACTATATTTTTTCTTACTTCTCTAGCTCCAAGACAGCTCGTCTTGTTTATTCTATTTAGTTTCTCTTCCGTTTTATAAATTATATTGACACTTTGTCTTTTCACAATATATCATATACAAAATGTGCGATACCAAAAGCTACTTGATTTTTCATATTACATAACAAAACTCAATATACATAAAGTAACATAACATGAAGACTATTTATCTTCTCATATAAACATAACATATCATTTTATAACATACAGATAAAGACAAAAATAAAGGTATAGGGCGTACAGGATGCAGGCAGAGAATTGGGGCAAAGGAACTGTATTGCGCTTTACTTTATGCAATACAGCTCCCTTGCATTGACCGTCATCTGGTCGAGGAGTGATTCGAGGGAAACCCCTCGAATCGACGCCACCACCTGCCCGACATCGCCTATAAAAGCTTCCGTCTGCCAACTATTTCACGGGCGGACAGGCAGGTACGGGGCGTCCGTCTCAACAAGAAGACGGTTGCTTGGGATGGATTGGATGCCCAACAGTTTAAGATGGGCACCCAATCCACAGTAATAGGAAACATTGCCTGTTATTCCAAAATAGGCATGTCGAAACTTTGATGTCCATTCGTCGACAATGTCCGGCGAACCCATAAAACAGTGAAGGTGGATTCGCTGTGTCGCCGGACAGTGTCGACGGATGGCATCCCGTGCCAATTTATGAACCGACCTCGGAATCGGCCCGTTGCCCGGTCTAGAGCCATTAGCTCCCCGGAGATGGAGAACCAGGACTCTCCCAGTGGAAAGCCCCAGGAGCCGCTCAAAGAGCTTCTCCTGTGCCTCCCACTCAGAGTCGTCCGTGGTCCAATCAAGCCCCACCTCCGAGATGCCCCGAACCCTCGGATCGGCAAGGGCCGATCTCAAGGCCTCAAAATGAATGTTCTTAAGGCCAAAGGCGTGTTTGGGGTGTATGCCCACAGCCACTGCAAAGCCCTCAGGCAGGTCCCTAAACACCCTGTCCAGGTAACCGGGGGCCGAATATCTATTAGGGTCACAGAAGTTCATGACCCCCCGGCCACCTCGACAGGGTGCACAGGTTTCCCCTGGAGCTCTGACTTCGCCCCTTTCATTGCAATCCTATCGGGATGATAATGGGCATCGAACCCTTTCATTAGTGGCTGCGAGCAAGGCGACCCACTTTTTTCCTTTTCGGGTACAATTTCCCGAAGGGCTTTCTTAACAATTTCAGGGGTCATGCCCCGTCCTCTCCCACCAGAGAATCCCGCCATGTGGAGTGATCTAGGCCCTGGCCTGGCGACACTTAGAGTTGAAGTCGATATAATTCTGCAAGCAACTATTTCTATGTCATGACTACCTAAATCACCAGAAATGTCTGGTGGCCATGGTGGATTCCTCCAAGGGACTTCCGTCCTCTTAGAGAACCCCGGGCTACCTGGACTTACTTGCAAGTCATGACTTTCTAAATCACCAGAAATGTCTGGTGGCCATGGTGGATTCCTCCAAGGGACTTCCGTCCTTTTAGAGAACCCCGGGCCACCTGGACTTACTTGTATGTCCGGTGGCCGCGGTTCGCCATGGTCATATTCATGTGTGATTAAGCCTGCAAATGCGGGGTCCTCAACAGGTAACCTGTCCTCTAATGGAATGGAGATGGCGGAGGTGGAGAGTTCTGATCGGATCGGGGGCTCCCCATCTCCTCCGATCCCTGTCCATTTCCCTGCTCAAACGTTACGGCCCTTATCTGCCGATTATCACGGGCATGCGTTCTAGCTATGGGGCAGGCCCTACTGAAATGGCCTTCTTCCCCACAGTTGTAACAGCCTGTGAATTGTCTTGGTCGGTCAAATGCAGACCGATCAGGTGTCCGACTGGAGTTATACCTCGGCCTCTCCGGTGTACCCGGAGCACGGCCAGAAGTGTACCTCTGTCTTTCTGGTGTGCTAGGGGCCCGGCCAGAGGTGTATCTCGGCTGGGCACCCGACACCGTACGCTCTGGTGTCCTGGCGGAACAACTTCCCACCAGATCCTTGGTGCTACGGGACAAATCCCTGATGGCAGCAACCATGGAATCCATCTTTGAGGCCCATACAGCGCTTTGAGCCTCAAGAGCACTGATTCTAGCCTCAATGCTTGGATTGGTGCTTGCAGCCGCCTTCGGTGGAGACTTTTTCTGAACCCGATGGTCGGTTTCCGTCTCCCCTACAGACAGTTGCCTAATGTCTTTTCTCGGCCGTGGGCAATGCACATGCATGGTCTTTTGGGTAAACTGGTACCATTTGTACTTCGTCATGGCCTCATCTAAGTTCCCAGGCCGAGAAGTAAGGACATGGTGTCCCGCATCCTTGTCATGGGCACCCTGGCAGAACCTTGCAACGACCAGTTCCTGGACGAACTTGTCCGGTAGGCCAATGAAAGCCTGGCCCGCCAGGGTCAAAAGACGATCGGCCCACTTAACAATGTCTTCACCAGGGCGCTGGTAGGCAGATTGAAACTGCATCCGTGTAACTTCTGGCTCATCCTGGAGAGCAAACCGCTTCTCCAATTTGGCAACCAGGTCATTATAGGAGATGTCTGGATTGCTCTCCCTGATAAGGGCCATGAATTTACCGGCCTCTGCCTCCAGCGCCAGGCACAACTGATACTTTTTGTCTTCATCTGTCATACAATTCCTGTCCGTATACAGTTGAAACTTAGAATAGAAAGCTGCCCAACTCTCCTTGCCATCGAAGGAGATCGTCTTGGGCAATTCTATAGGCATTCTATCGTCTTCTTGTCCGTTACGATGATATGCCGATGCAGCCGGGTTAAGCCGTGTTACGCGGGGCGGCTGGCTTCGTGCCGGCAGCTCCGTGTATCCAGGGCTCACCGACGGCATAGTGGTTTTTGGTTTCGGAAACACTCGGCCACCTTGTCCTTCTCCTTGGGGCCTAGTGTTTTGAGTACTGGGGATTGGACCCCCATACCTCAATTCAGCTGGCCCTTGGGGAGAAGGTTGAGGGGCTTGAGTGTTTGGGTAACCGGGTTGGTTGCAACTGCTTCCAGCCCATGGTGGGTAAAATCCACCGTAAGCGGCAGCAGGATTGTAATTCGGAGGGGCAGGTTGCCCCCTTCCCCCAAGTGGCATACACTGGAACATCCTCCACATCATCCCATACATTTCCTCGTATTGGGCCGATGTGAATTGGCCGCCACCGGATGAGCGTGAGGGTGATGGTTTTTGCCACGCCTGAGGGCCGGGTTGAAAGGTAGGCTGAGTTTGAGGGGCCTGAGTTTGTCTTGGGGCGTTTGACTGCCGCCAAGGGGCAAACTGAAATTGTGGATACGGCTCTGGTTGTGGTGGGTTTGGCTCAAAAGGAGATGCCAGTTGGGGAGGTGCATCTGTTGGTAAATTGGAGATGCCATTATTGTTAGGTGGCGATGGCAATAAGCCATTATGCCATCTAGAAAATCCTAGTTGTTCTCTTTGGGCCTCTCCCAGCGCAGAATAATAGTCAGAGCCCCAGAGAGACTTGGCTTTATCTTGCGCCGGGAGGGTGGAAGGCTGTGGCGGGGCCTCGTATGACTTGCTCTGGGTGAGCTGTTGTGGAGGAAACAAGGGAGTAAACGAATCCAGCGGCTCGTCCCCCACAGATCGCACTTCTCTTTGGTCTGCTCTATGAGCCACCTCTGAGGGCTCATAATCAAAAGCGTAGACTAAAAGTTCCGCTCTTGGTATATGAGGTATTGATAAGAATACTTCGGGAGTGAGGTCGGCTGCCTCTCTCGCTTCAAGGATGCGTTTGACGGTGGCCGTACCCACCCCCGGTAAACTCATCAATTCCTCAGGGGTACAATTGTTGATTTTAACCCTTGTCAAATTGGTCGCCATATTGACAAGGAATGTTCAACAGAAACAACAATATAAACCAATTTACAATTGTACAGTTTATATTTACTCGAATAAATTATTTTCCAATATCAAGAGCACAAATCAATGACTGCAGCTGCGTTCTAAAATGTAACAACAGCGGCGATATAGCTCTTGACTTATTAGAAACTAAATTGGCCAATTTCCAATGACAAAATTACAAATGGAAAAATTACAACTCGGCAGCAGCAAAATTCTTGGCGCGTTTTCTCCAAAAAACACCCGACTTTCCAAGTTACTATCTATACAAACAAAAAAATATATTAACAGCAGCGGCAGCAGTCAATAGAAATTGGCTAATTCAGAATCAGATGATTTATATAATAGTTATGTATACACAACAACAGCAGCACAGCAACAGCAGCAGCAACACACAACACCCGCAACCACAAAGCACAAGTCACAGCAATAACACAACACAACACAAATACAAAGTATTATCTAATTGCAATACTATATAGCTGGCCGACCGCCAAGGACAAAAATTCCAACAACAAAAATTCAGCAGCAGCAGCAGTCCTCGGCCTCGATCACGCTATATACGATTGCAAAAATCACGCTACACAAAATACCACATTCTCTCTCTTTTTTTTTTTTTTTTTTTTTAAATATTTTATTTATTTCTTCCACTTCCAGAGAGAGAGAATTTCCCGCTCACACAAACAACAACGCTCAAAAAATTCAACAACGCTCAAAAAATTCAACCATATACACCGCATTCAACCATATACACCACGCACCCACGACAAAAATATTCAACAAATCACGACCAAAAATCACTCTGACAATAAATAACTAAATAAATCAACACTAAAACAGCTCGGAAAATAATACTAAAACCCAGTTATCCTCGTCGCCAGTATTGCGAGGGGCCGCGAAATACTACCAAACACACACACATACACAATCCAACGAGCACTTACCTTAAATGTAATTATCCTTGCTGACCAGTCTCACAATATGCAGCACGAGTAGGCCTACCGTCTGCTTCGTGTCGAATCAGTAATGAGTATATGAATGATGATCAATGACGATTGTGGATGCGTGATGTATGTATATATGCGTGATGCGTGATATATTTGGCGGGAGGTTTTCTGTTGTCTTAATCCGTTGGGGCACTCATTCGTATGGCACTTATTGTATAACTTATTACATAATACTACACTGGGCGTTGGGGGCGTGTATCACTTATATTATTATACTACTATGCCACTATAACTGCACAAAAGTCACAAACATTCACTCAAAATCGGCATTTAATTTACAAAAACCGACCACAAAATATCCAAGAAATACAATAAATTCAACTCACCGATGTTGGAAAAGATATTTCCAAAAATCAAATCCGTAATTTACTGTTGATTCTCGCGAAACGAGCTATCAGAGTCATTGTGTACATTTCCTGGTCGCCGCGGGCGCTGACATCTCCCCAAAAGAGTTTTGTCCTTAAAAATTCGGTCCCTGTGGCATACACGGAAAAGTCCTGATTTTCTGTGTGCGCGATCGTAAAGATCGATGTGCGCTTGCGATCCCGAGTTTCTTTGTGGACAAAAATTTTATTGGCCGATTTTAGTCTAAGACATCGGCAGTATGTAAACAACACGCGATCGCGAAACAAATCGGCAGGGATTTCTCCGGTTTTGGACAAGATTTTGACTTTGGATTTTGCTGAAAATAACAAAAGTTCTTCCTAACGGCCATTTGAGGTAGGAGTGAGATTTTTAAGGGCTGAATTTGAAAGCAAGTATTTAAAATATTTATCTTATTTTCCCCCCATACCTTTACTACACGCGACAGAAAATACCAACTATTTTTGCATGTTGTATTCGTAGTGGTCAATATGACCACTATTCGTGGTGTGGGTGCCGGAGGGGGCATTATGTTTTCGGGTTGTCCGTCTGTCCGTCCGTGCATGCGTCCGTCCGTCCGTCCCACTTCTCGTTACCGCGATATCTGAACTTGAAGAATCATTTGAGGTAGGAACCTCAAACTTGGTACTACTATTATGTATCCCCATACGAAGATGAACTGATTAGATTTTGGGGTAAGTAGGTCAAAGGTCAGACTCAGAGGTCACAGAGGTCAATTTACATGAAATTATATGAAATTACTGGTTTTTAGCACCGTTGCCTTGATATCTCAAGAACTGTTTGAGGTAAGAACTTTGACCTAGTTGTTGGTCATAAACTTTGACCAAGAAGAAGTGAGATATTCAGGGAACACAGAGAACATGTTCGTTTGTCTTGAGTGCTGCAAGCATCTTCCACTGATTTTCAACTAAAAGTAAAAGCTGACATTTTTGAAAATCAGCAAAGTAAAAATCTTGAATCATACGTATGAGTTTTTCATTTTCCTTCTTTATGCTCATTGTCTTTGATTTGCAATTCTTTCTGATATTGCAATCCTTCATTGGTTCGCACAGGATTTTTCACTGATTTCACTGAGACTGTCTTTTTTTGCAAAATGATTCCTATCTGAAAAGGGTTTTATAAAGCAAAAATCTTGAATCATGGGTGATTAACATCTCATTAACACAAATTTGAAAAAGAAAATTATCCTCAATGAGAATTGGAGCACCCAGGCTATTTCACAAAAGGCATCTCCTTAACACGAAAATGAACCAACTCGATTTTTGCACAAAATTTTGAAGACAATGGTGTTCAGTGATGCATGACTCTGGAAATCTAAACAAGTTTAATACCATTGAAACAAATATGAACTACTCTTTCATATGGTGTGGATTTCATTGTCAGTTAACATATAGTTCATTTACAAGAATATTTCAAAGTTGGGTGTCCTTTTTAAACGCCCCGTAATAATTTTGATTTTGATAATGGAATAAAAATATGTTTTCATAAATTCAATCTCCATCATGTCCGGTCATGTCCATTACTTTACAGATGAAGCAGAAGGAGCTGCAGCTGGGACAGAAGTTGAAGGAGGTGATTATTTTTTTATATTTTCTCCATCTGTTTTACATTCATGAATGGTATTATTGTTTTCACAAAAACCCTTAACACCTCTAAAATCGGTATTCTGAAAACTACATGTTAACATAATTAACATGTAAGTTAAGGCCCCATGTATGTATCAGTAGAGGCGGACGGCTGATGTTGGAGACTGTTTCCTATGTGGGAGACTGTCTCTATTGTCAGAGAATTTTGTCAACCTTTTTGGTAGCCTATTTGGGAGACAGTCTCCCATTTAGGAGACCAATTTTGTTTGTTTACATTTGCTGCAAAGGGATTACCTCGGCTCAAAATGAAAATGTGATAAGCAGTTTCCTCATGAAAAATGACCCCTTTTGACCGTCTACTCTAAAAGTCACTGTCTACTATTGTTTTCATGACATTTTTTGTTATGATCTACACAGAAAAGGAATGGGCCTCTGACCTCAGTGAGGCAAATATTTGGCAGTGAGAGACTGCCTTGTTGGTGTTGTTTATTTTGTCCTTTTGTAAGCTAAGTCTCAATGTGGGAGACAGTCTCCAAAATAGGAAACAGTCTCCAATATCGGCCATGTGCCTCTAATGTGTATTGTTATATTTTTTTAAGGTTACTCCCTGACACGCCCATTTCTTATCGATTCCCCAATCATAATGTTAAAATGCACCATATTTGCTAAACCGGGGCTTTATTCTGGGACAGAAAATAAAGAGAAAATATCTACTGCATTTTCACTTATGAATAGACCGATGTATCATAGTTGAAAGACCCCTAGACCAATTATGTTTTATGTTAACTCCTATGTTATCTTTAGATTAAAAGAGGTTTCCGAATACCAGACTTAAATTAACTACAAGTATATTAGGTTTGCATATAGTTGTGCAGATACGTGCTGCATCTTCCCGCCCAAAAAACTGTTAAAGTAGTTTTGGACTAAACATAGTTTTCAGAATACCACCCCAGGTCTTCAGATATTCTGACAGAGTTTTGAAAAGTTTTTGACACTATATAACACCTTTAAGAAATAGAGTCTATTCTATGAAGAAAATTCATGTGAATTTAACATCCTGATGCATCAGAAATTTATGCTCATTCATATGTATACTTCATTAAATGAGAGGATCAAGTGACTGTGTGTTTTTGCTCAAGACTATTCATTGCTATTTTACTGAAAGCAACTTTTTTTTTCTTCCTATGTGATTACCAATAGTGATATCAATAACAATTTCAACTAGGCCTAATTTCAATCCTTCACTTTGTGAAATCTATATATACAGTGGAAATGTTGAGAAATTTGCTTGGGAGATTCAGCTTGGGTGCTCAAGAGGAAGAAAAGCCTAAACCAGAACAGCTATTGAAGGAACTCACTTTAGAAGGTGTTGCAGACTTTATCAAAGAAGGAAAATGTAAGGCCCAGTTTGTATATAGTGTCTAGGTAGTATATAAGCACTTGATGATATTTAGATCTTAAGTTACGGACGGTAACAAAGGAAACTTAAAGTTTTCGCAGAATCACAAGTAACTTACTCCATCTGTTCAAAACTACGGCATAGATGATTTGTGCAGAAAGATTTCAGTAGAAATTGAACAATATTTGGCTAATGAGCAAATAAAATCAAGTAAAGGCAGCTTAGCGAAACGGCGTTGCGTGAAAAGATGTCCAGAATGCAAACGGCAAAATTGTTGGTGAATTAAAACTTGTAATTTGACATCTTGTAATGAAAATCTTGTTAATATTCAGCCTAATCAAGGTAGTAAAGTATTTTTACACACTATGTGGCTTAATTATATGTTGCTACCATAATGCAACATAATGATTGTCGGCTGTATACCTTTTGCATACCAGATGCATCCTTCTGTGCCGCTACGTTTTGCTATTAAAGCTTCCTTATTTGTCTTGACCGTTGTACATGGCACACAATATCATCAGTGTATAGTGAGAGTTGTACTTTTTCAATAAATTTGATTTTCCATAGTTATTAGTTTGTTTAGATTTTGCTGGTTGAAAACAACCCATCTACTGAATGATCATCATATCTTCAAATCATATTTAGCCACTTTCTCATAAGATACAAAATTTTATTCCCATGAATCAAGATACATGTGAGCTGTACAGTTCTTGTAGTACTGTCCTAAACAGTATCATGTACATTAGTCAGGTTTATGTGTTTCTTGGTTTTTTTTTCCTAACAGGTAAGAATGTAATCGTCATGAGTGGAGCTGGAATATCCACATGTAAGCACAATTCTATTTTATGAAATTATGAATGTAATCATGAGAGTTTGATAGAATAACAAGACTTCAGTATCTATGTTTATAATTGTGAAGCAACCATTAATGGCTATTCATTGTCATGAGTGGAGCTGGAATATCCGCATGTATATGAAAGTAACAATGTATATGAAAGTAACAATGTATATGAAAGTAACAATTATACTGAAAAATGAATCATCCATAATCATAAAAGCTTTGATGTGAAAGCATGAATTCAGTATTTATGTTTATAATTCTAAAGCAACCATTGATAGCTGATATATCTTTAGGAAAAAGTATTTACAGTACTTGTAGATGACTGTTATATCATATTTAAATAGTAGAACCTATTAAGAAGCAATGTTTGTGTGCTTATTTTGTGTTTCTTGAGCTGATCAGTCATCCAAATCATTACTTGTATTCTGTTCTGCCGATGTAGCTGCTGGAATTCCAGACTTCAGAAGTCCTGGGACTGGTCTCTATGACAACCTGCAGAAATACAACTTGCCGAATCCACAAGCCATCTTTGAGATCGGTTTCTTCAAGGTAAATTATGAATCAGTTGAAGTAATTGTCATCACAGTATAACATGGTAGTGATTCGGTATAGATAGTGTTCACAGATTTGATTCTAAGTTTAACCCCTTCCATGCCACAAGAATTTTGAGCAATTGCAAAAAAAAATGAACTTTCAATGAGTTTTTTTCTTGAGCTAATTGGGCAAAGATATATTGGATAGGAATAAACATTATATTGAAGGCACAGGTTTCTGTATGGGGAAGAATTTTCAAACCATTCTGAGCCTAAATGAAATGTTCAACACTCCAATATTTGGGCGGGATATGCCGCCCACGGCATGGTAGGGGTTAAACCGGGCTTCTGTAACTCCTTTGCAATAAGTAGGTCAATATAAAGGCTCTATGTTTGTTTTGAGGAGGTGCTTGCCCTAGTATACCTGGTACCATAGAACTAGAAAGATCAACTAATGTTTTCATTAGCATAGGTATTCATCAACTGTAATTAAATCAAATTGTGTCATACTGCATCATCCATATATTTAAATTAATATTTTACAGATTGCAATCAATAATGATTAGATCAAAGTTTGTACTGGGAGTGAAATCTACTACTATGGTGCTTTGTTTTTTGGTCGTTTCAAAATGTAACATCTGACCTTTAGTTGCAAAGTGAATGTCATGGTGGTATTGATATAAACTTGATCAGATAAAAATCCCTACTTGTGACATTTTAAGTGTACCAGTCACCTAGAGAAATAATTTGTGTACATCTAAAATATATAAAATCAACCTCAAAACACTTTGCATGGCCTTCTATGGATTAATGGTTAAAGGGAAAGATTCATGAGAAAAAAAAGTTGCTTTAAATAAAGCACAAATATAAGAGAAATAGATCAGTAAAAAGTTTGAGAAAAATCTGACAAAGAATAAGAGTTAATATGAATTTTACAGATTCTATGGAAATCTCAAATTGGCAACTCCGGGTCATGTGACTGTGATATCCTGTGATGTCATGGAATCACTACTTTCCAATTTGTTTTTGTACATGAAATGTAATTATTTTACATATTTCTTCAAAACAATTTATTTTTATTCCTGTGCTTGAAGTATAGTGAGAGTAACACGTTTTTGTATATCATGGAACCCAACTCCGAGTTTGGTTTTGGACGGGCCCCTATTCTATGCGAGCGCGTACGGGTGCGTCAACTAGTATCCTCACAAGTCACTGTAATATTTATTTGGAGTGTAGTTTAGCTTGCAATATCTCTGTATGGATGCAACGTTTGAAGCTCATATTTTGAATATAGTACAGCAACATTGAACCTCTAACCTACAGAGCAAAATACTTTTTTGGTGTTTGGTACACTTTAACCCATTGCCTACAGCAACCAGGGCCCTGTTGCATAAAACTTACCAATAACGGTAACTTTGCCATCAATGGTAACTCCCATGGAAACCTTGATTTTGATTGGCTGTTGAGTGATGTTACCATGGTAGTTACCATTGATAGCAGAGTTACCATTAATGGTAAGTTTTATGCAACAGGGCCCTGGTGGTTCCTGTATTAAGCCTAGGGGAATGAAAGAATTCTGTAGTCAGTGGAATAAAGTGTAACTTTTAGTGTTGCTATTTTAAAAAATTTCTACAGGAAAATCCAGAGCCTTTCTTTGCCCTAAGTAAAGAGTTGTTTCCTGGTGCATTTTACCCAACGCCCAGCCACTTTTTCATCCGTCTGCTTCATGAAAAAGGAATTTTACTCAGGCACTACACACAGGTTTGTAGATTGACTTTTCACCCTGTCCATGCCATAGGTAGCAGATCCCACCCAAAATTATGTTGTCCTTTGGACTGAGAATAGCTTTTTCTTCCCATAGCACAAACAGGTATATCAGTTGTGAAGTTTTTTACCCATGGATGATATTTTATGCATTATTCAACAGTTGAACAAAGAATTACAATTGTATACTTAATATAAAAAAGATAATAATTATGATAACTGTCATGGACGTAGTTGCACAGATGGAGTTAATATCTCCACTACCAATAAACTAACAATTATTTTCCTTGATGGTATAATCATTTATTACCTGATTGCAAACGTTCACTGTGATGGATAGTAATAAATTGGGTATTCATTTTGTTATTCATTCTCCCTTTCGTCCTCCAATAGTATAAAGTAATTTGTCACAGTTATCCCTTCTTCACTTGTTTGTTTCCTTGTACCAGAACATTGATACATTAGATCGGATGGCAGGTGTCCCTGATGAGCTGATCATGGAGGCCCATGGCTCCTATCATACAGGTCACTGCTTAGAATGCAATGAGGTCTACACAGAAGAATCAATGAGAGGTAGGCGGTAAATCACCCTGATCATGTTACATTATCATTGCATTCAGTACTGGTCAGGTGTAGTCATTTCTGAACATGAGATCGGTACAGAACAGCCAATGGGAGATAAGCTGTGAAGCACCCCTGTATTGTCATCATTTAAAAGTGAAGGTGGAGTTCTGGGAAGCGTTTCGTCAAGTGTTTTGTCAGTGATTTTTAACTGTTATAAGCTACTGAAATCCTTGCATCTGATTGGCTGAGAGCAAATTTGTCAGTAAATAAGAACCCACTGCACTATTCCAAGAAGAGTAGGGGGGAAACCCCGGTGTAGTGGTGCACCTGCACACCCTAATCAGTTATATCGGGAGGAGAGACCCAAGGGTTACAGTGATTCAGTTCCCTTTTCCCCTCCCAGGCACAGGTGACGCCAAATCATTAATAATAATAATGACATTTCCGTATTGATCTTGAGAGACATTGATTCATTTTTTTTTTTTTTTTTAACAGAAAAGATCATGGCTGACTTGATTCCAAGATGTGATAAATGTGAGGAAAATGGAGTTGTCAAACCTGGTAAGCAAACCTATATAAATGATCAAAATATATTGCACAGTGTCAGAGGAAGGTGTTTGTGCACTAGGAAGATACATTCTGTAACATTCCATATTAATTCCATATTAAAGGGAAATCCAACCTTAATAGCAAGTTGCTTTGAAAGAAAGAGGAAAAATCAGAGAAGCAGACTGATGAACGTTTGAACGAAATCGGACAAGCAATAAGAGAGTTATGATTTTTGTGAAAGTTGTAAGCACTATACATATGGGAATTTCAAATTGGCCGAATAGGTAATGTCACTGTGATGTAGTTGCGGACAACTCCCCCGTTCGCTCCAACACACAAAATGGCTAAAATGTTATTTTTTTCAAAGTGTATTACTCAGTAAGATCTTTTTCTTTAACAATATGCTATCTCCAATATATTTTGAGTACTGCCCCGAGGGTAAAGGCACTTCGGATATGATATTTTTGTTTACGACAAACGAGTTGTCCACAAGTATGTCACAATCGACTCACCAAATTGCCAATTTGAGATTCGCGTATATGCAGTGATCTCATTTTTCAAACATCCACAACTTTCTTATTCTTTGTCCGATTTCTTTCAAACTTTCACCATCCTGGTTTTCTTATTTTTCTTCTTTCACACAAATTATCTTATTACCAAGGTTGGACTAGCCTTTAAAGTAAAATATAATATCTAGCATATGACATCTTTATGTCATACATGTGCATTAGGATAATATAACACTTTCTTTAACTTTCCAGATAAAATTCAAATGCACTGTTTCAGATTCAATACATAATATACTTCAAAGAGTATGTAATCTGTTAAATTACTAGAGGAAGCTTACTTTCATTGTGGATTAAAATAATTTATGCCCTTTTCTTCATTTTTTTTTTCTCCAGATGTTGTGTTCTTTGGTGAATCTCTCCCGCCTCTCTTCTTCCCTTTGGTGTCTGAGGTGTGTATTATAGCTAGTTGTAAACTTTCCGTGACTTGTATACAAAATATGATAGCTGATTAAATAGAGTTTATCAAAGGGAAGGTTGACTTCTGGGAAAGGTAAAAAATAATTTGTGAGCTTTCTCATTCTTTTTATGTTAGTTTGGAAGATTATCATGGTAGAAATGTCCCCTGAAAAGGATTCTCTTCAAATGCACTCACATTCAAAATATGACAAGATACAGCTGATATGTTCGGGCCGAACATTTGTGTGTAGTCCCATATACATATTTCTGTGTGCAGTGCATGTGACTCAGCAGGACCGAGTCAATTATCATTTTGGTGATTCCAGAACCTTATCAGCATACATCATGTTTCATGTTCTATATAATCAACCTTTCCCAATGGCTTTGAGACAGTTTCTTTGACAATTCAATCTCATGACCAGAACTCAATTTTACCTTTAATTCTGCACCAATATTCTCTTTGACTCTTGACCTGATGGATTTTGACTGAGTGATATGTTTTGGAGGAGTGATGTGACACTGACAAGGAAGATATTGATGATTGTGGCTGCCTCTACTTAAAGGAGTTTCCTGGTTTACGTACTTCAATGATACAAGTTTTGAGTCTCTATTTGAATCGTAACGTTATTTAATACAGAGTATTAGAGTAAGATACACGAGCAGCGTTAATTCATTTCAAGACATGCAGATAAGTAGGTATACGAGCAGGTATATGCATATGAGTAGGTATACAAGTAGGTACACGAGTAGTACACGAGTAGTACACAAGTAGTACACATTCTGCAATATAAACAAAAGAATGTAATAGAAACAATTAATACGCATTCTTTTAGACATGTAATTATGATTGAATGAACAACTAAAAGGACTTACCAATTTGTAGGGCTTTATTTCTTTTACTGTTTTAGACGTCTTACCGCAACTACAACTTATCCGCAACTGATTGCTTTTTTAATTTAATTCAAATTAAATGCGTATCGCGTACCATGTGTTGTGCGCCCTAACACAAGGTTACAACCTGGCTATGGTTACAACATTTCGCGCACACATATAAAAACTTATTATGATGTTTACTTTATACTATAATCTGCAGATTATTACAATGATGTTAATCATATCTTGCTAATTGCTACTTGAAGCCAGTGTATAGTTTAGGTAAGCCCTAAAAATAGTTTTGTTGGACTTCTGTGAATATACATGTAGTTGATAAATATCAAGATAGTCACATGTCTAGGCTACTGAGAATTTTTTTTTCCTATGGTGGATTTTTAAAGAAGAGGTGAAAGTATATGTATCTAAATAAAAATGTGTTTTCTTATGATTATTTTGCTCATGTCATATCCTTGCATGATGAAATTCAAATAAAAAGTTTCATAGTTTTGTACGTTATATATCGCACTATATTTCTATAGTATTGTGACCCTTGCCTTTAATTTAGTTTAGTGATTCGTTATAAGTAATTGTGATCATGGCTTAAAATAAATAGCACTTAAAAAAGCAGCTTACGATATGGAGGTCTTGAGAATATGACATATCATGTTTCAAATTCAAGTATCCCCACTCAAAGTATGATATAGAGAATCATATTTTTCAAACAAACTTTCAGTTTTGTATCATGTTTGCTAGATCATCTTCTTTTTTTACATTACTTCTTTCATTAGGCAAACTGTATGTCATTGCTTAGTAGTTTTCTCAATATTATTGCATGTGAAGACGACTGTAAGCCTCATAACAACTCATTACTTTATGTATTAATAGTGAAACTGCACGGTCAGAATATTTCAGTATGAATCCCTTCTCTGTAAATTTTGAAATTAAATCTAATGATAAATTGTGTATCCGAGTGAAAAAAATTCATGATACATGGGAAAATATAAGGTAATTGAATATAAAAATGAATTACATATTCGTATTACACAATGATTTCGGATCTCCTAGTCAAAAACACTTTAATGAAGCAATAGACCGCTTCTGTAAATATGTATACAAATTTATGCACATATATTCTTTGAGCGCCTAGTGACGAGCTATTCCATTAACCTGCTTTTTATAAATAAGCCTCAATGCTTGGAATCCAGTATGCATAAAAACAAAAACTAATTTATCTTCATACTGCATTGTTGATTTGAATGACTTTAAATGATTGAAGGATTTCATGGTGAACCCCTTCTCTGTCACATGGTTATTGAACAATCATCACATACAACCTGTTAAGAGCATAAATATCTTTTTTGGGAATAGACTTCATAAAGAAGTTATCCAATTTGTTGGAGGAAAGAAAATTGTCGCCATTCTTGGTCCAAATGCATCGTTCAACACTCATATTATTGGGTGGGACATCCCTGCCATGGCACGTAAGGTGTTGACTGCTTTTAGATATATGCAATGGTCATTGCAAGAGATTATCGCTGTATATGATGCAGTTGATTTCTAAAAGATAATCTACTTTCTCTCCTAGGACTTTCCACAGTGTGACCTACTTATTGTGATGGGTACTTCACTCGTTGTTCAGCCATTTGCATCCTTGATTGACAAGTAAGTTTGTCAAGTTTCATGAAATTTAACAAAATAAATGAAGTGAAAGTTTCTCATGCATGATCAAATACCACAAAATTGTGTAACTATAGTGTTTGTTGATATCTGTTAGGTCAATGTCCAGAGAAAAGAGAAAAATATCTGATTATTTATTGATGTTTTTGCTTTGATCAGAATAAATTATGGAGTGTCGGTGTGGCTCAAAGTTTTCTGAGTATGAAAAGCATCGCCGATGAAATGAGCATAGTCAAGAGACCAGATATTATTCCTCTTTAAGATAAATTTGAGTTCTGGTCATGTGATTACATTGTGAAAGAAACTCTCTCAAATCAATTGGTAAAGGTTGATCATGTCTACCAAAGAAATGATGTATACTGTGAGGTTTTGGAATCATCAAAATGATAAGAAATTGATGCAATCTCCCTGAAAAGCACATGCACTGCACACAGAAATGGGTACATGGGACTGCTCACATATGTGGTATGAATGTTGGGCCCAACACTTCAGCTTTTTCATTTTTGAATATGAGGGCATATGAAGAGCAGTCCTCTTTTAGGGGACATTTCTGCAATGATGTTCTTCCAAACTGACATAAAAGGAGTGAGAAAGCGCATAGATTATATTTCGCCTTTCCCAGAACTCAACCTTCTCTTTAAAAAACTCTCATATCTTACATTTATTGAAAATATATTTGGTAACAGCATTGCCCATGTTGGCTAGGTCATCATTGAAACTTTTAAATAGAATTTTTTCTCTGTTTTGTTCATTGACTGTGAGCTTAAAATATTCCAATAAATTAGATATCTTGGGCAGCAAGTTTTTGCATTTACTTTGATTGATATCATGCTGTAGAAAATAGGTTAACTTTGGTCATTGATAATTTGATTATTTGAAACTATTATATAATAATTCTTGTATATTATTATTAGAGTGCCAGAGACAACTCCTAGATTGTTAATCAACATGGAGAAAACAGGACAGGTGAGAAAGTGTAATTTCCCTTCTTGCAAAATATATCTTGCACCATATCTTGGCTGTTGTAAGATGCTTGATGTGTTCTGAGTATCACAACCTGATTTTTCTTATATTGTTTCAAAAAGCAATATAAATTTGGTAGGAACACAAGCTGTGGTTTTGCTAAGTGTTGCAGTGGTAGAGAAATTGTGGAAAAATTAAATTAGATTGTATTATTTGATTTAATTTGACTAATTATGGATAAAATGTGTTTTTGAAATATTCTTGTAACATTCACCATTGTTAATTGAACCTTGCATATTAACTAGAGTATAATATCAAATTATTATGACCTAGCAATTATGGCAGTATCTTTCTTTACGAAACAGCACACATGGACTTCACAATTAGAAAAATCAAATGAGGGTTATCTGTTATTCAACTATTTGTTACTCTACTCCACAGACCAACCCTATGATGATGATGTTTGGCCTTTCTGGAGGAATGGACTTTGACTCAGATGACAAGTACAGGTATGATCTCCACTCCAAATAGTGTACAGGTTTTCAGTAATCATGTCTATGCCTTATTAACCCCTACCATGCCGTGGGCGGCAAATTCCGCCCAAACATTTGAATGTTGAACATTTTGTTTAAGCTCAGAATGGCTTGAAAATTCCTCCTCATATAGTATACAATATATAATGTTTATTCCTATGCAATATATCTTTGCCCAGTTTGCTCAAGAAAAAAACTCATTGAAAGTTAATATTTAGCTCTTGAAAATCTATTTTTGACAATTGCTCAAAAATCTGGTGGCATGGAAGGGGTTAATTTCCATTTCCTCAAGAGTCCTTGGCCCCTGAATTTTAATAGTGAGGAATGGGAAAGGACACCGAAAGGATACTTTCGCGAACTGCAATAATTTTATATTGTTTCAATTGTGATTTGATTATTTTTGCGGCATGAACACTTCTGGTTTTACCATATTTTGATTTAGAAGATGAGAGCTCTGGAGCCCTTTCATCAAATCTGTAAATCACTTTAGATTTGAAAAACAGCATTTATTTGTTCTTTATATCGTACCAAATAAGCCATTCTAGAATCTCTTCCAAAACTTTACAATTTTAGTCTGTTTGCATTTGTTCTTTCATGCATTTCCTTTATTTGGTGGCTTGCGTTATTACAATGTTGATGCTTTAAAGGCCAGTTTCTATTATTAAATGGGCAGTTAAGAGAAAGACAGCTTTACATCTTATACAAGGGATTAAATTTCAGAACTGTTACCATGTCGTAACCCACTACTTGACAAAAAAATCTCAAATACCCAGAGATCACTACTTCCAACCTCTAAGCTTGTGGGCATGTCGAGTGTCACCTTAATCATTTGCTTGTTTACATCATAACATAACTAACTAACTAAGTGATTAAACAACATGAAGTGAATAGAAAGAATTCATGGGTTGAGATATGTTGTCATTGTAATATGTTGCCCTGTCTGTTATTAATGGTTCCCAACGTTCGTACTTATGTTAAATGCAGGGATGTTGCCTACATTGGCGCATGCGATGAAGGTTGTGAGAAACTCGCTGAACTTGTCGGTTGGAAGGTGAGTGTTGACTTATATGACATAGGTCTTGAGAAAAGTCAGGTTCATGCTGATTAGGTAGAAATGTAAGATAGGAATGTAATTTGGAAATCTAGCATTTCTCAAATGGTAAATAGGTAAAGATTGCTAATAGTCTTATTATAGACTGTCCAAAGAAATAAAAAGGTTCAAAATTGTCGGATAACTGACAAATTAAGGGCTGATGAACTTCAGATTATGAGTGCAAAGAAGACATATTTCATCTGTCATGTTAAAAGAACTTTTTTTATATGTGGATATCATTTATAAAGTGTTAATGTAATTTTCCAGTGGAGTATAGGTCAATCATCTGTTATATATCCCTAGCAGTTACCCTAATCATATCTCTGAGTCCAAATGCATCTGTATTTTTCCTTTCTTTTATTATCCTGATTAGATTACTTTAATGGAGTTACATTCATTCAATTTTACATAGAAAATAATGCTTACTGGTAATTGTATATTTTCTCTTCCTTGTTCTCTCTGTTTTTACCAGTGAGCATACATGTATATTTTATTGAAAAGCATTTACATATACATAGAGATGATAATCATAGTATAATTCTTATTAGAAATTATTCCATATTGTTGGATGTCTTTTGTTCATGTCCTGCAGAAGGAACTGGCAGATCTTACCAAAGAGTGTAAAGCAAGAAACGAGAAAGAAGAGACTGAAAAGAAAACCAAAGCAACTGCGTCACCCACAAGGGACAAGACCACCGAAACTCCTACATCGGCATCGGAGGACCAGAAAGCCAAAGCATCTGCTTCTCCAACAAAGACAACTCCTGCATCTCCAACAGAGAAAACTACTGCTTCACCGATAAAGGACAAGAAACCCAGTTCCAAAAAGGATTAATGATCCAAAGAAACAAATAGATTAAATGCTGCCTTGTGATAACTTGGATAGAGCTAGCTTATTTCCTGAGAGAGGACTACAGTTATGTTATGTAGAACATCTTAATCCTCTTCCAACACTACGCTACCCTCTTTATATGGCACTGATGATGGCATGTTACTTCTAGTAGCTTTTCTCCTCATTGTCATATCAAGTGACCTCTTGAAGGAGGGATTTTCTCCTGTTTCATCAAACGTCCATGCTTGTATTAGGGCCTAGATGATCCTGGTTTTCCTGCGACTGTACCTGTTAATGATAATCATCTCCAAAGGGCGTGTATCACAAAGGTTTGCAATCAATTTGCAAATTTGAAACAACAATTTTCACCGGTTAATGGTCAGCCTTTTGAACAATATGCACATGCAACAATGATCTTGATTGGCTATTGCCATTTTGCAATTGATCGCAAATCTTTGTGTTACGGGCCCCAGGAAGATTTATTGAAAATTATTTTTAAAGGTACTATTCAGCACTTTTGACATGGTCTTGAAACTTGTTGAATCATTAATTGGTTGTCTTAAAATGTAAGAAATGAAAACATCCCTGAAAGTATAAAGAAAAGTAACCAATGATAGTGCAGAAAAAAAAAATGATTTTTCTTATAGGATTAATCAAAATATTAAGAATTCTATTTGTACTGCAGTACAAATAATTATAGTGTTATCATTATCATCATACCTACAAGATTTTATTTCAAAGAAGAAGTTTTATACCATTGACACCACCCATACAATTTCACTTGATTTAAACCTTTCCCATTAGAAATTTGTTCATTAATATGGCAAGTTTTGTATTTTGTGTCAGCCAGGTGGATCTGAATAACACAATTATAATGGATAATTCCTCACATGACCCCGCATATTATCTTATATGCTTATGTCTTCACATTTCGTTTTTCAATGCATTTTTTTTTTTTCATTTCTTTTTACTCAAGTTAAACAATTTTCATCACCAGTTGAAAATTCTAAATAGTACCATAAGATGTCAAAGATATCAAAGTTAGTAATGCTAAAAATATTAATGACCTTTGTATGAAATATTGTTGCTTCAAGAAGATACCCTCACTCATTTTATTTTTTGTACTGGTTTTAAATAAATGACAGAGAGCTAAATGTATTTAGAGATAAAAAGAGGAAGCAGGTATACCTGTAGTCCAAGTTGTAGTTTGAATTACTGGTAGACTTGAGCAGTTTGATCTTTAAAGCTGTTATTATAAATGTCAGTACTAAGATTGAGCTCAGTTGACCCAAGTTCTGTGCAAGAATGGAAGGAGAGAACTCGTCAGTAGATCATACGGGCTTAATATCTCACCAAACTGACTCCAAACCAATACCCGACAAAATGTTTGCTTGTCAAGGGTAGTTTAATATTTTGTTCAGTCTGTTGTTGGTCTGGCGTCGCACTCATTTGTATGACTGGGATATAACAGCTTTGGTTTTTATATCTTAACCCGTTGGATGCTATTTGATTTTGAGCATAACGCACATTTCCCATAGTCTCTTGCCAGAGTTATGGGCTCCGTATTCAACATGTTAACCCATAGACTACGGGAACCGGGTGGCTCCTGCCTATGAGAGTTAAATAATTCAGTCGTCAACGGGTTAATGTTGCCATTGTATACTAAAAGTCTAAGAATTTGGGTACCATTTTCTTCATGTACTCTGTGAGTTTTGTAGTGCTATAAAGAACCTTTTAAAGTTTCATGCAACAAGTAAGCCAGAAAAAATCAAGTTATGTTTCACATTTCAGATAATTTATGATGGCTCATTTTAAGAATATGCCTTATTAATAAGTAGTCAATCTTGGCTTGTATGGATCCCCTGCAATGTAAAATCTTGAAAACATGCCTTTGTTCAAATATGCAATGGCAATACTGATACGAACTAGCACTTGAAATTCTAAATTCATCGTCTTCCCTTTTCAACAAAATGAAATGCCTCAAAACTTTTTTGGTAAATTGATTTTAGGGGAGGGTTAGTGATATTCTTGTTGCATCAGTTGAACATATTATCAAGGATTTTAGTATTACAAATTGAATTATTCTGGTGTAAGGGTTCTATTTTAGTCAATACTGAAATATCTATACATCTAAACTCAGTCTCTGTAATGGCTAGTGATATTAATAGCTCAAAATATATTTTTCACTATATCCTGTGTACAATTATTACAAAATATATCCTTTCAAAAATGGAAAAAAATATAACTGTACACTGAAATGTTACACAGCATAAGTTTTATGATGGAAAGGTCTGTATACAGTAAATAAAATCAAAAGCTGAGAATTTTGAAATTTTATTATGCATTACTTTTTTATGAGGAAAAGGGAGAGGGTTTCTCGTTGATTGTTATTGTGAGATACATGTATTTGTAAATATATGCCTTTTCTTATTTGATTTAAAGTAATTTGAAAATATTGAATTACTAGGAATTAGTTCTTAATTGATAATATATGCCATTTATAAGATAAATATTTTTTTTTATTTTCAGAAATTAATTTGTAGATTTATTTTTATTTGTTTGATATAGATGATGTTTATATTATGTGCAATGTATTCAGTCCAAACATGATAAAAGTGACAACTTTAGAAACAATTAGAATGACAGTTTGTAGGTCAATTGCACTTGTATCCTCAGTGAGAGAAAATGTCTTTTTTGTTGTTGTAAATTTTGTTCTCAGTTACATTTGTCTCTGTTCTCTATTCACATTATGTATTGATATAGTAGCTCTCTTTACTTGTCATTGCTATGAGGGGCAACGCTTACACGAGGTTAAAATCACCAAGTGCAATCTCTGTGCAAATGGTTTGTCTAACATGAAATACTTTTGTTAAAATGAACTTTAACCAACTGTGAAAAAGTGTAGTGATTTGGTGGTTGTGAAGTAATAACTACTTTTCATATCACTTTCAGCTTCCAAAATTTTAAGTCACCTTGGTTAATAAAATTAATGTTAGTACTTCTATGATTAATACTGGATGATATGTGACCCGTCACAACAAAATGAGACAGAAGTTGCTGGGCTAGAACATGAGAAAATTGGGCAAAAAGCAGTTTTCTTCCAGTATTTTTTCGGACAGCTGAAAAGAAAGCCATACACTAGGCCCGGCCCCTAGCTACACGGGGCTTTGTTCATTGGATGTTCGAAGTCACATGATCTCTGTAAAAGAATTCGCAACGAGTCTCCTACGCATATCTTATTCAGCTTCAACTTCTATATTATTTGAAATTTTATTAGATCCCGAAACTGAATAACTGAGGAAAGTCAGGGCCTTCTTGTAAACCAGTGTTGAAATCACTGATGAAGCTACCCTGGTAAAATAAGACTAAATAAATAAAGTCATGTAAGGCATCTTGTTCCCAAAAGAATGTTCATGTGGAAAAAAACCCTCTCCAAAAGCCATTCCCAAACTTTATCGGCAATTATGTCGATGTATCGGAATATGACTGCTTTCAATTCAGAATTCAGCAATAACACGTCCCACAATTAGCCCCTTTGGTGTAAGCGGTATTCTGACTTTATTTTTCAGGCAAATGTGATAAATGAAATAGCCTTCATGATTCAAATACCAGATTTCCTGCAAGAAAAAGATTATGATAGATCAGCTTTGCAGACAAAACTGGCAAGTAAAGGATTGAAGGGAAATGAATACAGTGACAGACATTTTCAAGAAACAGACTGTGGGGCAGTCTTAACCCATAGACTACGGGGACCGGGTGGCTCCTGTATTAAGCCTATGAGAGTTAAAGAATTCAGTAGTCAACGGGTTAATACCACACTGTAGAAGTGTCGTAGTTGAGAGGTTAAGCACGTGACTGGAGATGCAAATGTTGTGGGTTCGATCCCCGGCGCGGCACTTATGTCCTTGAGCAAGGTATTTTATCTACATTGCTGCTCTTCACTGAGGTGTTAAGTTGGGTACCCAGCAGGATGCGAAAGTCAATGTGATTGGATAACTGTGAAAAAAAGGCGACTGGCTGGAATGCATTGTGTGCGGGCAAAGCCTGAATCCGATAACCAGGGTAATGATATATCTGTTAAGTACTTAGAAACATCGAAGATGTATTAGGCTCCATATAAATCCAGACTGTTATTATCATTACTGTAGCACCTAATTTTTTTTTGCTGTATATGTAAGAAAAACATTGTAATGTTGGCGTATTTGTGATCTGCTACGAGTCCATTGTTCCTTAAAATTGGTTGTTTTTCTGGAAATGTTTTTGATTGTGTTGACTGTCAACTACTGTTTTACTGTTTATTTGTAGCCTTAACTTTTGAATCTTAGTTTACAAAATGTTAAGCCAAAGTTGCCATGTTTTATAATTTTCTAAAAGCGCATTAGAAATATGATAGAGAACATTAGACATCAGTTGTGTTTACATTACATGTAGTTTAACCTCATTAGCTTCTTAACCATGTAACTCATATTGTGGGTTGTTGTTGTTTTTTACATGTACTGGGTATTCAATGTTAATTCTTGCTTTCTACTTCTTGGGTTTTTTCTTCTCTACTTTCATACTTAAGTGGTATCCTTTTATTAATTACTCATCCTTTCACGGTCTTGGTGATATGTCACATGAAATCAAACTTTCTGTTTAATGCTGATTGGAAACTCAAGGTAGAATTATGTGCAATGTCATTCTTTAATAGAAAGTGGTTAATTTTGTTCTTTGCAATGAATAAGAAGTGATACAGTTATAAATTAGATGCATTTACTAACATTTCATGAACTTTTGAAAAGTAAATATATATTTTTATATTGTGTTTTTAATTTTATGCTTTAAGAAGGTTATATGACAGTTAAGAAGTAAGATATTTATAAATGATATGCATTCACCAACATTTCCTGAACTTTTGCAGGGTAAACTGTTTTGTTTTTGATATTCAGTAAGATGAAAAGTTGGTATTTCTTACGTCTCTGAAACAAAAGTTGTATAAGATAGTTAATACGAAGGAAGAACATAAATAGAGGAAATACGGACACTTCCTGACATTTTGAAAACTAAATTTTGCCTTTGATTTTCAGTAAGATAAAAGTTAGTGTGCTATAAATTTCAGGAAGGAAATGTATTTAGCATTTAAGTCTATCTGATAAGTAATTGAAATACATGTATATTAAAATATACAAATTAGATGCAATCACAAATATTTTGAGTTATGTAGATAAATAGCAGTGAGGAAAGTAAAGGAATGAATGAAATGCAGTCAAAGTCAAAGTTGAAAAACTAGTAATGATATGGGGGGGGGGGGTACTCAAATTGTTGAAGCAGAATATACTTTTTCCTGTTGGGCTATTGGCTATCGTAGAAATCTGTAATGGTGTGAATATATTGTGGTACCTGTGTTCTTACGAGTCAAGTAAATTTATCCTACTTGGAAATTGGAATTGGGATGCATGTATTTCATGATGTTTTATATGTCACTATACATGTGAAATGGGTGATATTAATATTTTTTCTAACGCTGTTGCTTGTAAATGTTATTGACGTGAGATGCCAGATGAATATTATATAGAATAAAGCTTTATATACTATTATGTAGAAGACAATTTAAAAACGTCTTATTTTTTTATCATGTCTCAGTGGCGTAGTGTGAGTCAATGTATTGCGGGATACGAGTGTCATGCGGGCGCTCCTCAAGAGAATGAGAGTGTGGGGAGGGAGTGGGAGGGATTCTTATTATCTTCTTCTACCCCCTCTCTCTTTATTTTCTCTAGACATTTTGAGGTTCCCGTGCCCCTGTAGCTACGGCACTGGTAGCTCCTTGTTTAATTTCTGCAGCAAAGAGAAAGTGACGTGACAAGCTATTGCACCAGATCGCTGTGGTTCGCTAGAAATATTCGCCTCAGTGTGACTGGGGACCGGTCATACCAAATTAATTGTTGGCTTTTTTTTTTGGTAGTGCATGATGTTATATTTTCGTATAATCAAGGAGGTAATAGCTTGCCTAGTACCTCCTTGGTATAATCACCCTCTAACAATTTTTTTTCTTGCTTGCCTAGACAGCCTGATTTGAAACAGCGCGTCGCTGTGGTTTGAATATCTCGACAGTTGGAAGGAAGTGATAATTATGCTGCTGTCATGTGCGCGCTTCCGGGAGGGGGCCTAGCACAGTAAGCAAGATGTGCACTATACGGAACGATTATTACGACGAAGGAAGGGGCAGCTTAGATACATGACGTAGATGTGACGGTGATTACGAAGTAAGGGAAGGGGAGTAGCAAGTAAGGTTAGGATGCATAGGGGGGTGGGGGGGCTTGAATGGGAAGAAAAAGTATGTACAATATATATATTTAAAAAGACCTACGTATCAATGCATAGACAGAGAGGAGAACAGAGATAGCAGTAGTTTAAATAAAGAGAGTGCGACAGAGAGAGAGAGAGAGAGAGAGAGAAATAGAGAGTACGAGGAAGGGGGATGAGAAATGGCACATATGGACATTAATTGAAGAAAACATCATACCGAGAGAATGAATGCGGCATAAAATTGGGCTTCCATCTGGAGGGTGACGAACTATATTCTTAAATAAATTGAGGAAGTGATCACATTGCCGGACGTCTGAAGGGGGAAGGAATGAAGTGTGTCGATTTTTCTCTCACTTGTTCTTCAGTTAAGTCATGTTGTAGCTCACACGCTGATGAGCTGTTTGATTAAACTCCTTTTACATTTCGACAGATATTCCCTCCCCTGAGTAAATGTACCCTTATACAGAATACCCCTGACAATCATATCCCAACAAGCTTTAATTAACTGCATGAACAGTTGCCAAGGGATTGGAAGGGCACTCACAGTTCAAATAAGACACGGGAAGAAGCATGTCTGTCTCCTGTATGCCAAGATATCATATAGTTTCTTAACCTCTCTATTTTCGTTTAAAGATCAGACAAATTTGGAAATACTCTCTCCGGTGACTTCCGAATGAGATTTCCCAAAGTCTCCTTGCCCCCTCCTTAGACGCCGCCATTCAATGGCATCAATCAGACAAGAGAGTCAGAGACACATTATGAAATCTCGGTTTCGGGATCTCATGAATACGGAGCGGTCTCTACCTAAACGTGTATGGATATAACAACTTTATGAATTCGATCTACTGGCAAAACTTCTTGTTTTTCACGACGACTATTCACACATACTGGAATAAGATATGCAATCTTGATAAATTTTGAGGTATTTCCATCTGTTTTCTGATTTTAATCGCGCCGCTCTGATCTGTGTGATGAGCCAGAAATCAGTTGTGAATCCGTGAACACCTAAGCAATCATCGGATCTTTCGTACTTTGAATGCAGCTCAGCGGCTGTGATATATCTTTGATGTGAAGCAACTATAGTTTAGGGAGTCGAATCCAAGATGGGTGCTTGTATATCTGGATTGGGACCCCAATGGAAGAATACCGCTAAAACACCAATGAAGATTCTCATTGTAGGACTGAATGGTGCAGGTAAGTTCCTTGCATAAGTAAAGAGGTTTTTACCACCCTCCCCCCCCCCCCCCCCCCCATTTCGGCTTTGAAATTACTTAGGTCGAAAACTCTATCGGTATATCTCTATTGGTGAACATCAGTCAAAGACCCTTTGGAATAGCGTACCGAGTGCACTTAAGTGTTGCCCTTCCCTTAACTCTTTAAACATAAATATAAAAGGTTTCTCATTGATTCATAATTTCTTTCATGATGCCGGGTTTTTTTGGTATTGTTTTATATGCATGTCTTTTTTGTTTGGGATTAGCCTTTGATAGGCCTATGGCCATTGCAAATTCCGCACATTTGTATTCTTTGTATTTTATGCCTGTATACTCAAACCTATAATTTATGTATGTATATTTTGTCTTGTTTTTTATGCAAATGTGAAATAAATGAATTGACTTGAACAAAAAAAAAACTATTATCCTCAATTATGATTTAATAGAACATAGTTTCATATGCACATACAAACAGTTCATCAGGGTTTTGGGATGTCTTTTTACTGTAATATTCTCTGACAAGCAAGCCAAACTTGCAAGTAAGAGAGAAAAAAACCCAAAGAAGACGGAGGAAGAAAAAAAAAGATCATCATCACCTCAGGAGGTACAAACTTGGTATTTGTGTACTTAAGATATTCTGATATGCCACCTGTGTTTAAAAAGAGGGGGGAGGGCGGTTGTGACCCTCTAAATCCGTCAGTGCATGAACCATTCGAGGCGGGGGGGGGGGGGCGCAGCCCTGGTTAATTTGTAAAATACCAGTATTCGGGTAATCGTCACAGGGAGGGAGTCTCTTTGTAAATTACATGAAATAAAGGACTATGAAATTAGATACACAACGGTATTAATGAAGTGTCAAAAGTTTTGCTCGCTCGCAAACTGGTAAGTTTCTATTTGGGCAAGAGCCTTTCATCACCCTATAGCAATATTATGGCAGTATACATGTTGCATACGGTGATCCCCATAAAAGTGTATTAAGAATCTAAAAATACAGCCATTTAAATGATATATATTGTTACTTATTTACAATGATGATTATCGATTCTTTCCGAAAAACTTATATTCTATTTATCTCTTTATCACTTCCTTTTCAGTCATCAGCTTCTTTCTCGAAAAATACTTTCTCTATCTTCCATTCTCCTCTCTCTCTCTCTCTCTCTCTCCATAACGTAAAGAAAATAAGTCTCGATTCAATTCATAGTGAACCAGATCTTTTTTGCATCCCAAATGATACGTTCCGTATAGTGATTTGATGTGTGGTTTTGGAGCTGACGAATTCAGTAATGGGATATAAAGATATTATAATGATATGAAAAGTGAAATGACTGTGAGCACACAGAAGGAAATATTGCCGGAAACTTACCTATTTTCATATTATGCTTATAATAAATTTGTACCGTATACAGATCTTTTACATATGGGTTCTTCTTAACAACAGACAACGGCTTCCAAACTCATGTCGACTGTACGTGCTCAGTTTGTTTGAAATGGACGCTTCGGATATGACTGACAGACTGGGCCTCTGTCATTGTAATAAGGCATGTCAGCTCATGATATCAGGATCTGGAAAAGTGAATTGCCCTGTTCATAAATATACCTGACCATCCAGCTCCCCCCTCTCGCTCTCTCGCTCCCTCTCCCTCATCATCCACATCTTTTCCCTTCTCTCGTTCATCTCTTACCCATCTCTCTCTTTTCCATCTCCCCGTCTCCCCATCTCTCCCTCTCTCCTTCTCCCTCTCTACCCAATCTCTCTCTCCTTCTCTCTCCCTCTCTCTCTTTTCGTCCCCAACTCTATTTATCCCCTCTTTCCTCTCCCCCATAGATCTCCATCTCCCCTTTCTCCATTTCTCTCCTTCCGCGCATGCGAGGGGTGATAATTGACGCGAATGTTCCTATCAGACAGAGCACCTATCTGTAATTTTCAACATACAACTGGTAACAACATTGACTCTGACCCCAATTTCATTGCAATGCTGCTCAACCATTAATACAAGACCGCTTTGTCTGCATCTGAACGCCAAAAGGGCAGAGGGCTATCAAGAAATAGTTAAGAAATCACAGTGACGTTTGTCAGTCCTTCTGTTATAATTATACCGATGCTCGATGACAACGTTCGTGTTTGATTGCTTGTAAATATGGAACATCTCTTTATCCTCTTGTTTTTTTCTTGACTGGTTATTATCCACTCACTGTCATTCTTACCAATTAGTTGGGCCTAGGTCTTGAGCGATTGGTATAATTATTTCCTCATGTATCATGTTTATTCACACACAAAAAGGTTCAAGTTCTTTATAGATAATTTCTGGATCACAAAGCCAATTTTAATAGGAATATTTCAATAACAATGCTGAATATTCGGATATTATAAGCTACTAATTGTAACAATTTGATTTTAACCAATATTGTGCCAGCTCCAAGAAATTTTTTTTTACTGATACATGCGCATGTACATATTAACCCCAAAGAAATTCATAGGTGATTTGCTCAAGTTACTGAATCCAATTCATTTCCATAAAATATTTCGTTTCTCTATACTCTGCTTGTGATACTTGTAGGTAAGCTATTTACTCCAGTGTTTGACAAACCTCGTGAACAGGATGAGTGGAGGTAATACAGAAATAAAATGTTATACAATGGTTTTACAAATTTGAAATGGAATTGTTACCAAAACATAAATTTGCTAATTCTTAGATATTTGATTTGTTTCCATTTGCTCGCCTCCAAGAGTTCACTACGAAATGCACGAAAATAAAATGTAAATAAAGGTATTCTTACCACAATGGAGTCCCTGCTCTAATTGGGGCTGTCCCTTTTTTTATCATGTGACGGACTGGACGGCTTTGTATTACAGAGACATGTTCCAAAAGAAAGATATATTAACCAAAAAGCAAATTGATCCTTCTGAATGACGCCAAATTCTTCTATTTGTGATGAAAAAATAATACATACAGTCACATAAATGTGATAACACTTCCAATTTGTTTCTTTGGAAATAATCTGATTTTGCTCACACTATATTGGACTTGCCTGACATAGCAAATGTTATAGTGTATCCAAATTATAGTCTGACACTATGAACATGGCGAACAAAGAAGCGGACAAAATATACAGCTCCTCATTTTACCTTCCACAATTGCTCAGAGACAAAAGACAAAAGAACATACCTTGATTGCTATTATGTAAAAGTATGTAGAACATGTATTATTTTACATGATAACAATGAAGGGATGTTCTTTTGTCTACCAGAGCAACTGTGGAGGGTACAATGAGGAGCTGTATATTTTGTCCGCTCTCTTTGTCATCGTGTTCATAGTGTGACTATCAAAATACAATGTCTCGAAACAGGTGAATGACACAGTTCATCACTAAAGATACTCGGAGGGGGGGGGGGGGGGGACACATCCATAAATTTGAATACATTTGGAAACTCTCTATTGCTGCAAACCCGCCTCGAATGCTATTATGAAAATGAAGTGAGCAGAGGCCACTTATGTGAAAATGTGCAAAATCCAGACTTGACAAGAATCGAATCGGTATTTGTTCTGGGTTGTATCAGGAAAGTTGAGAGTCATGAAAAGGCTTATCAATTTTCATATTTTGATCAATACTGGACAATTTATGAAAGAATAGGTTCTGTTCTCTGTATGTCATTACGTAACTCATCAATATTTTTATGCTTCAGTGAGTAATAAACTACTTTATTGAGTGTTTTGAAATATTAGTTTTGGCAGGGTATTAATTCAAGGTGGCTTTCTAAGTCAACCATAAAGTTTTTTGGGGTACTCGTTTTTCCAAAGGTTCGTTATTCCGAAGGTTCATAATTCCGTAGGTTCGTCATTCCGAAACACGAATTTCCCATAGCAGGGGGTTCATAAATCCGAAAATGAAATAGGGTTCATAATTCAGAACATTTGATGCATTACTCCGAAGGTTCGTTATTCCGAAAATGAAACAGGGTTGTAATTCCGAAAATGAAAAAGGGTTCATAAGTCCGAAGGTTCGTAATCCCGAAAGTGCAATAGAACCCTACATAAATTTTCGGAATTACGAACCTTCGGAAATATGAATCTTTTTTCATTTTTGAAATTATGAACCCCATTGCATTTTTGGAATTACGAACCGTCGGAGTAACGAACCTTTCGGAAATACGAACCTTCTGATTTATGAACCTTCGGAAAAACGACATGTAACCAACTTTTTATGGGCTATGTCAGGACATACAGAAAACAAAGCCCATTATTTCATGAAGTGCCTTTCAATGATCAGAATATAGAGTTTTAAACCTTTTCAACGTTTTCAACTTTGCTGATTCTAGCCGGAACTAATACAAATTTTTGTTAACCATGGATTTTGCACTATTTCACAATGGCTTTCGCTCACTCAAGCGTAATATATTATTAGATGTTTTGGTGTCATTTGATAGGAGAGACCCTAAGCTATCCATAGGCATGGTAGGTATGACAATTTCATGAACATATTTTGAAATGTTCATTTGGAGAGACTTTTTCCAAATGTAAACTTTCAACGGTTCTCAAATTTGTTAGTACCAGCCAGAACAAAACACTAATTCTTGTCAAGTCTGGATTCTGCACCCTTTCACAAACGTCGCTTTTGATATTGCCAGATTTTTTGGTGTCATTTGGTAAGAGAGACCCTAAGCTATGGAGGTATGAAAGGTATGAAAATTTCCTACAGATATTTTGAAATATTTATTTTGGGAGACTTTTTCCTACTGTTAACTTTTTTAAGGGGGCGCACTGTAGTATTACACTGAGCGAAAACATGGATGTGAAATAGGTGGATTTACATTTTAAAAATATTTTTGAATCCTGAATCTTCACGTTTTATCGTTCACGTAGGAAAGACGACCATTCTTTACCGGTTGATGTTGAAAGAACATATTTTCACCACACCAACTTTGGGCTTCAACTCAGAAACGTTTACACCAATAGTCGGCTCGACTTTTACCATGCTCGACCTAGGAGACTGGCCTAAACTACGCCAGCGTGACTGGCATCATCACCACGAGGCTGAAGGTATGTTGTTACCAGTACAAAGGGTTCTTTTATAGTAATTTGATTTTTTGATTTGTAATTAACATTTATTTCCTTCTCATCGGTGCAATGTGAAAAACGAGGAATACATGTGTAACCAGGAAGATGGGAGTTTTGTAACAATGCGTTGAACATAGATTACAATACAGCAAAGTCACGGCGTAGGCAGGGGGGGGCAGGGGGCAGTTGCCCCCCCCGAAATTTCAAAAATCATCCTTTTTTTAATCGGGTTTTAGACTTTTAAATGATCCAATATTGAAAGCGATCATCTTGCCCCCCCCCCCCCCCTCAGGAAAAAATTTCTGCGTACGGCCTTGCAATACAGTAAATAGTTCAGAAAATAGAAGGAGGCGAAAACCCGGAAAGCAAAGCTTGTGTTGGGAACGCCCATGATAATTGAACACAAGTTACTGAAAGAACATTATAAATACATGAATACTGAAGAACATCATAATACAATTTTCGCAACTGCATAAGGAATCGATAATAGGAAAGAAGATACAGTTGGGCCTAAATGAGGAAAAACTGAGAATAAGGCGGAGATATACCACACAGGAAATCCATCAGGGCAAGGGACCCCTGTCAGCATGAAGAGTGGAATAGGGAAAGATTATCTCAATTTATCTGGGGGTATGAGATCTCGAAAATTAGAGAGGATGATTTGTGTCTCATCTCTGTAGTGTACTTCTGTCTGCATTGAGAAACACTGAGACAAGAAAATAGACGATGCCCCACCCCGTTGATGAATTATTGGTATCCAGCCACCGAGGGGGCATTCAAAGGGTGGAGGGGGGGGGGGGGGGGGGCTGTACAAGCCTTTAATACTAGATGGAAGAAATACGAGAGAGCAAGGCCGTAACGTTAGGAGATGTTGTTGATGAAGAGTGTCGTATTATTACCTATTCACGTTGCGTCTCCCAAAGCATGCAAAGAATCTCCAAATCTGCATTTTGATTTGTTGATTGATTTATGTTGATTATGTTTTCATAATGGAATTATAGTTTTTATTGCAGTCGGTAAAAGAAACAAACTTGCACTTTGTGTTATAAAATGCGGTGCAGGGTGTTTTCAATTGTTTTCATCTTTAGTTCTTGTAAAGACGTCTAATTTGTCATCCATATTCATGAAACTGCATTAAAATGATTTTTCGATGCAGTTTCATGAATTTGAATTGCAAGTTATGCATGTGTACATGAAAAAAAATAATTGAATATGAACACACATGTACAAAGGATGTACTAGGCAAGCTTGCCTGGTACCTCCTTTGCATGTACATCCTTCGCTGCGTTGTTAAACGCAAAGTGCAACCAATTTTCTAGTACCGACTACAGTAGAAACAAACATAAACATCATCAACAAACATGACAAAGAACCAATCAAAATATAGGTAAGAAAATTCTGCATACTTGCTTTTTAAATGAACAGATTTCATCAAATATCTCTCGAGTTATATTGAAAGGTGTCAGGGGTGAACTTACTCTTTTGGGTGAGTATATAACTCTTTTGGTTTCAGGCACATAGAAGCTTCTCTTATGTTCATGCAGGACAATCCTGTTTACACTCTGTACAGAAACTGAATGGGTATAGTGGGTAGGCAAAGAGTTTAACTTGGGGATACCCCCTCCCCCGCGCCATGGACCCCATGAATCCGCCACAGACAATAGCCATAATAATTATGTAGAACGTGTGGAGTAAACATACTCCCTAGCAAACTATGCGTTTATGCTTCCCCAGAAACCGCGTTTTTGAAGAAACGCCGATTCAAAACGCACCTTTTATGACGCTATTCTGGTTCACGGCCAAGTCACGACGAACTGGAATCAAATACCCAAGATCCTCTTCTTTCTGACTCATTAATATTCAAACGGTCCGCCGTAGACAATGGTTAGTAAACGAAGAAGCTTGATGGGAGGAATTTTTTAATTTGTAAACAAATTTTTTTAGGCATTTTACTCCCAGTGTTAAAGATCGTATGCTCGATCTGTAATGAAAAACACAAGTCAGAAACTTGGCCGTGAACCAGAATAGCCTGGTGGTTAAGTCGCTGCCCGGCAAGCAGTAGATGACAGGTTCGAATCCCGCTGGTTCCAATTTTTTCTGACTTGTGTTTTTCATTACAGATCGAGCATACGATCTTTAACACTGGGAGTAAAACACCCTAAGTTGTTTACAATTATGTTGTTGTCTTCTTATGCTCTCTATTCTAACGTTAACTTGCCTGCCAAAGAAAGCAAAAATTACGACCTTTCTCCCTATTGTTTGAGTTGTTTACTCCCTGGCCAGACAATGCCAGATATGCCACTTCGCCGTCTTGCATGTTAATTTCTTATTGTACGACCACAAAATCAATCTGCAGACAGTACTACTCACCCAAAGGAATATGCAAACCATTGGTTGCTAGGGGAAAGAAATCTTTAAAAAATGTTCATAAGAAGTACACACAAATTTGGGCATCACAAGATGGTCTAAACATAAATCCCATGTTCGTATGTATAATGCTTTTCTCTCTATTTTTTAAAAAACTTTTACAAGTATTCTTGTATCTGTATCTGTATCTGTATCTGTAAAGCGTTTAGAGACATCACCGATGTATTAGGCGCTATATAAAAGCGGAATATTAATATTATTATTCTTTAATAAGCATTAATTGACATAACTCATGATTAATTTCAATTCAATTTCAAAACATTTATTTCCAACTTTTCAATATAAGTGTACAAAGTAATAATGTTTTTAACAAAAAATACGACATAATACACGTTCATATGGTACATACATAGTTGGAGGACACACCTCTAAAAGCAAAAGCTTGAGGCGAGGGTGCCCTTAGTAAAATAATACATAATATTACATAATAAATATATAAAAAGACAATAACTACATACAAAAAAAGAAAAAAAGATAACATTCCTTAACCGCTGAGCTTAATTGGAGGGAAAAAAGAAAAAAGGAAAGAGAGAGAGAGAAGAAAAAAAGAAGGAGAAAGAGGGAAAAAGGGGGAAGGATGGAGGTGCAACATACAATGAGTACGGATAAGAGATGTATTCACAAGGATGCAAAGAGAAGAGAGGGAGAGAATAGACCCAATGGAGGGTTAGGAAGAATCTTAAACCATATTATTTGTAAGATGAAGTGAAATGTTTTTTTATCCTTCTTGATGAGAAGCTGGCAAGAGATGCGGAGTATTTTATTGTGTCAGGGATAACGTTCCACAGCTTAGGTCCCGAGGACCGGATGTTATGTTGGAATAATAAGGTTCTGTGCTTGGGTAGATGGATGTGATTTGCGTGTCTGGTTTCGTATTTATGAATAGTAGAATTGATGAACTATAATTTTCATTGCTTATAAATAGCTCAAAAATATGAAAACATTCGTATTGGCTATTTCCATGGTTTCTATGTTTCATGAAATATCCACTTCTGTACAGACACACAATCTGACGGAATTTGATTGGCTTTAATCTTTGGATTATTTTAATTCCGGGATTTTTAAAAGAGGAAATGTTTATGCCTGTCTTTCTAATTTGGACAGGTGCGAAATTGAAAGAAGACTATATACATTAACATATCACATAGAAGGTGTAGATAGTAATGACAATTACTTTTCAGTAGTGTGCAATAAAAAATGAGATAATGCCGTTATAGAGAGACATAGAAACAACATTTTGTTATTTTCTCCATAACTGCATATGAGGAGGGAAAATGCCTCTCCATAATCACCCCATATCTTTCGCTGTAGAAAAAGAAGAAGATCCCATCGTATCCTTAATTAAAAAAAATAATGCTCGTGGAAGCGAATAAAAAATCTATAATGATAGATGGAAGAGCTCATAATAAGCGATATTATATTACAAGTATGAAATTGTTGTTACTTAGAAAAGCAGAATGACTAATTTCATGGGGGTTTTGGAAACTGTCCATGCCAAACGAATTATGTGCACACTTTCACCTTCGCATGTCATCATGGCGAACTTTCCGCCCTTTTCCAGCGCAAAAAAAGGTTCCGATGTGCATCACTTCTGTTTCCCAGACAGCATGGCCTTGTCAAACTGGACCGAGGATCGCTTTAAAGAGAAGCATTGACTTAATTCAGGATCGAAGCAAACCTCTTCTAGTTTCCTTATTTTGCCGTTTCTTCAAATAAAGTCAATTATTGTTAATTAGGCCCTTTTTAATGATTCATATTGGATGACAATTCAGTGTGTTAATTAAAACAGGCCCACACGGATGATTTAATTTCATTTTTCGACGACATGTCAGCCTATGCCGTGGGAAAGCTCCTGCCTTATCGTAGATGACAATAGTTTTTATAAAGCTATTTTTAATATGCTTTATTTAACCGCTGCCACGCTTTAAACACCCCCCAGTTATGATGCGGAAATCTCAGTACAAAATGTGTCCAACCCATAACAACCTCATATTACTTCTTGCTCAGAAGATACATATATATATACATGTACCTGAACGTCAGATAAATTGTTGAAACAAACAACTTGTATGCGAACAGTCTTTCTAGTTCTTGACAACTTACCTAGGCCCATGATCAACCTATACAGGGCCGCGGAGCGTTTTTGAAAGTGCTTGGGGGCCGATTTGATTTTACTTGAATAATGACAATTTCGAACCTTTTTTCGGGGATTTTTTTTTTTTTTTACTTACTCAAATAAGTAATGGTGGGGGCGGGGAGGGGGAGGGGGGGGGGGGGGGTTCCGAGGCTCATGCTAAAACTTACCATACTCCTGTGGATCGGCTATATGAAATGTACTGCCTGAAGATTACAAATGGTTGAATAATTGCATAAATATGTCTTGAGCAACTTTAAAAGCTTCAGACAAAAAGATTACCGTTGAGTGTATTTAAGGAAATCTATATTTTGCGTTTGATTAAAAAAAAAAAATATTTACGTCTGGGACCGAGCTTTAAAGTTACAATTCGGAAGACGTGACTGAGATTCGAACCTGGGTCCGGTCGATCAGAGTCAGTTTGTAGGTGAATACAAAGAGCTACCCGTAGACGTTACCGTTAGACCAACTCCTGATCTCAATTTACTAACATGTCACTTTATTGAACTTAGTATACTAGCAGTTGTTTTTTTTCTTGGTTATCTTGCTGCCCAAAACACTGAGTAGATGTTCCGTCTTAGCCATCCATGCAAGAAAGAAATATATATTGTCCACTTATTACTGGTTACTTGTCTTCCAACTGCATTATACCAAGAATGACATATCTTGATAGGGCCCGTGCCATAGGGTAGATTGAAGCTCACTCACTCTCTCACTACTACACGATGAAATACAGCAAGGAATTTTTAACAATGAGAATGTTCTTGGAGACCCCACTAATCCAATCATTAACACACGAAAGAAAAGTGTTCCCGTTATGTTATTATTTGTTTTCAGATGACTTTGAATGTTGGATATCCCCGCTCTATCCAATAATTAACAAAAGAATAAAGATAACCCCTTCTGTGTTTGCGATGTTCATATGTCTTGTGAAATAGAGGTTTACTTTGCGAATGATTACGAATTCAAATTTGTACGAACATCATCAAGTACTATATAGCAAAAGCCAAAATATCGCTCAATTTGCAACAATTCCTTTTTGACCCTTCTCCTCATTTACACCGCCTGCAAACGCCCCAGGCCCATTCAGCAAATCATATCAAGTATGTTATGGTTTGATAGGGAATTATCCAAGCTTTGACATGATACTCAATACGACCTATATTGTTCTCATTATAAAGAAATATAATCATTCAAATTGGAATTTCCTTACTTTTTGTGCATGGGTATATTTAACATAAATTAGTTATAACGCTAATTCTATAGGCATGATAGGAGAGGAAACGCTTGATAATGATAGACGAGTTACAACGGTGATGAGTATCGGTTCCCACAATGCAGGTTTGCACATTTGGGTAGAAACCAAAACATAAAAGAAGTAAATAATCCTGAACTAATATTCATAATTGCCACAAGCTACTAGTAATCTGACTATATTTTGATATGCTTACTCATGCAATTTTAATCTGTTTTTTTTAAAACTTTCATAACGGTTGAAGAGGCCATTATAGAGTTGGTTCTTGAATGGTTTTACATTTGGATTGAATGTTACATACAATGTATTTATAGCAAGGTATTTCCACTGGAAAATCTGAAGTAGTTATTCTGCAAATGATATTACAGTAAAATGTTATAAACTAAGGAAAAGTGAGGGGAGAGGAGAGAGTAGAAGAGAAGAAAGAGGGAGAGGAGGAGGAGGAGAGAGAGAGAGAAAGAAAAGTGTGTGTGTGTGTGAGAGAGAGAGAAAGAAAAGTGTGTGTGTGTGTGTGAGAGAGAGAGAGAGAGAGAGAGAGAGAGACAGAGACGGAGAGACAGAGAGACAGAGAGACAGAGAGACAGAGAGACAGAGAGACAGAGAGACAGAGAGGGAAGGGTATTCACGTAAGTATTTTATTTCCAGTTATCATCACCAACTCTAAAAAAACCCGGACACTTTTATAATTCGAGAAAAGGCCTGGGCGCATAAGGGCTAATTAGTAAGTAACAAGAAATGATTATCAGCTTGTTATTGTGTTCAATTTTGAATTGCTGAACATATACTCATTAAACGTGCATTTATCAGTTAGTTTTAATATATGCCTCCATTTAATGCAATGCGGAAAATGGCGATCATGTTGAAAATCCTCACATCTTTTTCACATTATATTCCACACTCTTACCGCAGATACAGATTAATCGAGAGTAATAATGTGAGACATCTGTCATATTTGGTCCTTATTTTCATTAACCCTATCTCCTTTAGAACACTACCGTAGAGACGATTCATAGTCCCTATGACGTAAACGACATAATAGATAACACCTGCTTTGAGTTAAAAGTGTAATCTCAATGAATAGTGATTGGGAAACGTGGATGGGTTATGTTGTGATTTGTTTCTGAGCAAATGGACATTTAAATATCTGATTTTTCTTTTCCGGAATCATGCCGTCCTAATTTTGTAGTTTTCAGGTAGCAATTACCAAAGAATGTGAGTAACTTTGGGACATCGGTTTTGTACCATTGTCTGGTTCTCATTAACAAGTTAACCCTTAATGATACGTTGGTAGCCCACTGATCACCTTTCTTCGATATCTCAGAATGTTGAATAATGTGTATAGTCTGTCAATCACTTTAACAGCTGAACAAAAGGGTTTGATTTCATTATGACTCTTGATGGGCAATGACATATTTAGGATGGGAATGCACCCGTTTGCGCCCCTCCCCCGTTAAGGCTACCAGCCCGCCCCAATCATAATACATGTGTAATTGTAATAAGTTGCAGTGTTTTTTGCAAGCGGGGCTCTCAAGATTCATCGTTATCCGAATACGAAGGTATATTTCATACAGGTTATGTCCTTGAGAGGCCGTCACATATCCAAAACGGAGCCCGCCCGACTCCTCTGCGAGCTCAAAAGGGCATTTTCGCCAGGAATACGGCCGGAATACAGTCGGTGTCTGCTCGATCACTGCGGGCTCCGCAGCGTTTTTTAGGTGTCGGCCGACGTTCGCAGGGCACCGAAACCAGCGATTTTCCAATGGCGAATTTCGAGGTCGCAGAGCTCGTAAACAGGTCTCCCGTAGATCGATCGGGCATCGCAAACATTCGATCGATATTCGGGCTGCAACCTGACGATTTTAGACCATTTTTGGCTTTAAAATTCAAACAGAGGTCGGCAGAGCTGCGCGGTCGCCGCACGGGCACCCTACGATACTCGAACGACCCCCTTCTGTATCCCGCCCGACTTCTACAAAATCGGGCGTGCTTTGAGCGCGCTCCTTGCTGGTGTCGGGTCGTCATCGGGCGGCTTCTACGGGCCCCGGTCGCACTCCTCCTGTCAACTCAGGAATTTTGCCCTTTTGGAATACTCATATACTTTCACATAGAATTAACGTCCTTCTGGCTCCAAACAGACGATATTTTCGAGACGCGAAGGCGTCGGAGGACGCCAGACAGGACGTCGGGCGTAACCCGCCCGGGTGTAGGGCAGGCATTGCTGCGCCCTCCCTTACTGACGGGCGCCGGGCGATTCTGATCACTAGTGTTCGAAGGCAGTGCCTGCGCCCTGTGGAATATGTGACAGGGTCAGTAGATTTAAAGTAAAAAAATAAGCTCGACGCCCTAGTGGGTTTGAAATTCAGCGACTTTCTGGCGATCTACGAATTCGGCCGGAGATCGTTGGATAAGTGACGCAGGATTATAAAAAAATTCTATGATGTATTACATGTACTCTGCTTTGTTCTGTTTTTATTTCTACTTTGGTAGGTTTTACTTTGGCTTGTGCTTTTTGATGACTTATTTTCCTTTGTGAGTACACTCTAAAAACTTAAGTGCTGTATTTAGCACTTTTTGAGGGCATGCATAGGGACTGCACTCAGAGTGCTCTTGAATGCACACAGCGTGCTATTTCAGCACTTTCACGGGAGCTGGACCGGCTCCTTAAACTGCTAAACATTCATTTAAAAAAAAAATCGTGATTTTGGCGAGCCTCGAACCAGGGTCCGCTGATCGAGAATTGCTGGTATTACCGCTAGACTAACTCACATCGTACGATTTAGAGCAGATCATATTGTTACATAGTGAATTTACACCACATAGTTCGTGTTATCTACTTGACTCCCATGACTAAACTGGTTTGCAAGAAGCATTCGTTAGTCTATCGGTAACGTCAGCGCCTCTCAATCAGCGGAACCTGGTTCGAGGCTCGCCACGGTCACATTTTTTTGCTGGTAAAGTGCTAAAACAGCATTTCAGGTGCAGTCACTATACATGCCCCGAAAAAGTAGCACTTTAGTTTTTACAGTGTAGCATATTTATGACATAATTGAGGTGCGAATAAAATGTAGGAATAAGGGGAGAATGAATCGAAAAATTACAGGAAATCATGACAAGTTTGGTTTAAGATACATGTATATGACAAGTAAATCATCGGGAAATTTCAGGGAGGTGTTTGTGTATATTCAAATTATGGTATTATGTATGACGTGTCACGATATTTTCATAAAAACTTCGACAGTGTGTACATAGTTCTGTCACTGACATATTGTTTCGTCATCTGTTATTCACGCGATCATAAACCGCAAATTAATGATATTTTTGTGTACGACAAACGGGAAAGTTGTCCTGAGGGATGTCACAGTCGACTCACCAATTGCCAATATGAAATTCGTATTCGTATTCCTTGTCCGATTTCTTTCAAACTTTCACCATCCTGATTTTCTTATTTTTCGGCTTTCACACAAATCATCTTACTACCACGGTTGGATTGCCATTTTTTAATGGATGGCTAGCTTGCTTCTCTGCTGCTTGCAATTTATTTCTCTTCTCGCTTGTTATCATTCAAGCTCTAAAGAGCTTTCTGTTTCATTGCTTTGTCTATCCTTTGTTGAAGAAGACAATAGCTCTATTATATAGGATCATAATTGTATTAATTCATCGCTTCATCTTTCTCGTTTACAGGAATCGCTTTCGTGGTTGACAGCGCAGACACAGGCTCGTTGGATGATGCAAAAGAGTTTCTCTTTAAGGTCCTCAAACTGCAAGGACTACCCCGAGGAATTCCTGTCGTTGTCTTTGCCAATAAACAAGAACTTTCTGGTAGGCAAGATCATGTCAAACGGTCACCTCGATTTTTATACTTTTAAGTACAATCAATTGAAATTTCACTTGTGCTGGATCGCGCATTGCTCCTCAATAGCTGGGTTACAAGTCATGACTAGTCATACATCAGGTTTGCTTGAAGAAATGCAAAATTAGATATTGCTTTGATGTAAAGATAAAGGAATCATGATCCAACAGTTTTATCTATCCCCTCCCCTCTCTCTGTCTTTCTCTTCTTCTCATTGCTCTTTCTCTCTCTTTCTCTCTACCCCCGTCTCCTCTCTTTCTCTTCTTCTCTCTGAACTCTCGCTATCCTCATCTCCCTCTCTCTTTCTCTTCTTCCCTCTGCCCTCTCTCTATCCTCGTATCCCTCTCTCTTTCTCTTCTTCTCTCTGCCCTCTCTCTATCCTCGTATCACTCTCTCTCTCTTTCTCTTCTTCTCTCTGCCCTCTCTCTATCCCCGTCTCCCTCTCTCTTTCTCTTCTTCTCTCTGCCCTCTCTCTATCCCCGTCTCCCTCTCTCTTTCTCTTCTTCTCTCTGCCCTCTCTCTATCCCCGTCTCCCTCTCTCTTTCTCTTCTTCTCTCTGCCCTCTCTCTATCCTCGTCTCCCTCTCTCTTTCTCTTCTTCTCTCTGCCCTCTCTCTATCCTCGTATCCCTCTCTCTTTCTCTTCTTCTCTCTGCCCTCTCTCTATCCTCGTATCACTCTCTCTCTCTTTCTCTTCTTCTCTCTGCCCTCTCTCTATCCCCGTCTCCCTCTCTCTTTCTCTTCTTCTCTCTGCCCTCTCTCTATCCCCGTCTCCCTCTCTCTTTCTCTTCTTCTCTCTGCCCTCTCTCTATCCCCGTCTCCCTCTCTCTTTCTCTTCTTCTCTCTGAACTCTCGCTATCCTCATCTCCCTCTCTCTTTCTCTTCTTCCCTCTGCCCTCTCTCTATCCTCGTATCCCTCTCTCTTTCTCTTCTTCTCTCTGCCCTCTCTCTATCCTCGTATCACTCTCTCTCTCTTTCTCTTCTTCTCTCTGCCCTCTCTCTACCCCCGTCTCCCTCTCTCTTTCTCTTCTTCTCTCTGCCCTCTCTCTATCCCCGTCTCCCTCTCTCTTTCTCTTCTTCTCTCTGCCCTCTCTACCCCCGTCTCCCCCTCTCTCTCTCTTCTTCTCTCTGCCCTCTCTCTACCCCGTCTCCTTCTCCTTTTCTCTTCTCCTCTCTCCCCTCTCTCTATCACCGCCTCCTCTCTTTCTATTCTTCCCTCTACCCTCTCTCCGTGCCCGTCTCATTCTCTCTTTCTCTTCTCCTCTCTCTATCACCGCCTCCTCTCTTTCTTTTCTTCCCTCTCTCTATCCCCGTCTCCTTCTCCTTCTCTTATACTCTCTCCCTCTTCCTCCCTCTATTGTAGACTCCATCTGCCTCTCTATTTCTCTCTCCCTTCCATCTACCTCCTGATATTCTTCTCTAGTCCAGACATCCTGCAACAGACGTCTCTTATCCTCCCTTTTCTCGCTTCTTTATTTCCTCGTTTGTTTTATTCCATATCCATAAATTATTCTTTTGCTATTTTTTTTCCCGAACACGTCACGGTTTGCATGTATGTTCATGTACATGCCTTCTCTCTTCCTTTTTGAGATAATGTGTTAACGTGTCTAAACACACATGTGTTGTGAGCTCGAAATTACTAATAGAAAAATTGTTAAATGTAATAAGTTTCGGGCCACTGTTATCTCTTATTCAGGCAGCGAGGAAGCCTACTACTCATTTTCACTACAAAAAGGGGAAAATGTTTTCTCGGTAGTAAAATTTAGAAATTGAGAAGCTGATATTCGGACAAGATATGTCAGCCCCCCCCCCCCCGGTGGAATGTTGTCTCTACGCCTTTGTAATATAGACTTACGCGAAATGTAAGTTGCTTTTCTGTATGCCATGTTGGTCAATGACATTCTTATTTCTCATCAGGATTATCCGTTTGAATGATAAATCTCTTTAGTACCTTTGTTAGGATGGAAGAAACTGACATAATACAAATTAAGTCATTATATCAATTTATTTTCTTTCCTGTCTTGGTTATCTAGGAGCGGTTGACATTTATCAAGTATTAGAACAGATGGAGCTCCACTCTGTGTACACCAACCCATGGTATCTCCAGGCAGCAAGCGCCGCCAACGGCGAAGGGCTACTTGAAGGTATCAAGGAGCTTGGTCAGATGGTACAACGATATCGTCAACGAAACACGTTGAGACGACGGAGATCACGTGGTTCAAGGATCAAATAAAACAAGGCCATTTCCGGGGGAAAATTGTGTAAACTTTTATGTGCATGATGGAGTATAAAATGAAGTATGCTTCAAAAATATCTTTCAAATGGGAAAGTTCATTTACAGTGACTGCAAGCTCCAACATTTGTTTGGAACGTTTTTTTTTCCTTCTTCTCCAAATGAAACTAAGGATTGGTATCGACGTTGGCCATGAAGACGACAGCCACCTCGACAACAAAATATTGTTTGATGTTTTAGGAAGATGTTTATATCGCCATGCTTTATGTTTTTAACTGAATAATTGTGCCTTGCCTTATTGGACTTTTCGAGAATATTAGCTGTAAGCTAAATGATGCATGCAAAAAAGTTTTCACAAGTCATATAGATTTCTACTACAATACGAAGCCAAAGTCAATTGATGCTCTGCAAACAGCCTTCTCCTCGGTCCCCTTCAAGTCTGCTCTGCAACTCTCTCCCCCGTGCCTACGACACTGTCTTCTATATAAAAAAAGGGGGAGGGAGGGGGGGGGGGGAGGTGTGGCCATAGCTAAAAAATCCTGGTATGATATTTCCCCAGGAATCTAATTTCTGGAATATTTAACGGTAGTGGAATTTTTGCCTGAATAGGGATTTTCCACTGGAAGTGTAATTAATTGCCTTAAAAGAGCTTGTTTATTTTTTCTCAAGAAGAGAGAAATATATCCTTTTCTAACCCCTATATTCATGATATTCACCTCTGGGCTAAATAGTGAAGTCGAAACATTCGCATAGGAAATAGAAAATAATATTTTAACACATAATATGTGTTAATACTGTGGTCGCACAAGCATTATCTACATTTAGATGTAAACTTTACACAATCTTTTTTTTCCAAGTATGTGAATTGACATTTTGTAGGTCATTATTTATTTCAACATATTCATAACATTTCGAAGATTACGACGAGTGCATTTTACTTTATTATCAAAAGAGTTTAACATACATTACATGACTGATCAGCTGTTATTTAACACAATTCAATTACAGTTCTAACAGCCGACAAACTGAATTTTAAAATGATGAATTCCGTTTCCTTTCATGACTTGTAACGTGAATGAGTAAATTACAAGCATTGGTTTGCTGAGTAAACGACATTTCAGCTGTTGTCAGTATCCGTGGTAGCTGAAAAATACCTTTTCATCAATACTTTCTTCAAGGAATTCTATTAATCTTTAATTATATAGTTAAAGAAGAATTGAAGAATAGTATTGTTTTACCGCGTAAGAAATTGTTATGCCTCTCTAATAATGTAAATAGCAATTACCTGTTTTCAATAAAAGATGATGTCACTTTTATGTATTATACTTCCCATGAGCTGTATATTCTTATCTAACATTTCAAATGAAGGTGACTTTGTGCAATAAATGTTCTTCGATGTGATTAAAAATAAAATAGATGTATATATATATATATCTTGCTTTCTTTCAGTTTAATGGCAACTATCTCACACAAAATTTCCAAATGAAAATGACGAAATGATGTTCACTGTTATAAATATTGCAATGGCTGTTTTATTTCTCGAGTAAATAATAGTCCAAATCTAAATATAGCACAACATACAATAAACATTACAGACTTTGAGCTTGTATAACATAGCTTCTGCTTAGTCACAATTACAGCTCGGCCACTATCACATGTAATGACGAGTCAAAGTTATTACATGTCCTTAATTTTGCTCTCAAACTGACATGTATATTCATTTATTAAAATTTGGACGAGGTAAACAAACAGAACTAAAATTTTGTCTATACATGGGCTTATCTGAATACTTGATATTTACCATTACGAAATTACAAATGTGCAAATGCAAAACCGAATGTAGGTCTTTATATTCATTTTAAAGGAGAAGTTATAATAAGACTATCCACTCAATAGAAATCGAACTAAACTATCCAAGACAGGGAAAGTGAAATTAATATGAATTACATATAACTTTCATAAAGAGATTAATATCCCGTATCAATTTTTCTTTTGTGTAAATGCATTAGTCATAAGGATAATAATGATTATAAATATATTTGTTTCTATTGGGTATATAGGTGGTTTACCTTTTGAACATAATATGAATACATATCAGAGCGGATATGATAATAATGCGTTCCATCTTTTCTAAAAGGACGTTACTTGCTTTTTCAATTTCTAGATTTCTACACTAGCATGTATTTCAAATCTATAGCAATTAATAAATTATATACCATTGTCCAGTAAGGCAGGTCATGCTTTCTAGTATATCTTTATGTAAATAAGTATAATTTGAATGCTTCATACTGGGAGAGTTGTAAATGACATAGTAATCTATTACCTCAATTTTGAGGCACAAAATCAATGAATTAGGGAAGCGGTGGCGGGTGGTCTACAAATGTAGAACTATTGTGTTACGATGGTTACCGCTACACAGGTAAATAAAAAAAAAAACCTTTGAAATTTGGTCTCCTGCAATGCTTGAGTAATACCTGAGAACAACTTTATTTCGAAAATGCAGACAACGAATCAAAATAAATTCACTGTGTTAGAAGTTCTGACTTACACGAAACATACACATATATAAAAAGATATATTGAATTCATAAATCATAATAGCTACACTCTTCTTTTCTCATCTCTCTCTCTCTCTCTCTCTGATTGCCTCCTGGTTCTCATTCGTTCACATAGTTTCTGTTAATTTTATTTGTTTATTCTACTAAAATCTCTACACAAATGCTACGTTTAGAAGACAAGAGCCTTCATATCAGTGTCGAATTCAAGCACATCTAACGATTTCTAAATGTCTGTGTTTTGATACTTCTTTACCCATGGGAAGAAAAAAAAACTACCGCAGTGTAAACATGATGTGTTGATATTGTCAATACTATACAAGACTTTAAATACAATGTGGTTACACCGTGGTGCAACACCATAGTGATTATTTCTGTGATCATAGCGTACAATACTGTGTCACATGGTGTGAAAGCAGTTTGGACACAGTGTGAAAGCTGACTGAACACAGTGTGGATGCACTGTGAACATAGTATGAATGCAGCATGGAGGCACTGTAAACACAGTGTGAATGCTGTGTGAACATAATGTGAATACAGTATGGAGGCACTGTGAACACATTATATGAAAGATGCGTGATAGTGTGAATACAGTAAGAAGGCACCGTGAACATAGTATGAAAACTGTGTGAAAATAATGTGAACACAGACAGGAGACAGTGTAAACACAGTGTGTATATAGTATGGACACAGCGTGAATACAGTAAGGAGCACTGTGTATAAAGTATGGACACAGTGTGAAAGTAAAGTGTACATAAAATCAATGAATTAGGGAAGCGGTGGTCTACAACTGTAGTATGATTACCGCTACACAGGCAAATTTCAAAATACCTTTGAGTTTGGGTCTCCTGCAATGATTGAGTAATACCTGAGAGCAATAGAGTACCGAAGTGATGATGTCACAAAAAGTTATTTTTTCATTTTGAACCATATCCATACCATATCTCAAAGGAACATGGTGAAAAACATCCAGAGCCCAAATTTAATCGCAATTGGCTCATTGGCCCCGAGATATGGCCGCATGAATACCTCCTTAGCCCCATTGAAGTCAGTGTTAAATTGGCCTGGTTCTAAACTGTTAAGAACCAGGCCAATTTACACTGACTTCAATGGGGCTAATTAGATATTCATATAGCCATACCTTGGGCCACCATGAACTGATTCATGTCAAATTTGATATCTGAACGTTTTCCATCATGCTCTACCAAAATATGGTCATAAAAATACTGAAATACAAAAATAAAAATTTGATGACGTCACACTTCGTTACTCTCACCCTAATATGAGTGATTTTATTTCGAAAATTCAGACAAAGAATAAAAATAAATTCAATGTGTTAGAAGTTTTGACTTACACGAAACACACACATAGATAAAAACATATATCGAATTGATAAATCATATAGCTACACTCTCCTTTTCTCATCTCTCTCGCTCTCTCTCTCTCTCTCTCTCTCTCTCTGATTGTCTCCTGGCTCTCATTCGTTCACATAATTTCTGTTAAATTTACTTTGTTTATACTACGAAAATCTCTACACAAATGCTACGTTTAGAAGACAAGCGTCTTCATAGTGTCGAATTCAAGCACCTCTAACGATTTCTGAATGTTTGTGTTTTGATACTTCTTTATCATGGGAAGAATCTCAAAAGTTGTGCTTTCTCTTGATATAATATTTTAGCAAACTGACTGGCAATCAAATTCCGTAACAAGGTGAATGGTGTGAATGCAGATTGGTGACAAACAGTTCGAATGAAATCGGATAAACAATAATTATAAAAGTTATGGATTATTGAAGCTGAGATCACTAAATGTACATGCATGTGAATCTAAAATTAGTGAACTTGTCATTTGATTAATTTGACTAATTGAGGACGGTCACAATTCTGCCGATTACTGTACTATATCTCTCCGAAGAAACATTTTCTTCAGAGCTGTATTTAAGATAAAAAATAATGAATACCACGATGTTATATATAATAATTATTTGTTTGTAGAAGCAAATGGAAGAGTCGTCCGACACCACATTACAGTGACCAAGTCGTCAATTTGAAATTTTCAAATGCATAATGATCTTAATAAATTTTTTCAAAATTCACAACTTTCTTATTTGTTTATCCTATTTCGTTCAAACCTTTACCAATCCTTTTCCCTAATTCATCTGCTTTGCTACAGATCAACTTGCTATCAAGGTTGTTGCATTTCCCTTCAGGTGGTAATAAATAAAAGATCATCTGATCTATATTCAGTTTATGATGTTGCAGTCATATACTGTGTATGTGCTAACTGGTACGGCAATTTCTAAAGCTCATCAAAAGAAAATATCACGTCGTTGATTTCAGCGATATTCTTCGTAAGATACCAGCAAAAGCTTCAAGTATTTGGTCGTCCCGATGTTTCAAGGAACAAATTTAGGTCTCCCTCGATGTGACTGTCAATGGAAAACAAATGCGTTGAAATTGATGACAATGCGACAATATGAAAGTATAACGCATTGTCGTTCCTGAATGTCAAACAATGCTCATATTTTGCAGGAAAACAACATCTTTTATGCAATTATACCCCCCACACAGAGGAAAGAACACTAATAAAAAAAAGACATAACTTTAGCAATTGAAGGAGGTTTCATGAAATATTTACAACGCTGATCTGGTGCTCCATGCATCACCCTTAAACTTCTTGAAATCATGAATTTTGACAGAAACCTTCAAATTGTAAAATATTGAAACCTGCTGGATGCCTTTGGGTGATTTACAAACACATGTATACCCTATTCCGGTGGATTAAAAACAATGCGTATATGTTTTAATTTTGATTAAAGCCTTTGGGATTATGATACCTCAAGACACTTTTAAGTTGAAGCAGAAGGTCTGTAACACTGATAATAGCATCACGACCAACTTTCAAAGAACAAAACACTATGTGAAGACGAAAATATAAGCCAAGCAAATCATTTTACGTATTACTCTTAACTTGGTTATGATTAAGAAGGTAATGAAATGATAATAGAGTTTAGGTAATATGCAATGCAAAATGAAGTGAATTAAAGTATTGAAATGTTTTTGCTTTGACTCACTGTTGGTTCACTGCCAGTAACAATAAAAGGTCTTGAGAAATTGCCACTGCGATCTGTGGAGTATCTTGTATGAGCGTTCGATTGGTGTTGACTTGCATGTGATGATCTATTAGGGGTCTTGGAATGATGTAAGCTAGCAGATCGAACTTCATGGATAAACTCGATGCTGTCTCCACGAAAAATAGGAGCTGAATTTCCTGTTGTCGACTCTGAATGAGAGAAAAGTGGCCCTCTAGACCGGTTGTCGCTTTTCTGGCTCTGGTATGATTCATCCAAGTCATGAGGTTTTGGGGGAGTCTTGATCATGACGATAGGCTAAGATTAGAGACAACAATCAAGGAAGAACAGTGAAGTAAAAGGTAAACAAATAAAGAAAATGCAGTATTATGATGCATGCATATGAATATACATGTAATAACAGACTTTTGGTCATGTACTTCTTTAGCTTATCGTGAACACTGAAATAATTCACAAGTTTTGCGTGTGTTATAGGATAATAATGTTAACAAGAACTGCTGAACAATGAAAACCTGTATAGGCCTAATGCTCGTGCAATGTTTTGACTATTCGTTGAATCACACTCAGATACGAGATGAGGGATGGATGTTTTCATGTAATAAAACGAAAATCATGTCAAGCCAGTAGATTAAATGGTATAGTTATCATGAAGCAAAAGTACAGTTCCCAAACACGGTGCTTACATATGGATAGCGATGTCTCGAACACCAGCAGCACAAAGCACCACAGATAACGATGAAGAAAATAAAGCCCACGACGCAGCATATTATGGCTATCAGAAGACCACGTTGAAAGACTAAACGAAAGAAAAATAATTCATTTTTCGTTAAAAAAATATTTTAAAGTATAAGTTGCAGTAAACAACACTTGTCAACAAAAATATAAATGAAGGCAAACATTTCAATAAACAAGATATTCATAAAGATAACATAAAGATTAAAAAACACATGAAAGGTTCCAACGCAAATATTAAACAAGAGCCCCAGGGGGCACGACGCTCACCTGAGGTGGATCAATTCACATCTGGTGCATGTTCTCTCTAGCACATGAACAACTTTCATTCTTCATCTATAGAGGTATCTCTGTACACAATACCAAGTCTGAGCTTCCTACCAAGTTCGGTTAAATTCCAATCATGGGTTTTGGAGAAGAAGCTGAAAATGTAAAAAGTTTATGGATGGTGGACAACTTGCCCCATCCCCCCCCCTCCAGTATGTTACCCCCACAGACCCCCTATAGGGCCACCAAGAAAAAATTCATGAACAACTTTCATTTTTCGTCTACAGAGGTATCTCCAGACACAATACCAAGTCTGAGCTATGCCTGGTTCTGGAGAAGAAGATGTTTGAAATTTACATAGCTTTTACAATTGGGGGCCCTCCCCCTAGGCCCCCCTGGGGGCCACATGTACCATTTTAGCAACTTTGGGTCCCCTACCCCTAATGATGATTCCTACCAAGTTTGGTTGAATTCCGATCATGTGTTTTGGAGAAGAAGATCAGAATGTACATTTTGCCTGGCAGCGCCCCCCCCCCAATATGTTACCCCCACAGGGCCCCTATAGGGCCACTCAGAGAAATTTCATGAACAACATTCATTCTTCATCTATAGAGGTATCTCCATACACAATACCAAGTCTGAGCTATGCCTGGTTCTGGAGAAGAAGATGTTTGAAATTTACATAGCTTTTACAATTGGGGGCCCTCCCCCTGGGCCCCCCTGGGGGCCACATGTACCTTTTTAGCAACTTTGGGTCCCCTACCCCTAATGATGATTCCTACCAAGTTTGGTTGAATTCCGATCATGTGTTTTGGAGAAGAAGATCAGAATGTACATTTTGCCTGGCAGCGCCCCCCCCCCCCCCAATATGTTACCCCCACAGGGCCCCTATAGGGCCACTCAGAGAAATTTCATGAACAACATTCATTCTTCATCTATAGAGGTATCTCCATACACAATACCAAGTCTGAGCTATGCCTGGTTCTGGAGAAGAAGATGTTTGAAATTTACATAGCTTTTACAATTGGGGCCCTCCCCCTGGGCCCCCCTGGGGGCCACATGTACCATTTTAGCAACTTTGGGTCCCCTACCCCTAATGATGATTCCTACCAAGTTTGGTTGAATTCCGATCATGGGTTTTGGAGAAGAAGATGAAAATGTAAAAAGTTAACGGACGACGGACGACGCACGACGCACGACGGACGACGGACGACGGACAAATTTCCATCGCAATAGCTCACTCGAGCCTTAGGCTCAGGTCACCTAACAAATCAAAATGATTTTTTTGTCATTCATCAAAGTTAAAGACGGAGTGATACAAATTTTGTGTAAATTTGATGTAAAGTGATTGCAAGCTTGAAATTTAACGTAAAACCACAAAATTGAAAGTCAGGTTTCAATACAAAATAAAATAATATTCACTAATGTGCAACGCTTGAGAGTGCACTGGAAAGTGGAATTGGGAGTGGGGGGGGGGGGGGGGTAATTGTTAATGCTTACCACAGGTTCTACCGCTGTTGATTTGTGCACCGGACTCATCGGAAAAACTGGAAAAGCAAGTACAATCATAAGATCCAACCACGTTCGTACAGTATGCGTTTGGTGAACAGTCATTGGTCGTGGCATCAACACATTCGTCAAAATCTGAGTTGTAATAATAATAATAATGATAATAATAGTAGTAATACAAATAATGATGATGATAATAATAATAATAATACCTGAATTTATATGGTGCCTTTCCAGTTAGTAACTGATCAAAGCGCTTTACAGTGAGAGAGAGAAACCAAGAATATTTATTAAAATGTTGTTGTTGTAATAACATCTGAATTACATTAACTTTGTAGCATAAAAGCATGAAAATATGAACGAAAGTGAAAAAAAAACTACCTGAATCATGTCGCCGTATTGTCAATTCGAAATAAGTTTCTAAAACATACAATATGAACAGTGGCGGAGATGTATTACGCAATTCTATTCATCAGGGGGCGGCCTATTGTTATGCCCCCCCCCCCCATCAAAAGAATTTCCTGCATATTTCCGGCCCTGAATATGAGAATAAAAATAAGTTTTGTATGATTGCTACATAATTATGTGTAACACAATCAAAACGATGTTAGAAAAGTAGAGAGACCAAAAAGATATTTCAAGCTATACCTTACATCAGTAACCTATTTAGGGAACTATTTAGGGAATAGGAATTGAGAAGTATGGTCAAACAATACTGTATAGGCCTTTTCATTATTGTTTCTTGTTAGTCATTCAAACTGAGTTCTTTCTTAACTGTTAAAGATGCCATTCCCAAAGAGCTCCGTGCTCGTGTTATATACCAATTCATTGGCCAGACCAAACGACATTACATATGACGGGTACATGAGCACTTGAGGAAGGCCAAGAACTCCCATGTCTGGAGACACTTTTTTGTTGTTGATTGATTAATTGATTGATGCAAAATTTATTTCATCTCATTTTCCATATACAAAACAATGTGATTACAATGTACAGAATCATGAAATGAAAAAGGAACCTACTGGAAAGCATAGCTTGTTTGTGTAGGTTCCCAAGAATAAATATAACATTAACATAATTATCTTTATAACATGGGAAATTGGAAGTGAAATACATATTTGAAAAAAAAAAATATATATATACATATACATATACATATGTATACACATACATTGCCATATCTCTCAAAATTAAATAATTAATCAAGTAGTCTTGAATCCTGTATATATAATTTAATAACTTCAAAGCAATGTCTAACAGAATGTAATACACAATGCTCCCAAATTCCAGATACTGCCCACACAGATTTCCAACTCAAAGTAAAAGAAGGCCTATATATTAACTGGTCAAAACCGCAACTCCACCATCATGTATACAATTATCAAATAATGCTGTCTATTTAATTAACAATGTATTGTCCATTCAGGTCCTTGACCAGTCAGGTCCTTCACCCTATTACCTGAATTCATGACATATCTTATATTTATTCACTCATGATGGTTTAAATATTCTTTGAAATCGGAGAGTATATACATAATGTTGATTCTGTTGTAAAATTTCAGGCTGACGACAGCGTGTGCATGACTCCGAAACATGTACAATTCCTTCAAACGCTACGTGTTCTTTATTGTTTTTATTTTAAAACTGTTTTCGTTTTGGAAACTGTACAAAATATTTGACATCATCTGGCTTGGTTATAGGACACATTCGTCTTAATTCAAAGATGTGCCAACGAACATCCCAAGAGAAGTAAAGTTGACAATGTGCAGATGTCAAGTAATCTTTAAACGTAAAAGCGCGGGCGGGATTGGAGCAATATTATAATATTGTTTCAAACCTGAAATTTCTGGAACGGTGTTTGGAGACAGAATGAGGTCATTTGTAGAAGATCCTGTTCCAAATGCGTTCTGTAAATCGGACAGCACGGCTGACTGGTTTCGCGAAGGGTCGACAAAGGCATCGAAAGTAAAGATAACACTTCCATTATCTAATTGAACAACTTCGACATCGTTGATGGAGGATGTGCTAGACAGAACCTGATGATAATTACAAAACGATTCAAAAGGATATTTTCACACGACATAAAAGATAAAGACACATATTTTGGGAAAAAATCCAGTCATTAGATAGGGTTGATGAGTAGCCCCCAACACATTTTGCATCGCTAAATAAACTCTATTTTTCCGTTTGCAATCATCAGAATATGAATATTTGTTCTGTTGGTTACATATTATTGTATACAAAACCTATAGTATCGTTGTATTACATGGATAGGCATATCTTGTAAAGAGGCAAAAGTACAGAGTGAATAAAATTCGATTTAAAAAAAAATGCTCTTATCAATTTGATGAATGGTAATGGTGAGTATACTAACCACTCCTCTGAAATCCTCAGCGATATTTTGAAATTCAATGGATGAGGAATTGGCAAAGCTATCAACGTAGTCAAGGGTTGTCCCAAGAAGGGAGGTGGCTGTCATTGTCCCGCGATACTTGTCATTGCCTGATTTGGGTTAGAATAAAAAAATATAATTTCCTACGAGCATTCACATCTTGCAGATATTAGACGGCGTTTTGGTTGTGCCTGTAGAAACGTTGATTATGCCTGCTAGGTGATATGTCACAGATTACATTATGATACCAGTAGTATATTGTGAGCAACAGTAAGCCTACTGTGGTATAAATGCTGATGAACTGTTGTTAAAACCAAATAGATTTTCACACTAAATTGACATGTTGAAAATCATAATTTTCATATTATCTAGGCTTTTGTTTATTACCCAAAATACCAACATGAGTAAATGTCACTGAAACAGGACATGACTCACAATATTTCAATAAAATTATATCATAAAGAAAAATCATTGACCAAAGGCAATTTGAAACCTAATAAATAGAAAACTAGGTGAATACAAGGATACTTACGCTCACATGCTCCATTAATTCTGATGAAACTCGGGCGACATTGGCAGATTAAATCAACACATTGTTCTGTTGCGTCACAAAGGTCAGATCCTGATTCGCAGCTAACAGTCACTTTTCAGTAATGTAAAGGGAGAAATTGCATTTGACATGTTTGACATATAATAATAGAATACATGTCAGGTCTAAAAAAGCCATATAGAATGATATATCAAATCCATACTGAAAATAAGATGCCTTTTCAACTAACTTAGTAAAGAGTGATATCAGGTCTAAAGAAGAAGCCAATATTATTGTTCTCTTTGATCTCATAGATTTGACAAGAAGGCTATCTTTATGTACAAGAATATATATATGAAGATCCCAGCTCACCTTGTTGGCATGTCTCTCCTTGGAAGCCAGCCGGACAGCGACAGATGAAGTATCCAGAGAAGTCCTTACATGTTCCTCCATTAAGACAAGGATCCGATATACAGCTTGATGGATCTGGGAGAAAGGCAAATGATATTGTATTTTCATTGGGCCTGAAGCTTCGAAGAGAAGCACCGGTGTTATAGAAGCAAGTATACACTTGAAAGGTCAAGGTGACCACTGGCTTGATGTTCTATGGATTGATATAACTAGGTAACTATTAACCAATGTATGCCCGAGATTATTAGCAATAGTTATGGGTAAAAACTTAAAAGAAAGAAATTGATTTTATTGTAAAAGCAAATGACACACTTATGGGGTGTTGCAAGAAACATGCAATCAATTGCAAATTGTAAAGCAAATTAGAACAACCATTCTGAATGGTTCAGGGTCTGCCCATTCAAGAAGATGCGCTTGCAACAATGATTTTGATTGGTCAGTACCGATCAGTTGCAACTTGCAATCAATCGCAACTTTCTTGCAACACCCCATTAATAGCATATCTGAGTGGAATAATCATAATGACAATTATTTACGAAGGGTTTTTAGGAACAAAGTACTATATGCATAGCATAATAAGATCATCAACATAGCACATTATTAGCATTATCTCAGTATATTGGAATTGAATGTAATTTTTGAGCTGATTCTGTTTAGTCAAGGCATATTAGGTTATGTCTAGACCCTTTAGAAATACACTGCTTAGCGGAAGCAGGCCCGTAACTAGGGGGGGTCCAGGGGGTTCGAACGAACCCCCCCGTTGGCGAGCAGAGGTCCGCTTGAAAAAAAAAAGAAAAGATGAAAAAAAAGAAGAAGAAGCGAGGGGAGAGATGATCGAAAGGGAAAATAGACAGTAAGATATCCATCTTTCTGTCTATTTTAATACATTTCAATTTTGTCCCGTATTTTCCAAATCTGGTAATTCTATAATTAATGAATGTCGATTTTCACCATTCATTTTCGAATTTTGTACGTTATACCATGTTCCAATCGATTTTTTCAAAGAATTATTTGTAATAGGTACATGGCAGGCCTGTAACGGGGGTTAGAGGGTTCGAATATCCCCCCCCCCCTCCCCAGCTGGCGAGAAATTTGCTTGAACAACAAAAAAGAATCATAAGGCGAAAAAAATCCAAAGTGACATCAGAATAGTGATCGATGTTTAGGTTAATTTTTTTAATTTCCATACCAACCGGCTTAGATAGGGGAGGGGCGCACAAGGGGTCACGTGAAAGGGGAAAGCGGAAAGAATGTGGGAAATAATGTGAGATAATAGGGTTTCCAGTCAATTTTATTTGCTTTTGTCCTGCAAATTCATAACATTGCACAGTCATTTATAAGGCCTAGTCAATATACGCTTTTGGCCATTCATTTCAGAATTTATTTTTCATTTTGCTATCGATTTTGTCAAAGACTGAAGACAGAGTTCAAAGAGTTATTCCAAATCGTCACCCGCTCGTTGTAGGTCTTGTATATGTAACGAATTTGAATGACAATTTCTTGAAATAGACTTCCCAAAGATGGATTTGATGATAAAATTTGCAGCGGATTGCCAGGTCGGACGAATTTGAATGAAATCTGACGAAAATGAATGGAGATAATTATGTTGAAGTTGATTGACCATTGAACCTGTTGAATGACATTTTAATTATTAAACTATCGTTGACATCTGACATTTGGATGATTATTGATTCCTTTCAGACTATATAGACGAAATTGAAGTGCTCATTGATGCATTTTGATCTTTAAAAAGTGTTAGATTGGACAGGAAATCCTGACTATACAAGGAGATAAATTGCTTAAAACATCATACAAAGATAACATGGGAAGATAAGCTGTGATAAACATGAATGATAAGACTCAAATAAAATCTGTGGTAATGAAATATAATAGTGAAATAATATAGAAACCATACTGGAAAAAAGAGAGAGGGGTATTTAATGTGTCTGTTCACTTCAAAATGGAAAATTTTCCCGCTCTCAAGTTGCATGGAGTACTCCAGGCGAACCCGGTCAAGTCAGGCCCTCAGGCCCTCAGATTATGGCCCTCTAATACAGCCTGTTCAACCGGAGTGCCATGATATTTTATAAAACATCGACTTCTTGGAAACTATAATGAGAGATAACAAGATACCCCGGTATAACACTTGGAGTGTTTTGGAAATATTATTTGGGAGACAGTAAAGTACGTTCGCTTGCTTCGCTTAATAACAAACTTTGAAATAGTTTCAGGCAGCAGTTAAGGACCATGAATATTTCCTAATGTCCATAAATGTTCAATGTTATGACAATTTTCGGGCACGTCACTGCCTTATTATCGCCATGGCTCCCAGATATTATTGCTACCTTACTTTCTATATTGAAATTAGCAACAGAAAATTAAAGTTCATTTTTCTTCGCTCGCTTCGCTCGCTCGCAAATCTTAGAAATTAGATAGTTTCAGGCAGCGAGGTGCATGAATATTTCCATGTGCTACTGCAATATTCAGGTAGTCGCTGCCCTATCGCCATGGCACCCGAATAATCGTTAGGTCCATTTACTATATTGAAATGAGCAGCCGCAAAATAAAGAGTCTTTTTTCCTCGCTCGCTTCGCTCGCTCGCAAACCTTATAAATGGGATAGTTCCATGCAGCGACTCCGAGGTCCATGAATATTCAATGTTATGACAATTTTCAGGCACATCACTGCCCTATCGCCATGGCACCCAGATATAAGGGTTAATACCTTTCTATAAAAGAACACCATGTGCCCCCATTCGGTTCACTACTTAAAAACTTAAATATGAATGATTCCTGGCAACAGGATGACCGGAGATATAGCTTTACATTTCACCGATTGGTGACTAATGCAATAAAATTTTGGACTTATAAGCACATATTTATTTTTCTCACGCTCGCTTTGCTCGCTCGTAAAATTTGGAACCCTACACAGTGACTATATATATACCCCGGGAGGGGCACGCCTCCTGAAAAACCCGCCACCCCTTCGCTCAGAAAGGTCCACTTTTTCCAATGTTGAACCCCCCCGCAAAAATCCTAGTTACGGGCCTGGGAAGACCATACAGCAAGAATGATAAAAACAGTGAATTTATGGCAATAAAAGAACAACCCCGGACTCTACCTTCTACTGTTATTGAGAAAACACAGGAGTTCATGTTTCCGGCATCATCTACAGCATGATATGTAAGGTTGGTCATTCCTATGCTGAAGTTTCCACCATTAGATCCAGGTCCGGTTAGTAAAACTGTCACATTACCAGAGTTGTCTGTTGCACTTGGTTCCATCCATGAAACTGTAGCTACACCAGTTTCTTGTTCAGCAGTTGCTGACAGAGGACCGGGACAATTCAAGATGGGAGACTCACCATCTAGGAATTTAGGAAATTACACACCAAAACCATCGAAATCAAAGTCTGAATACCTCTTCTCTAATGAAATACAAGTTTGTAAAATATAGAGACATATATTTTCTTATTTGGTAGTTACCTTTTAATCTACAACCGGTCGTCAGCTATAGACATATCATTTCAGGAATCTTTTGAAACCTTGTCAGGTAATTTGCCTTAACACAGTCACTCACTTGACCATACGTTAAAACTCACAATTATAAACAAACAGGTTTATGTCATATCGTTTTAAGTCAATGAAGAGTAGTGTGATATCTTAAAATGAAAGTAAACATACCCTGCACTTGGATCGTAAATGAACACCTGTGTATATTTCCCGAACCATCAACTGCCTGGTAAGTAATATTGGTCATACCGATGCCAAAGTTTCCTCCATTTGAATGAGTACCAGATCCAACCATTGAAACTGTCACAGATCCAGAGTTATCTGTTGCTGTGGGTTCTTCCCATGAGATCGGACCTGATGTTGGTGATCCGGTTTGCGTGTTTGAGGAGATGGAGCCGGGGCAGGTCACAATTGGTAGTTCATTATCTACGAATTAACAGATTTATGAGAAGTAAGAAGTTTGTTCCACTATTGCATCTGATGATAGTGCAATTAATCACTGCAGCAAAAAAAAATATTTAGGGATGACCTTTCCCGTGTTTATGAATTTTGGGACGCACTGTAGATTAGAAAAAAATATGCAGAATAGGATTACAAATTTTATTGCAAACCTTCAATTGTAATTGTAAAATAACACGTATCGTTGTTTCCAGCGTCATCTGTTGCTAGGTACGTCACATTAGTCGTGCCAATGGAGAAGCGTCCACCATTAGAACCAGGTCCAAAGAGCGAGATCGCCACTGATCCAGAGTTATCCGTTGCATTCGCCTCGTTCCAAGAGACGGATGCACTATTAGAACCTGATTGTGTGAATGCAGACAGAGATTCGGGACACTCTAATGTCGGAATATCATCATCTGTAAAAAAAAAAAAAAAATAATGTTTTATTACTACGTAGAAAAGTTTCACAATAGTAGTTCACTGGTACAGTATATATCTTCGAACATTATCTTACTGGCACAATTGCAGTAACCATGCACTGGATCATGTCTATGATCTTCAAGCATTTCATGCTACATTATCCTCAACTGCGGTGAACTGCCATTTGCTTACTGACAGGTCATTAGGTGTAACATTTGGTGGCATATTATATTCTGGTGGAGTTGCTGATAACAATTTTGAATGTACTTTCGGGTGACCAACAATTCTTGAGAACATATCCTCAATAGCACAACACAATTATCAATGTGTTGAAATTGTTGATATCGATGATAGTAAAATAGGGAAATGCCCACCTTCTACTAGTATGGTGAAAACACATGAAACATTATTTCCCGAGTCATCAATAGCTTGGTATGAGATATTTGTGACTCCGATCTTGAAATTTCCTCCATTTTGTTCGGTTCCGATTTGTAAAACTGATACCGTTCCCGAGTTGTCTGTTCCTGTAGGTTCAGTCCATTTGACTGCGCCTGATCTAGCTGATCCTGTTTGCGTGGTTGTTGAGATTGGCTCAGGGCAGGTAAGAACTGGTGGTTCATTGTCTGCAGAATGAACAGATTTGTAGGAAAAAGATCTTTAGTCCGCGAGTACATGTGCTATCGATATATATATATATATATATATATATATATATATATATATATGTGTGTGTGTGTGTGGGTGGGTGTGGGGGTGTGTGTGTATGTGTGTGTGTGTAATTCATTATGTAAGGCAGAATATGTTCGTGTTCGAAATGACAACTGCCACTGATCATTTCATCCCTGTTAGTATCATGTTGGGCAAATGAGATAGCATTAAACACATTCGGCCGTATTCTGAACTCCGGTTTAAGTTAAACCATGGTTTAAATCTGTGGTTTAACTATGGGTAGCCAAAAATGTCAAAACTTTGTTTACATTGTATGTTCCTTATGTTTACTGGATTCTGGTCTCATGCTTTAATGGTCAAGAAAACTATTGTACTTATCATTCCCAGACAGTTTTTAAAAGTGTGAGTACCAAAAACGCTGATAAATTGAATATCTACTGTTAGAGAGTTGTGTCACATTTGGGGGGGGGGGGGGAGAGCACGTGTGTGAGAGAAAAGTAGAGAGAGGGAAAAAGAAAGTTTATGTGTATTGCAGTAGAGAGAGAGAGAGAGAGCTTGTGTGTAAGAGAGCGGTAGAGAGAGAGAGAGAGAGAGAGAAAGACAGGGTAACAAAAAGAACAGGCCATGGAGAGATTTCGTGGACTTAAAGAAGAGGAACTCACCAACAACTCGAACGGTTACGATACATGAGCTTGGATTTCCAGCGTCATCAATCGCTCGATAGGACACGTTGGTGTCACCAATGTTGAAAGTACCTCCATTGGATCCAGGACCGATCAGTGAAACCGTTACGTTACCAGAATTGTCTGTTGCAATGGGTTCTGGCCAGGAGACTGTAGCATTTGGTAGATTAGTTTCAGTTGTGACTTCGATTGGACCGGGGCAGCTAACGTTAGGCTTCTCCTCGTCTGAAAAAGAAGAACATGTCGACAGACAATTCAACACCATCGTTTACAACAGAATAATAAACGAATACTGTCTTATTCAACTTTAGAAGTATATATAATTTCACAGTGATTTTGGCGTTCTCTAATGAAACAAATTATTACATACACTTTGGTATCGAAGCAGGGCCAAAATTATGGTCGCTACGCAAGAAGGGGATTTCAGTAAAGGATCACACTAGTTATGCGAATGTAATAATAGGCCTACAATTACATCCGACATTCAAATTAGCCTATATCAGCCGTTGTCATTACATTCTTTGTAATGTCGGAAGTAGCAATTTCACAGGCATTGTAAAAGGACGGCACAACTTATTAAAGAGATGTAGAGAAGAAGATATAAACGGAGATTTAATTATAAGAAAAATCTTTAGAAGTTCTCTCATGCCATGTCATGGTCAAGGCAACCGATGATGAAATGGCGAATGATATTGAATGAATTACCTATGATGACGACAAAGAATGTACAAGAGTCATTCAACCCATCTGGATCTACTGCATTGTACGTGAGGCTCGTCTCTCCAATGGGAAAATCTCCTCCATTTGTCATTGACCCTTCGAGTGTTATGGTTACATTACTCCAGCCAGTAGGATGGGTTGCTTCAGGCCACGTGACGGTAGCACTATCTTCACTGGGAGTAGTGGGTTCCACGATATTTTCTGGACAGATGACTATGACGTCGTCATAGTCTACAGATGGGGTCAATAATATACAGTGGTTTAAAGAGGGGTGAACATTCTGCAAGTTGTATCTAGTGAGACGGATCTTGCTTGATTTCATCGTTTTGATAAAGCAAACCGCCAGCACCTTTAAAACAACAAATTCTTCATTTACTTGGCAATTAATGTCAACGAATTCTTTTAATTTCACTTGTCAATTTTCAACTGTCAAACATGCGAGATGGTAGCATAAGTATAGTGTGACGGTGTTCAATATAATTATATACATGTACATGTATATATATATATATATTATATATATATAATTCGATATAAAATCCACGTGTTGGCTTATAAAGACACGTTTCATGCTTAAATCCAACGTTTATTTGTTTGTGTCACGAAATTTCGATACTTCCTAGTGCCTCTATCAAGTGATTATGACAGTAATGTATATATATATATAATTAGAAGAAGATCAGGACCAAGTAATGCAGGATAGAGAGAGAGAGAGAGAGAGTGAACCTCCACATACCCCGTACGGTTATGGAGAAAGTGCAAACGTCCATGTTTCCCGACATATCTAGAGCCATGTAGGTCACTGTAACTGTCCCAATTGAATAGTTTCCCCCAAGAGAACCCGGTCCAATAAAGTTAGGTGCGACTGGACCAGAATTATCTGTTGCCGTCGGAGGAGTCCAGAAGACTTCAGTTACATTTAGTCCAGGCCTTGAAACTGTTGTTATGGAACTCGGACAGTTGCGGATGATGGGGTCTTGATTGTCTAAAAAAGAAAAAGGAAGTGGTCATAGTGAATGCAAATACATTTCAGATTGTTACCAAGTGAACTTAAAACGGCAACGAATTTTCCAGGATTTTTTTCTCCCTTTCCAAACACATCTGTTCAATAACCAGTAGGTAATTAAACGCATTATAATGTTTGAAACTAACAAGTGTAGCTTTTAGGTTGAAATAAAAAGTTCCTGCTTTAGAAGTAAATATATTTTTCCTAGTTTGTGAACGATTTAATGACATCATGAGGCCAATGGGGGTTAAAAAAAGAGGACAATTACCTGTGACATTGACAGCAAATGAGCAATTTCTAGAATTTCCACTGTCATCTGTTGCAACGTACGTTATCAGAGTGTTACCAATCATAAACTCCTCGCCTTTCACGAATGATCCATCCTGAGTTATATCTACATCCCCTGAGTTATCACTTCCTGTCGGGTTATTCCATGAGACCAAAACAGTGGGAAGGTCAGGTCTTGTGGTGACATGCACAGATTCGGGACACTCGATGATTGGGTCTTCATTATCTGTGTGTATTGGCGATATAATTTCATTGTATGATAATGATGTTTGTACAATACAAAGTATGTTTATGTTACTACATTGCAACTGAATAAACTGTGAAATTAACGAACCTATCACAACGACCAAGAAAGTGCATGTATCCATCAGCCCAGCAGCATCAGTTACCACGTAAGTCACGTTTGAATTTCCAATGGGAAACTCTCCTCCATTGGAAGTAGGCTCCAGCAAGGAAACGTTAAAGATGTCTGAATTTTCCTCAACGGTTGGTTCCATCCAAGATACCACTCCTACAGATCGTCTAAATATTGTCGCATTTGACGTCATGTTAGGACACGTGATACGAGGTTTCTCGGTATCTATTGGAACAAACAATATATTGTGTAATGAATTTCATGTATATTCATTTAGCAATACATCGAATTTTGAATTGTAACACATGAATACGTATCAAGAAATATAAGTGAGAAATTCAAAATACTTACCATTACCACAAAGAGGTAGATAACCATTATGAGACTATTGAATACAAATACATTTCTAATAATTCTTACCAATAACAATGATCGTGAATGAGCAATTGTTTGAATTCCCAGCTTGATCGGTGACTGTGTAAGACAAGGCGGTAGGACCAATGTCAAAGTTTCCACCATTAGTTCCAGGACCTAGGAATATGGTCGTAGCTGATCCAGAGTTATCTGTGATGGTACCATTCGAGATGGATGGTTCGTTCCAGTTAACTATTGCGCAAGATTCGCCTTGTAGGGTTGGTACCGGTGGTATAACTGGACATGTGATCATTGGCTTTTCCATGTCTAGAATACAAGAGATAATTTTACTTAAGGAAAAATTAAATTGCCTCAATGAATAAAAAGTAACAATAAGGAGATCCTGCATGAAATCTTATGGATATGTGTGAAAAATTTCTGTCTGTAATTTCTAGGATTGTTACCTGTAACATTGACCCAGAAGGAACACTCGTCCATGTTTCCAGATGAATCTGTTGCGATGTAGGAGAGCATAACTTCCCCGATGGTGAAGTTGGTACCGTTCCTGCTCTCTCCAACAGGCATGATCTGCACATCTGCTCCAGAATTATCCGAGGCGCTAAGAAGTGGCCACGTGACCGCTGCCGAGTTGAGAGAAGGCGAAGTCGGGACTTCGATTGGTTCGGGGCATTGGATCGTAGGATCTTCATCGTCTGTTCAAAGACAAAGAAGATAAATAAATATTGGCAAACTGAATAGATGCTTGAATTTTAAATTCTAGGTATTGAGATGGAGGAAGTTATGTATCAAACTAACATTATACACTTTGTCAGGCAAACCTAGTTGTAATTACAGTCTGCATGAAAATTTTAAAAAGCTGTATTATTTCAAAATAAGCAGACACTTTGTTTATATTTGGATTGGTTGCCATAATTTTGTAAATGATAGATTCGTTATTCTCTGGAAACACAATCAAACCTCAGCTTACACGTGTCTAAAAACAATGACGATTTCTTATTTTCTATCTTTATCACAAATATGTGTCAAATATGATTTTTACGGTGTCGTAAACAACGATACAGTTCTCAGTAAGCGTCCTAGGTGCATTGTACTAGAAAAGACACCTATGATTTGAAGTCATGGAACAGGGTACCCTTACAAACCTGAAACATTTACTACAAAACTACACGAATCCATTAGCCCAGCAGCATCGAAGACCACATAAGTGACGTTTGAGACACCAATGGGAAATTCTCCTCCGTTGGAAGCAGGCTCAAGCAAGGAAATATTAAAGATATTGTCTGAATTATCATCAACTGTTGGTTCCATCCAAGATACTACTCCAACAGATCGGCCTGGGAATGTTGTGTTTGACGTCATGCCAGGACACATGATATGAGGTTTTTCAGTATCTGGAAGAAGCATCAAAGTGTGTCAACAGTCTTTATTTTGTTCATTATGAAATGCATCGGACATAGAGAAGAGTGACAATTCAAAAGTCTCACACGTCTATCTGTAGCGTAAAGTAAATAAAGTTCAGAAGTGTAATTTTGAGTTGCGACGTTTTTGTCTCCTTGCCGATTAGATGAATGAAAGACGGTTTTAGGGAGATCTGTATTATTATAGTGAGGAAAGCCTAAAATCAAGGTTTCACCTGAGAACAGATTTAGGCCTATGAAAGAAATATAATCTTAACAACCAATAATGAGGTTATTACACTCCTATACTGATAATTCTTACCAATGACAATGATCGTGAATGAGCAGTTGTTCGAATTCCCGGCTTGATCGATGACCTCATAAGACAAGACGGTAGGACCGATGCTAAAGTTTCCCCCATTAGTCCCAGGACCTAGGAATATGGGTGTGGCCGATCCAGAGTTATCTGTGATGGTACCATTCGCAATGGAGGGTTCATTCCAAGTGACTATTGCGTAAGATTCGCCTTCCAGTGTTGGTACTCGTGGTATGACGGGACATGAAATCATTGGTCTTTCCATGTCTGAAATAAAATAGTGATCATGTCAAAGGAAGATTAGATATGACTGTTTTGATAACGAATTAAAAGATCAACAGCACAATTGATGAATATCACTGACATGCTTTGTCATCTAGGCCTACTGTGTTTCTTATAATTGTATGACCAATACAACATATTACATTAAGTTACATGTTTATCTTTGAAAGAATTGGAAAAAATAGAATTATCAGTCTCATCACCTGTAACATTGACCCAGAAAGAGCACTCATCTGTGTTTCCTGATGAATCTGTTGCGAGATAAAAGACCATGACTGCCCCGATGGTGAAGTTGGTACCATTCCTGCTCTCTCCATCAGGCATGATCTGCACATCTGTTCCAGAATTATCCGAGGCGCTAAGAAGTGGCCACGTGACCGCTGCCGAGTTGAGAGAAGGCGAAGTCGGGACTTCGATCGCTTCGGGGCATTGGATTGTAGGATCTTCATCGTCTGTTCAAAGACAAAGAAAGTAAATAATGGCAAACTGAATAGATGCTTGAATTTTAAATTGTAGGACTTGAGATGGAGGAAGTTATGTATCAAACTAACAGTATACACTGTGTCAGGCAAACCTAGTTGTAATTACAGTCTGCATGAAAATTTTAACAAGCTGTATTATTTCAAAATAAGCAGACACTTTGTTTATATTTGGGTTGGTTACCATAAGTTTGTAAATGATAGATTCGTTATTCTCTGGAAACACAATCAAACCTCAGCTTACACGTGTCTAAAACAATGACGATTTCTTATTTTCTATCTTTATCACAAATATGTGTCAAATATGATTTTTACGGTGTCGTAAACAACGATACAGTTCTCAGTATTCCTAGGTGCATTGTACTAGTAAAGACACCTATGATTTGAAGTCATGGAACAGGGTACCCTTACAAACCTGAAACATTTACTACAAATGTACACGAATCCATTAGCCCAGCAACATCAAAGACCTCATAAGTGACGTTTGAGACACCAATGGGAAATTCTCCTCCGTTGGAAGCAGGCTCAAGCAAGGAAATATTAAAGATATTGTCTGAATTATCATCAACTGTTGGTTCCATCCAAGATACTACTCCAACAGATCGGCCTGGTAATGTTGTGTTTGACATCATGCCAGGACACGTGATATGAGGTTTTTCAGTATCTGGAAGAGGCATCAAAGTGTGTCAACAGTCTATATTTCGTTTCATTATGAAATGCATCGGACATAGAGAAGAGTGACAATTCAAAAGTCTCACACGTCTATCTGTAGCGTAAAGTAAATGAAGTTCAGAAGTGTAATTTTGAGTTGCGACGTTTTTGCCTCCTCGCCGATTCGACGAGTGAAAGACGGTTTAGGATCTATAGTATCATAGTGAGGAAAGTCTAAATTCAAGGTTTCATATGGGAACAGATTTAGGCCTATGGAAAAAATATAATCTTAACAACCAACATGAGTGTATTACATTCCTATACTGATAATTCTTACCAATGACAATGATCGTGAATGAGCAGTTGTTCGAATTCCCTGCTTGATCGATGACCTCATAAGACAAGACGGTAGGACCGATGCTAAAGTTTCCCCCATTAGTCCCAGGACCTAGGAATATGGGCGTGGCCGATCCAGAGTTATCTGTGATGGTACCATTCGCAATGGAGGGTTCATTCCAAGTGACTATTGCGTAAGATTCGCCTTCCAGTGTTGGTACTCGTGGTATGACGGGACATGAAATCATTGGTCTTTCCATGTCTGAAATAAAATAGTGATCATGTCAAAGGAAGATTAGATATGACTGTTTTGATAACGAATTAAAAGAGCAACAGCACAATTGATGAATATCACTGACATGCTTTGTCATCTAGGCCTACTGTGTTTCTTATAATTGTATGACTAATACAACATATTACATTAAGTTACATGTTTATCTTTGAAATGAATTGGAAAAAATAGAATTATCAGTCTCATCACCTGTAACATTGACCCAGAAAGAGCACTCATCTGTGTTTCCTGATGAATCTGTTGCGAGATAAAAGACCATGACTGCCCCGATGGTGAAGTTGGTACCATTCCTGCTCTCTCCATCAGGCATGATCTGCACATCTGTTCCAGAATTATCCGAGGCGCTAAGAAGTGGCCACGTGACCGCTGCCGAGTTGAGAGAAGGCGAAGTCGGGACTTCGATCGCTTCGGGGCATTGGATTGTAGGATCTTCATCGTCTGTTCAAAGACAAAGAAAGTACATAATGGCAAACTGAATAGATGCTTGAATTTTAAATTGTAGTTCTTGAGATGGAGGAAGTTATGTATCAAACTAACAGTATACACTGTGTCAGGCAAACCTAGTTGTAATTACAGTCTGCATGAAAATTTTAAAAAGCTGCATTATTTCAAAATAAGCAGACACTTTGTTTATATTTGGGTTGGTTACCATAAGTTTGTAAATGATAGATTCGTTATTCTCTGGAAACACAATCAAACCTCAGCTTACACGTGTCTAAAACAATGACGATTTCTTATTTTCTATCTTTATCACAAATATGTGTCAAATATGATTTTTACGGTTTCGTAAACAACGATACAGTTCTCAGTATTCCTAGGTGCATTGTACTAGTAAAGACACCTATGATTTGAAGTCATGGAACAGGGTACCCTTACAAACCTGAAACATTTACTACAAATGTACACGAATCCATTAGCCCAGCAACATCAAAGACCTCATAAGTGACGTTTGAGACACCAATGGGAAATTCTCCTCCGTTGGAAGCAGGCTCAAGCAAGGAAATATTAAAGATATTGTCTGAATTATCATCAACTGTTGGTTCCATCCAAGATACTACTCCAACAGATCGGCCTGGTAATGTTGTGTTTGACATCATGCCAGGACACGTGATATGAGGTTTTTCAGTATCTGGAAGAGGCATCAAAGTGTGTCAACAGTCTATATTTCGTTTCATTATGAAATGCATCGGACATAGAGAAGAGTGACAATTCAAAAGTCTCACACGTCTATCTGTAGCGTAAAGTAAATGAAGTTCAGAAGTGTAATTTTGAGTTGCGACGTTTTTGCCTCCTCGCCGATTCGACGAGTGAAAGACGGTTTAGGATCTATAGTATCATAGTGAGGAAAGTCTAAATTCAAGGTTTCATATGGGAACAGATTTAGGCCTATGAAAAAAATATAATCTTAACAACCAACATGAGTGTATTACATTCCTATACTGATAATTCTTACCAATGACAATGATCGTGAATGAGCAGTTGTTCGAATTCCCTGCTTGATCGATGACCTCATAAGACAAGACGGTAGGACCGATGCTAAAGTTTCCCCCATTAGTCCCAGGACCTAGGAATATGGGCGTGGCCGATCCAGAGTTATCTGTGATGGTACCATTCGCAATGGAGGGTTCATTCCAAGTGACTATTGCGTAAGATTCGCCTTCCAGTGTTGGTACTCGTGGTATGACGGGACATGAAATCATTGGTCTTTCCATGTCTGAAATAAAATAGTGATCATGTCAAAGGAAGATTAGATATGACTGTTTTGATAACGAATTAAAAGAGCAACAGCACAATTGATGAATATCACTGACATGCTTTGTCATCTAGGCCTACTGTGTTTCTTATAATTGTATGACTAATACAACATATTACATTAAGTTACATGTTTATCTTTGAAATGAATTGGAAAAAATAGAATTATCAGTCTCATCACCTGTAACATTGACCCAGAAAGAGCACTCATCTGTGTTTCCTGATGAATCTGTTGCGAGATAAAAGACCATGACTGCCCCGATGGTGAAGTTGGTACCATTCCTGCTCTCTCCATCAGGCATGATCTGCACATCTGTTCCAGAATTATCCGAGGCGCTAAGAAGTGGCCACGTGACCGCTGCCGAGTTGAGAGAAGGCGAAGTCGGGACTTCGATCGCTTCGGGGCATTGGATTGTAGGATCTTCATCGTCTGTTCAAAGACAAAGAAAGTACATAATGGCAAACTGAATAGATGCTTGAATTTTAAATTGTAGGTCTTGAGATGGAGGAAGTTATGTATCAAACTAACAGTATACACTGTGTCAGGCAAACCTAGTTGTAATTACAGTCTGCATGAAAATTTTAAAAAGCTGCATTATTTCAAAATAAGCAGACACTTTGTTTATATTTGGGTTGGTTACCATAAGTTTGTAAATGATAGATTCGTTATTCTCTGGAAACACAATCAAACCTCAGCTTACACGTGTCTAAAACAATGACGATTTCTTATTTTCTATCTTTATCACAAATATGTGTCAAATATGATTTTTACGGTTTCGTAAACAACGATACAGTTCTCAGTATTCCTAGGTGCATTGTACTAGTAAAGACACCTATGATTTGAAGTCATGGAACAGGGTACCCTTACAAACCTGAAACATTTACTACAAATGTACACGAATCCATTAGCCCAGCAACATCAAAGACCTCATAAGTGACGTTTGAGACACCAATGGGAAATTCTCCTCCGTTGGAAGCAGGCTCAAGCAAGGAAATATTAAAGATATTGTCTGAATTATCATCAACTGTTGGTTCCATCCAAGATACTACTCCAACAGATCGGCCTGGTAATGTTGTGTTTGACATCATGCCAGGACACGTGATATGAGGTTTTTCAGTATCTGGAAGAGGCATCAAAGTGTGTCAACAGTCTATATTTCGTTTCATTATGAAATGCATCGGACATAGAGAAGAGTGACAATTCAAAAGTCTCACACGTCTATCTGTAGCGTAAAGTAAATGAAGTTCAGAAGTGTAATTTTGAGTTGCGACGTTTTTGCCTCCTCGCCGATTCGACGAGTGAAAGACGGTTTAGGATCTATAGTATCATAGTGAGGAAAGTCTAAATTCAAGGTTTCATATGGGAACAGATTTAGGCCTATGAAAATAATATAATCTTAACAACCAACATGAGTGTATTACATTCCTATACTGATAATTCTTACCAATGACAATGATCGTGAATGAGCAGTTGTTCGAATTCCCTGCTTGATCGATGACCTCATAAGACAAGACGGTAGGACCGATGCTAAAGTTTCCCCCATTAGTCCCAGGACCTAGGAATATGGGCGTGGCCGATCCAGAGTTATCTGTGATGGTACCATTCGCAATGGAGGGTTCATTCCAAGTGACTATTGCGTAAGATTCGCCTTCCAGTGTTGGTACTCGTGGTATGACGGGACATGAAATCATTGGTCTTTCCATGTCTGAAATAAAATAGTGATCATGTCAAAGGAAGATTAGATATGACTGTTTTGATAACGAATTAAAAGAGCAACAGCACAATTGATGAATATCACTGACATGCTTTGTCATCTAGGCCTACTGTGTTTCTTATAATTGTATGACTAATACAACATATTACATTAAGTTACATGTTTATCTTTGAAATGAATTGGAAAAAATAGAATTATCAGTCTCATCACCTGTAACATTGACCCAGAAAGAGCACTCATCTGTGTTTCCTGATGAATCTGTTGCGAGATAAAAGACCATGACTGCCCCGATGGTGAAGTTGGTACCATTCCTGCTCTCTCCATCAGGCATGATCTGCACATCTGTTCCAGAATTATCCGAGGCGCTAAGAAGTGGCCACGTGACCGCTGCCGAGTTGAGAGAAGGCGAAGTCGGGACTTCGATCGCTTCGGGGCATTGGATTGTAGGATCTTCATCGTCTGTTCAAAGACAAAGAAAGTACATAATGGCAAACTGAATAGATGCTTGAATTTTAAATTGTAGTTCTTGAGATGGAGGAAGTTATGTATCAAACTAACAGTATACACTGTGTCAGGCAAACCTAGTTGTAATTACAGTCTGCATGAAAATTTTAAAAAGCTGCATTATTTCAAAATAAGCAGACACTTTGTTTATATTTGGGTTGGTTACCATAAGTTTGTAAATGATAGATTCGTTATTCTCTGGAAACACAATCAAACCTCAGCTTACACGTGTCTAAAACAATGACGATTTCTTATTTTCTATCTTTATCACAAATATGTGTCAAATATGATTTTTACGGTGTCGTAAACAACGATACAGTTCTCAGTATTCCTAGGTGCATTGTACTAGTAAAGACACCTATGATTTGAAGTCATGGAACTGGGTACCCTTACAAACCTGAAACATTTACTACAAATGTACACGAATCCATTAGCCCAGCAACATCAAAGACCTCATAAGTGACGTTTGAGACACCAATGGGAAATTCTCCTCCGTTGGAAGCAGGCTCAAGCAAGGAAATATTAAAGATATTGTCTGAATTATCATCAACTGTTGGTTCCATCCAAGATACTACTCCAACAGATCGGCCTGGTAATGTTGTGTTTGACGTCATGCCAGGACACGTGATATGAGGTTTTTCAGTATCTGGAAGAGGCATCAAAGTGTGTCAACAGTCTATATTTCGTTTCATTATGAAATGCATCGGACATAGAGAAGAGTGACAATTCAAAAGTCTCACACGTCTATCTGTAGCGTAAAGTAAATGAAGTTCAGAAGTGTAATTTTGAGTTGCGACGTTTTTGCCTCCTCGCCGATTCGACGAGTGAAAGACGGTTTAGGATCTATAGTATCATAGTGAGGAAAGTCTAAATTCAAGGTTTCATATGGGAACAGATTTAGGCCTATGAAAAAAATATAATCTTAACAACCAACATGAGTGTATTACATTCCTATACTGATAATTCTTACCAATGACAATGATCGTGAATGAGCAGTTGTTCGAATTCCCTGCTTGATCGATGACCTCATAAGACAAGACGGTAGGACCGATGCTAAAGTTTCCCCCATTAGTCCCAGGACCTAGGAATATGGGCGTGGCCGATCCAGAGTTATCTGTGATGGTACCATTCGCAATGGAGGGTTCATTCCAAGTGACTATTGCGTAAGATTCGCCTTCCAGTGTTGGTACTCGTGGTATGACGGGACATGAAATCATTGGTCTTTCCATGTCTGAAATAAAATAGTGATCATGTCAAAGGAAGATTAGATATGACTGTTTTGATAACGAATTAAAAGAGCAACAGCACAATTGATGAATATCACTGACATGCTTTGTCATCTAGGCCTACTGTGTTTCTTATAATTGTATGACTAATACAACATATTACATTAAGTTACATGTTTATCTTTGAAATGAATTGGAAAAAATAGAATTATCAGTCTCATCACCTGTAACATTGACCCAGAAAGAGCACTCATCTGTGTTTCCTGATGAATCTGTTGCGAGATAAAAGACCATGACTGCCCCGATGGTGAAGTTGGTACCATTCCTGCTCTCTCCATCAGGCATGATCTGCACATCTGTTCCAGAATTATCCGAGGCGCTAAGAAGTGGCCACGTGACCGCTGCCGAGTTGAGAGAAGGCGAAGTCGGGACTTCGATCGCTTCGGGGCATTGGATTGTAGGATCTTCATCGTCTGTTCAAAGACAAAGAAAGTAAATAATGGCAAACTGAATAGATGCTTGAATTTTAAATTGTAGGTCTTGAGATGGAGGAAGTTATGTATCAAACTAACAGTATACACTGTGTCAGGCAAACCTAGTTGTAATTACAGTCTGCATGAAAATTTTAAAAAGCTGCATTATTTCAAAATAAGCAGACACTTTGTTTATATTTGGGTTGGTTACCATAAGTTTGTAAATGATAGATTCGTTATTCTCTGGAAACACAATCAAACCTCAGCTTACACGTGTCTAAAACAATGACGATTTCTTATTTTCTATCTTTATCACAAATATGTGTCAAATATGATTTTTACGGTGTCGTAAACAACGATACAGTTCTCAGTATTCCTAGGTGCATTGTACTAGTAAAGACACCTATGATTTGAAGTCATGGAACAGGGTACCCTTACAAACCTGAAACATTTACTACAAATGTACACGAATCCATTAGCCCAGCAACATCAAAGACCTCATAAGTGACGTTTGAGACACCAATGGGAAATTCTCCTCCGTTGGAAGCAGGCTCAAGCAAGGAAATATTAAAGATATTGTCTGAATTATCATCAACTGTTGGTTCCATCCAAGATACTACTCCAACAGATCGGCCTGGTAATGTTGTGTTTGACGTCATGACAGGACACGTAATATGAGGCTTTTCAGTATCTGGAAGAAGCATCAAAGTGTGTCAACAGTCTTTATTTCCTTTCATTATGAAATGCATCGGACATAGCGAAGAGTGGTAATTCAAAATTCTTACATATGTATCTGTCGCGTAAAATAAATGCAGTTCAGAATTGTAAATTTGAGTTGTGACGTTTTTGCCTCCTCACCAATTCGACGAGTGAAAGACAGTTTAGGTAGAACTGTATTATCATAGTGAGGAAAGCCTAAAATCAAGGTTATATCTGGGAACAGATTTAGGCCTATGAAAGAGATATGATCTAACAACCAACATGAGTGTATTACATTCCTATACTGATAATTCTTACCAATGACAATGATTGTGAATGTGCAGTTGTTCGAATTCCCTGCTTGATCGATGACCTCATAAGACAAGACGGTAGGACCGATGCTAAAGTTTCCCCCATTAGTCCCAGGACCTAGGAATATGGGCGTGGCCGATCCAGAGTTATCTGTGATGGTACCATTCGCAATGGAGGGTTCATTCCAAGTGACTATTGCGTAAGATTCGCCTTCCAGTGTTGGTACTCGTGGTATGACGGGACATGAAATCATTGGTCTTTCCATGTCTGAAATAAAATAGTGATCATGTCAAAGGAAGATTAGATATGACTGTTTTGATAACGAATTAAAAGAGCAACAGCACAATTGATGAATATCACTGACATGCTTTGTCATCTAGGCCTACTGTGTTTCTTATAATTGTATGACTAATACAACATATTACATTAAGTTACATGTTTATCTTTGAAATGAATTGGAAAAAATAGAATTATCAGTCTCATCACCTGTAACATTGACCCAGAAAGAGCACTCATCTGTGTTTCCTGATGAATCTGTTGCGAGATAAAAGACCATGACTGCCCCGATGGTGAAGTTGGTACCATTCCTGCTCTCTCCATCAGGCATGATCTGCACATCTGTTCCAGAATTATCCGAGGCGCTAAGAAGTGGCCACGTGACCGCTGCCGAGTTGAGAGAAGGCGAAGTCGGGACTTCGATCGCTTCGGGGCATTGGATTGTAGGATCTTCATCGTCTGTTCAAAGACAAAGAAAGTAAATAATGGCAAACTGAATAGATGCTTGAATTTTAAATTGTAGGTCTTGAGATGGAGGAAGTTATGTATCAAACTAACAGTATACACTGTGTCAGGCAAACCTAGTTGTAATTACAGTCTGCATGAAAATTTTAAAAAGCTGCATTATTTCAAAATAAGCAGACACTTTGTTTATATTTGGGTTGGTTACCATAAGTTTGTAAATGATAGATTAGTTATTCTCTGGAAACACAATCAAACCTCAGCTTACACGTGTCTAAAACAATGACGATTTCTTATTTTCTATCTTCATCACAAATATGTGTCAAATATGATTTTTACGGTGTCGTAAACAACGATACAGTTCTCAGTATTCCTAGGTGCATTGTACTAGTAAAGACACCTATGATTTGAAGTCATGGAACAGGGTACCCTTACAAACCTGAAACATTTACTACAAATGTACACGAATCCATTAGCCCAGCAACATCAAAGACCTCATAAGTGACGTTTGAGACACCAATGGGAAATTCTCCTCCGTTGGAAGCAGGCTCAAGCAAGGAAATATTAAAGATATTGTCTGAATTATCATCAACTGTTGGTTCCATCCAAGATACTACTCCAACAGATCGGCCTGGTAATGTTGTGTTTGACGTCATGCCAGGACACGTGATATGAGGTTTTTCAGTATCTGGAAGAGGCATCAAAGTGTGTCAACAGTCTATATTTCGTTTCATTATGAAATGCATCGGACATAGAGAAGAGTGACAATTCAAAAGTCTCACACGTCTATCTGTAGCGTAAAGTAAATGAAGTTCAGAAGTGTAATTTTGAGTTGCGACGTTTTTGCCTCCTCGCCGATTCGACGAGTGAAAGACGGTTTAGGATCTATAGTATCATAGTGAGGAAAGTCTAAATTCAAGGTTTCATATGGGAACAGATTTAGGCCTATGAAAAAAATATAATCTTAACAACCAACATGAGTGTATTACATTCCTATACTGATAATTCTTACCAATGACAATGATCGTGAATGAGCAGTTGTTCGAATTCCCTGCTTGATCGATGACCTCATAAGACAAGACGGTAGGACCGATGCTAAAGTTTCCCCCATTAGTCCCAGGACCTAGGAATATGGGCGTGGCCGATCCAGAGTTATCTGTGATGGTACCATTCGCAATGGAGGGTTCATTCCAAGTGACTATTGCGTAAGATTCGCCTTCCAGTGTTGGTACTCGTGGTATGACGGGACATGAAATCATTGGTCTTTCCATGTCTGAAATAAAATAGTGATCATGTCAAAGGAAGATTAGATATGACTGTTTTGATAACGAATTAAAAGAGCAACAGCACAATTGATGAATATCACTGACATGCTTTGTCATCTAGGCCTACTGTGTTTCTTATAATTGTATGACCAATACAACATATTACATTAAGTTACATGTTTATCTTTGAAATGAATTGGAAAAAATAGAATTATCAGTCTCATCACCTGTAACATTGACCCAGAAAGAGCACTCATCTGTGTTTCCTGATGAATCTGTTGCGAGATAAAAGACCATGACTGCCCCGATGGTGAAGTTGGTACCATTCCTGCTCTCTCCATCAGGCATGATCTGCACATCTGTTCCAGAATTATCCGAGGCGCTAAGAAGTGGCCACGTGACCGCTGCCGAGTTGAGAGAAGGCGAAGTCGGGACTTCGATCGCTTCGGGGCATTGGATTGTAGGATCTTCATCGTCTGTTCAAAGACAAAGAAAGTACATAATGGCAAACTGAATAGATGCTTGAATTTTAAATTGTAGGTCTTGAGATGGAGGAAGTTATGTATCAAACTAACAGTATACACTGTGTCAGGCAAACCTAGTTGTAATTACAGTCTGCATGAAAATTTTAAAAAGCTGCATTATTTCAAAATAAGCAGACACTTTGTTTATATTTGGGTTGGTTACCATAAGTTTGTAAATGATAGATTCGTTATTCTCTGGAAACACAATCAAACCTCAGCTTACACGTGTCTAAAACAATGACGATTTCTTATTTTCTATCTTTATCACAAATATGTGTCAAATATGATTTTTACGGTGTCGTAAACAACGATACAGTTCTCAGTATTCCTAGGTGCATTGTACTAGTAAAGACACCTATGATTTGAAGTCATGGAACAGGGTACCCTTACAAACCTGAAACATTTACTACAAATGTACACGAATCCATTAGCCCAGCAACATCAAAGACCTCATAAGTGACGTTTGAGACACCAATGGGAAATTCTCCTCCGTTGGAAGCAGGCTCAAGCAAGGAAATATTAAAGATATTGTCTGAATTATCATCAACTGTTGGTTCCATCCAAGATACTACTCCAACAGATCGGCCTGGTAATGTTGTGTTTGACGTCATGCCAGGACACGTGATATGAGGTTTTTCAGTATCTGGAAGAGGCATCAAAGTGTGTCAACAGTCTATATTTCGTTTCATTATGAAATGCATCGGACATAGAGAAGAGTGACAATTCAAAAGTCTCACACGTCTATCTGTAGCGTAAAGTAAATGAAGTTCAGAAGTGTAATTTTGAGTTGCGACGTTTTTGCCTCCTCGCCGATTCGACGAGTGAAAGACGGTTTAGGATCTATAGTATCATAGTGAGGAAAGTCTAAATTCAAGGTTTCATATGGGAACAGATTTAGGCCTATGAAAAAAATATAATCTTAACAACCAACATGAGTGTATTACATTCCTATACTGATAATTCTTACCAATGACAATGATCGTGAATGAGCAGTTGTTCGAATTCCCTGCTTGATCGATGACCTCATAAGACAAGACGGTAGGACCGATGCTAAAGTTTCCCCCATTAGTCCCAGGACCTAGGAATATGGGCGTGGCCGATCCAGAGTTATCTGTGATGGTACCATTCGCAATGGAGGGTTCATTCCAAGTGACTATTGCGTAAGATTCGCCTTCCAGTGTTGGTACTCGTGGTATGACGGGACATGAAATCATTGGTCTTTCCATGTCTGAAATAAAATAGTGATCATGTCAAAGGAAGATTAGATATGACTGTTTTGATAACGAATTAAAAGAGCAACAGCACAATTGATGAATATCACTGACATGCTTTGTCATCTAGGCCTACTGTGTTTCTTATAATTGTATGACCAATACAACATATTACATTAAGTTACATGTTTATCTTTGAAATGAATTGGAAAAAATAGAATTATCAGTCTCATCACCTGTAACATTGACCCAGAAAGAGCACTCATCTGTGTTTCCTGATGAATCTGTTGCGAGATAAAAGACCATGACTGCCCCGATGGTGAAGTTGGTACCATTCCTGCTCTCTCCATCAGGCATGATCTGCACATCTGTTCCAGAATTATCCGAGGCGCTAAGAAGTGGCCACGTGACCGCTGCCGAGTTGAGAGAAGGCGAAGTCGGGACTTCGATCGCTTCGGGGCATTGGATTGTAGGATCTTCATCGTCTGTTCAAAGACAAAGAAAGTAAATAATGGCAAACTGAATAGATGCTTGAATTTTAAATTGTAGGTCTTGAGATGGAGGAAGTTATGTATTAAACTAACAGTATACACTGTGTCAGGCAAACCTAGTTGTAATTACAGTCTGCATGAAAATTTTGATGCTGTATTATTTCAAAATAAGCAGACACTTTGTTTATATTTGGGTTGGTTGCCATAATTTTGTAAATGATAGATTCGTTATTCTCTGGAAACACGATCAAACCTCAGCTTACACGTGTCTAAAACAATGACGATTTCTTATTTTCTATCTTTATCACAAATATGTGTCAAATATGATTTTTACGGTGTCGTAAACAACGATACAGTTCTCAGTAAGCGTCCTAGGTGCATTGTACTAGTAAAGACACCTATGATTTGAAGTCATGGAACAGGGTACCCTTACAAACCTGAAACATTTACTACAAATGTACACGAATCCATTAGCCCAGCAACATCAAAGACCTCATAAGTGACGTTTGAGACACCAATGGGAAATTCTCCTCCGTTGGAAGCAGGCTCAAGCAAGGAAATATTAAAGATATTGTCTGAATTATCATCAACTGTTGGTTCCATCCAAGATACTACTCCAACAGATCGGCCTGGTAATGTTGTGTTTGACGTCATGACAGGACAAGTAATATGAGGCTTTTCAGTATCTGGAAGAAGCATCAAAGTGTGTCAACAGTCTTTATTTCCTTTCATTATGAAATGCATCGGACATAGCGAAGAGTGGTAATTCAAAATTCTTACATATGTATCTGTCGCGTAAAATAAATGCAGTTCAGAATTGTAAATTTGAGTTGTGACGTTTTTGCCTCCTCACCAATTCGACGAGTGAAAGACAGTTTAGGTAGAACTGTATTATCATAGTGAGGAAAGCCTAAAATCAAGGTTATATCTGGGAACAGATTTAGGCCTATGAAAGAGATATGATCTAGCCAACCAACATGAGTGTATTACATTCCTATACTGATAATTCTTACCAATGACAATGATTGTGAATGTGCAGTTGTTCGAATTCCCTGCTTGATCGATGACCTCATAAGACAAGACGGTAGGACCGATGCTAAAGTTTCCCCCATTAGTCCCAGGACCTAGGAATATGGGCGTGGCCGATCCAGAGTTATCTGTGATGGTACCATTCGCAATGGAGGGTTCATTCCAAGTGACTATTGCGTAAGATTCGCCTTCCAGTGTTGGTACTGGTGGTATGACGGGACATGAAATCATTGGTCTTTCCATGTCTGAAATAAAAGAGTGATCATGTCAAAGGAAGATGAGATATGTTTTGATAACGAATTAAAAAAGCAACAGCACAATTGATAAATATCACTGACATGCTTTGTCATCTAGGCCTACTGTGTTTCTTATAATTGTATGACCAATACAATATATTACATTAATAAACGAAGAAGCTTGACTGGGGAGGAATTTATTTTTAATTTGTAAACAAATCTTTAGGCATTTGTTTACAAATTAAAAAAAAAAAAAAAATCCTCCCCAGTCAAGCTTCTTCGTTTATTAACCATTGTCTACGGCGGACCGTTTGAATATTAATGAGTCAGAAAGAAGAGGATCTTGGGTATTTGATTCTAGTTCATCGTGACTTGGCCGTGAACCAGAATAGCCTGGTGGTTAAGTCGCTGCCCGGCAAGCAGTAGATGACAGGTTCGAATCCCACTGGTTCCAATTTTTTCTGACTTGTGTTTTTCATTACAGATCGAGCATACGATCTTTAACACTGGGAGTAAAAATGCCTAAAGATTTGTTTACAAATTAAAAAAAAAATATTACATTAAGTTACATGTTTATCTTTGAAATGAATTGGAAAAAATAGAATTATCAGTCTCATCACCTGTAACATTGACCCAGAAAGAGCACTCATCTGTGTTTCCTGATGAATCTGTTGCGAGATAAAAGACCATGACTGCCCCGATGGTGAAGTTGGTACCATTCCTGCTCTCTCCATCAGGCATGATCTGCACATCTGTTCCAGAATTATCCGAGGCGCTAAGAAGTGGCCACGTGACCGCTGCCGAGTTGAGAGAAGGCGAAGTCGGGACTTCGATCGCTTCGGGGCATTGGATTGTAGGATCTTCATCGTCTGTTCAAAGACAAAGAAGATACATAATGGCAAACTGAATAGATGCTTGAATTTTAAATTGTAGGTCTTGAGATGGAGGAAGTTATGTATCAAAATAACAGTATACACTGTGTCAGGCAAACCTAGTTGTAATTACAGTTTGCATGAAAATTTTCAAAAAGCTGTAATATTTCAAAATAAGCAGACATTATGTTTATATTTGGATTGGTTGCCATAATTTTGTAAATGATAGATTCGTTATTCTCTGGAAACACAATCAAACCTCAGCTTACACGTGTCTAAAAACAATGACGATTTCTTATTTTCTATCTTTATCACAAATATTATGTCAAATATGATTTGTACGGTGTCGTAAACAACGATACAGTTTTCAGTAAGCGTCCTAGGTGCATTGTACTAAGTAAATACACCTATGATTTGAAGTCATGGAACTGGGTACCCTTACAAACCTGAAACGTTTACTACAAATGTACACGAATCCATTAGCCCAGCAGCATCGAAGACCTCATAAGTGACGTTTGAGACACCAATGGGAAATTCTCCTCCGTTGGAAGCAGGCTCAAGCAAGGAAATATTAAAGATATTGTCTGAATTATCATCAACTGTTGGTTCCATCCAAGATACTACTCCAACAGATCGGCCTGGTAATGTTGTGTTTGACGTCATGCCAGGACACGTGATATGAGGTTTTTCAGTATCTGGAAGAGGCATCAAAGTGTGTCAACAGTCTATATTTCGTTTCATTATGAAATGCATCGGACATAGAGAAGAGTGACAATTCAAAAGTCTCACACGTCTATCTGTAGCGTAAAGTAAATGAAGTTCAGAAGTGTAATTTTGAGTTGCGACGTTCTTGCCTCCTCGCCGATTCGACGAGTGAAAGACGGTTTAGGATCTTTAGTATCATAGTGAGGAAAGTCTAAATTCAAGGTTTCATATGGGAACAGATTTAGGCCTATGAAAAAAATATAATCTTAACAACCAACATGAGTGTATTACATTCCTATACTGATAATTCTTACCAATGACAATGATCGTGAATGAGCAGTTGTTCGAATTCCCTGCTTGATCGATGACCTCATAAGACAAGACGGTAGGACCGATGCTAAAGTTTCCCCCATTAGTCCCAGGACCTAGGAATATGGGCGTGGCCGATCCAGAGTTATCTGTGATGGTACCATTCGCAATGGAGGGTTCATTCCAAGTGACTATTGCGTAAGATTCGCCTTCCAGTGTTGGTACTCGTGGTATGACGGGACATGAAATCGTTGGTCTTTCTATGTCTGAAATAAAAAAAATGATCATGTAAAAGTAAGATTAGATATGTTTTGATAACGAATTAAAAGAGCAACAGCACAATTGAAAAATATCACTGTCATGTTTTGTCATCTAGGCCTACAGTTTTTCCTAATTGTATGGCCAATGCAACGTATTGTATTAACATGATTATCTTTAAATGAATTGGAAAAAAAAAAGAGAATTATCATTCTTATCACCTGTAACATTGACCCAGAAAGAGCACTCATCTGTGTTTCCTGATGAATCTGTTGCGAGATAAAAGACCATGACTGCCCCGATGGTGAAGTTGGTACCATTCCTGCTCTCTCCAACAGGCATGATTTGTACATCTGTTCCAGAATTATCCGAGGCGCTAAGAAGTGGCCACGTGACCGCTGCCGAGTTGAGAGAAGGCGAAGTCGGGACTTCGATCGCTTCGGGGCATTGGATTGTAGGATCTTCATTGTCTGTTCAAAGACAAAGAAAGTAAAAAATGGCAAACTGAATAGATGCTTGAATTTTAAATTCTAGGTCTTGAGATGAAGGAAGTTATGTATCAAAATAACAGTATACACTGTGTCAGGCAAACCTAGTTGTAATTACAGTTTGCATGAAAATTTTCAAAAAGCTGTAATATTTGAAAATAAGCAGACACTATGTTTATATTTGGATTGGTTGCCATAGTTTTGTAAATGATAGATTCGTTATTCTCTGGAAACACGATCAAACCTCAGCTTACACGTGTCTAAAAACAATGACAATTTCTTATTTTCTATCTTTATCACAAATATTATGTCAAATATGATTTTTACGGTGTCGTAAACAACGATACAGTTTTCAGTAAGCGCCCTAGGTGCATTGTACTAAGTAAATACACCTATGATTTGAAGTCATGGAACTGGGTACCCTTACAAACCTGAAACATTTACTACAAATGTACACGAATCCATTAGCCCAGCAGCATCGAAGACCTCATAAGTGACGTTTGAGACACCAATGGGAAATTCTCCTCCGTTGGAAGCAGGCTCAAGCAAGGAAATATTAAAGATATTGTCTGAATTATCATCAACTGTTGGTTCCATCCAAGATACTACTCCAACAGATCGGCCTGGTAATGTTGTGTTTGACGTCATGCCAGGACACGTGATATGAGGTTTTTCAGTATCTGGAAGAGGCATCAAAGTGTGTCAACAGTCTATATTTCGTTTCATTATGAAATGCATCGGACATAGAGAAGAGTGACAATTCAAAAGTCTCACACGTCTATCTGTAGCGTAAAGTAAATGAAGTTCAGAAGTGTAATTTTGAGTTGCGACGTTTTTGCCTCCTCGCCGATTCGACGAGTGAAAGACGGTTTAGGATCTTTAGTATCATAGTGAAGAAAGTCTAAATTCAAGGTTTCATATGGGAACAGATTTAGGCCTATGAAAAAAATATAATCTTAACAACCAACATGAGTGTATTACATTCCTATACTGATAATTCTTACCAATGACAATGATCGTGAATGAGCAGTTGTTCGAATTCCCTGCTTGATCGATGACCTCATAAGACAAGACGGTAGGACCGATGCTAAAGTTTCCCCCATTAGTCCCAGGACCTAGGAATATGGGCGTGGCCGATCCAGAGTTATCTGTGATGGTACCATTCGCAATGGAGGGTTCATTCCAAGTGACTATTGCGTAAGATTCGCCTTCCAGTGTTGGTACTCGTGGTATGACGGGACATGAAATCGTTGGTCTTTCTATGTCTGAAATAAAAAAAATGATCATGTAAAAGTTAGATTAGATATGTTTTGATAACGAATTAAAAGAGCAACAGCACAATTGAAAAATATCACTGTCATGTTTTGTCATCTAGGCCTACAGTTTTTCCTAATTGTATGGCCAATGCAACGTATTGTATTAACATGATTATCTTTAAATGAATTGGAAAAAAAAAAAGAATTATCATTCTTATCACCTGTAACATTGACCCAGAAAGAGCACTCATCTGTGTTTCCTGATGAATCTGTTGCGAGATAAAAGACCATGACTGCCCCGATGGTGAAGTTGGTACCATTCCTGCTCTCTCCAACAGGCATGATTTGTACATCTGTTCCAGAATTATCCGAGGCGCTAAGAAGTGGCCACGTGACCGCTGCCGAGTTGAGAGAAGGCGAAGTCGGGACTTCGATCGCTTCGGGGCATTGGATTGTAGGATCTTCATCGTCTGTTCAAAGACAAAGAAGATACATAATGGCAAACTGAATAGATGCTTGAATTTTAAATTCTAGGTCTTGAGATGAAGGAAGTTATGTATCAAAATAACAGTATACACTGTGTCAGGCAAACCTAGTTGTAATTACAGTTTGCATGAAAATTTTCAAAAAGCTGTAATATTTCAAAATAAGCAGACACTATGGATTGGTTGCCATAATTTTGTAAATGATAGATTCGTTATTCTCTGGAAACACAATCAAACCTCAGCTTACACGTGTCTAAAAACAATGACGATTTCTTATTTTCTATCTTTATCACAAATATTATGTCAAATATGATTTGTACGGTGTCGTAAACAACGATACAGTTTTCAGTAAGCGTCCTAGGTGCATTGTACTAAGTAAATACACCTATGATTTGAAGTCATGGAACTGGGTACCCTTACAAACCTGAAACATTTACTACAAATGTACACGAATCCATTAGCCCAGCAGCATCGAAGACCTCATAAGTGACGTTTGAGACACCAATGGGAAATTCTCCTCCGTTGGAAGCAGGCTCAAGCAAGGAAATATTAAAGATATTGTCTGAATTATCATCAACTGTTGGTTCCATCCAAGATACTACTCCAACAGATCGGCCTGGTAATGTTGTGTTTGACGTCATGCCAGGACACGTGATATGAGGTTTTTCAGTATCTGGAAGAGGCATCAAAGTGTGTCAACAGTCTATATTTCGTTTCATTATGAAATGCATCGGACATAGAGAAGAGTGACAATTCAAAAGTCTCACACGTCTATCTGTAGCGTAAAGTAAATGAAGTTCAGAAGTGTAATTTTGAGTTGCGACGTTTTTGCCTCCTCGCCGATTCGACGAGTGAAAGACGGTTTAGGATCTTTAGTATCATAGTGAGGAAAGTCTAAATTCAAGGTTTCATATGGGAACAGATTTAGGCCTATGAAAAAAATATAATCTTAACAACCAACATGAGTGTATTACATTCCTATACTGATAATTCTTACCAATGACAATGATCGTGAATGAGCAGTTGTTCGAATTCCCTGCTTGATCGATGACCTCATAAGACAAGACGGTAGGACCGATGCTAAAGTTTCCCCCATTAGTCCCAGGACCTAGGAATATGGGCGTGGCCGATCCAGAGTTATCTGTGATGGTACCATTCGCAATGGAGGGTTCATTCCAAGTGACTATTGCGTAAGATTCGCCTTCCAGTGTTGGTACTCGTGGTATGACGGGACATGAAATCGTTGGTCTTTCTATGTCTGAAATAAAAAAAATGATCATGTAAAAGTAAGATTAGATATGTTTTGATAACGAATTAAAAGAGCAACAGCACAATTGAAAAATATCACTGTCATGTTTTGTCATCTAGGCCTACAGTTTTTCCTAATTGTATGGCCAATGCAACGTATTGTATTAACATGATTATCTTTAAATGAATTGGAAAAAAAAGAGAATTATCATTCTTATCACCTGTAACATTGACCCAGAAAGAGCACTCATCTGTGTTTCCTGATGAATCTGTTGCGAGATAAAAGACCATGACTGCCCCGATGGTGAAGTTGGTACCATTCCTGCTCTCTCCAACAGGCATGATTTGTACATCTGTTCCAGAATTATCCGAGGCGCTAAGAAGTGGCCACGTGACCGCTGCCGAGTTGAGAGAAGGCGAAGTCGGGACTTCGATCGCTTCGGGGCATTGGATTGTAGGATCTTCATTGTCTGTTCAAAGACAAAGAAAGTAAAAAATGGCAAACTGAATAGATGCTTGAATTTTAAATTCTAGGTCTTGAGATGAAGGAAGTTATGTATCAAAATAACAGTATACACTGTGTCAGGCAAACCTAGTTGTAATTACAGTTTGCATGAAAATTTTCAAAAAGCTGTAATATTTGAAAATAAGCAGACACTATGTTTATATTTGGATTGGTTGCCATAGTTTTGTAAATGATAGATTCGTTATTCTCTGGAAACACGATCAAACCTCAGCTTACACGTGTCTAAAAACAATGACAATTTCTTATTTTCTATCTTTATCACAAATATTATGTCAAATATGATTTTTACGGTGTCGTAAACAACGACACAGTTTTCAGTAAGCGCCCTAGGTGCATTGTACTAAGTAAATACACCTATGATTTGAAGTCATGGAACTGGGTACCCTTACAAACCTGAAACATTTACTACAAATGTACACGAATCCATTAGCCCAGCAGCATCGAAGACCTCATAAGTGACGTTTGAGACACCAATGGGAAATTCTCCTCCGTTGGAAGCAGGCTCAAGCAAGGAAATATTAAAGATATTGTCTGAATTATCATCAACTGTTGGTTCCATCCAAGATACTACTCCAACAGATCGGCCTGGTAATGTTGTGTTTGACGTCATGCCAGGACACGTGATATGAGGTTTTTCAGTATCTGGAAGAGGCATCAAAGTGTGTCAACAGTCTATATTTCGTTTCATTATGAAATGCATCGGACATAGAGAAGAGTGACAATTCAAAAGTCTCACACGTCTATCTGTAGCGTAAAGTAAATGAAGTTCAGAAGTGTAATTTTGAGTTGCGACGTTCTTGCCTCCTCGCCGATTCGACGAGTGAAAGACGGTTTAGGATCTTTAGTATCATAGTGAGGAAAGTCTAAATTCAAGGTTTCATATGGGAACAGATTTAGGCCTATGAAAAAAATATAATCTTAACAACCAACATGAGTGTATTACATTCCTATACTGATAATTCTTACCAATGACAATGATCGTGAATGAGCAGTTGTTCGAATTCCCTGCTTGATCGATGACCTCATAAGACAAGACGGTAGGACCGATGCTAAAGTTTCCCCCATTAGTCCCAGGACCTAGGAATATGGGCGTGGCCGATCCAGAGTTATCTGTGATGGTACCATTCGCAATGGAGGGTTCATTCCAAGTGACTATTGCGTAAGATTCGCCTTCCAGTGTTGGTACTCGTGGTATGACGGGACATGAAATCGTTGGTCTTTCTATGTCTGAAATAAAAAAAATGATCATGTAAAAGTTAGATTAGATATGTTTTGATAACGAATTAAAAGAGCAACAGCACAATTGAAAAATATCACTGTCATGTTTTGTCATCTAGGCCTACAGTTTTTCCTAATTGTATGGCCAATGCAACGTATTGTATTAACATGATTATCTTTAAATGAATTGGAAAAAAAAAAAAGAATTATCATTCTTATCACCTGTAACATTGACCCAGAAAGAGCACTCATCTGTGTTTCCTGATGAATCTGTTGCGAGATAAAAGACCATGACTGCCCCGATGGTGAAGTTGGTACCATTCCTGCTCTCTCCAACAGGCATGATTTGTACATCTGTTCCAGAATTATCCGAGGCGCTAAGAAGTGGCCACGTGACCGCTGCCGAGTTGAGAGAAGGCGAAGTCGGGACTTCGATCGCTTCGGGGCATTGGATTGTAGGATCTTCATCGTCTGTTCAAAGACAAAGAAGATACATAATGGCAAACTGAATAGATGCTTGAATTTTAAATTCTAGGTCTTGAGATGAAGGAAGTTATGTATCAAAATAACAGTATACACTGTGTCAGGCAAACCTAGTTGTAATTACAGTTTGCATGAAAATTTTCAAAAAGCTGTAATATTTGAAAATAAGCAGACACTATGGATTGGTTGCCATAGTTTTGCAAATGATAGATTCGTTATTCTCTGGAAACACGATCAAACCTCAGCTTACACGTGTCTAAAAACAATGACAATTTCTTATTTTCTATCTTTATCACAAATATTATGTCAAATATGATTTTTACGGTGTCGTAAACAACGATACAGTTTTCAGTAAGCGCCCTAGGTGCATTGTACTAAGTAAATACACCTATGATTTGAAGTCATGGAACTGGGTACCCTTACAAACCTGAAACATTTACTACAAATGTACACGAATCCATTAGCCCAGCAGCATCGAAGACCTCATAAGTGACGTTTGAGACACCAATGGGAAATTCTCCTCCGTTGGAAGCAGGCTCAAGCAAGGAAATATTAAAGATATTGTCTGAATTATCATCAACTGTTGGTTCCATCCAAGATACTACTCCAACAGATCGGCCTGGTAATGTTGTGTTTGACGTCATGCCAGGACACGTGATATGAGGTTTTTCAGTATCTGGAAGAGGCATCAAAGTGTGTCAACAGTCTATATTTCGTTTCATTATGAAATGCATCGGACATAGAGAAGAGTGACAATTCAAAAGTCTCACACGTCTATCTGTAGCGTAAAGTAAATGAAGTTCAGAAGTGTAATTTTGAGTTGCGACGTTCTTGCCTCCTCGCCGATTCGACGAGTGAAAGACGGTTTAGGATCTTTAGTATCATAGTGAGGAAAGTCTAAATTCAAGGTTTCATATGGGAACAGATTTAGGCCTATGAAAAAAATATAATCTTAACAACCAACATGAGTGTATTACATTCCTATACTGATAATTCTTACCAATGACAATGATCGTGAATGAGCAGTTGTTCGAATTCCCGGCTTGATCGATGACCTCATAAGACAAGACGGTAGGACCGATGCTAAAGTTTCCCCCATTAGTCCCAGGACCTAGGAATATGGGCGTGGCCGATCCAGAGTTATCTGTGATGGTACCATTCGCAATGGAGGGTTCATTCCAAGTGACTATTGCGTAAGATTCGCCTTCCAGTGTTGGTACTCGTGGTATGACGGGACATGAAATCGTTGGTCTTTCTATGTCTGAAATAAAAAAAATGATCATGTAAAAGTAAGATTAGATATGTTTTGATAACGAATTAAAAGAGCAACAGCACAATTGAAAAATATCACTGTCATGTTTTGTCATCTAGGCCTACAGTTTTTCCTAATTGTATGGCCAATGCAACGTATTGTATTAACATGATTATCTTTAAATGAATTGGAAAAAAAAAGAGAATTATCATTCTTATCACCTGTAACATTGACCCAGAAAGAGCACTCATCTGTGTTTCCTGATGAATCTGTTGCGAGATAAAAGACCATGACTGCCCCGATGGTGAAGTTGGTACCATTCCTGCTCTCTCCAACAGGCATGATTTGTACATCTGTTCCAGAATTATCCGAGGCGCTAAGAAGTGGCCACGTGACCGCTGCCGAGTTGAGAGAAGGCGAAGTCGGGACTTCGATCGCTTCGGGGCATTGGATTGTAGGATCTTCATTGTCTGTTCAAAGACAAAGAAAGTAAATAATGGCAAACTGAATAGATGCTTGAATTTTAAATTCTAGGTCTTGAGATGATGAATCTGTTGCGAGATAAAAGACCATGACTGCCCCGATGGTGAAGTGGGTACCATTCCTGCTCTCTCCAACAGGCATGATTTGTACATCTGTTCCAGAATTACCTGAGGCGCTAAGAAGTGGCCACATGGCCGCTGCCGAGTTGAGAGAAGGCGAAGTCGGAACTACAATCGGATCTGGACATTGGATCGTGGGGTTTTCATTGTCTGTTCGCATGAAAAGGAGATAGACTTGAACGATCAATGAATGGAAAAGGACATTCAAAGTGCTTCGGTTGGAAATACAAAATCATTAAATTATGAAGTGTGAGAATTTATTTTTTTACACTTTTACATAACATTTGTTTGATGAATAATACAATGGTTATTTCCCACTTGGACTGAAATTTTCATCCCTGTCTTCTAAATTGTAAACAAAATGATTTTTTTTGGTTCTTACAATTTTTTTAAAATTCTTTTCTCTCAAACAAAATTACAAATGAAATTTAACATTTCATACAAAATTACAAATAACCTTTACACATAAACAACATTACAAGTAAGGTTTCACATTTCATACATACATAAGTGCAAATAAATCTTCACATTAACATAATTAAAAGTAATGGTTTCACATTTTATACCAAATTATGACAAAATTTCTCATCAACAGAATTGCAAACAAATAGTTACAAGTTATAACTTACCATAATAAATAAATGGCATAATACAATCAAGGAAAAATTATGTATATACATGTAATTTTAACTATAACTTTTGTCTGAAGAGAAAAGAATTATAAAGGGGGAACAGAAGAGAGAAAGGAAAATGGAGTGGAGGTGGTGTAACCCCCCCGCCCCTCCCCAATAATAATAATAATAAAAAATGATGACCCTTTAAGACGATCACAATATCGAAACGTATATTTAACGTGTCGGTTTGATGAAAGAAGGAACTTCTATCCACACGCGTCATATATGCAGATTACAATGGTGAAAAAAATCCCACATACATGACATACTGAACCAAATAACTTCAAACAAAATGTTGCATGAATCTGGCGAACCTGTTACAATTACTGTCAGCCTGCATGTATCCATCAGCCCAGCAGCATCGGTGACTTTGTAGGTGACGTTTGAAATGCCTATGGGAAACTCCCCTCCGTTGGAAACAGACTCAACGATGGAAACGTTAAAGTTGTCTGAATTCTCCTCCACTGTTGGTTCCATCCAAGATACCATTCCTACAGATCGCCCAGGTAATGTTGTGTTTGACATCATCACAGGACACGTAATACGAGGTTGCTCAATATCTAGTAGAAAATAAAAGCAATGCATTTATTATTAAAACAATATGAATAATTTGAAACGGGTTAAGATTATGCTTCAAGGATCACGTGTCATAGAAAATACGTGATTGCAAAAGCAGTAGTAATTCCAACTGCAATTACACATTCCTGAAATATGCAATTACTAAATTCAAGGACAAGGAAGATCGTGTAAGATTGTGTAAGATGCAATGGCCGTAAAGATAAAGATAGATTGGCAACTGTAAGAAGTCACAGCAAGTCACACTTTGGTTTTTCATTCAGCCAAGATTGATTGATAATACAGGGTTGGAAAAAAGTTTGGAATATTTTTATTCCAAGAATTATTTCTTGTCTTTAAACATATCCCTCGTCATTTTAAGTTCTTCTTTGAGGTTCAAATAAAAGATATGTGTCCCTTTTTAACTTTAAAAGCACAACATTAAGAATCAGGCTTATCACACAGTGCAGAGGTCCACTTGGAATTCGGAAGCGTATATTTGCTGTTTTTGCAAATGTCTAACGAAAACGTTAAATAATCAGATACAGTTTAATTGCTATACCGAAGTCCTCAAAATGACTGCAAACTGCACGTAGCTTTTTCAAAATTCCACGTGAAGTACAGAAATGTATAACAAGATGTTCAAACACAAATAGAGCAAATCTGACAACATGTGGTTCATTGGTCAGCCATTGTAACATGTTTAACAATATTACGTAATCTTTGGTACAAGATGGAACAGTAGACTTCATTCAACACAGTTAATCCGATTTGGATGAATTATTCATCACAATATAGTAGAAACTAGCATTTAAAATCAGACATACTCATCGCCAAAAAAATATTCCAAACTTTTTTCCAACCCTGTATAAGTGATTAGGTCTATCCCACTTACGTCACCAATCATGTACTTCTACAATCTAGTGTGATGTCATTACTCCATGTCATTACTCCATACAAGTCTAGTTGCTTCACCTCCCGGGGTGTATCTACTGATGATACTGATTGCAGTCTTTATAATCAAACAAAGCACCTACCTATCCTTCGAGTAGCACCTGAAGCCAATCGGCTTTCATTTTTCGTCAAGCCAGTGCCTACTAATGATTTGCGACTGTAGGAAATCGCAACCTGTTAGAAACAATACTTGATAATAAAAAGGCAGAAAAAAGGGGGAAACACTTGGCAAAGATTAAAAGCCTATGCCGTTTTATGAACAATCACGTACCTGTGCAATCTGGTGTGATGTCATTGCTCCATGTTCCATCTGACTGACACGTGGTTATTGTGTTATCACTGATCTGGTAGCCTGGGATACATGTGTAGTTAGCTTCACCTCCTGGAGTATATCTACTGACGATAGTGTTCCCAGAGTCAGGTGTACCAAGGGTAGGACATGTCACTATTGATTGAGAAAGTGGGGTATGTGATAGTCACATTTGGATTTATCGGACTATTAAAGATTGTGGTTCAAAATGAATTCACATGCCAAGGTAGAATCGATGTTTCATTATTCTTTCAATATGGAAATAAATGAAATGAAATGAAATGAAATGAAATATTATACTAGTCTTGTTTAACATTGATACTTGATAGCCTACATAATAACGAACTAAGAATGACTGAATGATGAAACTTACATATGGTTACATTATTTGGTATGTTTTGTAAGATATAAATGCTAGTTTGTTTATTAAAAAAAACTCTAATCTTACATTAAACAAGCATAACTTCTAACTTGGAATGAATCAACATTAATTTCCACATCTGGTAAGATAATTGATGTTATACTTACATTAAAAATACCTTTCAATATTATTTTTCGCTTTGAAGTGCCAGTGTGAAATGTAAAATATGTAAATGAACGGAACTTAACTGACGGTTCTGAAAGAGATAATGATCAACACATGTACTATATAATTCAATATAAATCATGACTGGGAGAAATTGTGCCTAACCTATGTTTGTGCTTTCTACAGCATCCTGGAACTCCTGGAACGAATCAGCTGTATTTTGAGCAAAACTGATACTGCCTGTGGTTTGTAAATCAAAGTTACAGAACCCGTCGTCGTTACAGATGTTCTGGACTTGACTTTGGTTAATGGTTGGATTCACTGTAGTTTCAAACGTCGGTACGTAACTCAAATCAGATAGATCGGCCTGTGTGAATCCGTCTGGGTAGTAGAACAGTGAGTTCTGCTCTGATACGTTCCCTGTCAAGAGAGATAGAACATGTTGATGTTGGTGAGTCTCCCTGTATAACAATATCTCATCTTTTCTGATTATAATCTAAATCTTTTCTACAATAACATTCTTATTGTTCTACAATTAGTTTTATATTCCGAGTTCTACTACGACTACTACTACTACTACTACTGCTAAATACTACTACTACTACTACTACTTCTTCTTCTATTACCAATATACTACTACTACTACTCCTCCTCCGCCTAATACTACTTCTACTGCTTCTACTACTGCTAATACTCCTTCTCCTAACACATGTATGTGTACAATACACGGCTTACATTTGAGTCCGAATTGAAAATAGATCTCCTCTGTCGTCAAATTTGGTGATAAGACATTTCCTTCTGGGGTCATATAATCGTCGTTCTCATCGTCGTTCCAAGTCCCCATCAAACCACGTGTCTGTCCTCGAAACGAGGAATTGGGCACCACTTGAATGACGAGCGCACCGTCCGCAGCCTTGAGTTGTAAACCAAAGCCACCTTCGAACGCGACGAGTATCCCGGAGGACGAAATGTTTGGGCCAGTTACAGATACACCTGGAGAGCGAAAAGGAAAATTGGAGACGTTTAAAGATTCCAATTACAAAGTGAGAGATAAACCAGTTTAGAAACAAATACGATTTGTCATAGCCTATGTGTTAAATATGAGTAGGCCTAATATGATTTTCTATATTTGTTTGTTTCGACGTTAACCCTTAGTATATTGAGACAATAACATTATGTGATGTATAATGTGATATGGGATGATTTGCCACTTATCTGTATACATGTATATGATTTTACATATTTTGGACTCGTGTGGTATCGAAGCAATTCAAGGCTCAGTATATTTTGCATATTGCTGCAGCATTGTCAGCACAAATTGTTGAAATATATTTTACATTATGATTGTTAATGCTCTTTATATTTATGCTTTGTATTGTAAAACAAAATATTGACGTACAATATCAATGAAGTTTTAGAATAAACACCAAATACCAAACGTTAGAGATGCGTACGAGTTAAAGAGTCAAACCTTCATAATTCCAGTATGGAGCCTGCGTAAAATCAATCCGTTCGAAGTCGCCACCCTGCTGTGGACGAACGTATGCATCCATGATCCGGTCATCGTGAATCTCGACATGAATGACGTCACTACCACTGTACTGAGCTGCCACTGCTACAAATATTGTTGCATTCACACCTGCAATATAGATAATCAAGGAAAATAAATCATGAAATGTCCTAAAATTGTAAATTATATCTGTGTTATTTTTATACAATAAACGGCGTAGCACAATTCCATTCACGAATCGGATGGGGAAGTGGGGGGGGGGGGGGGGGGACAACACTGGTCGTACGACATGGATGAAATTCAAAGAAGCTTCAGCGATGAAGGTGTGGGAGGTATTATATGTGGGAAGTTTTATATTCTTTTTTTTTTCTTTCTTTTTTTTTCCTCAAAAATTAATCAGCAAAATATGTCGATGAATTTCGTAGTAGTTTAAAGAGTATAAATAATTGTGTTTTACCTTGATAAGGAGCAGTTCTGGTTTGGAGAACAAACGATTTATCAACAGTTTGAAGGAGAGTGAATTCCCCATGTCCGTTGAATGTATATCTCTTCATGTCCAGCGTAGTGATATGAGGATCGCCATGTCCAAGTGCTGTATAACATTGACAATATAATGGGAATATGGATAGGCATACGATAAGAAAATGAAAATTTTGTATATATGCGATTATTACTAAATATGTATACCTTATTTTACCTTACACTACACAATAAAATAGTTGTGACACTGGTATATATATCATTATATTGTAAGTAATAGTAAGAGATGACTGGAATGGGAGAGAATAGAGCGAGAGAGAGAGAGAGAGAGAGAGAGAGAGACGAAAGATGAAGGATGAGGCAGGCCTCTGGGAGCCGGGGGTGCTGGGGTGCTGCAGCACCCCTTAGAAGGCCGAGGATGCTGGGGGCGCTGTAGCTTAAAAGCAGTTTCATTTCATTTCATTTCATTTCATTTATTTCCACTTCCAACAATATAAACGGCATAGGTTTACATCGTACATAGCAAATCATTGAAACTTACAATTATTGGTTACAGTGTACAATAGACATAGAAAAACAAACACCAAACTAGGTTGGTAGCGGAGGGGACTGCTAAAAACCTGGGCTTGTAGATTGCAGCCCCCTATAACTTATAATTGCAAAAATAGTGTATCTTTGAAAAGGGAACATATTACTACTACTACTACTCCTGCTGCTACTACTACTACTACTTCTACTATGCTATTAAATTATCTAATTCCTATAGGCTTTATACAGGACCAACCGGTTCCCGTAGGCAATGGGTTAAACTACTACTGTTTCGTCTAAAATGCGACTGCTGCCGCTACATAACAATACAATTCTATTGAACAATGTTGGCTTAAATACGTATCCGCGAGTCATAAACTTGTTCATAAATCAACATTACTGTCGGAGCATTACCAGTCTGATAGGAATTAGACTTTGGTAACAAGTTTTTGAAAGGAAAATTTATGTCTCCTGACAAAGTATCTACATAGACAATCATGGATGTGGAAGGCAACCGAATTCGTTAATAAATGGAAATGGAGACAAAGAGTCTCTTCTTCAATGATGAATTTTACCCATTCTTATAACACATCATTCTTAGCTATTAGATGTGAATATTAGAGGGTAAACATACCAAGGTCTGGCGGCTCGTAACCATTGCACAATTGTGAGGGTCTCCTTGCGATGTACTCGGTACATTCACCACTCATATCAGTGTTTTTTGTGACTTCACTCGTCAAATGACAACAGTATGTCCATGGTAGGATATCAGCGATGAAATGAGACAGAAATGGTACCTGCTCCGTTACAAAATGGACAAGATTGAAATCCGTGACGTAGTGAGAGCCAATGAGGGGGTACTGGGATTATGAGGGGGCACCGGTCTCTATATTCTGTGAATAAAATAAAATTCTGTGAACAAAATAAAATTTACAAGGCCACGATTGAGGGGGGGGGGGGGGGGGTCTGCGGATAGGGATTTTATTATCTTATTTTACTCGTCATTTCCCCTCTTCACTTCATGCTCTCTCTCTTTTCTTTTTCCCTTTCCCCCTTCTTTTCCCCCGGCTATTCGCTGAGGGTGTGTCACGTGATTGAAATCGTTTCTAATCACTGTTATATATACCCATACATATGCTTCTGTGTCCACTCTGATTAGGTTTCAGTTTGATTGATTTAAAAGATTGGATATTGCCATGCTGGAGGACTGGGAAGGGGGGATGTTGACGTCCGGGGAACATTATGCAAGGAGGCATTTATGTGTAAGGAGACATTGCATGTTGTAGTATAGCAACTTTATCACAATAGACCTGTTTACTAAGTTAGTCAAATTTATGGATGTTTCTCTCCAGAATCCTTAGTTACCAACTATTTGGTGCACCTGCTATGCATAATGGCATCTCTATAGATGGAATCCATTTTGCATACATTAGTTGTTGCTATGTCGGGCAAGCCTCTGGCAAGCTTTTGAGTCGTCAAGAGATACTTTTGTTCAAAAAGTATGCATAAAATTAGTAAACAGGTCTATTACAATTACAATTCTCTAGATCATGACCAAGGCCATACGCAGCGGGGGGGGGGGGGGGGGGGGGCAGGGGGCAGTTGCCCCCCCCCCCCGGAATTTCAAAATCAAACTTTTTTTTAATAGGGTTTTAGACTTTTAAATGATCCAATAATAAAAAGCGATCATCTTGCCCCCCCAGGAAAAAATTTCTGCGTACGGCCTTGATCATGACCCGATTCACTAAATGTTTTTCCTTAAATTATTCTAAACCCCGTGGTGTTTATGTAACGTGTATCTTCACTTTATCTGCAGTTTACCTGTGTTGGATTTTCATAAGGACGAATGCCGTTATGGTGATATCGGTGAACGAATCCTCCTCCTGCCTGGAAGATGTAGGCGTTACTGATGTTACCATCTCTGGCGTAACAGCATTCCTGCCCACCACCTTCCACGCTGCAATACACACACAAATACCGGGGATCAAAATAAGATAATTACCATGTTAATATGACAGTCATATTTGTTTAAATGACAACCCCATATTGACACAACTGTTCAACTCTTACGGCGCATCATGCAGCCCGAGCCACATGTCAATATTTGTTCTTCACACTTCAGAAAATAAGCACACCATTTTAAAATTTACTATAATGATTTTTTTATTTTTTTTATTTGGACGGGGGTGGGTAGGGGAGTTCATCCCACTTGCATGCACTTTCGATATTTTGCGTGCACCCACTCTAATTTTAGGTCAACTCTTATGAGCATACAAAATACGCTGGAGGCCCATCCCTTCTTTGTTTAAGATCTTTGATCCGCCACGGTAGATCTTTAATGCAGCACATTACAGGCATGTTAGATTTTTTCTTATTTTGTGTTTCCTAAAAGAAAAAAAAAACCCCACTACATGATATAACATAAAAGAGGTCTGCCTTTCTATGAATTAGCTAACTACCATCAATGGACTAAAACAATCTATTTACTTTGTGGTGAAATTTCTCAGGATATTATTTGTTTAAATAATGATCATCCAACACTATGCAAATAGTTGTGCTCTATAAAACTGGTAAATTAATTTAAACCAAAATCACTGAATTACAAGCAGGATAAAATAACCTTTTCAGTCAGTCATTTTAACACGACTTTATTGAAATCAATCTACAAAAAATCCAGACTGACTAAGCTCAATTTTTCTTGTTAACTCTCATTTAATGGAAAAGTGATGGCTGAGCTGACCAAGATCTTGGTTTTATCGACGATTGCATTGGCTAGAATTTACATTTTTTCAAAGAGTGTATAATGTCACTAATTGATGTACCAATGGTTGATAATTTAACCCCCCCCCCAAAAAAAACAAAACAAACAAACAAAACAAAACAAAAAAAAAACCAAAAAAAAACCCAAACAAAACAAAACAAAAATAGAGTAAAATCACTTTTTGACATTGGCAGCAGAAAAAAAAAAAAGAAGTAAAACTCATTATGAAAAGTTCAGGGCTTGACCAGAGCAATGTTTCATTTGGGGTAGATGATGTCAAAAAAATATTAAAGAAATACTTTACAAATCAGTTCCATTAACAAAATAAACGAGTGTTAATCTCAAACTTACTCCATACACATTTCAACAAACTTTATAAAACATCTAATCAACAGTATGATAAAAGTAAAATCAAAGGCTAAACTGCAGAAGGACTTGTGTTGTGGGGTGTTCTGCAGTTGTTTCAAATCAAATATTTGGTTATTCATAGGCTTTACGTTACCTTGGTTGTATGGCACGAACACAGTGTACGGCCCCCGGTCGAAGTTGACAATTATCTGTTTCTTTAGAGCCTAGGAAACAGCTAGGATCATTCCGAAACCTGGCAAAATCGAGCAACGCTACCGTAAGCGTACACGGACACGACGGAGCTGCGTCGATGACTTGGTTCTCCTTCTCATTCTCCATGAGCCACTGGGTACACCAGGGAGTGGGTTCCTGACCCCTCAGCCACTGGAGCACATGAACCTCACTCCACAAAGCAGCACGACCGTCAAGTCTGAAAAGAAAGAGGGAAAACTACAAAAGTTGGATCGTGAGATTTTGTATTTTGCCAGGAGTTATTATCATAATAATTTCTTATTATATAATTATTATTGTTATCATTATCACCATTATTATTACTTTTGTAGTTGCAGTTATAATTATTATTATTATCATTATGATGATGATGATTATTATTATTAATAATTTGATCATTATTATAATAATTATTACTTTTGTTGTTCGTGTTACTGTAATTATTATCATTATTTCTATTATCACTACTTCTCTTATCGTTATTATTATTATTATTATTATGGCTTTGGAGCATGCATCATACAAGCATTCCGTTCAAAGTGATTTTCTTTTCTGCCCTAAATTAGCAGAACGTGCTTGAAGGTGAAGTTTCGTTTTGTCAATTCTTTCGGAGTTTTGAAGGTGTTACAGACTGCCATGTTTATTGAGGAATTATGATTGAATGCAAATGCACTTTGATAAATCGAAAGTTGAAAATTCGGAGTGAAAACTTTCACCATCAAAAGCAAGAATTATATTATTTACATATAACATATAACTTCTTTTTAATGAAATCTGGAAAATCTGGTCATATTGGTAATGATAAGAATGTCAATAACAACAGCTTTCTTAGTATGTCCCTCCGTTCCATTGTATATGTTAGGTCAATAATGATCCGTTTGTGTAAATAATTTTTGTACTCTTTTCATTACCCTTATCTTTGTACTGTTAGTTTGATGTCCACATAGTTAGCACATGTGTTTAATAATTGAATCGATATGCGTCATGTACTTAATTTGAAACGGAAAAAAAAATCAAAAAAAAAAAAAATCAAAGTTATTATTATTATTGTTATTTACCTATCTGCGACTTAAGGCGAAACCTAACAATAGGTTTATTCCGTCACAATAGAAATTCGACGTTAGGGTGAAACGAACGTGGGTTAGGGCGAATCCTAACAATAGGATGGGATAAAAGGTTTCGCCTTAAGTCGCAGTTAGAGTTATTATTATTATTATTATTATTATTATTATTATTACATTATTTCCTATACGTTAGGGGGGATCCTAACAATAGGTTTATTCCGTCACAATAGAAATTTGACGTTACAGGGAAAGAAACCGTGCGTTAAGGGGAATGCTAACAATAGGCTGAGATTATTATTATTATTATTATTATTATTTATAATTACATGTATTATCATTAGTACTACTAGTACTATTACTACTGCTATCATTACTGTTATCATTATCATTATTATTATGATGATTATTTTCATCATCATTATTATCATTAATGTTGTTGTTATTGACATTTTTATCATCATTACAAATATGACCAGATTTTTCCAGATTTCATTAAAAAAAAAGTTAGATGTAAATAATATAATTCTCTCTTTTGTTATTGGAAGTTTTCACTCGGAATTTTCAACTTTCGATTTATCAAACTGCATTTGCATTCAATCATAATTCCTCGATAAACATGGCAGTCTGTAACACCCTCAAAACTCCGAAAGAATTGACAAAACGAAACTTCACCTTCAAGCACGTTCTGCTAATTTAGGGCAGAAAAGAAAATCACTGTGCAGGGAATGGACCCCCTCATCTTCCCAACAAAACAAATTACACATTTCTGAGCAAAAGTTCAAATCTCCACCGCTTCACAGCTTTACCCATTGTTAGGGGACACTGAATCCAGGTGCTCAAGGACAGCAAAGACACCAACTTCATAGGTGGTAGTGTTCGTGGAAGAGGGTGTGACATTGGTAAAACCATCCTGGTAGCTGATATTCTCTGCCAAGGTAAGCACGTTCTCCAGAACGACCAGATTGTTTGTTGTGTCTTCTCGGTAACCGTACACAACTACGTCGACGGTTTCAACGTGCATGAGGCGACTGGTATCCCACTCTACCCCAAACGTGGTGACCGAGCTCTGGCTGGTTGTTGCCATCGTTGTCACTCCTTGAACTGTATCCTCAATATTTTCTATAGAAAACCACAAGTGTAAAGTATAATCAGTAAAACGGTTCATTAAGAATTAAAACAACATGCATACTCCTTATGCTTGCCTTAAACTCCCAATCTTGTGAGAGGATTGTTAGACTTTGCAAGAGCTGACACATCTTAGATGAAGTGAAAACTTTGCCACCATGCATGCCAATGGTTCTGCGACAAACATATACAAACGTATATCTATACGTTTGAACATAATGTACATAATTATGTTCTCAGATTTGTTTGGGTTGATTTCTGTTTTGGCTTTATTTTGGCTTGGCTACGCTTTGGCTTTATTTTGGCTACGCTTTTAGCAGTGCTTTGTACTCATTGTTACTATAATGATCTGATCTCACCTAAGGTGAAGACGGCATAGAAATCAAATGACGATCCGTTATTGATGGACACATTTAGCGGAATCCGTCCAGTTTTGAAGAATGTAGGGGTAATGCACAGTGCAGCCATAGGAGAAATCACTCTTCCAGAGACCACCTGATCATCATAGCGACATTGGATGATGGTGGTAGAGTTAAAACATGTGCCTCCAATCAGTACCTCAGTTCCTCCTAACATACTCCCAACCAGTGGGTGTATCGATAATTTACCTTTAGAAAAACAGGTAACATTGGGAAAGATATATTTTGTTAAAGATAATATTTGGATATTACTGTATTATGTATGGTATTGAGTCTATGTACATTTCATATATTCCTATACCTTGTTACTGGGGAGGGGGGTGTCTCCGACTTATAATTATATTGTATCTTCATTTTTTTTCATAAAAGAGGGTGATATTGATATATTTTTTTTAAATGCCCGCGGAACTGGACCTCGGTCAATTGTCTGTCCTGATGAACTACTATAACTTTAACTATAATGGTTACATGTTTTATTTCTAAAGGTTCATAATTCCAAGGGTTCGTTTTTCCGAAGGATCGTTATTCCGATGGTTCGTAATTCTGAATATGAAATACTAGTAGGGTTCATAATTCCGAAAATGAAAAAGGGTCCAAATTTCCGAAAGGCATGAATGCATGTAGAGCTCTAATGCATTTTCGGAATTACGAACCTTCGGAAATATGAACCCTTTTTCATCTCCGGAATTACGAACCCTATATTTAATTTTCGGAATTACGAATCTTCGGAATAACTTAACCTTCCGAGTAATGCATCAAATGTACGGAATTACAATAATCTCTATTTCATTTTCGTAATTACGAACCTTCGGAATTATGAACCTTCGGAAAAACGAGTACCCCCCTCCCCCTATAGCTATCACCAATCCATGAACATAATACCATACCCATCTAGGATAATGGGCAAGAAGGCATGCCTTCTTGCCATTATCCTAGATGGATAGTTTGCAAACTATCCTATTACCCAACCCGTCCCTTATACTACATACTACATATTATATGTCACATCAATGATCTAACATCAGTATTTGTCGTTAAGTATATACGGGATGTAGTTTCTGCGTAGACTTGATTAGCATGATTAAAACACTGAGTTAGAAAATATCTGTAAATATATAAAAACAAAGTGTGAAATGAAAGAGATAGAGGAAGAATGAGCGATAGAGAGAGAGAAGGGTAGAAATGGATGACAGAGAAACGGAGATAGAGAGAGAGAGAGAGAGAGAGATGGGGAAGGGGTTAATGGCGGACCTAAGTCTGAGTGGCATTTGATTAAGATTTAACTGAGCCTTTAATTCAATTACAATTCTTCTTGGAATAATTATTAGTTTCATTTTCAAACTCAATATACAAATGAAAACCCCCGAAAAAAAAGTATTGTTAAAATGACAGTGTCCGAACAAAGAATTATAAATATTTTACAAACAATGCCATAAGAAGAGATTAGCAGGAAGCCAACTTTTTCAAGGTTTGATGTAATGTCGCATAAAGTAAATATGTACCCTCCATGAAGTACAATTCTGTCGCTTTTAAATTTGCAGGATCAATTGATTGAGTTGTAAAGGCTTGTTTCACGCATTTTGCATCCAATGAAAGGGTATTTAGGAGGGGATTATTTTGGGAAATCTACGCAGGGTAGCATGAAACCTCTCTCGTTTTCCTGTTTACATACAATCAATCGACATCACGCTTGGATAAAGTGAACATTCAAATGACTGTGAAAGCGCGGAGTTTTCCTGGCATCCTACTGGGCAAATGATGATAGACCGAACCATACAAAATAAAATATAATAGTTGAACATAGCGTAGGTTAATGGTGGATTTAAATGTCTATAATTTTTATTTACCGTTGGATTTACACTGGGGTTGCGTTATAAATGCCTCGTTAATTTTAAAGATGAATCTGCCTGGAACACCAATATTGCTCCTCTGGTCGATGTTTACTATGTCTGGAGTTTGAGAACTTTCCAAGACGTAGGACTTTACCCCATCGCCAGCACTGAAACCAACCTGTATACAAAAATAAATAATGAAAAAAGGAGGATTTTTTGACAAAATTGTGTGTCAGAGTGCGCGTGAGCGTGGGTCTGTTTAGCAGTATGTCCGAGGACATTTTCGGACAGAGAACAAAAAAAAATCATGACAACAATGGTCCTCGGAAGCCGGACAATAGTCCTCGAACGTCGAACAATGAATTTGTGCTTTATTCCGTCGACTGTCCGAGGACGAGGAACAATAGAGGAACAATACCTGTCCTCGGAAGTAAAGCCATGTAGAGCTGTGTGTGTGCGTGTGTGTGTGTGTGTGTGTGTGTTGAGAGATAAGTCTTGAGAAGAAAAACAAGAAATGAAAACAATTCTGGCAATGGAGTGTACAGAGTATGATGGAAAAGGAATAGCGAAAAAATAAATGGAGGTTTATAAGTTGTATGGGCAAAAGCAGAAAGAAAGTAAAAATGGGTGGATACATAGAGAAGAAGTGATGATGTAAAAAATAGGTACCTGAGCTTCTGTCCCTCCAAGTCCGGAGTCATTCCCTCCTTGTTGGACACCCGTTGTCCATGTGATATCACCATAGTTGAATATACAGAATGAAATACTTCCATCTGTCAGTAAGACAGCTTGGAAGGAATTCCGCTGTTCAAAAAAAAAAGAAAAGAAAATGAATAAGAACTGGTTCGTAAATCATTGATTTATGAAGGGGCTGAATTTCTATATAGTTGCATATGTGTAGCCAATCTATTAGGTATTCTTTGACCTTGGGTAAATCCAAGGATAAAGTTTAAAGATCCATTTCCGAATTTGCTAAGTGTGCACCTAGGTCAATCGCTTGTGCATTATTATTTTTTTAAAAAGTAAGATGAATATGAATTTTGTGTCATACGTTGATATAACTAGGATTATTCTATGGAGGAGTATAATTACAGAAGCAGGTTTATCTCTACACTGTAAAAAATAACTGTAAAACTACAGGTTTCCTGGCCCTTGAAATTACAAGTTATTTTCGTCATTTTACATCCTTTTTCCTGTAAAACAACAGCAAGTTTGTTGGTTTACCGGAAATCAGCATTTATTTTCAATCGCCCGATAAAAAACACCGTTAAAAAATTTAATTTTCTCATATTTTAACAAGTAACCCTGTTAAATTACCAAATATGTGGGAAAACACTTATATGAATGTTCATGAATTTTTAGTAAGCGTATGGTTTGGGGTTGCCCGATTTAGTAACTGTCACAAAAGGAATAAAAAAACTATAAGGTGCATATAAAAGATTGCATTAAATTGAATTAACTCGATAGAATATGTTTAGGATAGGATAGATTAAGGTAGAGAATAGGATAACATAAAGCATGGCTATGGCTATACACTAATAACTGTAAAACTACAGACTTTCTGGCTTTCCTTGAGACTGACTACAAATTATTTTAAATTTACAGTCTCTTTCCTGTAAAAAAAACGGAAATATTTTTTACAGACTGTAGTTTTACATGAGGCTGTAAAATAACGTGCACTCCTGGCGTTTCGACTGCCAGGAAATTTCCTGTAAAAATACCCACATATTTTTTAACAGTGTACTTTCGTGTTATTAACATTACAACGCGTAAATCAATACTTACATTGTTGTTGTCCTGGATATCCATTGCATTTTGATAATAAGACACCTCGTCCCAAGTCGCTATAAACATCCACGAAGACTGGAAATTCTGCAGTTCAGCGTAGGCCGCCCTCACGACATCATTAGCCAAATCGAACGCACTATCACTGCTACCCTCACGGGATACGTTCCGGTAGTACACAGCTCCGCGGTCGCCCGTTGTGTCGGCGTCGGCCCAGAACGGAGTGATGATAGGAACGTCACCAAGTGGTAGGGTGTCGTTGCTAATGTTGGGCGGGTCTTCACCGAAGAAAATGAGGCCGTTTATGTTGACCTGCAAAGAAGGGTATTATTGTTGCTACCTTTATCAACCTATAGTACATCAATACTAGTTAGAAGAACTGAATAAATACAGAGTGTGTTCTTTCCAAGTATAATTTGCTCAAAGTTTTACCAAATTAAATTTCTTGTCATACACAGAAATGTTCGTGATCCAATGATAATGAACAGATTAACTGGAGCCTGACTACTAATCATTATTTTAGCCGTAACATTATAACAATGTGTATGTTAATTCCTAATGATAAGGTTAGATCACGTCTTCTTGCTATTATGGGAAGTACTAAGAGTAAGCGAAACACGAAAGAGATTGATGGGTGGGCTATTTTAGTACACGTCTATATATTATAATATCATTCAATTTAAAGGAAGGTAAAGGAAAAAATATTTTTCCTAACTCTGCCGAAATAATGTAAAAAGTTCAAATGCAATAATTGTGTAAAAAATAATCGTTAAAAAATTATGATACAGTGCAAATTAATATAATTAGCAGAAAATGCAACAACAAAAACAATCACAAATGTAGAATTATTTCCTTCCCCCCCCCCTCCAAAAAAAAAGAAGAAAGAACCCCACTTTCTCGGTGACAAACACAAGAATAAACAGACGTTCACGTCTCATTCTTATTCAATTCAGAGAAAGAAAAATATTGTTTGTATTAAGTGACGTAAACATATCACTTGATAGATCTAATCATGCCAACAGATCTAATACAATATTTGCGAAATATCAAAATGCATGATTTCAAAATATTTATGGTTATTTTCTCTTTTTCTTAATTTATATTGTCACATTGCAAAAAGCTTTACAGTTGGAATTGTTACCTTCATTTATCGCCTAATGAACAATAAAATGCATGATCACTGATGATCATAGATTTCATTCTGTAAGTTACTTTGCAAACTTGCAAACTTTGAAGGGTTGTTTGTGTTCCTTACCAGTACCCAATAAAATGTGTATAAATACCGCGTGTCACTATTGGCTGCATTCCACAGTTTCTTTCGTTTTTGAAAATTAGGTTTATGCTTTTAGGTGCACCTATGGCTTTGTTGTATTCCATTAAATATAAAAACAGAGAGAAAACAAATGTCTCTAAGACGTGAAGGTGACGTAGGCACGAAAGTCAACATAAGGGAAATTGAGTAGGGCCTTGTATAAACGAGAAAGAAAAACGTGGACTGCGTGGATTGTATAGAAACTAGGAAACTCAAAATGAGAGGAGACAAGGTTTTACAATTAGATTAGAAGCAAAATCATACAAATAAAAGACGATTGTTTTTGAAATAGAGACTGACATTTTTGACATATGTAATCAGGGGCGGACTGGCCAAGGGGAATTTGGGGAGTCTTTTCCGGCCACGGGTCGGTCAATATATTGGTTATAAGGGGCCGGTCAGACAAAAAGGGCTGGTCAACAACAAAAAGGGCAGCTCGCTCCGAAATTCCCCATTCGAATTTTAGTTCTAATCCGCCCCTCTAATAAATACACCTTCCTGAAATATTATTCAAAAGTATATTTCGAAACACAGTAGTTTAAAAATAGGCTCAAGAAATATAAAAGGAGCCGTCTTTCATATTCTGTAACGACATTTCCAAAACTTGTTATATTCTGACAAATACATTTACACATATCCACATGAACAAAGGAATATGATGCACTCACTCGAAGACTGTCCCTCGCGGAACCATAAAATTTGAATCCAGCCCCCGTCAGAATATGAGGTGTGTTAAAGTCGTTCTGATTTTGTATACTCGTATCACCAATACCTGGTCCGTAAGGAAAGAACAGTGCTGGAAAAGGAAAGGAATATAATCATGAAAGACTGATATCTTATTTTCACGAATCCTGTTAATTTCTGATTCGCGGGTTTGGCTCTTGGGAGCATCCACTTTCTTCTTGTTTTACAGATTGAATAATTTTGTTAAAATAAAATTTGAAAATCATTTGTAATAAGCACACGTGGAGGAAAAAGGTGCTTTAAACCTGCTTTTATCGGTTGAAATTATAACTCAGTGCAATTTGTGTATACCAAGAAGTATTGCACTGCCGTATAGAAATCTTTAAAATGGCAGACATAGACATCTAATAGACAAACATGACTCATACTCGGAGTAAATGGTGAAATCCTCATGTACATAATTACCTGATGTTGGGATAAATGGTTCCGTAATAACATTTTCGTTGATTTTAAAGATGAATCGACCAGGAACACCAACATTGCTTCTTTTGTTGATGTTAATTATGTCTCGAGTTCCAGATCCTTCTAGGACGTAGAAATTCGTTTTATCACCAGCACTAAAACCAGCCTGTAATAAAAAAATGAGACGAGCTCCTGTAAAACAACACAAATTTAATTAAACCAACGGCAGAATACGGGGAATGATATAATACGAAATATGATGAAGTTAGACATGACACAAGTTGAAGCACGTAAGTATAATTTTATAATCATGATAATAGGCAGTTGAATCATTGAAAAGTGTTGGAGATATTACAATTGGGTTAGGGATGAGAATAGGACGAGAGTGTGTGCGCGCGCATATGGCTGCGTGAGTTGGAGTGGTGTTTGTGCGTGTGTATGTGTGTGTGTGTGTGTGTGTATGTGCGCCCATTTAAAGCGATGACGTAGGCATGAACTTTACATTCGAACCGATGACACACAGCGAACTGATGACGTCATCGGTTGGCAGACCTTGGCAGATTGTCCCAAATTATACGCTTTTGCATATAGGGGTAGGTCATCATTTAGCGTTACTACAACAAGTCGTCAGTTGTACAGCAAAATTTCAGACAGCTCATCGGTTGACTGGTTTCCTACTATACCCACAGGTCATCGGTTATGCGGTAAAATTCTAGTTTGTAAAAAATGTCATCGGTTCATATGCGCGCACGGGTATGTGTGTGTGTGTGTATGTGAGAGAGAGAGAGAGAGAGAGAGAGAGAGAGAGGGGGGGGGGGGGGGGTGAGGAGCTGAGGGGTAAAAAGGGAATGGAACGTTTATCTACCTGAGCTGGTAAGTTTCCAAAATGTTTTTGTACAAAACCCGTTGTCCAGGTTAAATCTCCGTAATTGAATATGCAGAATGAAAGCTCTCCATCGGTCAGCAAAACGACTTGATAAGAATTCCGCTACATAATAAACAAATGCAATGTTGTTTATTCTGATGAAATAAAAACTTCTTTTGTTGTCAGTTTTTCACCTGCATAAGCGTCTTTCTCTCTTTCTTTCATGAATCGACTTGACTGATAGGCCTACTAAAAGATAAATACATATATAATTATGATGAAATGGTTCCATTTGGAACGGTTAAATCAAGAAATTGATCATCAAATTAACGGTGGATGCAAAAAATAAGAAATGAAAGAAACACGATATAACTGATTCGTATTATATATTGATAAAACAAATACACCACTGCTTAAATCAAACATTTAGGCCTAAGTGACATTTCAATATGTATAGTTGCAAGCTTACTGGAGCTTACTTCTTTCATAAAAATAACTTTTCATTTAATGGCATTTTACAAGACTATTAAAAATAGGTTTGCTTACAAGCGATGAATTACTGGTATCGATATTAACATATGTTAAATTGTCCCAAGTCACTATGAATATCCATGATGACTGGAACTTCGGCAGTTCCATAAAGGCCGCCCTCACGATAGCATCAGACAGGTCAAAGGCAGTATCGCTGCTGCTGACACGGGGTACGCTACGGTAGGACACATTGGCACCTTCAACAGTTGGGTCAGCGTCTGCCCAGTATGGTGTAATGATGGTATCGTCATAGTCCTTCAAATGCGCAGGCATTTGTGGAAATCTAGCTTCAGGTGCACTTTCGCCAAGAAAAATGGCACCATTGTTGTTGACCTGTGTATATATGAGGAAAAAATGCATATGATCACATTTAATAGAATTCAAATGTAATACCCGACTGTAAAATAGAATTACAACAATCAAGAAATAAATAAGGCGAGAAAATTAGTATAATCATCTTATTTCAAAGAAGCACCTATTTTCACACTAATCATGTTGAAGAGAGGAAGAATATACTAAAATTTTAACAATATTACTATTCAAAATGAAATAAGGAAATACACCACAATCATGTTTGGATACACTTTATATTAAAACCAAGGAGGTATAAATATATTGCAATATCTACGAATCCGCCAAAACAAACACGACAAACATGTTATTATGTGATTTTCATTTGGAATAGAGGAAACACTTAAATACTCTTCCCTAAGGGAAAAAAGAAAAAATACACTTACAACTGTTCAAAATAGTAGAGTACATTATGGTAGTCCATTAGGAACCACAAAACTTTATTTGTCGTTTTTGTCAGTGTGTTTCCTCTGTTGAAAGCATAAGCGTGATTTTCACATTCCTCCTTATTAAAGCACAGCGTGTGATATGTGACCCTTTTGTCTCAGGTAGCGACTGGGTGGGTTTAGATTTCATAGGTTCCAGGGTTGTAATAATCAAATACAAACATAGTACGAATAGAAAAAGCTGCGTATTTTCAACTAGACTTTACTCATATTTTTCAACTAGACATACTCATATTTTTAAATATCAATTTTATTTGAAATAACCCTGTATCGTCTGTTTTGCAACAGTAAATCCTGCCATTTTTGCCAACGTTTCCAATACCTATATGAGAAGGGCGATTTGTAAATATAATTTCATTCATCTTATAGTCTGCAACATATCACAAAATTTTGATATTAGATTGCCTATAACTTTAAATTGTGTCTGGTATTGTACTAAATCAGCATGGAGTATAATGGATATAATTTGGAACCCCCAAACATATCAAGTATTTAACATAATTTTATTGCCCTCACAAAGAGTGTAGGCTTCCTACCGAGATAATGGTATGTTTACTTAATACACAAATGAACACTATCTGGAGGCATATTGATTTGTATGAGGCATTTCGTTATTACAAGATTAATAGATCAAAATAGTTCTGAGGAAGATCGGACCTCTTTATATTAAGAAAGCTATGAGCTTTCAATGACGTGAAAAAGTATGAAAATCACTATCTGCTTGAGAAAAATTTGCTACTCAGTCGTGAGTTTGTGATGTCATTCCTTCGCTGTTCATTACTTACTTTTGCATTTTATACCCAATAAATATTGCCTTTACCAAGAATTTATCAGTGTAAATGTTATTGCATTTATACACCTTCATAATTATTTTTCTTTATAAACTTATTTTCTTTTATGAACTTAAGAAGGGAAATATTTTCATAACTTTATATATGTAGATAATAGATATATATATTACGCTAAGGATTTGGGGCCTTTTTTTTTGTTCGAATAGGCGCCTCCCCTGGCTTTTTCGGTTCCCACCTTTTGGTACCCACGGGAGGGGAATAGAGGGTTGGGAGGCACTTTTTAAGGGCTGACGTGCCGTCCATATTTCATGAATTCATTTTTAACATTGAATTTCCGGAGGGAGTAATAATTCTGCCAACCCATGAAGATGGTTTGTAGCTTCATGCCCAACCCATACCCTTTACCTGTGAAGGGGAGAAACCTCAATTGGTGTATTGCCAAAGAACAGCGGGACGTGTATACTCCAAGGCCATATCCGCATGTACAGTATATGGCTTCAATGTATACGACCCAACACACGTGTTATTCGTTCGCAGAGCGCACTTGCACATGTACAGGTACTGTTTCACGCATAGAGTTACATCATTTGTAGCTTCATGGTTACATACACACTAAACTGTGTGTATGTAACCATGAATCTATGTAACTCTATGGTTTCACGGCGGTCGCCGGGGGGGGGGGGGGATGTCTCAATATAATTGTAATTTTATTTTCAGGGGGATTATGGCCCCCTTATATGGGTCTTGGGAGGACCGACGGATTAACTTTTCCCTACTACCCTCCCGTCACCCCCAGCGCGAGGGGAGATGGGAGTAATATCCTAATCCTATATGTATCCATATCATAGTGTAAATATTTTCGAAGGAAATTTTGGTTGGTTTGGTTGTGGGGGAGGGGCTCCTTCTTTACACGGTGGCAACCGATATTCCTAAGTGACGTGATCTCCTACACCTCCCCTCCCCCGAATGATGTCTACAGATTGGTTTAGTCTGTCATAAGGGAATGAATAATATATTTGAGGCGATATACAATAACATGTTTCCAACGGTATGAAGGCCATTTTCCCCATTCATGTCAATTTAGTTGTTGATAATAGGAATGAATTATAATTGCGACAGCCACCCAAGTGTGCGGTTACGGAAACCCGAAACCCTAATCCTAAACTCTAAACCCTAACCCTATATATTGTTTTCATTTCATTACCCTAGTATATGCTTCCATGATATAAGTAAAAAGTAGAAATAAATTAAAATGAAATACAGAGTCCTAAAATATAAATGCGCAGGCATTTCTGGAACAAGTACTTCAGGTGCACTTTTGCCAAGAAAAATGGCACCATTGTTGTGGACCTGTGTATATATGAGGGAAAAAATGCATAATCACATTCATGGAATTCAAATGTAATACCGGACTGTAAAATGGAATTACAACAATCAAGAAATAAATAAGGCAATAAAACATCTCATTTCAAAGAAGCTCCTATTTTCACACTAATCATGTTGAAGAGAGGAAGAATATACTAAAATTTTAACAATATTACTTTTCAAAATGAAATAAGGAAATACACCACAATCATGTTTGGATACACTTTATATTAAAACCAAGGAGGCATAAATATATTGCAATATCTACGAATCCGCCAAAACAAACGCGACAAACATGTTATTATGTGATTTGCATTTGAAATAGAGGAAACACTAAAATACTCTTCCAATGTTCTAACCCTAAGGGAGAAAAGAAAAAAATAAACTTACAGCTGTTCAAAATAGTACAGTCCATTAGGAACCACAAAACTAACGCAAAATTATACTTCGTTTTTGTCGTTTTTGTCAGTGCGTTTGCTCTGTTGAAAGCATAAGCGTGATTTTCACATTCCTCCTTATTAAAGCACAGCGTGTGATATGTGACCCTTTTAATTGTCTCAGGTAGCGACTGGGTGGTTTTTAGATTTCATAGGTTCCAGGGTTGTGATAATCAAATACAAACATAGTACGAATAGAAAAAAACTGCGTATTTTCGTTAGGCTATCAGGACATACTCATATTTAAAAAATCAAATTTATTTAAAATAACCCTGTATCGTCTGTTTTGCAACAGTAAATCCTGCCATTTTTCCCAACGTTTCCAATACCAATATGAGAAGGGCGATTTGTAAATATAATGTCATTCATCTGATAGTCTGCAACATATCACATAATTTTGATATTAGATTGCCTATAACTTTAAATTGTGTCTGGTATAGTACTAAATCAGCATGGAGTAAAATGGATATAATTTTGAACCCCCAAACATATCAATTATTTAACATAATTCTATTGCTATCACAAAGAGTGTAGGCTTCCTACCGAGATAAAGGTATGTTTACTTAATACACAAATGAACACTATCTGGAGGCATATTGATTTGTATGAGGCATTTCGTTATTACAAGATTAATAGATCGAAATAGTTCTGAGGAAGATCGAAACTATCTATATTAAGAAAGCTATGAGCTTTCAATGACGTGAAAAAGTATGAAAATATGGTTGAGAAAAATTTGCTACTCAGTCGTGAGTTGTGATGTCATTCCTTCTCTGTTCATTACTTACTTTTGCATTTTATACCCAATAAATATTGCCTTTACCAAGAATTTATCAGTGTAAATGTTATTGCATTTATACACCTTCATATTTTTCTTTATAAACTTATTTTCTTTTATGAACTTTTTTTCAGATTCAGATTCAGATCCAGATTTATTTCCACTCATAAAATGCATAATAACATATATAAACAATATACTCGTACAAATAAATACAGAAATGAGGGGAAAATTGAGTTCAGCAGAAAGGAAAAGTCTTTATATAAGCAAAACCCAGAAGTAGGGAAATATTTTGATAACTTTATATATGTAGATATTAAATAGATATATATATTACGCCAAGGATTTGGGGGCTTTTTTTTTGTTCGAATAGGCGCCTCCCCTGGATTTTTCGGTTCCCACCTTTTGGAACCCACGGGCGGGGAATAGAGGGTTGGGAGACACTTTTTTAGGGCTGACGTGCCGTCCATATTTCATGAATTCATTTTTAACATTGAATTTCCGGAGGGAGTAATAATTCTGCCAACCCATGAAGATGGTTTGTAGCTTCATGCCCAACCCATACGCTTTACTTGTGAAGGGGAGAAACCTCAATTGGTGTATTGCCAAAGAACAGCGGGACGTGTATACTCCAAGGCCATATCCGCATGTATATGGCTTTTATTTATGCGACCCAACACACGTGTTATTCTTTCGCACAGCGCATTTGCACATGTACAGGTACTATGTTTCACGCATAGAGTTACATCATTTGTAGTTTCATGGTTACATACACACAGTTTAGTGTGTATGTAACCATGAAGTTATGTAACTCTATGGTTTCACGGTGGTCGCCGGGGGGGGGGATGTCTCAATATAATTGTCATTTCATTTTCAGGGGGATTATGGCCCCCTTATATTATATGGGTCTTGGGAGGACCGACGGATTGACTTTTCCCTACTACTATCCCGTCACCCCCAGCGCGAGGGGAGATGGGAGTAATATCCTATATGTATCCATATCATAGTGGAAATATTTTCGAAGGAAATTTTGGTTGGTTTGGTTGTGGGGGAGGGGCTCCTTCTTTACACGGTGGCAATCGATATTCCTAAGTGACGTGATCTCCTACACCTCCCCTCCCCCGAATGATGTCTACAGATTGGTTTAGTTTGTCATAAGGGAATGAATAATATATTTGGGGCGATATACAATAACATGTTTCCAACGGTATGAAGGTCATTTTCCTCATTCATGTCAATTTAGTTGTTGATAATAGGAATGAATTATAAATGCGGTTACGGAAACCCGAAACCCTAATCCTAAACTCTAAACCCTAACCCTATATATTGTTTTCATTCGGGAGGCTGTCGCAAAAGGAAGTTTACCCTATTATGCTTCCATGATATAAGTAAAAAGTAGAAATAAATTAAACTGAAAGACACAGTCCTAAAATATGAAGTGGCAGAAATCCCCTCAATTATTTTTATTTTTTTACATTTAACAGTTACATGTTCCTCCCCTTCATCCTGTCTCATCGAACATCAACCCCCACATAAAAGAAATTGTAGCACAGAAAGAATTAAGTTCAACTAAGAAACAGTCCCCCCTCCCCCCCCCCCCCCCAAAAAAAAAAAAAAAAAAAAAAAAAAACTGTTCAAAGTTCAATTTGGAAAGTAATGGCATGCTTACATAAATCGGACTCCCTGGAGCGGAACTTTCACAAGAGGCAGAAAAGTTTACGGGCACCTGAATCGATCCAAATCGATCGCGTCATTGAGACCTGTACATTATCCGCGTAAATCACTTGCTGAATTAAAAAGCAGATTGAAGTAGGGGCAGATTTTGATACCCTGAACAGGGAAACCCGTCTATCCCCTATTTCTATACCATTAACGGCGCTTTTATATCTTGCTTGATATTTTACATCCTATATAGGCCTACATCATCATCATAGACTTTTTTTTTAGCCAAAAAGAAACTGTAAAAGAAATTTAACCTAATTTGAAACACATTACCGAATTATTCCCCCCCCCCCCCTTCTTCCGCGGATCTTTTTCTTATCAGTCTCTGAATTTGATACCATTTTTCTTGATTTTTGGTTTTTTTTATACACTAAACGCGTAACCCGGTTATGCGCCTATTGCTCAAAAGGTACACTTTTTATCCGTTTTCATGTGGATGATGTACCGTACCGGCCTCAATGAGACATCTCCCCCCCCCCCCCCCCGGCGACCGTCGTGAAACCACAGAGTTACATACACACTAAACTGTGTGTATGTAACCATGAAGCTACAAATGATGTAACTCTATGCGTGAAACATAGTACCCGGTACCTGCATTTGCAAGCGCTATACGAACGAATAACACATGGGGAAGTTGGATAATAGGTATTTTGTTTTGTGTCTGCATGAGCTGGCCCGTTCGTTTCTCATGCAGACACAAAACAAAATACCTTTTATCCAACTTCCCCATTAAATGAATATGTTGGTTGAATAACCAAGGCTGACTCATTCTACATTTAGTTTCCGAAGAGTGAGGGCCTACTAGGCTACTACACTGGGCTCTTACGAAACAGAACTGTAAAACTCTATGTAGTGCATAGTCCAATATATAGTTATTTAAGCTCCTGTTTCCAGTCGAGCACTTTACCACTGGATGGTTTTACCTATACTTGGAAATATATATATATATATATACTAGGTGTTACAAAAAACATTTCCCACTTTTTATCCTTAATAGTTCAAAAACTATACATCAGATAACCCTGACATTGATATGAGCAATAGCTGAATAGTGTACAATTTTGTTGGTGGTAATTTAAAAATGAAAGCATAAATCAGTTTCATTAAATTCAAGATAAATTTTTAAGTTAGGGTTCAGATTTTGCTCTATTTTCAACCCTCTGTACAAAACTTTAACTTTGCACAGGGGTCAATTGGTGTGTATGGGAGTGTGTGGTTTAACACCCAGACAATGGTCCTGGACAATGGCCAGGGTTTGAATGCTTTATTATTTATTCATGAGGAATTCCACTATCACAGCTAGTCTTTATTAATCCTCTGGCATTAACTGTGTAAAGTCATTTCACTGAGATGTCATTTTAATGGCTTTTGAAGCAATCAAAGTAATGCGAAGTGATTTAAGTCATTCAAAGGATAGGAATATTGATGTTGTCCTTGATGATGATGATGATGATGATGATGATGATGACGAAGATGATAGTGATGATGATAATGATAGTGATGATAATGATGACAATGATGATAATGATGAGGATGATGATAATTATGATGGTGATGATAATGCTGCTGCTGCTAATAATGATGATCATGATAGTGACAGTGATGATGATGATAATGATAACGACAACGATGATGATATTGATGGTGATGATGATGATGATGATAGTGATGATGATGTACATGCATGTGCATGCATTTTACCCTTTACCATGAATTCAGATTAGCAGTGCCCAAGGCAATCCATCTTGAATTATTAATAAAGCATTCGTGTGCCTTGGAGCAAGAGACCAGAAGCCTGGTCAGTCGAGCTCTGAAAAGGTGGTATTCATGTCCATTGTTCAGGGTCATTGTAAGCACACACTCACATACACATCATTGGTTCCTGTGTAAAGTGCAAGTTTTATACAGAGAGTTAAAATTTGACCAAAATCTGGAACCTAACTTTAAAATTAATCATGGATTTAATGAAACTCATTTATGCTTTCATATTGAAATCACCTCCAACTAAATTGTACACTATTCAGCTATTACTCATATCAATGACAGTGTTATGTGATATATAGTTTTCGAATTATTAAGGATCAAAAGTGGGAAATGTTTTTTTGTAACACCTAGTATATACATGTATATATATACACTATATATACACACACACACACGCACACCACACACAGAGAATTTTCCCCTTCTCGTGTTTCTGAAATTGAAACTTGGGCAAATGCATAGGAAAATTATGTTCCTTGGGATAGCTGATAATTAAATAGTTATGCCAATTTTTTTTTGGGAGAACCGTGGCGAAATGACATTACAGAGTCATCATCTAGTTCTAAATAGCAATTATTAATTTCTCATAACATTAAATTGTCAAATATTTCTAAACAGTTGTCTAACTTTCCTTATTATTTTTCATGTTTATCTATTTATTTTGTTTTTGCTTTTGCTGAAATTAGGTTAATCGTGCGCTGAGTTGGTCTTTAAGTATTTTTGTTGTGAATTTATAATAATTATTCTCTAAGACCGTTTTCAATCCCATATTCCCATATGTACTACAAAATCGGAGAATAGTGTTGAACAGAGGTAAACTAAAGCTTTTTGTCTTGCAATCATTTGAGTAAACAGCAAGAATTAACAGAAAGCCGAAATTACTCCGGAGGTTCGTTTTTCCAAAGGTTTGCAATTCTAAAAAACCCTGTTTCATTTTCTGAATCATGAACCTTCGTAATAATGAAACTTCTGAATAATGCAACAAATGTTCGTAGTTATGATTCCTAACTCATTTTTGGAAAAAGAACCCCCTGGTATGGGAATTTGTATTTCGGTATAATGAACCTTCGGAGTTACGTACCTTTGGATAAATGAGTACCCAACGGATGTTACAGGCTAAATTTGTCTAGTACTGCAATATATTTAAGACTACTTGATACCTTGATGGTGTATTATCTCGGGTATCAAATTCTATTAAAAAAAAAGAATAGAGTAAATTAAATGATATCTCCTGAACCAGTAAACAAATGCAAAACGAATAAACAAAGATAAAAATCACTTACTAAGATATTATCCGGCTGAGAACCGTAAAATGTAAAACCTTGACCGGGCGTGATGCTATCAGTTGTAATGTAATCGTCCTCTTTTGGTAAAACCGTATCACCTTCATCTGATCCAAAAGGCAAGAACAAATCTGACAGAATAAAAACGAGATCAAAATGTAGCATTTAGGGAATCAATAACATTCATAATGTTTAAAAATAATTGTCCGTGATTTGAATTAAATGTCAATATACTCAAACAACTACCTTATCTTGTACTGCTATATAAGACTGGGATTCCTTTTCAAAACTACAATTTAGCGGGCTTTGAAATGGAATTTCGCCACTGATTTGAGGGTTGAAAGTATAGCTCTCTCTTCACCTTACTCCTATATTACTCCTGAACTATGATTCGCGGCTGAAAGTTATTTCATTCTAAATATGTTACTTTATATTATATTGTATTATGAGAACAAATGTAAAATGTCGACAAAACATAAATGTTAATTTGTATTTGAATAATTATTATGTAATTGTATGAATTTGGCTAAAACACAACATGACGGACCGTCTTGGTTGGATGAATTAAATAAATGAAATAAGCCAAGACTCAGGACGTAGCTGAATATACCACGGGTTTTATTCACGCCAAGGTTTCGGCATTATCGCCTTCTTCGAGGGCTATACAACAAAAAACAACGAAAAATGGAACAAGATAATAGTACTGCTACATTTGTAAATGAAAAGTAAAAAGCAATACATTTCTACTGACAATAACTAATATCCAGTATAGAAAATCAATATATATATATCAGTACCGTATAGTGATAAATAGTGTAAAATTTAATGTAACTAATATCAATACCTGTTTAAGTTATTTGTGGTTATGCTATGGACAATGCTTGCTTGTGTGATGGATCATAATTTTTGATATCTGACTCTACGTAAAACATGCCAGCTGCCTGAGATACCGTAAGGATTTATGAATATGGTGTTTTGACCATATTCTCTTAGAATACAGTGTTCAGGTGTTGCAATGATGAATGCAGGAAGTGTCACAGAAATTAGATGAGTGACATAAGGAAAGAAGTCTGACATGTTTACCAAGCTTTAAAGTCTGGAAATGAAAATGATCTACATTCACTCTGTCAGTAAAAGCAATATGTTTATACTAGAAGCATAATGCTGGAATGTAATAAAAGGCTTAACGAACATCGTTGGTATATCACACCTATACTTTTTGTTTTGGTTCTCGCAAAATACATCTGTTAGCTGTAATTGCGATTACATGTGATGAATACATGTTTGCATTATAAAAACACTTATTTAGTACGATCTCACACACTCACCCACTCGCACCGCCCACCCACATATATGACTGTAAATGGGTCGAATGATGATTACTGTCTCTCTGCTCGATTCGCAATAGTTCTCAAAAAGGTTGTGTAAACTTTCCCAATATAGGGGTAAAATAATAATAATAATAATACATGTGACTTGTATAGCGCACTTTCCATCCTGATTAGATGCTCAAGGCGCTCCAGAGCAAATTAATACACAAAGAATGAGAGGTAAAATTATTAACACTGGAAGAATAATGAATGTCTGTCAAAAGGCACTCTTATATAGATACGTTTTTAGGTTGCGGCTGAAGGAAGCCACTGATGTCAAAGTTTTCAGGTTCTGTGGAAGAGAATTCCACAGAGTTGGCCCCGAATGAGCAAATGCACGATCCCCCCATGATTTCTTTGAAATTGGAACTTGCAAAAGATGAGAAGTTGAAGATCTCAAGGTTCGTAGAGGTTGGTATTTGTGTATTAAAGCCTTATTATAACTAGGGGACGTTCCATTGACGATGTGAAAAACCAAAATAAGAATTTTGAAAGCTATGCGTTCCTTCAGGGGCAACCAATGAAGCTCTTTCAGAATAGGGGTTACAATGCGCGCAGCTGCGTTTTGTAATTTCTGCAGTTTATCAATTAGAGAATCTGGTAAGTTGTACAGAAGAGCATTACCAAAATCGAATCGTGCAGAAATAGTGCACTAGTTTCTGGGTTGGTGAGCGAGTGAGATATTTTCTAATAAAACCAATGTTGCGCAATTGATAACGGACTGATCTGCAGATGCCTGTGATTTGACTGGACATGAACATGCATGTTTGTTGTGTAAAATTGTACGCATGTAGGCCTAGTATTGGGTAAATTTTATCAAATTTTGGCTACATTTTAATCTTCTAATTCGTCCCTCAAACGTGAATAAAATTATTTCCTAAAACGCAACCCTACTCCCTATGGAGACCTGAAAAGCAAAAATAAATACATTAATTTTATATATAGGGTTAGACCTAGCTTCGATGGCAAGGACAGATGGCATATCACGTGCAAGTTTTTGTAGTAACTTATCATATATTTGATTAATGTATTTTTACTTTAAAAAATAAAGATCCGTGTGATATGATTATCGGATTATAATGTGCAATCTGCTAATTCTTCGCCTGGACGATTTAACAACGTCCGCCGCTGGAGAATCGAACTTAAGTCAAAGACGATTCACTTTTTCTCACCTGTGGTCAATCAACTTTCAAATACATTCCAATATGGAAATACGGATTATTCTCGCTCTTCTAAGGAAATATATTTCCCAATAAGGGGCGTCGCTAGAACATTTTGAATGGGGTGGGGGAGGGAGAGACACTCAAATTTACCTACAATTTTTTAGGGTGTGACACCCGACATTGCCGACAAAAATACTGCACCCTAATCTCCCCCACATATAATGATAAAAGAAAATTGCAGATGTAGAAATTTTTATCATACGGGACCATTTTCGCAAGGGGACCGGCTGATACCTTTTCAATTTCTACATTTTTTCGAGCGATCGAAACGAGAGAGCAAATAAAAAAAAAACTCTTCATAAATGTACTGAAGTTACACAACAAAAGATATTATCAGGGAACCTCGCGGCCCAAATAATATATTCTGGCACCTCGCTGCCTGAATATGAAGTGATGGTTGCCCGAATATCGGAACTTTGAAAATCCTCTGGAGGGAGCTGCTACCCATTGCCGAATATAAACTGTCCACTACTTCCTTATTTTCTTTCCTTCCTTTCTGTCTGTTTTTGTCTTTCTTTCCGTCTTTCTTTCCTTTGCCTTTTCTTTTTTCTTTCCCCCTTTTTTTTGCCGACAGAGGTGGCGCATTTGCCGACAGCGCTGTTCCAAATATTGGATAAAACTTTACCCAACAAACACGAATGCTCCTTTCCCCTATATTGTGTAAAATTTACCCACCCTGCTTTAGAGTGCAGGTATCTGGCACATTTGCAACGCAGGTAGCATGCTCAGCCATTAACGTACATGTTAAACTATTACTACCTTTGAATGCATGCGGCAAACTAATGTGTTCTGTTGAAGACAAACGCCTTTCTTCTAGAAGAAAATTTGAAAAAAAATTGTCCGGTTCACATTGATTTGAATCGGGAAAGGGTTAATTTTACGACGATAACACGAATTAAACCGCTAGTTTAGTAATATTGCTAGTGGAATATCTCATCTGACGCAAAAACAATGAACAATAGTTAACAAAAAATAGGCCTATAAAGATAAAGATATCATTTTGATAATGACTGAACCACCATAAAAGAAAATGAAATCATTACAATGGCGTAGACACATAGATACTTACTGCAAAATGGGTATGAACCTTTTTGTTTATCATTTTGAAAAAACAACCTTTGTTTGTCTGCGCCACTGAAGTGTTGAAAATTAGAGTAATTATTCAACATTGTATGTGGTCCGTAATAATGATATAGCCATTTTCGTTTTTAAGGAGTAAAAATAACGAACGTTTTTCCACACCTCTGCCCATAACTTTTAAACAAAATATCGCCGAGAAATAGAGCTTTTAGAAACAGAATTACAACATTTCCCTCCAATGAGTCATTGACTTTTGTCAGCTTGGAGCGATGGACATCAAACACCTGATGAAAATGCTACGTCACATTCTCCATCGAAAATTGCTCCGGGACATTTTTCTACACTAATCAAATTCCTAACATCCACCCTGAACCAAACATTGTACCTAACCTTAAAGACCTCAGCCTGACCGAATTTTGAAATATACCCTTTATTCATCCACGGGGAGCTATATATTTTCTGAACAAATTGAAACCAACTTCATGAGATTCCGTTTCCTGTGGAATGAGTAACAGCGTCCCGAATGTTGAGCCCCGGTGGTTTTTCTGACGAGGGCCCCGTCTCTGAGGAACGCTACTTTGCGGGGGGTGAAAATTTGATGACGACATATCGTGTAGACGCACTCGGAGCTGTATACATGACATGTCGTCACACGTCTAGCGACCCCCTGCAGTTTCCTCTGTTGTTACGCCATAGGGAGGGGGCGGACCAAAAAAATTATCTTTTTTATTTTTTATGGATAAACGGAGACGAAAATTTATGAATACCCAGGGTAATTATATTCTTTGTTTACTAAGCTTTACGTCAATATATGGTTGTTTTTGGTCAGGCTGAGGTCTTTAACTCTAAACATAGCATATAATCCAATCACAACCCTTAACCCTATAAGTTGTTTAATCAAGTGTTTATGTCAAAAAATCTTGTAGTACATATAATTTACCAGGACCTCGGTCCCATTCCGGACTCTTGGCAGGTCATACGATTACAGCACGGTACAATACAACTTGCTTTCATGTAGGTCCCATCATATTTTTCTCACTTAAAGTAGAACACTGATGATTTTAAATATTGGCTTAATACTTATTATTGCATAGATGGCATAAATTAAACAAGGTTATCCAAATTTAAAGCTTGGAAACATTTGAATTAATGATTATTATCAATTATAAAACGGTAAAATACAGCCCCCGATATAGCAGCTGAAAAGCTCCTTGAACGCTGCTGAGATGTGTGACGACACAAGAGGGGCGAGTCCTGTCTAAGCAGACGATGTCCCATAACATTATACACATTTTTCAGTGCCTGTTTTGTCATCTCCTCTTCACTTATTTCTCTTACTTGACTAGCGTCAGTCTTAATGTTAGTCTGTTGCCTCACTCTTAACTTCGTGTAAGGTATTATTTTGATGAAAAATGCAGCGTTAAAAAAATAAAGGAATCAGTCACTTGTAAACAAAATAAGACGCCATTGTATTTTCAGCTGCTTGCACCGCGGCATGTTCGGCGTTTCAAGAGGGAACGAATACCATCCAGCTATTATTCGCAGGGCTTTTCAATTTGAAAATGGGGTTTATTTCATTGATCATTGACCCTTCTCCTGTGTATTTACAATCAAACGGTTTTAGTTATCAGAATCAGTTCACTTTCCCTTTTCGAATGGTGTGAAATAAAGTCATGTTTAAATGTACCAAACTCTTTATAATTTGATAAATAATTGCATTGCAATTACGTTCATTCATTATAGGACGTCGTCTGCTTAAGCAGGATCGATCCCTCGTATGACGACATCAAAACATCGCTATATTTCTGGCGAATCCTCGGATATTCCACATGCTGAGAAGAGCTTTTATTTATGTTGTTTTTATAATCATCATATACGCAGTTGACATAAAACTTATACGATTGCCATCTGTAAGCTTCCCAATTTCTAGTGATACATTAATTGCCATATTTGTGATTTTCTTGAGTGTTCTACTTTAAGGCAGTACCCTATATTGACCACTTACTTTTATGTTATTTATGTATGTCTTTATTTTTGAAATGTAAATGTAACATGAGAAATATGAAAATAAATGAAAAAAGGAAAAATGAAAGAATATAATAATTCACATACAGTATACAAAATTCGCATTTAATAATAATAATAAGATGCTTATATAGCGCAAAATACAAAATTGTCTCTATGCGCTTTATGGGAGAGTTTTAAGGATTTTTTTTTATTTATGTGGATTTTAAGGACTTTATGATATCATTATAATAAACTGGATTTGAATTATAATCGTCCTCAACTAAAGTAGATAAATATGGGAAAAAGTAATATACAAGGTCCTATTCAAAGAAAATCACAAATATGGCAAATAATGTATCGCTAGAAACTGGGAAGCTTACAGATAGCAATTGTCATAATTGTATAAGTTTACTTCAATTGATGATTAAAAAATAACAAAAATAAAAGCACTTCTCAGCATCTGGGATATCCGAGCGATTCGCCAGAAATATAGTGATGTTTTTATGACGTCGCACCGGTGACCAATCCTGCCTAAGCAGACCACTTCCTATACGAATGAACGTAATTGCAATGCAATTATTTCTAAAATTATAAAGAGTTTGGTGTATTTAAACATGACCGTATTTCACATTATTCTAAAATGGGAGTGAAACCAATTTTGATAACTAAAATCTTTTGTTTGTAAATATACAGGATAAGGATCAATGATCAATCAAAGAAACCACACTTCAGAATTGAAAAGCCCGCCGAATAATAGCATGGACGGTATACACTCCCTCTTGAAACGACGAAAATGCTGCGGTGCATGCAGCTGAAAACACAATGGCGTCTTATTTCGTTTACAAGCGGCTGATTCCTTCATTTTTTTAACGCTGTGTTTTTAAAATAAATATAAGACCATACACGAAATTTATAGTGAGGCAATATATTAACATTTAGACTGACGCTAGTGAAGAGAAATAAATGAAGAGGAGATGACGAAACAGCACTGAAAATGTGTAAGATGTTGTGGGACATCGTCTGCTTAGGCAGGTTGGTCCCTGGTGTGACGTCACATATCTCAGCAGCGTTAGAAGAGCTCTTCAGGTGCTATAGCGGGGCTGTATTTTACCACTTTATAATTGGTAAATAATCATTATTTCAAATTTTTCCATGCGTTGAATTTGGATAACTTTGTTTAATCTAAGCTTCACCTAGGCAATAATAAGAATTAAATAAATATTTAAAATCAATAGCATTCTCTTTTAATGTTTAGAGTCTTTCGGCAGAATTACATTTTCATTGATGTAGGTGGGTAGAGGCTTGTCTCGAATGGGTGGGGTGCGGGAGCGGGATGGGAGCGGGATGGGAGCGGGAACGGGCACATCCTTTCGAGACAAGCCCCCCCGGTTATCTCGAATGGACGCGTTCCCAGCGAGAAGTTCAATGAACGCGCCACTTCGAGACAACCGGGGGGGCTTTCCTCGAATGAGTGTGTTGAGTAGACTTTTGTAATAGACGTTTTAGAATTTTTTTTGAAAAATGTACTCTTGCTGGTTTTTTCGTTTTTTTTTTGTCTAAGATGTAGAAAATATAACGGGCAGTGGCGGCACCAGGATTTTTAAAGTGGGGTGGGGGGGGGGGGCAAATGGGGGGGGGGGCAAAAGAAATTGTTGGGGGGCAAGGGCGGACAAACAAAATTTTCCACCCTTTTATTTTTTTCACTCCGAAAATTATTGGGGGCAACTGGGGGGCAAAGCTTCTGACTGGGGGGCAAATGCCCCCCCCCCCCCCCCCCCCCCCCCCCCGGTGCCGTCACTGATAACCGGGGGTTGTCAAATGAATGTATGAGGTTGCATGAATTCATAATGGAATGTTCATTTAAAATTCAAAGGTCTGGTCGGGCAGACAGTCCAGAATAGAATGTTAATTCACTGCGGTGTATTTTTTACGGGGGGGGGGGGGAGGCACAAGATGGCCATGCCCCACCCCTTATTGGTGGGTGAGTAAGAAAATAGGAAGATGAATGTGGAAGATGAAAAAATATTCCCGGGAAAATGTAAATAGGGGTCAATTTTCGCAGACTCTGGTGGTTTCCTCCCCGGGGATAGGTGGGGGGGGGGGGGGTTAATTTCCTAAATTGCCTGGATAGGGGGTCCAATATCTCAGAAAATTCCCCGGGATAGGGGGTAAAACAAATTCCAACTTCTCCGGAATAGGGGGTCACTTTTGAAAAGGAGTTACGAGCATAGGCCTACCCCTTGTATGGGGAGTTGGGGGCCGGGTACAAACGACCTTTTGATATGAGTTTTGACTTTTGATAGTGGGTATTGATAGAATGATAGTGGCATTAAAAGGTGTTTCTAACTTTGGAAAGATGATAAACACACCTTGGCTTATGTATGTCAGCACATGTATGTAACACAATTTCACAATATTTAACAGGTCACGCCAAAAAAATAAAAATAAATTAACAATCCTAGCTACGCCACTTGCCCTTTCTTCCCCGTGTGTTTTAATGCATAATTATTCAATTCTCCTATTTATTTTGCACAAATAATGATTTCCTTGTCAAAAGCATTTTTAGATACCGTTTTTTAATATTTTCTACATCTTAGACAAAAGAAAAACGAAAAAGCCAGCAAGAGTACATTTTTCAAAAAAAAATCTAAAACGTCTGTTACAAAAGTCTACTCAACACACCCATTCGAGGAAAGCCCCCCGGTTGTCTCGAAGTGGCGCGTTCATTGAACTTCTCGCTGGGAACGCGTCCATTCGAGATAACCGGGGGGGGGGGGGCTTGTCTCGAAAGGGTGTGCCCGTTCCCGCTCCCATCCCGCTCCCGCACCCCACCCATTCGAGACAAGCCGTGGGTAGATATGTTGCCGGAATGCTTTGAAATCAACTGACATGCTCCAGCATACACATGTTTGAATAAGCTAAGCTGCTGTCTCTTTTCACAAAGTTCACAGAGAAGCACATCTCTTGAATAAAGCCCTTGATTGTGATTGTCAATACAATGACACATCACAAAAGAATGGTATGCCGATTCTAAATAAAGAAAGAAAAAATTGCCCTTGAGTTGAGCAGACATGTCACGAAAAATTGTGAAATACCATAACATGTCGAGTACATGAGATGAACAACACAAGAATATTTTGCAAAGAATATTGCTGACGACATTTTTTACGACTAGTTTTTGTGTAAAAAGGAATATTCACGGGAATATGAAGAAGAAAATTGCCAAACTCTTGCCCCAGTAAGAAGCTGATTGAATCAAAACACATGTGATTTATAAGTTTGACAATTATTCAGTTATTCTCAAGTATATCTTCTGGTCCTACTTGTTAACATTACCTCATTTACATTGACCTGTTGTTGTTATTGTTGATTTACTTTAGATATACTTTGTGTTACATGTAATTGTGTAGTGGAACTTAAAAATCTTTCTTGCCACATATGTTGTACTCAATCTGATAACTGTCACGAAAAATAAAAATATTTTAAAGTATGTACCTACGAAGAAAGGGAGCTTTGCAATTGTCTTTTTCCATCCTGTTTTCATAACATATTTGCCTTTAGTAATATTGATGATATTGCATTTGAACATCTATTTAAAAGGAATGGTGATACTCACCCATAACAGTTATTAAATAATCTTCAAAATATTGAAGATTTATACTTTGATGACATGGATCATAATCTTGATATTTTGGATTGTAAATATTACCTAGATGATGATTTTTTATTAAAGACTCTTGAATTCAAAGAAAATGTTAGTATTATTCATTTTAATTCTCGAAGCTTGTCAAAAAACTTTGATGCAATATCTGATTTTATATTTTCTCTTAATTTTAATTTCTCCATCTATGGATTCTCAGAAACCTGGATTCATGAAAATACACCACTTACTTTTAATGTACCTGGATATTCATTTATACATAGTGATCGCAAACACAGCAAAGGAGGTGGTGTGGGTTTGTTGATATCTGATTCTTTAGATTATATTATTAGACATGATATTTTACAATTTTCTGACTACTATGAGTCTTTATTTATAGAAATTATTATTCCTAGAGGGAAAATATAATGGTTGGTATTATACAGAAAACCTCAATCAAAAGTCAGGGATTTTAATATACATTTCCAGTCTTGTTTAGAAAATTTGAATACAGAACATAAAGAAGTATACATAATGGGAGATTTTAATATAAATGTATTGAATTATGGTAATGCTTCTGTGAATGATTTTTTGAGTGCAATACATTTGAACAGCTTTGTGCCCTTAATTGATAAACCAACGCGTGTTACAGAGTCATCTTCATCCTTAATTTTTTACTAATAACTATGTATCAAATGTGCTTTCTGGCCTATTTTACAGTGATATCACAGATCATTTTCCCATTTTTCAAATAACTCATTTTAAATTTCCTGCACAATGTACCTCCACTCGTAAATTCCGTCGTATAAATGAAAGTACTATTAGAATTTTTGAAGAAAAAGTGTATAATGTTGATTGGAGTGATGTATTCAACTGTACAGATACTGAAGAAGTTTATAATATGTTTACAGTTATGTTATCTAAAGTTTATGATGATGTATTCGTAATAGGAGACACTAAGAGTAAAAGAAAAATGATTATATTATATTATATAAGAAGTATCGAAAAAAATGTACTGATGATAATAGGAGAAAATATGTCAAGGTCAGGAACATTGTAACTAAAATTTTACGTTGTGCACGCACAAACTATTATAAACTTAAATTTCAAGTATTTAAAGGAAATATGAAAAGAACATGGAGCATGATAAATGAATTACTTGGAAAATGTAAGAACAATTTGCCATCATATGTTACTGTAAATGGGACTGATGTACATGATGAAAAAGATATTGCTGATAGCTTTAATACATATTTTGTAAATATAGGAGCTTCTATGGTAAATTCTATACAAAATGATGACAACTTTGTTGATTTTTTATCTGGAAGATGTAATAACTCTATATTTTTTAAACCTATAAAAGAAAATGAAATATTGGAAGTTGTTAAAAATATGAACTCATCTAATAGTAGTGGTATTGATGACATTAGTCCTACTGTTGTGAAAAAAATTATACATGGTATTGTAAAGCCTTTATGCTTTATTTTTAACTTATCATTCACATCTGGAATAGTACCCATGAAATTAAAAATAGCAAAAGTTACACCTGTCTACAAAAAGAAAGATATCCACGACATTTCACATTATAGACCAATCTCTGTTCTTCCCGTTTTCTCTAAAATACTAGAAAGACTGGCTTATGAAAGGATAATGTATGTCTGAATTCTTATATAAAAATACTATATTAAATGAATATCAATACGGCTTTTTGAAAAATGTTTCTACTGAAATGGCACTTATTGACTTACATGATTACCTTGTTAATTCTTTTAAAAATAAATTACATACCGTGGATATTTTTCTTGACTTAATTAAAGCATTCGATTCAATTGATTACTCGATATTGCTACATAAATTAAGTTGTTACGGCATTAGAGGGCTACCTTATTCTTGGTTTAAAAGTTATTTACAAAATCGAACCCAAGTTGTCTCATACAACGATGTAATTTCAGACTCTCTTAATATTTCATTTGGTGTTCCTCAAGGATCGATCCTAGGTCCTTTATTATTTCTTTTGTTTGTTAACGATCTCCCAAATTGTTCTAAAAATTGAAATTTATATTATTTGCTGATGACACCAATATTTTGTATTCGACAGATGATCAGTTATCATTGTCAACTATTTTAAATAATGAACTACAAAAGGTCTCTAATTGGTTTAAGTCCAATAAACTTACATTAAATATAGATAAATCAAATTACATATTATTCCATACTGCGAAACAGAAACAAAAAAATAGTTCTTTGCAAAACTTAATAGTGAAAATACGTCAATTGAACGTGTATATTGTACTAAATTTCTGGGTGTATACATTGATCATGATTTATCATGGAATACTCAAATCTCTTATGTCAGAAAAAAGTTATCACAGAACATTGGTGTCATCAGCAAGTTACGCCATATCTTGCCGAAATACATTCTTATTACATTGTATAATACTCTAGTCCTACCGTTTTTATCATACTGTAATATTGTATGGGCTAATACATATTCTTCCAAGTTGGAAGCACTCTTTATATTGCAAAAGAGATTTGTAAAAATAGCTTCATCATCTACATATTTGGCACATACAAAACCTTTGTTCAAGAAGTTATTCATACTGAATATTTATAAATTGAATAATTATTTTAATGCAATACTACTATTTAAACACAGACTTGGTCTATTACCCCCAAATTTATGCAATATGTTAACATTAAATTGTTCAGTTCATAGATATAATACTAAAAATAGAATGAAATATTAGGTATCTGTTATTACCAAACAATATGAATTACACTCTTTCAGACATAAACCTCCTTCTGTATGGAATTCCCATCAGACATAACTTCAGTTCAAAGTTTGAATTTATTTAAAAGAAAGCTTAAAATTATATCTTATTTCCAATGAATTCACGATGTAAACAAAACCAATATTATTCCACGATGTAATTTTGTTTAGGGTTGTGCGGTTACGTTTTTGTTTTATATTTTGTTCATCATAAATCATTTTGTATGATTCCATTCGTAATTTTATTGTTTATGTGAATAGACCTGTTTACTAAGTGATTCAAATTTATGGATGTTTCTTTCCAGGGGACCTAGTAACGAGGTATTCCATTAACCTGTTATTAGTGAATGAACTACAATACTTGGAATCCAGTTTGCATACATTACTTGTTGCTATGTCTGACAAGCCTCTGGCAAGCTTTCAGGTTTTCAAGAACAACCTTTGTTTCAAAAGTATGCATAAAATTTGAACACTTAGTAAACAGGTCTATTTCTTTCTTGTCATGGGGGCTGTCAAGACAAACCCACTAGGGTTTTTATACAGCAACCAAATTCCTATTTTCATTGTCAATCTTTTAATATTTTAATAATTGCATGCAAAATGTAATGATTATGTCTTAGTTTACAATTATTATATGGCATATTTCTTGCATGTTGATGTTAATATTTTTTATGGAATTGAATAAAGCTGAATTGAATTGAATTGAATAAATATGCAAATTGAACTTTAAAAGTTAAAGTTGCCATCACTTAGGTACAATCGCACATTATGTTTAATGAAATAACTGTCTCATCGCAGTATCGTGAAAGCATGGGGATGTTTGGTACACATAGCAAAACAATGCTTAGTGTCATTGTATCAGTTGTGTATTTAGTGAAACAGTGTACCAATTAAAACGTATATAAGATGTCATCAAGTAAACTGTTTATGAGCAGAAAATGTATGATGCAATAATGCATTACCTTTTTTTTTCCGTTTTATTATTATTGTGTATTTTGTGAACCATTGTCCTTGACGATGTAAAATGTCATCATGTAATTGGTGGTAATTATTGATGTAACAATTGGTAATTCGGTGTGAATCCGCCTTTAAGTGTTATGCGTATGCGATACATATTACGAATGAAGCGCTAAGATTGTTGTGAGGATAGCCGTCAGGTTGGAGGTCCTACCGTAGGGCAGTGTATAGCAGTTATCTAGCGTTCTTTCTCATTATAAATTTTACAAGGAGAACAATATAACACTATTTTACACGTTTTAGATCAGTTTTCTTTTTCTTACCGCAAACTATACGTGTGCTTTAATCTTAACATTTCAATTATACAGTATGTTTCCCTATATTTTGTATTTGTAGTATGATTATATACTTTATCACGTTACATTTATTGCATGATGACTTCAGTATGATGTGATTAATTTTGTTCATTTTTTGTAAAACAAATGCCAAATTGTATCTCGAGTTGTTTGACTGCTTTTAATACTCATCTCAATTCAATACAATTTAATTCATCCACTTCTGTAGACTTTGTCAGGCCAAGTGGATTCTTCACACAGTTTCCTGTTGTCTGCTGCCTCGAAATCACCGTAACAAGGTGTATTCAGTGTTGGATTAATCATTTTAATCCAGATAGATTCTTTTAGCTTCCTTGATCAGAAATAAGATTCAAAGCCTGTGATACGTGCATCGTCCGGTCTAACGTTAACGTCCTGTATACCCATAAAGAGTGGGCCCTCCATATCTTTACCCGCAAGTCCGCGCTGCTGATCCCCAACACCATAAAGTAGGAGGCGATTTTTTTCATTTTTAAGAAGGCGCCACTTCCATTTACCAACAATTTAACCACTAATACGTTGCTGGACGACAATGGAATCTAGCGTTTCAAAGCCTGTATCGACGCCTTTTGTTATAATTATGGGGGATTCTCTTACGTATACAGACTATACATAAAATAAGTTTTATACAGAACAATAATCGACGAGGTAGAATATCAAAAGCAACCTCTAGATGAAGTTTTGTATATTCCTACGCGAAAGCTTGAAATGTTTAGGCTAAAAAGATATCAGGTAGAACCAATTACGATGTTTCTGCTGCTCAGAGATCATGTATACCGAACCAAAAAATATACTCTCATCTGTTTTTCATTCTAGTTGTAACTAACTAGCATATAGTGTGCACGTATATACACACGCTAGTAGCCGTAGCATAAACATATAAACTAGTTACTTAACATACAGTATATACTTCAATATTTCCTTTGGGAAGAGACTGGGCGTTGTGGCGTGCGCCTGTAATCCAGCTACCAGTGGAAGTTATAAACTGATTCAGCGGACCCAGGTTCGAGACTGAGTCACGTCTTTCGGATGGTGACGTTAAAGGTCGGTCCCAGACGTAAATAATCATATTTGATTGATACACGTCTGTAAAAACCCAATTACACACACACACACGACTGCATGTGAGGCCGCTTCCGCACGGAGCCTGCATGTTATATCTACAGAAGATAAGTCATTTGGTATGACATAATTCAGTTAATTCTATTATTATTTCAAATAAACCATTCGGATTTAAAAAGGCTCAAATTTCAATAGGACGAAAACGAAATCTTTTTACAGACCACCCCAGCTCCTTCGTTTCAAAGATGCAACATGATGTTGATTTTATTTAGGTTACAAGATTGCTTTAAAAGTTTCCTGAGCGGGGTCCGCTCGCTATTCATAAGGACCGATATTCATAGAAATCCGCTATTCATTTAATATGCGTTATGAATAGCGGTACTTATGAATAGTGGTCCTTACGATTGGAGGTCCTTATGAATAGCGAGGTAATTTGTCTATGGTTTGCTCGCTATTTAGAAGGACCGCTATTCATAGAAAACCGCTATTCATTTAGTCACGCGTTATGGATAGCGGTCCTTATGAATAAGTTGTCCTTATGAATAGCGGTCCTTATGACTCCCGAAGTTACCCGTCCTGAGCTAGGAAGGGACAAATCCCTCTTAGACTCCGTATCTGCTCTGACTTCTCGAATATTCAATATAACATAATTTTCAGAAAATACACACTCGCGCACCCACACACACACACACACGCACACGCACCCATACTCGCATACTAAGATTTTTCTGGTCTCCGGCCCCTTTAGTCGCTTCGGAAAATGCATCAGAATGTTGAATTTAAAGTTTGAAATGCTCATTCTCTTTGGGGCTTGGAGGGGGATATCCCTTTCTAAGCCTTCTTACTTTTCTTTTCCCCCTCACAGGTTTCCTTCGATGGTCTACTCACTCGAACATTTCGAAACCTCAATGAAAAAAAAAAAGATATTACGGGCTTATAATATTAAATTTTGGAAAAAACAGTACGTGTACTTTTTTTATCCACTAGCGTATTTTGCTTTTTTGTTTTAAAAAGTAAGCAGGGTACCGACGGGGAATTTTAAGAAATTAATATGTGACAAAGTATTATATAAAGGAGTGATCTTTTTAAATGAATATATTTCTAAAATAAGTCCCTCTGAAGCACTGTCCCGCACATCTTTAGAAATACGGTGGCCAGTGACTTTTCTTTTTAACATAAATACTAAAGGAATATGACATACTGAGGTACGAAACATGATCAAAATGAAGGTGAATGTTTACTTAGGACACGACATCCGAAATTGGAGAAGTTAAATTATGTCAAATAAGTATTTGTATTAGAAAGCCTAAATGTCAACTGGCACCCACTCTCTTTGAGAGAACATTTCGCTCCAAACGTGTAAAAGCAAACCTTAATGACCTTGGTAACAATGGCGGCAAATGACGCTTTTATTCCAACAAAGTTCTTTCTTTCTCTTTCACCTAGCATATTTTGGAAAAAAAACATTTCTCGTACGATATATAATACTTTGGGCTTTCATTTTATCTTATTTGTCTCTTTAAAAAATGTATGCTAAAGTAAGAAAATACATTGTGAGTTTGTTCCTCTTTTCCACATAGACGAGTCAAAATCTTCACTACGTTATTGGTGCAAAAAGGGCAGACATTAGGTAGTTTAGATCACGACTGTAGATCTACATTTATGTTGAGCGCTCCTTTGATTTATCACCCCATTTGGAAAGATGGAAGAAATATATATGAGTCCAGAACAAAGAAATCATGTTTTTTTTAATTTCTTATAATCTTTTATCAAATAAAAAACCGCCCCGTGGCTCCGATCAAAACTGTTCACGGGTATGAATGATTGTTTTTTCAGAAAATGCTACGTTTGAAATTTTGTTTTAGTTAAAACCGCTATCCAAAGCGTCCGTCCGTCCGTAACTTGGCCCATGTATGCATATGGGAGGGACGATGAACTGATTAGATTTTGGGGTCTCAAAGTCAAAGGTCATAGAGGTCATGATACATAAAAATGGTTCGTTCTTGTGATAACTTAGGAACCGTTTGTCGGATCAGCTTCTAAGTTGGCCCATGTATTCATATGGGAGGGACGATGAACTGATTAGATTTTGGAGTCTCAAGGTAGGTCAAAGGTCATAGAGGTCATTATATACATAAAAATGGTTCGTTCTTGTGATAATTTAGGAACCGTTTGGCGGATCAGCTTCTAACTTAGCCCATGAATTCATTTATATGGGAGGGACGATGAACTGATTAGATTTTGGGGTCTCAAGGTCAAAGGTCAAAGGTCATTGAGGTCATTTTATACATAAAAATGGTTCGTGATGTATGGAGTCTATAGGCCTACCTATTTTAGAAATTTCATGGAGACAGTGGTCTATTTGCTATAAAATATTTATTTTCTTGGTGTATTTGATGATTGTAAGCCATCAATGGTAAGTTTTTTAGTTGAAAATGAAATGAAATAAATTTTCTGTCTCCTGTGCTTTTTAAGTGAAAAGATTTGTAATTTTGTTGGACCAATCCTTTTTAGAGTGTACATGTATGCCATACATTTCTAATCTGGTGATGGCGGAGGCATAAATTCCGACCGCGCGCGGTCGAAGATTCATCTAGTTTTTAATTGCAGTCGATATATTTAAAATTGCACTTTGCGTTTCATAATGTAACGCAGGGTTTAAATATGTATGTCATTTTTAAAATTATTTTTATCTTTTGTTCAATGATGGACAAAATTGGTTCAATTTATAATTCAAATGCATGGAATTACATTAGAAATCAAGTTTTGGCAATGCAGTTTCATAAACTTAAATTACAGGTTATGCGCCTATACATGAACAAAAAAATGAAAGACTACACAATCATGTATACACCCTGCATTGCATTATGAGACGGTAAGTGCACCCTTTTTCTACTACCGACTGCAATAAAAACATAATTTAGTTATAAAATCAATCGTTCACAAACAACCAAGAAAAATGTCGGCTAGAAGAATAAATGAATAAGTGATAAATAGATGAATAAACAATGTTCATCAAATATTTTTTGAGTTATATAAAAAGTGTAAGGGGCAACTTACTATTTTTATTGAGTACAGTTCTTTGCTTGGGTTGGTAACCCTTGAAATTCAAAAGAACAATCTCTAGCATTGACGTCTTCCCACCATATATTATGATAGGAACCAACCTTCCATAAAACTAGAACAAACTGGTTCATACTTTGTTACGTTGCTTTAAGTGTCCAACATACGCAATGGCACTAAAATGATGGGTGTAACTATGCTATTACAGGTATAGTCAGAATAAAAATAGTTATCCAGTTCAATAGTTCGAGTTCATCTTTTTCCCCCAAATTGTCACTGAGTTTTACATGGTAGTTTTGGTGTGAAAAAGGAAGTATCTGCATTTTAATGACGTCGAAATGGAGATTGGCGGGAATGATCCCTAGGGAGTGGAGAATGTGCATGCACTGCATAATTGTGGAACTGTAATTGAATCCATTGACCGCGACATTCGGGTTATTCGAAAAAAAACCCACATGTATCACAGAACAGCAGATCGTTATTACTATTACTATTACTCTCCAACACATTGCTTCTTTCTTCTCTTACAAGGAAATGAAAAGAGATTATGTTGGAAAAAAATATAAAAGCGATCGGATTTGTTTGATATAAAACATAATCGAGACAGCTCCCTCATATTTTAATTTCAAAGGCATTAAATTATGGAATATTTGATCAGTCATTTGTAACTTAATATTTTCTTTATGAAAATAATTACTTTTTATCAAATATATCATAACATAATGACATATTATTTTATGCAGGGCCCGCTGGAAGAGCAGTTTGATAACTGAAGTGGCTACCCTGGGTAAATAAAACGAAATTATTATTATTATTATTATTATTTTCATCGGGACATCCCACCAACCGATAGCCCAATGGAAACGACAGTGTAGGTCTGGTGAACCATCAGAAACGTTCTAAATAGGCCCACGGGACCGACATATCGGTCTCCTGGGCCGCTGGTTTCATGCACCTTCTGGGGAGCATTTCATCAAACGTTTTGTCAGTGATTTTTACCGACAACTGTTATAAGCTACTGAAATCCTTGCATCTGATTGGTTGAGAGCAAATTTGTCGGTAAAATCACCGACAAAACACTTGATGAAACACTTCCAAGTCAACATATCAGAAGGCCTATACGAGACTTGGCGATCCGTGGGCTGTCGGTCTTGCGTGCTGTATGTCTCGTGGGCTGCGGACATTTTTTTTTAAAATTTGAATCATCTTAGTTACTGCATAGAATAGAATAGTAATCAAATTGAATGCCAGGAATAGCTATGTAAAAAAAAAATCAACGCCAAGGTATGCAACACAAAATGTGCATTTTGCTTTACCAAACAACTAAGACAAAATTGCAGTGGCGTATATAGAGATTGTGGCGCCCGGGGCAAAGAATAGAATTGCGCCCCACAACTAAACTTATCAGCTCAAAGTACCAACCATTTATTTCCCGCTTTAAATTAAGAAGTAACATGAATAACAGGAATACCTAAAAATATTTCTTATGCACAGTAGTCAAAGTGTTATGCAAGACAAACGAGGGAGCAAAGCGATCGAGTGGTAGAAACTTTTGCATTTTCACCCCTCAAAAATGCAATTTCTTATGCATTTCACTCTTAGTACAAAGTCGCACGAGAGTACAACAACCGAGTGTTGGAGTTTCGTTCAAATATTGAACACTGGAAAACGCCATTCTATATCAAATTCTTTCTCTATTTGGAGCGCATAATTAATAAAAGACCGAAACACATTCGAGAAAACGAAAGTTGGGATTTTTTTTCTTCGAACTTATGCTATCTTATGCACTTTATTCTATATTGGGGCGCAGAATGTAACAAGACCCTGATGTAACTTATGATGATCTCGGGCAAAGAAACAGTAGTTAGATAATATCGAATTTTGAACTAAATTCTATATTCTTTTGCAGTTTACACTGGATTTGTTAAGAGCCACAATATTTTCGTCTACCCCCTTTCTCTTTCTCTCTTTTACGTTTTTAAGTGCCACCCAGGTCACATGCCCCCATTTTTATAATATGATAAACAGTACAAAATTGTATTCTTCAACAACATATGTAATAATGAAGTGCTGTGATCACTGATTTTCCAAGAAAATTAAAAATGCCAGGGTGTAGACCTAGCCTAACCACGAATCATAAACAAGTGTTGTAAGATGATGAACTTATAAAAAGAAATGAAATGTGACGTTCAGTGTTCCAGTCATTGAAGAGACCCTATCACGCTTTGCTACTTGCATGAAATGCGATAGAACAAGACTATCGAATAAGAGAACTGTGTGGAATAGGGTTGAATCATGTTAAAGATATTGTTTGACTTGCATTGGAAGATCCGCGATGAATTCGAGTGTCACTATCGGCAAGGAATGGAAAATTAGGGCTATCACCAGTATACAATTCGCCGAAGCCTCACCGCACAACAACACAAGGAGGTTCGTACCACACACCGCTTCTGTCTATAGGCTTTACAGGTGTCGGTCGCACGTTTATATACAGGATATCCTGGCAAATTCTCGTTTACTTCCCATATCCATCCAGTGAATTAGCATTATATTGCTTTACACATGTATAGAGGTATGCTGGTCTCGTGGATACGTCACCGGACTGTAGATCTCATGGTTCGCAATTCGAGTCCCATCGCGGCACTAAATGTCGTTAGTCCAGTCTAAACATAACTTGGCTTTATTAGAAGCCAGGTTTTCATGCCACTAAAATATTCCTAACTTTCTTATTAGTTGTCCGATTTTCCCCAAACCTTTTTTGATTTTTCTGCTTCTATCCAAGTAAAGTAAAACCAAGTAATTTTTGGACCGGACTTCCCCTTTAATGTACACTTGCTACTCTCCACCCAGATGTAATAAATAGGTACCTGGTAGGAATATGTTCCTTGAATGCTTTTAGTGCCTTAGGGCATCTGGGCTAAAGCCAGGGTAACTATACTTTGTAGGCGCATGGAACACCCCCTGGGATGGATACGTGCACAATAATAATGTAGCTATCATTATAATTATTGCAATTTGTAAAAGGTTTTCGGAATTATATCACAAATATCATAATTTGGAATAGTTTAAATGACATTTTCCAGAAGGTCTCGAATAAAATTTATACACAATATCAAATGGAAGTTAAAGACCTCAGTCTGACCCAAAACAACCATATATTGACGTAAAGCTTAGTAAACAAAGAATATAATTACCCTGGGTATTCATAAATTTTCGTCTCCGTTTATCCATAAAAAATAAAAAAGATAATTTTTTTTTGGTCTGCCCGCTCCCTATTGCGTAACAAGAGAGGAAACTGCAGGGGGTCGCTAGACGTGTGACGACATGTCATGTATACAGCTCCGAGTGCGTCTACACGATATGTCGTCATCAAATTTTCACCCCCCGCAAAGTAGCGTTCCTCAGAGACGGGGCCCTCGTCAGAAAAACCACCGGGGCTCAACATTCGGGACGCTGTTACTCATTCCACAGGAAGCGGAATCTCATGAAGTTGGTTTCAATTTGTTCAGAAAATATATAGCTCCCCGTGGATGAATAAAGTGCATATTTCAAAATTCGGTCAGGCTGAGGTCTTTAAGAGAAATAATCTGGCGCATAAATGATCACGGCGTACATATTTCTCAGTATTCTCAGTATAGTATTTATATATAAACTCAGTTGACACAAGAACAAGAAAATTGAAACACCACAGCCCTTTTTCTATTTAAAATATCAACATTAAATCCGCAAAACATGATAGAAACTTTCCTTTAATAAAACTTTCCTTTCAAACATCATAGCGCTTTATGAACGTACAGTAATGCTAATAAATCCTCTGTTTGATCAATCATTTGATTTTTTTTTCTTCAAGAATAATACAAATAACATTAAAATTAGCAACATAACATTGAAAGAAATACTAATTACCTCGACAGGATATCCCACAAAAGCTGACATTAAGCTTATTTTTCTTAGAGATATATGAAATTTTGTCAAAACGAGAACCCTCGGACTATTATCCCAGAACAACTACCTCCTTAACCCCCCCCCCCCCCCGATTAACCTTATAACATAGGTAATATAAAGGGGTAGTTGTGTGTGTGTGTTTGGTGGGGGGGGGGGGGGGTTGTAATATAATCTCATGAGACCATTGCACGATTTCTCTTGAAAGAACAATGATTACCCCATAACTTGTGCAAATAAATAGACATTTGGGCAATTCCAGCGTAACGGACATGACATTCGGATCCATTTTTAAAAAGATTTTAAGATAGTTCTAAGGAAAAACAAAATTCCTAAAACATACTATAAGTAACTGAATCAGACACACTTCTATCAGGGACATACACAACAATATGGATAAGGATTTTTCACTCTTGTGAAAGGTTCGCAAAATATGTGAGATTTGGTTCTGAATGAGTCTAAATATACTCGAAACATTTTACATGCGTTTTGACCGTTATTCAGACGTGATTAGACGTTAATAGACGTTCCTCTATCCGCATCCACCCGTTTCTACCGTTACGAGGACTGTCTTTGGCTTGAGATCAGGCGCTCATCGGCTCATACATTTGTTAAGTTAATGTTTGTTAATGTTTCTGACGTTATTCAGCTGTTTTCTTGCCGGTTTCACCGTTCCGTAGACGTATGGTGCGTTTCGTGGCTGGAGGTGGACGAGCTGTCCGCCTGCCCAACAGCTACAAAAGTCTAAACCCGGTACGATTCCGCCCGAGTAACGATGGAAACGACAAAAAAAAAAAACAAAAAAAAAAAAAAAACAAAACAAAAAATTCCGCCAGAAAAAAATCCCACCCTGCAGGACGCCTAGCGGATGGAAACGTGTGGAAAACGACCAAGTACAGTACACATACAGGAGAAAACGCACAACCATCGGACAAGGGCTGGATCTCGCATTTTAAAGGATACGCCACCGGGCGTTAATAAAGCTGTTTGTAAAAAAAAAAAAGAGAGAGAATAGGCGTTTCTCGCACCTATCTCTAACTTTTACATGCGTTTTGACCGTTATTCAGACGTGATTAGACGTTAATAGACGTTCCTCTATCCGCATCCACCCGTTTCTACCGTTACGAGGACTGTCTTTGGCTTGAGATCAGGAGCTCATCGGCTCATACATTTGTTAAGTTAATGTTTGTTAATGTTTCTGACGTTATTCAGCTGTTTTGTTGCCGGTTTCACCGTTCCGTAGACGTACGGTGCGTTTCGTGGCTGGAGTCTAAACCCGGTAAGATTCCGCCCGAGTGACGATGAAAACGACAAAAAAACAAACAAACAAACAAAACAAAACAAAACAAAAAATCCCTCCAGAGTAACAGTAACATATGAGAACCGCCAATCGCTATCCAAAGCTGGCCGTCGGAAACTCTGAACATGTCCCAAAGTTTGAAATGGCTAGCCCTGTCTCCCAACGTCTAAATACGTCTGTAAACCAGCTCAAACGAATAAAAAAGTCAAATAAACGTACGCCTTCGTTTTACAGACGGAATCGTTAAACGGCAGTGTGGGGCAGGGCCTTTAGATCAATCTTAGTTCCTTTCCTATCAATTTACAACCCAACAATCAAATCTGAAATGCTCATGGCGTAAAAATAATGAGACCTAAAGATGTTTTGACCTAAACTGTAGCCACATTTTGCCCCCAAAGTAATTAAAAAAAAAGAAAAAAAATCCTATCAATAAAATGTACTTGAATCCTACAGATATACCAATTAAAGTAAAGGGCTTCATAAAAGCTCTATTGTTTGATACTAAATATGTCATGGTAGCACAAATATTTATGGAGTCATCTCCAATTTCATGATTTACACTGAATTGCCCATTTGCCAATGAGTCGGTGCGAAAAGGCTAGACCGTGCAAAATTGCTTTTGTAATGATGTGATTAATCGGTAATGGAAATGTAAGTTTATGCATAGGTACATTGAAAACAACATCATTTTGTACACCTCCATGCTCCTTTTCTTCCCGGACAAAACACTTCCTTCATGATTGTGCGAGTGCCGTAATGTTAAAATCTGTGATTACTATTACGAATTATAACAATTGTCATTACAACAGTATTCAACCAAACATTATAAGCGAAAAGCATGGAGAGCGTAAAGATTTGTCATTGAAAAGACGACCCTAAAAGTTAATCAAGGAATCTAAAGATGAACGTAGGCCTATAAAACTATCCGAAGTGACCCGGTAACCGCTAAATGGCAATTCGAATAATGAGGACTGTCTCCGCCAGAGTCCCGACTAGCGTGTCCATTGTGATCGAGACAGTTCGAAAATCAGCGGTTTGGATGAACTTGCTTCAAGTGTCGCCGCCTATTATAGGCCGCGATACTTGAAGCAAGTTCAAGAATCTCAATATTATTCTATTCTTAATATTCACATACAGGAGAAAACGCACAACCATCGGACAAGGGCTGGATCTCGCATTTTAAAGGGATACGCCACCGGGCGTTAATAAAGCTGTTTGTAAAAAAAAAAGAGAGAATAGGCGTTTCTTGCACCTATCTCTAACTTTTACATGCGTTTTGACCGTTATTCAGACGTGATTAGACGTTAATAGACGTTCCTCTATCCGCATCCACCCGTTTCTACCGTTACGAGGACTGTCTTTGGCTTGAGATCAGGAGCTCATCGGCTCATACATTTGTTAAGTTAATGTTTGTTAATGTTTCTGACGTTATTCAGCTGTTTTCTTCCCGGTTTCACCGTTCCGTAGACGTACGGTGCGTTTCGTGGCTGGAGGCGGACAAGCTGTCCGCCTGCCCAACAGCTATAAAAGTCTAAACCCGGTAAGATTCCGCCCGAGTGACGATGAAAACGACAAAAAAAAACAACAAACAAACAAAACAAAACAAAACAAAAAAAAACCCGCCAGAGTAAGAGTAACATATGAGAACCGCCAATCGCTATCCAAAGTTGGCCGTCGGAAACTCTGAACATGTCCCAAAGTTTGAAATGGCTAGCGCTGTCTCCCAACGTCTAAATACGTCTGTAAACCAGCTCAAACGAATAAAAAAGTCAAATAAACGTACGCCTTCGTTTTACAGACGGAATCGTTAAACAGCAGTGTGGGGCAGGGCCTTTAGATCAATCCTAGTTCCTTTCCTATCAATTTACAACCCAACAATCAAATCTGATATGCTCATGGCGTAAAAATAATGAGACCTAAAGATGCTTTGACCAAAACTGTTGCCACATTTTGCCCCCAAAGTAATTAAAAAAAAAAGAAAAAAAATCCTACCTATAAAATGTACTTGAATCCTACACATATACCAATTAAAGTAAAGGGCTTCATAAAAAGCTCTATTGTTTGATACTAAATATGTCATGGTAGCACAAATATTTATGGAGTCATCTCCAATTTCATGATTTACACTGAATTGCCCATTTGCCAATGAGTCGGTGCGAAAAGGCTAGACCGTGCAAAATTGCTTTTGTAATGATGTGATTAATCGGTAATGGAAATGTAAGTTTATGCATAGGTACATTGAAAACAACATCATTTTGTACACCTCCATGCTCCTTTTCTTCCCGGACAAAACACTTCCTTCATGATTGTACGAGTGCCGTAATGTTAAAATCTGTGATTACTATTACGAATTATAACAATTGTCATTACAACAGCATTCAACCAAACATTCTAAGCGAAAAGCATGGAGAGCGTAAAGATTTGTCATTGAAAAGACGACCCTAAAAGTTAATCAAGGAATCTAAAGATGAACGTAGGCCTATAAAACTATCCGAAGTGACCCGGTAACCGCTAAATGGCAATTCGAATAATGAGGACTGTCTCCGCCAGAGTCCCGACTAGCGTGTCCATTGTGATCGAGACAGTTCGAAAATCAGCGGTTTGGATGAACTTGCTTCAAGTGTCGCCGCCTATTATAGGCCGCGATACTTGAAGCAAGTTCAAGAATCTCTTATTATTCTATTCTTCATATTCTATTATTACTGCAGTAATTTTAAAGATGAATTAAAGGGCAAACTACATTTGCTTCCTTTTCTGGGGGGGGGGGGTGGGGGTGGCGGATCTGATAAGAAACATTAATGAACTTTGCTTGGCAAGTTCGGTATTAGTCCGCCTTACATTCAGGGCTCTCGCCTTCACGAAGGATAATATAACCTTTACAATTTTCCATGCCTTTTGCTTAGAATGTTTGGTTCAATACTGTTGTACACTCTTAGAAATTTTGGGTAAATGCCACTGGGTAAATGAAGATTGGGCATAGGTTGGTTAAATCTTGCTCAACTTTTACATGCATTTACCCAACATTGGTCAAAAATAAGAATGAAATTGGTAAAGTTTATCCAAAAGTTGGTCGGACTCATAACTACCCTCATGTTGGGTAAATTTTGGGTAAAATTTTGCCCAATATTTCTAAGAGTGTAAGGAATATTGTTAAAATTCGTATTAGCAAGGAAGTTCAAACAGATGGAGTCTCAACTAACGTTTATTAATGTAAACACCTGGCAGATTATAAAGGATGTAAAATTGAATTAATAAACTGCCTTGATTCTTTGATGTCGATGTCTGATGCCGCAAAAGTAAACGGGAAAGCTTTAGATATGTTTTGGCATTTTAATGTTTACGATGCGCAGTTAAATTCATAAATTGACAAACACATAAAGTGAATGTGCAGTTTTAATGTAAATAATTTCGATTTCATTCTGAAATTCCCCTGCCTCATGAAGAACAATTTTATAGCCTTAAAAGTTTCACAGATGTATGCCTCTTTAAAGGGCAATTTTAACACCTCTCCGCGTAATTCCGATTATTAAATTTCATATATTACTATCGTGAAAGATGGCTCTAGGAAATATAGCCAACCAAAGTAGTGGGCACAAGCGGCCAGTTAAGAAATTTTCATTGCAGTTCTGGTATTCTTGGCACTAAATATGTTCGTTTGAACCTTTGAACCTTGTTATATCATTCATGTGCACTTTTTAGAAGTTACATTTGGGTCTGCGGAAACTAATTATCATTATAACAGAATAACCTCCATTGTACGTATCCATGATTATGAAATAAAACGGAATTTGATTTGTTTCCTCGTTTGGAAGAATGTTTTCGGAGAGCGCATATTTGTCATGTTTGCTGTGGCGGCATTGAAGCTCGCTTCAAAGAGAAGCTGTCTGTTATGACTCCATCTGTTTGAACCTTCTTGGCATTACTAATCACAGTTTTTAACATTACGACACTCGTATAAATCATGAAGGAAGTGTTTTGTCCGGGGGAAAAATGATTTGGTTTCCAATGTACCTCTGCATAAACTTACATTTCAATACCCGATTAATCACATCATTACAACGGTAATTTTGCCTCATATCCGACATCTTCCCAGGTATATCGATTCCAAGATGAAGTCTCACAAAAACAATATTAAAAACACCACCCTAAAAGTTAATCAAGCAATCTAAAGATATCTCGAGAAGATTGAACGTATGCCGATAACTATCCGAAGTGACCCGGTAACCGCTGAATGGTATTTTGAATAATGAGGACTGTCTCCGCCAGAGTCCCGGCTAGCGTGCCCATTGAACTTGCTTGAAGCATCGCTGCCTCTTTCCCTCTCTCTGTGTGTATGTGTCGGTCTGTCTGTCTCTCCCTCTCTCCCTCTCTCAATATTATATTCTTAATTTTCTATTATTACTGTATTAATTTTAAAGAATGAATGAAAGGGGCAAACTATATTTGCTGGGGGGGGGGGGGGTGGCGGATCTGATAATTATGAAACAGTAATAAACTTTGCTGGGAAAGTTCGGCATTAGTCCGCCATACCTTCAAGGCTCTCGCCCTCACGAAAACCATTAAAGTCTACCGCGAATTGGTTTAGGTCGGCATAAGATCCGGATTGTCTCAAGTAGCTCGCATTTGAATGTCAGTATTATAGAATTTAAATTCAATTTCACAACTACGTCTGTTACAAACAACATACAGAGAGGTGAATTCATTTGAAAAGAAATGGATCTCTATTGGGCTACAAAAGTGCATTAGCAGCCAACATATTTCGACTGACATAATTATCTATCATACCACTATTTTATTTGAAATTTTGAATAATCATTAGCAATCTTAGATATCGATATATAACAATTTTGAAAGAGTGATAAGAAAATTCAAACGGAAACAGAAATTAACAATTAAGAATGCTTCTTTTTCCCCTGAAAATTCAGTTCAATAAACAGCATTCACCTGAAAGTTTAATACAAAGTTAATTCAAATCTTTTCTACTGACATATTGGAAAGGTTTTGAGTTACACGATGTGATACATAATTATGTTAGATATAAACAGAATTGATAAGTCGGTAGATGTAAATGTATGGGCATGAATTTGTCAGATAGAAACATGGCCTATAAAGCCAGTTGTCAGTGCATAATAGTACAAAAATGATAAATTGGTTGGTTAAATGAATGTATATGGTCAGCTTCCCTTCTAATCACGCATATTTTTTTTTGTATTCGTCGTCTGTCTTAGTTAATAGTATGACGTAAGTAATTCATTAACTACACTGCATCAAGATTGAACGAACTACAATGAAAGTTTTTTTTTTATTAATCTCTGCCGCCTTTGACTCCTTTGATTTGAAGTGTATACATTATCTCTCCGTTCTTCTGTCAGCCTAGCATATTATAACAAATTTGATCTATTTAAATTTATTCATTATAGGAATATGTTTCAGTTGAATGAAAATGAATAATCTGATAATAATGACCATAATTAAACAGAAAAAATGCAATGTCTTTCAGTACTCGTAAAGTCACAAATCTATCAAATCATTCTCCCCATAAATATGTGTACTACACCATGAACAGCTCATGATGACGGTCTCCTGCGTTCACAAATCATGTTAATTGTAAAATGTTAATTTTCCATATTGTATACATATTTTATTTGTATTCAAGAAGTAAATTGTTAATGTCTGACAATATGTTGACATATATATATATATATTTTAATCTGTAACACATGTATTACTATATTTTGTATCATGCTATTGAACGCAGAAATAAAATCAATCTAAAAAAAAAACAAAAAAAAAAACAAACATTTTAAAAGATATTTTTAACATGATATTTACCTTTTTCGGCGAGGCTGAAGTGGCAGCACGAAGCGATAACAATGGTAAAACCAACAAATGCGATAAATGGTTGAAAAAACATTTCTGATCACAGTTTCACTTAACAAATCGATGAAATATTTATCTTCTGGTTGTGAATATTCGTACAGTACTGATCATTGCTTGCAGTTAAATCAGACTACTCATCAAGATTACACCATACTCCATAAAGAAAAATTCTTGAATGAGGAGAAATATCCTAAAGCTGGATGAGATTAGGCTGGAGTGATCAATAATGTTTTCGCCGCCGTTTCGGTTCATTATGAACCACAACCCAGACGCGTGGAATAAAAAGAATAGATTTTTTTTTTTATTTTTACAAAGTCGGTGGCGGAAAAACATGGGGAATTACCTTTTGTAGGTGAGGTGCGTTGAAGAAGAATGGTGGTGTCTGAATCAATAGACTGGTTTTACCCGAAATTTGCATCCAAGGCCCCTCAAAGTTGAAATCAGAAAGCATTTTTGTTGTTTTGTTATTTTTCAAGAAAACCAATTATTGTTTTGTCATGTGAAAAACTTGGAAGTATGAGGAGTGCATGTACAGTATTGGACTCGTAAAACTGGCGACGCAAGAAAACCAGAGAACATTTCAGGGGCGGATACAGGATTTTCAGAAAGGGGGGGGGGCGCACACTGAGGAACCCTCCATTTGACGAAGCCAAACGGCCATCTAGGGGGTCCGGGGGCATACCTAACACCCTTTTTTGTCAGACAAAACGGGGGGGGGGGCGCACGCCCCTTGCGCCCCCACCTCTGGATCCGCGCCTGGCTTTTAAGACTTTTTGTCACTGGAGGAGAAGAGACTTGATTGTGTAAATCAGATTGATAGAAATGTGCGATTATGGCACAACATGACTGTAATAGAGCACAGTGTGTGTCTTTTCAATATTGGTTTATTGCCTATGGTTTGGGTTCATAGGTTGAACTTTGAAGCGTGTGTTCCCTTTGTTACTTGTATTAAATACCGCACGCTTAACACAATACTGGCATCCGCTCCCTCACGGTGGCCTAGGGTAGAAAATAATGAAACCCCCGTGACAATAAAAGGGAAAATGTATTGAAAGAGAACAAATCACATTCTTTCCCTTTCCTATTCAATCTAATCCACGCTTATTTTTGTGAGATTTCATCTTGGAATCGATTTTAGAATGTTGGATATGAGGCACAGAGACGGCACACCTTTCTTGAATTCTTGAAATGTTCTTTTCACTATTTCCAGTGCTACTTTTCACAACTGCAAGTACCCTCCCCGCGCTACAATTAGCAACATTAAACTGTATTGAGAGAACCATTTGATACTAAAATATACACTGTTTAGCTGTTGCAACTTGTCTATACATTGTTTATATGTGTACAACTCAATTCAATGTACGAGAAAAATACCTCCTTCAAACGAAACATGTAAAGATCCTTCCTTTGAATGTTATTAAAATCAAACACTTTGGAAGATAAAATATCAGTATGTATTGCTATATTACAACCGTCTATTCAATATTTTTTACATAGTTCACGTCTTCTTTTCTTTTCTTTTCTTTTCTTTTTTGCTCAAAATTGCTTCCAAACTTTCCTCACTCTATGACCCAACCAAAGTAATTATTCGAAGTTTGCATCTTATGAGAATGAAATACTGCGACATGAAATTGTATAATGGTAACTTACGCTTTCAATAAGCCAGTTCGTAGATGCAATCTGAGCATGAGCAGAAAAAGGTCATCTGTACAAAACCCATGACACTAATATTTGATATGTGCTCATGAATGTCATGTAATCATTATTCAATTATGCACTAATGGTGCATTCCATGATATCCAGGTGGAAGTATTCTTTTTAAAGGGGGAAACAAAAGCTATTCATGAGGCACCTCTATCACTCCCAGAGTTATTTTTCTGAAGTGCACATAAAGGGACCCTCCATGTCTAAAATATCGGTGGATATTTGGGGTCATTTGTACCATGCGCTAACTACGAGCTGGTCTATTCCATTCAGCATGATCAGAAGTTTGACAACTTATTCCTTCCTTGTTCCTTGCTCAGGAACTCATCATGTATCAAATCCGCCTTGTTTTCTACATTTTACTCCTGCAAGTTGACGATAATGTTGAACAACATGATATCAGCCGCAAGAAATAGTCTGATAAGTTTTGATATTTATGTATCATTCAGGTTCACATTCCATATAAGAAAGGTGATACATACATGTATAATTACCATAGTAGCTTCTCATTTTTTTCTTCAGCCAAGTTGTCTGGCCCCTTAAAGTGAAAGTGACATTGTAATGTTATTTTCTATTTACGAGTATCATTATTATTACGCAATGCCATGATTGAGTCAACCGATTCCCATTCAAGTTTCCCGGTTATAAAAAAAAATCAGACCGCCAACCTCTCCCTTTCCACCAATGACCTGGCTACGCACTTTGTTGTAGATATCTCTCTGATAAATAAGGTCATTGCTGTTTACCATTCAATTACACGTTCCGGGACAATGAATAAGGCTACGAGTCTCATATCTTTGTCAAAAGCCCTTTGTTGTATCAGGTAAAGCTAAACATGATTGCACTTTTCTCCTGCATATTTGAAGAGAGGTCCTTTCACATAGAGACCTATAAACATAAAGCTTTAGCATTGTGTGTGCCACTGAGCTGCACCTGAAGAGTTGAGACCATGCTTGAAGTATGCCCGACATAGTACCAGCTGACAGTAAACATCTGCAAAGGTAAATTTTGAAATGCTGTAGCTCAGAACATGTACGCAAATCTGAATAGTATGGACTGGGTCATCCATTTAACCAAATTTAACAACCTTAAGTGGGATATTAGAAACTGGCAAAGATTTTTAGTATGAATCAAATGAAAGAAAAAACATAAGTTCATATTTCTTGGCCTGCCATGGAGCCAAATAGATTTCGTTTTCGTTTTCGTTTTCAAGATGATTTTTTTTTAATAGGAATTTGTTTATGAACATTCCTTTCTATTGTTCCGAACTAATATACTCTTTGTTGGGAATTCTTTTCACTTAGATAACTGATTATTGATCAAAGCAGATAAGTTCAAAGCAGATAAGTTCAATATAATGTCAATTCGCTTTTTTAAGTCGATCAAAGCGGTTGGATATAATTATGGCGTTCACTCCCCATCTCTCCCCATCTGAAGCGTTTAATTTGGATTATGTATTTCTGTAATGCATTGCTTGCATAACACGAGACTTATGTTTTACCCGATTCTGTCAACATCATATACTTCTCGTTTAAATCGACATTTTGCTGTTTACAATTATAGTTTTTTTAAAATTCATATTGCCCCATAAAAAAATGTCATTAACGTTGAATATGCTCTTCTTCTATTGGAATTCAAGTCGTATCCCATCAAACTCTCTATTGAACAAAGGATTTGAATGGCTCACTGCCGCAAGCCAATTAAAATAAATCATCGTTCATACATTTTCTTATTCAACTGACAATGCGATTTATAATGTGTTCATCCCCTCAAGAAAATGAGCCCGTTATATTCTGCTCGCGTTTCTAAATATTAGCAGACTTTAAAAACTCTTGGTTCTGTTAATCTGATTAAAGTTGAATTATGCTCTTCTCCTCTTGGCATTCATGTCGTACCCCGTCGAACTCTAATTTGAACAAAGGATTTGAATGGTTCACTGACTCGTTCGCCGCAAGTCTAGATTTATAAATCATCTTTCTTACTTTTTTCTCTGACACACAATGCGATTCATGTGTTCATGCCCTAAAGAAAAAATGAGTCCGTTATAATCTGTACGCGTTCTTACAGGCTACGAACTATCACTCATAAACCGAGCAGGATCTTTTGTGTGTGTGTGGGGGGGGGGGGGGGAGGGCAATGTGCCAGACATTGTACTAGACAGGAATGGTATTGTCTCAATTTTGCTAAACAGCTTTGCAGTGTAAACTAAATAACATTCTTAAAGGCAAACCATAACATTCCTATGTTAAGCAGTGGCAATGCAAGCAAGCTTGGATTCGGCTCTACATACATCAGGAACATGTGAGGCCCAAATGGTACATAAACTACATATATTCTTTAACTTTATTCATCCTTTAAAACGATTTCCATGGTGTTTAAAATTTGTGATAGGTACCAGGCTACCTCGAAAGTTAAACGCATTTTTCTTTATATAAAGCTCTTTTATATTTTTATGAGAGAAATGTGAAATGTGGAAATTCCAAATTGCTTCGTGCTGTTCTTCTTTTTACGGTTGGTAAACATGACAAATACTGCCAATGATGTATTATTCAGTTTATTCAATAATAATGAACAAAGTCTATAAATCGATGTATGCTACGATGATCGTTATAAACTAGGATTATCAATTCTAAAGGACTGAACCAGGATGTACATTTCTCGTTTGTTCTCGTATTAAGATGAATGTCGTTGATATATTATTAACATAGGCCTAGATTTCAGGATTTATAACGAACTGATGAAAACTTTACTACTTTAGAAGTACACACGGTACACGTCAGGGTAACAACTGAACCGTTCAATCGGAACAGGGAAATGTAACTAAGACCTGAATGTATCGAAATAGGATTACCGAATAACATTTTTACCCTCCTCTATCCACCAATCAGATGCGCTGTAACAAAGAAAAATGGTGGATACGCCCCAACTTCAACGTAGCAAACATGGCAAAATGTGTGGTCAACCATTGCCTGCGCGAGCCAATGTAAAATGAAATCAGAAGGCCTTTGCACAAATTCTACTTTCTTGATTTCAAATATCCACCAAACATTTAAAATCAACAATGAGAAAGCTCCATTGTATCAAAATGGAAAAGATCGTTCTCATTTAATCAAAGATATCATCCTTGCGATTGAACGGCCACTATTTCACACGAAAAATACAATAAACAAGTGCTGTGTCATTAAAAAAGCCCCAGGCGACTTCAAGAGACCTATCTTTTTGAAGTTTATTGACCGCTAACAGCGTTTTCAGAAAAAAACAAAAACTTTGGACTCCTCATTTAATTACTGAGTCACAAAATTGAGTGACACTAGTAAGAGCTTAAAGAGCTCATATTGAGAAAAGAGTTGGTATGCGTTTTTGTTTGGTAATATTAAAATCTGTGTATCAAAGAAAACAATCCTTTTTAAATTTTTCAAATAGCTCAACTAGAAAGTGCAATTTTTTAAAAATAAAAATCACCTTTTTGAGGGTTTGAAATTGTCTCCCAGTCCAATTTCGGCAAAATCTATAGCTTGTTTACTTTTCTATGCAAATTAGCACTGACGTCATTGGGTAGAGTCGTATGACCTCCGCGGTATACTGCTGTACAACATAGCATGGACTGGCAACCGAGAGTGAAGAGAAACTTTGCTCGACATGATTTTTATACTTCAAAATTATGTTTCCAAATCCATAAGTTTTGTTAAATATTATATGAAAACTAGTTTACATTTTATTCCAACAAGCAACCATTTTTCAGACAGCTCGCACAAGTTTACATGCACGAAAACTTTAAAAAGTCGGGCCCGTACACATCATGGTAGGCTACATGTACAGCGACGCGGTGAAACCCCGTAGGGCTCCGCTTGAGAACTGGGCTAGATCTGATACACTGCCGTGGAAGAAAAGAACAGAGCTACTTTACGAGAATCGCCCTTTTCTTCCTAATATTGGTCACAGCAGTGAAATATCTGGTGAAACACCTAATAAAGGTTAGTTTTAACTTGTCACTTGACATTTTTTTTTGGAAAAACGATACTATGACTTCGAACTGCAAAATCAGCGCAAGAACGACCATGTCGGCATTGATTCAACAATACAATTTCACAATACGGCGAAAGTTGCTCACATTAGTTCTCAGTCTGACTTCTGACAGTGGACTCCTGCGGCTTAATTACATCAGGAACATGTGAGGCACAAAAAAGGGTACATAAACTACATAAAATTATATTCTTTAACTTTATTCATCCTTTAAAACGATTTCCATGGTGTTCAAAATTTGTGATAGGTACCAGGCTACCTCGAAAGTGAAACGCATTTTTCTTAAAGCTCTTTTATATTTTTATGAGAGAAATGTGAAATGTGGAAATTCCAAATTGCTTCTTTTTACGGTTGGTAAACATGACAAATACTGCCAATGATGTATTATTCAGTTTATTCAATAATAATTAACAAAGTCTATAAATCGATGTATGCTACGATGATCATTATAAACAAGGATTATCAATTGTAAGTGACTGAACCAGGATGTCTGTTCTCGTATTAAGATGAATGGCGTTGATATTATTATTGACATAGGCCTAGATTTCAGGATTTATAACGAACTGATGAAACCTTTACTACTTTAGAAGTACACACGGTACACGTCAGGGTAACAACTGAACCGTTCAATCGGAACAGGGAAATGTAACTAAGACCTGAATGTATCGAAATAGGATTACCGAATAACATTTTTACCCTCCTCTATCCACCAATCAGATGCGCTGTAACAAAGAAAAATGGTGGATACGCCCCAACTTCAACGTAGCAAACATGGCAAAATGTGTGGTCAACCATTGCCTGCGCGAGCCAATGTAAAATGAAATCAGAAGGCCTTTGCACAAATTCTACTTTCTTGATTTCAAATATCCACCAAACATTTAAAATCAACAATGAGAAAGCTCCATTGTATCAAAATGGAAAAGATCGTTCTCATTTAATCAAAGATATCATCCTTGCGATTGAACGGCCACTATTTCACACGAAAAATACAATAAACGAGTGCTGTGTCATTAAAAAAGCCCCAGGCGACTTAAAGAGACCTATCTTTTTGAAGTTTATTGACTGCTAACAGAGTTTTCAGAAAAGAAATAAAAAATTTGGACTCCTCATTTAATTACTGAGTCACAAAATGGAGGTACACTAGTAAGAGCTTAAAGAGCTCATATTGAGAAAAGAGTTGGTATGCGTTTTTGTTTGGTAATGTTAAAATCTGTGTATCAAAGAAAACAATCCTTTTAAAATTTTTCAAATAGCTCAACTAGAAAGTGCAATTTTTTAAAAATAAAAATCACCTTTTTGAGGGTTTGAAATTGTCTCGCAGTCCAATTTCGGCAAAATCCTAGCTTGTTCACTTTTCTATGCAAATTAGCACTGACGTCATTGGGTAGAGTCGTATGACCTCCGCGGTATACTGTTGCACAACATACCATGGACTGGCAACCGAGAATGAAGAGAAACTTTGCTCGACATGATTTTTATACTTCAAAATTATGTTTCCAAATCCATAAGTTTTGTTAAATATTATATGAAAACTAGTTTACATTTTATTCCAACAAGCAACCATTTTTCAGACAGCTCACACAAGTTTACATGCACGAAAACTTTAAAAAGTCGGACCCGTACACATCATGGTAGGCTACATGTGTACAGCGACGCGGTGAAACCCCGTATAGGGCTCCGCTTGAGAACTGGGCTAGATCTGATACACTGCCGTGGAAGAAAAGAACAGAGCTACTCTACGAGAATCGCTCTTTTCTTCCTAATATTGGTCACAGCAGTGAAATATCTGGTGAAACACCTAATAAAGGTTAGTTTTAACTTGTCACTTGACATTTTTTTGGGAAAAACGATACTATGACTTCGAACTGAGTCCACAAAATCAGCGCAAGAACGACCATGTCGGCATTGATTCAACAATACAATGTCACAATACGGCGAAAGTTGCTCACATTAGTTCTCAGTCTGACTTCTGACAGTGGACTCCTGAGGCTTAATTGTCGGTGTTTTTGAATATTTGATGCTCTGTATTGTGGGCAAGACATCCTTCTTCAACCTATTTCGGGCCAGCTACATCTCCAAAGTCAATCTTGCAGTGACGTTCGAAGGCTGATTTTTCGAAATGGTCGCTACAAATCCGTTGCTTATTGAGCTTTGGAAAGGTGAATAAACTGATGCTGGGGTTCTTTAAAGTATTGTAACACCCCCCCCCCACACACACAAACGTAAGGATTCCCCCAAAAGAAGGCGACTCTCGTTGATGTTTTTTTTTTTTACAAACTATTTCAATAGCGCGCGTTATGCACCGGATGAATTGACCTGGGGAGCATTTCATCAAGCGTTTTGTCAGTGATTTTTACCGACAGCTGTTATAAGCTACTAAAATCCTTGCATCTGATTGGCTGAGAGCAAATTTGTCGGTAAAAATCACCGACAAAACACTTCCCAAGTCAACATATCAGAAGGCCTATACGAGACTTGGCGATCCGTGGGCTGGCGGTCTTGCGTGCGTCTCATGGGATGCGGACATTTTTTTTTTAAATTTGCATCAACTTAGTTACTAATTAGAATAGAATAGTAATCAAATTGAATGCCAGGAATAGTTATGTACAAAAATAATCAACGCCAAGGTATGTAAAAATCACTGACAAAACGCTTGATGAAACGCTCCCCTGGATGAATTCATCAACTCTACCCAGTGACGTCATAGCAGGTCAACCCCGCTTCAATGTTTATCGGTCTGTTTGAGAAATCTGGCTCAATAAGGGCAATAATCAAGGGTACATTTTATGCGAGAAAATCTATTTTATTTGCTAAAATTGATGAAATATTTATTTCAATATGTTTATTATTTATTTACAAACCATATTCTTACAATTGGGGATCGGAAAAAATCAACATATGAGCTCTTTAAAAAAACATATTGAACTCTTTCAGTGCCGATGGCACGTATATTTGACAGATAGACTTGTCATTTTCATTCACCAATTACTCCACCACAGGAAATGTATATAGTGGTCAATGTATATCAAAATGTTTAGCATCAATCAAGCATTCTATATGAATATGATTATATGCTACCATAGAAATTTTCATAGAAAAATAGATTTTTAAAAAGATATTACCTTATTTCAACATTAAACAATAGTACACAAATAAGAAGCCAAAAAATAATGGACAAAACAAAAAACAACACTCAAATATAATTTTCAATAATTCTTATGCCCAAAGTTGGGTAATGTAATATTGTTTGGTATCATAAAAAATGGTAATAAATGTCCCACAAGTTATGTACACAATATTTTGTGAAATAGATGGGTAATGAAGTGGATACATTTGAAAAGTAAGCATTGATCACAATTTGGTAAAATTTTGAAGAGAGCTAAAACCCTTGGCACAATCAGAGTCAAAATGCAAAATGTTACCTTTCATTTTTCCCACGTGGATTTTTTAGGCAAACTGAATACTAAACACCTCAAAAGGACTTATTTAATAATTTGATACATGTTTCTAATTGTTTTCGTTAAACGAATAGCATTATTTAGATGCACCTTTGTTTACGATATTCGCTATCGTAATAACAAACCATAACTTTTCAGTGAATTCGATTCTATCAAGTGAGGAGAATATGATTGTCATATTACCATGATTAAACTTTGCGTGTAGTTATAATTGTCATTACTGTGTCCAATCTGAAAAGGGTCCATAATATATATTTTTAGCTTTATTTAGCTAAGTCATATCCGGGTTGTCTTGGTTAATAGAGATAACAAGGATGCTCTGGGTTGCTACAATGTTGAAAGTACCGATTTTAAAGCAGAAGCATTTCCCATGTAAGGTATTTGTTTCGATCGTGTGGAATAAATCAAACACCAACATACCGCAATAATATACCAATGGTGGAAAGAAAGGAAATATTGTTCTGTCACCTCGCAAACAAACCGCAAAATATATCAAATATAAACCTCTGTGAAAATTATACGGTATTGAACTTGATAAAAAGAAGTAAAAATAGGAATCAACTTTACAGATTAATTTATGATCATTATTAAGTGAAGGATGAATGTATTTTATGTGCTATTTCACTCGATTGAAATTTAGTGAAAATTATATTGATGGCCTTCACCATGTTCAAAATTCTATGAAATACCGCAATATTCCCAAATAGAAGTAACATAAGAAGCAGGAGCAAAAATCGAGATGTTATCCATAATTCCTAGAATATGTATTATCACTGATTGGATGTCCGTATAACCAAACCTATTGATATTGATTTTTCGCAGGATATGCCACGTAGTGCAGAACGCAGGTTTACCTACATGACCTGACTAGCTATTTTCTTATGAAATGCACTTTATGATATCTGGGGCATCATAAACTGTTCGTAAAGTTACGCATGACTTTACGAAAGACTTGAATATGAAGTGCCAAATAGGATGCCGATGCCGATGACTGTATTTCTAATAACCCGAGTCAAATTATGGCAAAAAGATACTTTGCATTAAAAATGTTTGTTATAATAAGAATGTTATTCTACATCTGCACATTTCATCTTTAGTTGATGCAGTTAAAAATGACTGAGATCCCAATTAAGTCATTGTAAAGTCAAGCGTAACTTTACGAACAGCTTAATGAAACACCCCCAGGTGAGAAAAAAAAAACCCATCACGAATTTCTAGAAATAATAAACAGCCGCAGCATTGTATTCAAGGTCTGTCGATTTTGTTCAGTCAAAGACAAGTCAAGTGTATTTATCATTTGGCGCTCATGATCTATTTACAGGAATATGACATCATGACAGGTAAACAATAAACTGAAATTGTCCGTGTCTGCTATGCTTAGGTTGACATACAAGCTAAGAACATGTCAAAGTCAAAGAACGACACATCTTGAGACAAAAAGGTACATGTATCACCATATAATAATGCAGTGGGCCGAAACGGCCATCCCGTTGCCTATTGAGAAAATGTGGACAAAAATAACGGGAAAAGGAAGAATAAAATCAAGTGGAAATTGAATTAGGGAAAAATAAGGGGGATAAAGATCAAGGACACTGATGATTCGTACAAACAACGGTAAAGTTTAAGGGATACGCCACCAGGCGGCCGTGGGGAAAGTCAGGATTGCGTATAAGCCCCATTCACTTGACCGAATCTCGCACGAGAGCTCGAGCTCAGGCGGAGTGTGCATGTTGCTCGGCGACCAGTCTGTCCGAAGTTTGCACCCCACGGGGCAACGGCATGATCAGGTAATGATCACGGTGCCCTCTCGCGGCATAAAAACGTCCACAATCTGCGGTTGAGTATCTCTTTAATAACCTCTGAAAATTGAGATCATTTATTTGACAGCGATCGTTTATTAGCAATAGACCCCTTCGGTAATGTTGCGAATTTTATGCATACCTTTCAAACAAAGGTTGTTCTTGACAACCTGAAAGCTTGCCGGGCATCGCAGCAAATGATGTATGCCAACTGGATTCCAAGCATTGAGGCCCATTATGTTCATGGAATAGCTCGTCACTAGGTGCTCAGAGAATATATGTGCATAAATTTGTATACATTACAGAAGCGGTTTATTCGGCCAAGACATGCTATATGAGTAATCATATTGCACTAATTATATATTTGTTGTGTACAAATAATAACCTACAAATTCCTTTTATCCAATTTTAAGACTGTATAATTTTTATAAATATTCTTTTTTAAAAATGTGTTTTATTGAATCAAAACAATCATATCTTTTATATATGATTACGAGGTAATTATGGAGGGAAAAATAAATCAACAACAGATTCGACCCCGAGAAGGAAAACCAGCCCAAGACGCACCAGTGAGGCTAACCTAGACCCACCAATCGAAAGGCCGACAGTGTCGACTAGAACGCCGTCCTAGATCCTCCCAATAGGGACTTTTAGAATCGCACGTCCACTTAGTCGACTGGTACGCAAGGACATCATTCTACGCCACTGCGCATGCGCCACTCGCCCTCTCCCTGTCCTCCTCCCTGACTTGCAAAATCGAGAACGTGTTCACTTCGTTTTTGCGGTGCTCCGAAATCTTCGACGAGGTTCACGTATATGACGTCATCAGAACAGCTCAACTATTATCACTATGAACACAATGACAAAGAGAGCGGACAAAATATACAGCTCCTCATTGTACCCTCCACAATTGTTCTGGTAGACAAAAGAACATCCCTTCATTACTATTATGTGAAATAAGTAGAACAGGTGAATATGCATGTGACACCTGTTCTACATATTTTTACATAATAGCAATGAAGGGATGTTCTATTATCTACCATTGCAATTGTGGAAGGTACAATGAGGAGCTGTATATTTTGTTCGCTTCTTTGTTCGCCATGTTCATAGTGTATGCTCATCATTCCGGTTGACGTCGACGGTACGTACACGTCGAGTGAAATCTAAAATGATCAGAACTGTAGTCAACATGGGCAGTCGACGACGTTGACATGCGCGAATTAGTCGACTGGGACGAAGTACTAGTCCACTGCTTCTAAAAGTCCCTAATCAGCAGAACCTCGCCGATATCTAAATATATTCGTTGTCGTGGTATCTCTCACAGAAGACAGCAGTGGTTTACCTTTGACTTAAACATGGCAGTGACCGAAAAGTTATCAATTATCGATTTATTTACTATTTTGTAATTTTAGAATGAAAACATTGCGAACACCCTTCTCGATTTATGACCATGACGCTTGCCAGGCTAAATCTCGTCTGCCTTGTGGACTAAACTATGAGCATAGTGGGCGCTGTGCCAATCAGGTAATAGAGATCCTATACAATCAGGTACATTGTGTTGTTGGATTGCAGTTTATAAACTTAACGAGATTGAAGTCCCTCATTTTTTTCAAATCACTTTCTTCGATTATGGGTTTAAACACACTTGCGCTATTTCCATAGGGGTCGACTAAAACTCTCCAAAAGGCTCAAAGGAAGGAGAATCGATAAAAGTGAGTAATGGAACGATTACGAATGACAGGAAATGTATCTACATGGGTAATTACAGGAAGAATCGCACACTTTTGTGTGTAAGAGACCAATCGCAGATCCAGGATTCTGTAGCAACAAAAAATGACCAGCGAAATAAAGGGTGTTATCAAAAATTTCTGACAAACAAGCAACAAAAATTATTCAGGTGCCTTTTTTGATCTACAATTTAAGAGAAGGAACACAAAAACATAATTAAAGGACAATTAACCCCACGTGATATTCTAGATGCACCTATTGTCTGCTACGTCTTTCCATGGAGGCTGCCATTTTGTGCATGACACGGATCATTAGGTACCATATGCATTGATAATAGCCTACCTTTACAACAGATACGTCGCTTTGTTCTGATTGTATTACGATTGTTATTGGCCATGGGCCTAGATAATTGACGACCCATGAGTTCTAATAGCCATCCTGTAAAGCAGATTCCTCGCTTTGTTTTGGTATTGTTACGATTGTCTCCGTCCTTGACGTCAATTCTCCGTCCTTGACGTATATTTTTTATGAAGTATATTTTTTATGAACAAATTAAGACCTTTTAAAAAATATATAAAACTAAACTTACATTTCAGAATATGTGACTTTATCTAATATATATTTGTCCTCTAAAAATCAATTACAAGTTAACGATGAAGGAAATTTTACTTGGGATGAAAAATATGTTCGTGTACACATAAAGTAATGGCAGCCCCCTTATTATTGCTAGCAGACAATAACTTGGCTGGAAAATAGTGATTTATATCTATATCCTGTGTTTTTACATGAAATTGCATGTATCAAATAAGAGGCATATACTACACCATTCAAAATAAGCTAATTCATACGCTGAGGTTAATTTCCCTTTAAGGTGTGTACTTTGTTATAGTTATGGTATGCTAGTCTCGCCACTTTATATCTGCCACTGTGTTAGTGATACTCTTTAATTCAGTAATACGGGTTTCAGGTTCGCCTCTCTGGACTACTAAGGTCATTCAATTATTAATCAGTGGGTCAGATGATTATTTTGTATGATTTATTTTATATTATAAACACCATCGAATCATTAAGATAATTTCATTAATCATTTTATGTCACTGTTAATCTGCCTTTTGTTCATACTGTTTATCTTTGCAAACAATGGCCGCGAAAGTGATATGATGAAATTTATTTTTAAGGCAAGCTTTTTCGCAACAAAGGTTGATCTTTCTGTAAACTTTGCAAAAGAACTATTCCATGAATAAAATGCATTAACAAATATTAAGCAAATTCTGCATGATTTCCGGTCAAAATATGGATTCATATTTCCCGTGAACTTTAAGTCACTTGTTCTTGCTCTCATTTATGTCTCTGTTTAATGCATGGTCAAGTAATGTGCAACTTCTGCGGTTAAAATCATTTTACCCGATATTAGAAAGAATATGTAGATAAAGCTTTGATTTATAACCGTAATTAATTTATCTCTGATGGGTTTTGCAGCCCGGCATTCAATAAAACAATGTGTATAAGTTCCGGGGCAGATTTACAAAAGAAACAACTTGGGGAATTTTTTCGTTTTATCTTATACAAAAAATATTTCAATGCTATGGCTCCAAATTTTGAAGCCTTTAAAGCTTATATTGATACCAGTAAAGATCTTGAATGCCAAATTGCTAATATGAAACAAAAACTTGTATCTCTGATATGTGAATTTGTTTCCTGCCTGCCTGCCAGTTATTATATGTAGATTGTTTACGTAAGAATGCCATTTGTTGCGTATCGTCTACTTCATGGAGGCAGCTTGGGTGGCTGGGAGATCCACGCCTGAGATACGGGGCGGTGGGAGTATATTCTGACTGGTTGTTTTGTGGCTGTCTTGCCGGTTCTGAGGGTTCCTTGGACGGGACAGGCTTCATGCACGTATTTTGTCTGCCTTGTGGTGTATGCTAGTGATGAGTCAGTGTAGTGATTGCATAATTATGTAAGTGGCGTATTTAGTTGGGATGAAGAGGTTGCTTGATTTATACATGTGCATGGAGTCTGTTGCGTCTTGTTGTGCCATTAGTGAGCTTTCGAATGTGTCGACTTGAACACCGTCCTAGATTCCTTTGTGTTAGCTGCCTACCGCGCTCTTTGTGCAAGAACGGCTCACCCGTCCACTGGCTTCTTCCCCGTCCACTAGTCAGATCGAGAAGGCGTCAAACATGGTTTTGCCGTCTTCGCTAAAACGTGAACCTTGCTTCACCTACTTTGTATGCAGTCAGCACAAATCAGTCCATTGTCATTATAGGGACTTTTAGAAGCAGTGGACTAGTACTTCGTCCCAGTCGACTAATTCGCGCATGTCAACGTCGTCGACTGCCCATGTTGACTACAGTTCTGATCATTAGGGACTTTTAGAAGCAGTGGACTAGTACTTCGTCCCAGTCGACTAATTCGCGCATGTCAACGTCGTCGACTGCCCATGTTGACTACAGTTCTGATCATTTTAGATTTAACTCGACGTGTACGTACCGTCGACGTCAACCGGAAGTACACACTCAACGGATGAGCATACACTATGAACATGACGAACAAAGAAGCGGACAATTTATGCAGCTCTCATTGTACCCTTCACAATTGCACGGGTTAACAAGAGAACATCTATTCATTGCTATTCATATCCTGTAAAAATATGTAGAACAGGTGTCACATAATAATAGCAGTGAAGGTATGTCCTTTTGTCTACTAGAGCTATTGTGGAGGGTACAATGAGGAGCTGCGTAAATTGTCCGCTCTCTTTGTCATCGTGTTCATAGTGATAATAGTTGAGCTGTTCTGATGATGTCATATACGTGAACCTCGTCGAAGATTTCGGAGCACCGCAAAAACGAAGTGAACACGTTCTCGATTTTGCAAGTCATGGAGGAGGACAGGGAGGGGGCGAGTGGCGCATGCGCAGTGGCGTAGAATGATGTCCTTGCGTACCAGTCGACTAAGTGGACGTGCAATTCTAAAAGTCCCTATTTTAGATTTCACTTGACGTGTACGTACCGTCGACGTCAACCGGAATGATGAGCATACACAATGAACATGGCGAACAAAGAAGCGAACAAAATATACAGCTCCTCATTGTACCTTCCACAATTGCAATGGTAGATAATAGAACATCCCTTCATTGCTATTATGTAAAAATATGTAGAACAGGTGTCACATGCATATTCACCTGTTCTACTTATTTCACATAATAGTAATGAAGGGATGTTCTTTTGTCTACCAGAACAATTGTGGAGGGTACAATGAGGAGCTGTATATTTTGTCCGCTCTCTTTGTCATTGTGTTCATAGTCTCGTCGAAGATTTCGGAGCACCGCAAAAACGGAGTGAGCACGTTCTCGATTTTGCAAGTCAGGGAGGAGGACAGGGAGAGGGCGAGTGGCGCATGCGCAGTGGCGTAGAATGATGTCCTTGCGTACCAGTCGACTAAGTGGACGTGCAATTCTAAAAGTCCCTAATGTAATTATACCACAGTTACACCGCCAAACCGACCGACTCTTGGTCATTGGTGACAATGTAATCCGTTTTGTTCGGTCTGGTGTCGGTCTGAGTCGGTCTGGTTTGCCGTAGTGGGGGGGGGGGGGGGGGGGGGGGGGGGGGCTTTAGACAAAATCTAGAACTGACATTACATGTAGCAACATTATGTGGCGCCCTTTTTCTTGCATGATGGTTTATGATTAATGTTGGAACATCAACCTATAAAGTATTACATGAAATGACGACCAATTCCCTTGGACGACTTTCCTACAAGAGTATACCCAGCAGATTCCGAATAGTCATACAGTCTGAACTACATGGGTAATCTTTAATAAACCTGACTTTTACGCATGTATATAAAGAAATAATGATATTCAAAAATGACCCAGCAGGCAACTTAACTTATCCTTATTATAAGATTGTTATAATCTTCGATTTAAAAAAAATAAAATATCCTCTTCCCCTCATTAAAACGTTCATCAATGTTATTAAAACTTTTATGGTTAACTGTTTTCTTTATTCTAAATGACGTAAAACACACATACACACAAAGCACGACAATTACTTGCACTCGTCAGATATTTCAAAAGGACTCGTCGATTTGTAATTGGTTGCCAAGAGGGCAACCGTGATAGTAAGGTGTAACCAAATAAAGAGAACGGAATCGAAGTAAATCGGATAGGATTTATGTTGTGACCATTGAATGTTAATGTGTACAATCATACTGTATAATTTGTTTTTTATACGCTGCTCAAAGATGAAGCACTTAGTTATATACTAACTATAGGTATAGGTGCACTTTTCTTGTTATTTCACTTAATTGAAAGGCCCTTTAATGTCAGTATATACTCAAAACAAAACAAACAAAAAAAAAAGAAAGAAAATCTGTGTACGTATTTATTTTGCTTTTATATATTCGGATTTTCTAATCAGGTTCTATGAGGAATCAGAAAGAGCGCCTCCTGCTCACGTTTGAGAGACATAGGGAATACTTGTATTCCTAAGACGCCCTCGAAATGCACTTCGAGCGGGCTTGTCAGGATAACGTTGTAAAATCAGGGCAGGAGTGGCGGTCCTGCATGGTATCCTGGAATCTGTAACTTTCTAACTAAAAGTTAGACCCACGGATCAACAAATAAAGTATAAGTGAAAAGAGCAATTTAGTAAGGCAACAATAGTCAAAATTGACTAGTTTGCCTATTTTAAAACAACAACAACAACTGGCACCACCATATCATGCTGAATAATACATTTAAAGCGCCTACAGACTTGGTACCCCATAAAACCGGGGGGGGGGGGGGGGGTACTCGTTTTTCCGGAGGTTCATAATTCCGAAGGCTCGTAATTCCGAAACACAAATTCCGAAACACAAATTCCCAAAGAAGGGGGTTCTTAATTCCGAACATTTCATTCAGTTCTCCGAAGGTTCGTAATTCCGAAAATGAAATAGGGTTCATAATTCCGAAGGTTCGTAATTCCGAAAATGCAATAAAGTCCTCCATAACTTTTCGGAATTATGAACCCTATTTCATTTTCGGAATTGTGAACCTCCGAAATTACGAACCGTCGGAATTATGAACCGTCGGAATTATGAACCTTTTTTATGAAAAAAGACATGTAACCCATAAAACCAAAATATGCCTCTGATAAATAATGGCCTCAAATCATGCAACATTCACCTGAAGACAATAGCACACTGACCTCATGAAATCATAATCTCTAGGAGTTGCCTTGTTAAAAAGAATTTATGACTACCCTCTGCTAAATAATTAACATTTTTGGAAACAATTGTTTCTGAGCTTATAATTAACAGATAAAATTGCAGTCTCACTGATAAATTTAGTATTATTGAATAAATTGGAATTCATAAATTAGAAAAAAGTATTATTAGTGCTGTAGCTCACAACCCAATATCCTGGTCTCGGGTGGCTTGTTAACTTCTAAAAATCCTTACTGATTTCTGGACTGGTCGGGTAACTCACTATATAAGGAACACAGTTAAGTCTATCATCTAACTTTTGACAAACCATGTATGTTCTTCCTTTAGAGGGCTTCGGAACACATATTCAATACAAGTACAATCTAGGCAAACATGTTCATTATACACACAAATATATTTAAAAAATATGATTTCTGAGCGATAAAAGATGACAACTTTTTACAACTTGACCTCTTTTACCAAGTTGACCCGATTGAATTTCAGTCTGGTCATGTCTGGCTGGGCCCAAACCCTTTTAAAATGCCTTTTTATCATCTCACAAGCCACTTGGAATATTATACATTGTATCTTCATTATTTGGACGAAACAATTAAGAAATACCGGTACCTGATTACTTCATAATAGATGGTATAGAATTATGACATTGGTCTTTCTAGCAAATCTATGAAAATATAAAAGCATCTTGCATTTAAAAGCATTAAGTTGATTTTTCACTATTTAACCTCATGACCTTCATGAACGTTCTGATAGAAATGCATACTGTTTCCAAGTATACCGCTCATCTCACAAACGGCATCACGATAAGGCGGTGTATCTAAAGCCTCCATCACTTCGTTCGGTTCCGTAAGTAGAAACTTTATGAAACAGGATGTATCCTTGTCTCGGCAAAGAGCTGCTGGTTAACGACTGCTTATGAAAACAGAGGGTTTCCGTTGTTAAAAAAAAAACACATTAGAAAATGTGTATATGTCATTCAGGGAATGGATAAAGAAGAAAACAGTGTTGGCTGTGAATATCTAGGACGGATCCATCATTCGTCCAATAAAGAGGACAGATTTAGTTGGTCGGTGACGAATCATGAAGAGGAATGGGTGATCAGCACGAAAAAGAGTCGGTTCTTCTGGCTTTCTATAACAAGCCATGGTCGCTACAGCACCCGTTGCAGCAGCTGCCTCACTTCCTTCCTCATTGACATCGACATATGCCTTGTGGATGATCGTGGAGATGAACAACTCTCTATCACCTGAGATGCCTTCGAAGTTACCCTTAATCTTGTCGAAAGCATCAGACATTCCCATACATTTCAGAACATTCGTGAGTTGGAATTCTGCTTCTAGTTTGAATTTGGGTAACATTATTTTCACTTCTCGTGACTGAATCCCCTTGTCCCAGGATTGGAAGATGTCTGCAGAGAGCTTTGACTCAAGTTGACTAAGGCCATCATCTTTGACGGGAAGGGCAATCAAAAGACTTACGTCATGGCCTTCATAAGGCATCCCTAATACCAGGCATTCATTGGTTTTGTCAATGGCCAAAGGAAATTTCCCCTTTTGAATCATAAGACTCACCGGAACCGTCTTTCTTCCATCGAAAACCTTGAACGTGTCCTGTTTGGTATTTTCTGCCCGAAATGGTGATGCCCAAGTTCCCTTGAAATAGATGGCATTCACCAGGACAAGTCGTGTGAGGGCACTGAGAACACCAGGACCAATCAGCTTTGTGATCTTTCCTTCGGTCTGTTTTGAGACCCAATCATTGATTGCTTTAGCGGCTGTTGGAGATGCAAAGTCATCTACTGCTTCTATGGCTGCTCCGTAATAGGCAGCAGTTAATTCGAGAAAGGACCGAACGAAGTTGTAACAAGATTTTCCATAGAGCCTGTTGGCGGCATGAAGTTTGTAACCAGAATTTGTTTGGTAAAGTAAGTTATTTAGCTCTTTGAATGTTCCATGAAGTTGACCTTGCTTTACCTGATTGAAACGGAAGACGTCTGCGATTTGAGTTGCTGTATCACCTCTGGCTCCTATAGCTGTGTCATAGCCAGAGCGGTCGATATGCTGAGCGGGGAGAAGAACAAGTTTTGACCTTTCCGTTCATCTTGAAGAGCTTGGTAGAGATGCACGGCAAAAGCGAGGTTAGCTCCCGACAACTGGACAAGTTTCCTTAATACAGGTTTCCCCTTAGACATGTTAGAAAACGTCATGTGTCCGGCGTTGCTGCGTGACCTATGGTGAGAATCAATCAGAACATGCAAACCCTGAAAAATGACTGGTTTTTTAGTGCCGTATGTATTATTGACAACAATTGAACATCTCCTTCTTTTATACTCGGGCCAATGTATTTTGGCATCTGTTGTCCCATACACTATACCAAGAATAAAGAAAAATCATCAAAAGAGTAATTTTCATTGTTGGTTCCAATCCACGCTCTGGCAGGGCTTTGAACTTTATAGAATCATTCCGTATTTCTGTAACGAAATGGACAAAATACATCAGACTAGACACTTTATGAGGCAAGCATGTTAGACGTCGGAATCTAACGATCAGTAGAGGAGGTTCCCATGATCCTTTTCCTACAACTTATAAACTGTCAATTAACTTTTCCCAACGTTGTCTGGCCAACTACATACCAGGTGAACCAATTTGTCAAAGTGGAAAACTATTTTAACTGAAACCGTTGACAGAAAGTATGTGCTTTTACTCGTTAAGCAACAGTCCAGGGAACCGCCGCGCAGGTTTCATGTCCGACGAATGGGTTGTTGGTTATGGAGTCATGCCTTGTAGGAAAGCACCAGCGTTCTATCAACGTTGTTTTAAACTCATGACCTACTTGTTTCTCTCTCTCTCTCTTGGCCTATCCCGTCGTGGACGACGATGAGGTCAGCTTCCTCTTGGCCCGTCGTTCTTCACAGAAATTGATGTAGGATGTGGCGGCGATTTCTTTCCCACGTTTGATGGACGATCCCCCGTGGCTTCTGTCTACTGCAGAGTCTTCCCATGAGTCAGAGGGGATGTCGAAGGCAGCGAGGTCACGCTTCAGGACATCTTTGTATCGCAGCTTGGGACGTCCGCGAGGTCGTGGGACGTTTGCTAGTTCGCCGTACAGAACTTGTTTGGGTAGGAGACTGTCATCCATCCGATGAACATGTCCAGCGCAGCGAAGTCGGCGAGCACAAAGGATTGTGTACATGTCCGTGGCACCTGTACGTGTCAATACTACGGTATTGGGGATGTGATCCTTCCAGGAGATTGCAAGGACGGAACGCAGGCATCTGAAGTGGAAGGCGTTAAGGCGGTGTTCTTGTTTGCGGTATGTCGTCCAGGACTCACATCCATACAGAAGAATGCTCAGAACACAGGCTTCATAGACTTTCACCTTTAGCCTTACTGACAGGTTTTTGTTGTTCCAGACTCGAGAGCGTAATCTGCCAAAGGTCGTAGCTGCTTTACCCAGGCGTGTGTCCAACTCCTTTTCCAAGGAGCCGTTGTTGGAGATGGTGGAGCCCAAGTAGGTGAAGTTCTGGACCACTGTGAGAGGCGTGCTATCGATCAGTACCACTGGTGCATCTTCAGTGTTTTGGCCGAGTACTACTGTCTTTCCGAGGCTGATCTTCATGCGGAAATCTTGACAGGCAGCTGAGAAGGAGGTGCACATTGACTGAAGCTCTTCCAGTGAGTGTGATGCGATTGCAGCGTCATCCGCATATAGGAGTTCCCGTATCAGTACCTTTGATACCTTGGTTTTGGCTCTGAGACGGGCGAGGTTGAACAATTTACCGTCACTCCGGGTGTGCATCAAGATACCAGAAGGTTCAGGGAAGGCGCGGCGAATCAGGGCTGAAAAGAAGATCCCGAAAAGTGTCGGAGCCAGGATGCAGCCCTGTTTGACCCCGCAACGAATGTCAAATTCCCTTGATCTGGAGTTGTCAAACTGCACTGTTGCTTTCATGTCATCAAGACGCCTGAGTAAAGAGAAGAGTCCCGAGCGGCTAACGTAGTCAAAAGCTTTGGTGAGGTCTATGAATACCATGTACAGGGGTTTCTGCTGCTCGACACATTTTTCTTGGAGCTGGCGTAGAGTGAAGACCATGTCTACTGTTGAGCGTAAGGGTCTGAACCCCGACTGGCTTTCAGGTAGGATGCGGTCTGCAATGACTTGTAGTCGTGGAAGGATTGCTCGAGCTAGGGTCTTTCCAGCCAGACTTAGCAGTGAGATGCCCCTGTAGTTGTTACAGTCATGGCGGTCACCTTTGTTCTTGTACAGTGTGATGATGTTGGCATCTTTCAGGTCCTGGGGGATGCATTGTTGTTGCCAGCATAGCTGAAAGAGTGACAACAGTTCTGTTTCAAGCACGTCACCACCGTCCTTTAGCAGGTCTGGTGCGATGCCGTCGGTACCAGGTGATTTGTTGTTCTTCAGGCTGCTGACAGCGCGACGTACTTCATCCAGGGTGATGTTGGTGTCGAGCACATCCAGCACTGGGAGCTGAAGTACTACAGTTAATGCTGAGTCATCAACATCCACAGGGTCGGCGTACAGAGAGCTGTAGTGTTCCACCCATCGGTCTAGTTGACTGGGAAGGTCAGTAATGAGTGAACCATCCAGGCCGCTCAGTGGAGCAGTTTTCTTGGCGACTGGGCCCAAAGCTTCTTTAATCCCGCTGTACATTCCGCGCAGGTTGCCGAAGTCGGCACAGTTCTCAATGCTTGAATGGCGCATCGCGTGAGTCGTTGGACATTGCTCTTGGCCTTAGCGAGGTTTGCGACAGAAGATCTTGTCTTTCGCTGAGAGACTGCCAGTCTGGCAGTGCGCTTGGCTTCTAGAGTTGGTTTCAGGGTACTGGTGGACTCCAGGAACCAGTCGGGTTGTGTGACATTTGCCAAAAGATTTCAATGCCGAGTCCATCACAGTGGTCTTGAGCCGCGTCCAAGCATGTTGTGGAACATCAGTGGCTGGAAGAGTGCTGAACTGGTCTGACAGTAAGTGTTGAAAATTGGCGACACATGTAGGCTCATGTACTTTTGTTGTGTCGATATGGGGTTCTGGTTTGGGTTGAGCTGTGTAGAATTTCTTGAGCTGTATTTTGATTTTGCAGCGGACAAGGGCATGGTCTGTGTCGCAGTCAGCAGAGTGCATGCTGCGACAGTCTGTAACATTGGCAAGTTTTCTCCTACGAACTATAATGTGGTCGAGTTGGTGCCAGCGTCTGGAACGTGGATGCATCCAGGTTACTTTGGACCGAGACTTGCCAGGAAAGTATGCTGAGGGAAGGCAAAGGTTGTGACTGGCACAAAGTTCAAGTAAGCGTTGGCCGTTTTCGTTCATCTTGCCAGTGCCATGTGGTCCCATCACACCACACCAGGCCTCGGCGTCTGATCCAACTCTAGCGTTGAAGTCACCAAGAATGATGATTTCGTCCCCACGCGGGATACTGCGGATGGTCTCGTCCATTTGTTGGTAGAAGTCATCTTTGATTTCTGCAGCAGCACAGAGGGTTGGTGCATAGGCTGAGATGATAGTGATGAACCCTTGACTCGAACGCATCCTGAGTGATGCCAGGCGGGGTGAGACACTAATGGGCTGAGTGATGTATTCGACCAATTCGTTGTGGACTGCAAAGCCAACACCGTGCATTGCTCTTTGACCGTCAGGGTAGCCGGTCCAGAAAAGTGTGAAGTTAGATTCGCGTAGTTGACCATTACCGGTGAGCCAGGTTTCACTGAGAGCAGCTATGTTGATGCCAAGACGAGTCAGTTCTGATCGATGATGGCTGATTTGCGTGGTTTGGGGTTTTCTATATCTGAATTTATGCCCATGGAACGGACATTCCAGCAGGCCAGAGTAAGAGAAGCAGTAACAGGATGTCGACCTGGTCGCGCCTGCTTTGCACGCGATCCCTGCCGAGCAGCGGCAGTCCCTGAATTGCGGGACTCCCGGTTTGCCAGTCGTTGAATATGTGTAGAACTTTCCATGAGTCAAGAAGACGCTGAGCGCCGAGGCAGAAAGATTGTGAGCTGATGCTTGCCCAGGACAGGAGCTCACCTCTGGACCTATCCAATACGCGAATCTGGCGGAATGCATAAGCATGACAGTCAGGGTAAAGGGAGGTTGCCCCGCAGTGACCACCTAACTGGGTCTGGTGCTTGCCAACCGGTGGCTCTAATATACGACATTATATGTTCCGGAGACATAGCTCCATAGGCATTTCTCTACAATAATTGAATTCCTATATTCAACTCTGGACCCAACAATTACCTAACAATTAGCATAACCCCAAACCTAACCAAACACCCAATTGCAATCCTAACCCTGATATTATATTGACGAAATAAAGCCAGGAGCAAATGTCGCCGTAGCAAATGTCGGATTACATACATCGTACTATTCGAAGGATAGTGCTCTTTTCACTTGTCAAATAAATGAATTAATGAATAAATAAGACAAAACAAAAATACACGGCAATTCACCCGATGACCGTCAAGCATGAAGAAATTCCAATATAATTCTCTTGTTTATTTTTGAAAAAATAATTTGCCCGAAGGCTCATCATAATATGTAACCGTAGCCTTTAACTGACTTGCTTATTATGTCCAAACTTCACTTCAGGACAGAACGTCTATGTACACGATACTGTCTGAACCAGGAAAACCATACAGCGTTGGGGCAGTATAACACTACCCATACACTGTATGTTATAACTGTTGCATGACGTCATACTTGTATACGTATATCAGCCTATACTGGTGTGCTTAAAAGTTCGTACTGAAACTGGCAAGATTAATAATACAGATCATGATGTCAGATATATACACCAACCTCTACCAATAATCGATATACATGTATACTAATATATATTTACCGACTTACATGACAACCAGCACTATTGCGCTTCATACTGTAATGTGGAAGTTTTATCTGGTGTATTTACGATCAGTAACTCAATATTTAGGTGCACAAAACGAGATAAATACTACTTCCTTCATAGCCTAACAAACTATGACCTCTGTTACGGTGACGCAGCGGCGTCGGTAGATAGGCTGAGTGTTGGGGGATGTCACATCCCCCACTCAAAATTGCTGTCGGCAAATGCGCCACCTCTGTCGGCGAAAAAAAGGAGGGAAGGAAGCATGCATAATACATCATCCTAACTATTGGTAGGAATAAGAGTATCAAAATTTTGTAACGGTCGCTTCGCTCGCTCGAAAATAGCATATTATAATCTTTTTACCGTGCATCATACAGCGTATATATACATGTATATATATATATATAAACCAATGAGAAAATAAAGATAAGCCTTATTTATAATTATGAAACTTGGGAGGTAACTTAATCTCCTTAGATGGGTCATTCGGGTATATATATGCATAGGTGTATGATGGGGGGGGGGGGGGGGGGGGGCAATGGGCCCCTGCGGTGACGTGATTTCTTTCGATATATTTATTATGAATATTTTTACCACTGCGACAGGTCCCCTTCCTGTCAAAACACATACGATTGTAACGCTTTCAGCACACACACACACACACACACACACGTTTACATGGCTTTACTTCCGAGGACAACTATTGTTCCTCTATTGTTACTCGTCCTCGGACAGTCGACGGAATAAGGCATAAATTCATTGTTCGACGTTCGAGGACTATTGTCCGGCTTCCGAGTGTCAAAAAGTATTTTAATCTATATTTTTCTTTGCTGCAAGACAAGTATTGCATAACTTTGTCTGTTAATATTTCACCCTGCCTAATACTGATTAAATTCGCAGGTAATTCAGGTGCAGAGTTAGGATGCATCACATTTTTTTTTTTGTTCTGTAAATTGCTCATTCTTATGAGAGCGCTTTAGCACAGGTGAAGTGCGGTTTTTATTTCTTTCATTCAACCCTTTCCTCTGCTTTTTCGTTGCTTTGTTAGGGCAATTAGAGAATGAACGAAGCGTGGTCATGTGGTTTGTTTGGACTAACGTGAGTGGTCAGTTTTGCTATTGGGTGTGAGGATTGGTGTTGGAATGAGGGTGTGCGAAAGTGAGTGGGGCAGATGCCATTACAGTAGTCATTGGAGAAAGTCCTGTTTTGTCACCCTTTGAGAGGGAGTCCCACTGCCAGTGAAGGGGAGACTTCGGGCTTGCCGTGTTAGTGCGAGTGTGTTTTTCCCTATTTTGCTTTCGCCAATTCTTCTGCTGTTTGGAGCGGATTGGGCAGACAGTCGGTGGTGGACAAGATCCTTCCGGGAGGCAGGCAACGGGTCCTTCAACTTCCAGAAATAACTGTAAGTCGTGACCTAAAAGCCAATTCTTCATTTTCTCTAAAACAACTCATATTTTATGTCTTACATATGGTAAAGTAAATTTCCAAAAGTTAGGGTATCATAAAATTCTTGTATATTCTTTTTCAAAATAAAGAATGTAACATTTTAGGATTGGTGTCATTTGAAAAGCAAGACCATTTCTTGTACTACAGTCTGTTTGTAATATTTCTTAGCACTGTGAAAATGCCCTCTTCCGGTAAAAAAAAGGAAAGACTGTCATTTTGTATTTCGGCCATTTTGGTTGTTCCGTTTGGCAGGTAGCCATCTTGAATTTCGATGCAAGTTGTGTGTTTTGTGTAATCGATATAACGATATTGTGACGATTTATTGTGATGGTATATCACATTAATACTATATATTGTTGCTCTTTAGTAAATAATGAACTACTGGTTCTAGTAATGTTTGGTAATAATGGATAAATCAACATCGATATTAAAATAGTAACTAAATATTCGAAACACTAAAACAACGCTTTTTGAACTGTTTAGGATAATAATACTTTGATAGGATGTTTGTTTATTACTGGTTATTAATTACATTACAGCCGTTTAAGGTGGTTTTCAACCATACATCGTGTGTGCTAGCTTTTCTTCACTGGTCGTGGATGGTGGTTTTCATACGGCATCAAGAACCTCATCGACCATAGTCTTCGATTCGGCCACGATTTTTCACAACTCCGATGCACCAAGGACATTTCACTCAACACTCAACGCTTTGTTTCGTTAATTTCATGATGAACTGACAATGGTCTGTTAGAATAATTTATATGTATATTTAAATAATCGGCTTTTTGGATTAATATTTTCAAGCCAGATATATTGTACATCACTTTTACTCTGTTATGGAGTAGTTTCCCTTACAAAAATATCCTGTGGTATTCCTGTGGTATTTCTGTGGTACTTTATAATACCACAGAAAATACCACAGGGATGAAGAGGTACCACACATAAGCATGTGGTACTGCAGAGATGTAGCTTGTGGTACCCATGTGATATGACAAATACCATAAGAAATACCACAAAGAAAAACTATGCCACAAAAATACCATACAGCAGTGCTGTGGTATTTATATAGTACAGTGTAATACCACAGAAAATACCACAGGGATGAAAAGGCCCACACAGATTCCTGTGGTACTGCAGAGGAGTATAGCCTGTGGTACATACATGGAACTAAAAATACCACAGGGATGAAAAGGCCCACACAGATTCATGTGGTACTGCAGAGGAGTATAGCCTGTGGTACATACTTGGAACTAAAAATACCACAGGGATGAAAATGCCCACACAGATTCCTGTGGTATGTGTCGCCTGTGGTACCCATGTGGTACCCATTTACCCACCGGAAATACTACAAAGAAAATTTACCACAGAAATATACAACAGTGCTGTACTGTTGTACAGTGTGACAAGGCTGTAAGAGATACCATACAGATTCCTGTGGTGCTGCAGAGGAGTAGCCTGTGGTACATACTTGGACCTAAAATACCACAGGGATGAAAAGGCCCACACAGATTCCTGTGGTATACTGCAGATATGATCGCCTGTGGTAGCCATGTGGTAAAAGAAATACCACAGGAAATACTACAAAGAAAAATGTACCACAGAAATATCATACGACAGTGCTGTGTTATTTATGATTTATGTGGTATCTATTACAGCCGTGTACACTGTACCACATAAATAACACAGCATGCACGTACTGTTGTATGATATTTCTGTGGTACATTTTTCTTTGTAGTATTTCCTGTGGTATTTCTTTTACCACATGACTACCACAGGCGATCACATCTGCAGTACCACAGGAATCTGTGTGGGCCTTTTCATCCCTGTGGTATTACACTGTACTATATATATACCACAGCACTGCTGTATGGTATTTTTGTGCTATAGTTTTTCTTTGTGGTATTTCCTATGGTATTTTTCATACCACTGTACTATATAAATAACACAGCACTGCTGTATGGTAATTTGTGGTATAGTTTTTCTTTGTGGTATTTCCTATGAAATTTTGCATACCTCAGAAGATGCCTCAGAATGAATAGCTCGAAACACATTGAATTATTTCAATCAGTTAGTGAATTCTGAACACTTTAGTATGTTTAATATCAGGGGCCTGTAACATTTATAAAGATACAATAAATCTTACAATCAATTGTAACTCTTTAGTACATGGTTTGCCATAGACTTACGATTGATCAATCGTAAGATTGAGTTATCTCTTTATGTTACGGGCCCCAAATTAAAGTGCTATTAAGCATCAATACCATCGCGACGCGTAGGCCTATTGATTACCAACATATTACATTTCATTGCAAAATGGTCTGAATCTAATAGACTATGCACAAACAACTGCACACACACAGACACAGACACACACATGTATTGGTACACCGGTACACACCATAGAGTTGAGTTCTGTGTATAACTCTATGGCAGACACTATGGCAGACATATTTGGCAATATGCCAGCTGTTACATTAACGCAGTCTTTGCATGCATGCATTTCGGGCATGCGCAGCTAGCTAGAGATTCAAATGATCTACAACAGCCAGTGATTGCAAGTGAAAGGCAGAACATGTGCCTACAAGATTTCTGGATTATAAACTTCATGGCCTTCTCGTGAAATAAGCCACCGGTCATCGGGTGTGTACACACACACTGCCGTGTAAAGTCAATGGGGGATGTGAATTACACGCAATAAACTGCATGTACAAAGTGAATGCGGGGTGGCTTATTTCACGAGAATGCCAACTTCATTTCAAAGGTGAGCAATGGCAATGTATTTTATGAAGTAATAGCAATTCATTTAATATTATTCACTTTCTTGAACTCGACAGTTGATGAGTGAGAGTAATGAATGAAGGTTTAAGTACTTAAGACAGTTAAGCTTGTAGTTCCACCTATTCATATACATGTATTCGTTGTTTTTGTCCTATGGTGGGTATCAACTTTCTGCATGCATGTTTCATAAATCAAATAAGCGATGCTACGTTATTTTATGAGTAGATAGACCTATAGTGTCCCTGAAAAGAGCCAAAATTATTCAAACATTATTTAGAGGCTGCATGGCCGGCAGGGGGGGGGGGGGGGGGGGGGGGGGGGGGGGGGAGTTGCATCTGATCATCCGGTGCATAAATTTTGTTAGATGTATCAAATTTAATGACGAATCCGGAGGATCTAATAAAATTTACTTTGCAATAGTTGCTCAGGAAGACCTTTTCTGAAAATATTTTGATGTTTTCTTGCAAGAATGTTGTGAAATTAAATAAAAAGAATGATTTAAATATGTAGATATGAACAAAAACATTTTATTACAACTTTGATAATGATATTTGGAAATGGGAAGATGATGCATTCTTTTTTCTTCTGCCATTGTGTAAATTAAATTGACACTTTCTTTTTCAATTGTTCATTTTCTTTTATCTTCATGGCAGGAAAGATGGCATTTTGTTCAGTCTGAGGCTCGGCAGGATCAAGCTTATGTCTAAGGGATTGGACCTGAGCGAAGCGTTCTGCCTTCATGTACATATAGGTACGTGAGGAATTCGGCGAGCTGCGTTAGTAAGAGTGGATCTGTGGGCACGTGCTTGGGCTCAGAGGAGTACTTATATGTAGCAGCATGTGTGACTCGTACGTACATGTTTAGAATCATTCATATAAGATTAACTTATCATTTGCTAGTCTTTATAATGACACTTTAAATTTCTGAGATAATGTCAAGTCATAATGTAAATGTCTTATCTATTTTACAAGCCTTTTTTAATTTACTTTTTACTTTTCTCCTCAAAAAAGTGGACTTGGAAGTCAGATTACAAAAATGATTTTAAAAATGTATTCTTCTGTTGGGGCAATGTATGAAATTTGCATAGTTATGAAAATACATGTATCATAAGAATAGGGGAATATCTTTGGGAAATCCTCACTTTTGAACATGAAACTGAAACAATAATGTAGGTGACATTTAAAAAACAGAAATACTATTGAAGACTTTACTCTTACTCAGAGCCCTGCAGTATCCTTGATCATGAGAAGAAGAGACTGATAATGTACATGTTATACTTGTACTTGTTATACTTAACAATTAGCCACTTGTGCATTCTTTCAAAATTGTAATCAAGAGGAAAACTGTGTTCTTCTAAACAAGAGACAATATTTCAGATATGTGTTAGTTGTGTATTTTTTAGATTATAGTCATTCATAGGAATGTAACTGCTGTCCTCATGAAAGTAGCATTTTTAACTGAGAAATGACCAGTAACAAAATTTTGCAATGTCCCTCAACTCTCTAGTGAGCGTGTGTGAAGAACATTTTATTTGACCAAGTTTATGAGTGAGCACACATCAAAAGAAACTGTCGCTCTTCAAAATTCACAATGGTCTCTTCATAAGCTCATTGCACCAAGAATTCTTGGTACAATGAGCTTTTGAAGAATGTTCTTCACACATGCTAGCTAGAGAGTTTTGTACTCATGACTTATTTCATTGAAGTCTTGTGCATCTTTTCGGACAGAAAAAAAAGAATGTTTCAAAAGTATTATGGCGGTATTCATGAACTGTACTATTCAACTTTCAATATAATCATTAAATCAAACTGTAACATGGGAGCCTGGAACTGGCCTCCAAATTGGAAAATTTGCAGAGGACTTTGGTAGTTCTCAACTACTCATCGAGCATAATTTCATGTAGGTGTAAGATGCCAAAAGGGGAGCTCCTCAACAAATGTTGAACTTCAGTGTCTTCTGAATTCAGGTTTTAGTGCTACATTCATTCTTGGAGCTTTTTTTTCTCATTCCTGAATTAACTCAATACTGCCTCCCTTTTTTCCATGTAGTATCTGTTCAGGGATTTGAATCATATGTTACTAGTGTTTTAAAGTTAATTTCTTTACAGTTACGGGTCAATTTTACTTCAATACTTTACCTGCCTTTTACCTTGAGAGTGTGTACCACACAAATATTTATTCAGGTACACTCTGTATTTATTGCATGGCGACATGTTTTTATTATATATCTATCTTAAATGAAACTTATAAGTTCCTCAAGAATGTGTAAGTGTATATCAGATTACCAGCAAAGTTTATATACTTTTCCTATTTCTTTTTTTAAAGAGAGAGAATATCTGCAAATGCTTGAGGGACTTACAAGTTGTGCAGAGTTTAAATATCAGTATACACGTAGCAGTTTATATATGTATATTTCCTTTTATTAAAAGTGAAGGAATTTGTTCCCTTAACTTGCAATTTCCACTTTCATATTATGTAGTAAAACGTGTTGGTCTGTAGTATTCTGATGGGATCATGCTTGATGGTGAATTATTTTGTGAATGTAGTAATACAGTGCAAGTCACTATCCTATTGTGATAAGCTTTTGCAGGTTAACAGGTAGAAGAAGAATTGTGACAGGCACTGTACTTGGCAAAACCGCACACCAGTAGCATGCATCAGTACCAAACAGAAAACCCACACAGTAGTATGACAGAGCGATACCACAGAGTATCACATATTGACACCGGCACAAGACTTCCACACAGCAATACCACATAGGAGTACCACAGAGCTTTACCACAGAGGAGTACCACACAGCTATACCACAGTGGAGTATCACAGGGGAATACCAAATAGCAGTACCACAGGAGTACCTCACAGCAATACCACAGACGAGTACCACACAGCAATACCACAGATGAGTAGCACACAGTAATACCACAGGGGAAACTACAGAGCAATACCACATGGTAATACTACAGAAATACCACAGAGAAGTACCACACAGCAATACTACAGAGGAGTACCGCAAAGCAATACCTCAAGGGAGTACCACATAGTAATACCATATGAGAGTAGCTGTGTGGTACTCTCATATTCAGTATGGTATTTTTGTGTGGTACTTCTCTGTGGTATTGGCCTATGTCCAAAGATGAACTCAGGTATTGCTGTGTGGTACATCTGTGTGGTACTGGTTTGCGGTACTGCTATGCGGTATGTGGTAAACATCTGTGGTATTGCCCTATGGTATACCACAGGAATTGCTATGTGGTACAGCTTTGTGGTACTGCTGTGTGGTACAGCCATGTGGTACTGCTGTGTGGTACAGCCATGTGGTACTGCTGTGTGGTACAGCCATGTGGTACAGCCATGTGGTACTGCTATGTGGTATTGCTGTGTGGTACAGCTATGTGGTACTGCTATGTGGTACAGCCATGTGGTACTGCTATGTGGTACAGCCATGTGGTATTGACGTGATTTGTGTGGTATATGTCCCAAAATACCACATGTATTGCTGTGTGGTACAGCCATGTGGTACAGCCATGTGGTACTGCTATGTGGTACATCCATGTGGTACTGCTATGTGGTATTGCTGTGTGGTACAGCTATGTGGTACTGCTATGTGGTACAGCCATGTGGTACTGCTATGTGGTACAGCCATGTGGTATTGACGTGATTTGTGTGGTATATGTCCCAAAATTCCACATGTATTGCTGTGTGGTACAGCCGTGTGGTACAGCCATGTGGTACTGCTGTGTGGTACAGTTATGTGGTACAGCCATGTGGTACTGCTGTGTGGTACAGGTGTGTGGTATTGACGTGATTTGTGTGGTATATGTCCCAAAATACCACATGTATTGCTGTGTGGTACTGGCATGCGGTATTGCTTTGTGGTATTGTTTTGTGGTATTAACATGTGGTAATGGGCCCGGGGTTCTGTGGTATTTTCTATATGGTAATCCCGTGTGGTATTTATGTGTGGTACTTCTATGTGGTAAATGTCCCAAAAAACCACAGGAATTTTCCTATGGTATATCCTATGGTATATCCTGTGGTAACGTTGTGTGGTATACCACAGAAAATTTTTGTAAGGGTTAACCCTCATTAATGAATTAGTTGTATTTTTCTCGAATTGTATACTTTATTCATGTTTTTCTTGGTGAAAATTTAAAGTGCAAGTTTCAGGCAATTTATTTACATGCTGAATTAAAACTCAGTCCTTGAAACTTTAACGATTTATCTGAATCTGTCTTTATTTGTGTATCGCCACGTAAGCTATCAACTACAACAATGTGACACCGAGGACCATTGTTCTCATGATTTTTTTTTTGTTCTCTGTCCGAAAATGTCCTCGGACATAATGCTAAACAAACGCACTCACACACACACACTAAATAACAACTCAGTTTTCAAAAGGATGTTATTCCACTCTAAGCATTTTGATATAAATTGTCATTTTGTTTTATCATGCTTATGACGACTATAATAAAAATGAAATATTCTAGTTTACGACTGTGTTCGTGAGCGAATCGTCTTTCTCTTTGTCTTACTATTTGCACAGCTCATAAGCCTACCCTCATTGTCACAAATCTTTCACACGTTTGTTCGTTAACTACACCACCAGGAGGCGCTTCGAGGGCGCGGACATTTTGGCATATTGTATGGCTGGGGCATGAGAGTCCGCTAATAAGCCAGTTCGGGGTTAGCGCATGGTACAAATGACCCCAAATATCCACAGATATTTTAGACATGGAGGGTCCCTTTATGTGCACTTCAGAAAAATAACTCTGGGAGTGATAGAGGTGCCTCATGAATAGCTTTTGTTTCCCCCTTTAAAAAGAATACTTCCACCTGGATATCATGGAATGCACCATTAGTGCATAATTGAATAATGATTACATGACATTCATGAGCACATATCGAATATTAGTGTCAGTGGGTTTTAGAATTTGGTACAGATGACCTTTATCTGCTCATGCTCAGATTGCATCCCCGAAGTGGCTTATTATTTGCCGATTCTACTTGATACGGTCAAATGAGGGCGCAAACGTTGTTTTGTATTTTTACTTTCCAAAGCTAAAAAGTCGTTTAAAATTCCCAATTTAATAGTTTAATAGAAATTGGTTAGGCATGCTATAGTTCAAGATGTGTGTATTTCTGTCCCCAAACATTTAGCTTAATGAAGTTAAATCACGCAATCGCTCACTAGAAGCTCATTCGCTGATAGACACGCGTAAGGGACGGCACACTTACATTTTCCATCGACATTACTCATCATATTTTATACTCTATTTCATAAAAGCAATTTTGTTGTGAAAGGAGAAGATATTTGCTTTTCGAGGCTATTTATCATGCCAGATAATGATATTTGGCTAAGGGTACAGGACCTGTTTGTTCAAAACAGGAATTTCTACATTCGGCGCATCTCTTTGAAATTAGATTCGTCTATTTTGTGTGAAAATGTATCAAGAGTTTATGTAATGGTAATGACAGGGAAGCTTCCCATTCCCGATGGCTCATATCCCTGTTTCTATGGTGTGGCGAGAATATTCCATGACTCACGAGATCGACCATCCTATCAAGCTTAGCCTCCTTACCATGCCCCTCCGTTTCATTGTATATGTTAGGTCAGTGATGATCCGTTTGTTTAAATTATTTTTTGTACTCTTGTCAATCTTATCTCAGTAGTATTGATAGTTTGATTATACAAAATGATTACATTGATTTATGTTCAATCATTGAATCGATATATATCATATATGCTAGTTTTGAAACGGAAAACTAAATCAAATTAAATCAAATCAAATATTCCATAAGTAGCATACAACCCAGAAATTCGTCCGAAATCGATGTGATAGTCATGCTGCAAAAGTTTTAAAATTAATCCAAGTTACAAGTCGAATGTTTGGCAAAGGATTCAGTGATTGGAACAGTTACATTTCCCTGGTTGAAACAATGATCTACGACGCCCCATATGCACATGTGGAGAAAGGACTGCTAAGCCAGGAAGCCTAAAGAAAATAATGCGAAGAGATAATAGTCATCATCCAAGAACCAGTGACATTCCCCTTAACACCCTGGAACCACAAGGACCCCCCCCCCCCCCCAGTTCAGCGTCCGACATTCAAATTCAAATTCAAATTGAATCCTGACATAATATGATTATCATCCTATAATTATTATCAACACATGACCCTCCCCTCTTGGCTCTTGCCAAAAGAACCAGGCACTCCTCTTTGCCCACATTGACACCTACAAAATATGAAGTGGAAATACGATCAGAGGTGAAGATTGGCCACCCAAGTCCGTTTCTTCGGACGCTCGTAAATATATATATATATTAAAAAGATAGTTCGGATAGCGAAAAACTTCATGTTTCAGCAGGGACATTCATGAATACCCTCATTCGGGGCAGCGGGATGTCCGGCTATTCTGATCTTCGGGCAGGAAGGTGCCTAAATATAATAACTGTTATGAATATCTAGTTTATTGTGATGGCAAAATCATATATTTCAGAGACAACAAAGTGAGTTTTATTTGATCGTTCGCAAGATTTAGAAACGGCCGGGATGGTTTCGGGCAGCAAACACCGTCATACTCGCGCAGCGAGGTGCCCGAATATCCTCATATTTTCAATTAATTTCAATTTTTCAATTTCAAGACATTTATTTCCAACTTTTCAATATAAGTGTACAAAGTAATAATGTTTTTAACAAAAAATACGACATAATACACATTCATATGGTACATACATAGTTGGAGGACACACCTCTAAAAGCTTGAGGCGAGGGTGCCCTTAGTAACATAATACATAATATTACATAAATATATAAAAGAAAATAACTGCATACAAAAAAAAAGAGAAAAAAGATAACATTCCTTGACCGCTGAGCTTAATTGCAGGGGAAAAATAAAAAAAGAAAGAGAGAAAAAAAAGAGGGGGGAAAAAGGGAGAAGGATGGAGGTGCAACATAAAATGAGTACGGATAAGAGATGTATTCACAAAGAAGCAGAGAGAAGAGAGGGAGAGAATAGGCCCAAATGGAGGGTTGGGAAGAATCTTAAAACATTATTTGTAAGATGAAGTGAAATGTTTGTTATCCTTCTTGAGAAGCTGGCAAGAGATGCGGAGTATTTTATTGTGTCAGGGATAACATTCCACAGCTTAGGTCCCGAGTACCGGATGTTATGTTGGAATAATAAGGTTCTGTGCTTGGGTAGATGGATGTAATTTGCGTGTCTGGTTTCGTATGTATGAATAGCAGAATTTAATTGAAAGAGGTACAAAATTCGTCAGGAAATAAATTGTTTGTACATCTGTACATAAAAATGCTTTGTTGATGTTTATTTATATCGGTAAATTTTAGTATGTTAAATTCTTTGAACAAATGGTTGACGTGACACCGGGGGGCAGTACCTGTAGTTATACGAATTATTTTCTTTTGTAGGGTTATTACTTTGTGTAATTTGGATATTGTAGAGTTCCCCCAGTATGATAGATATGCAGGGGCGGATACAGGATTTTCAGAAAGGGGGGGGGGGCACACTGAGGAACCCTCCGTTTGACGAAGCCAAACGGCCATCTAGGGGGTCCGGGGGCATACTTTGTCAGATAAAACGGGGGCGCACGCCCCTTGCGCCCCCTCTGGATCCGCGCCTGATATGGTAAGATAAGAGAATTGTAAAGCATACGGAGGATGTTGCTTGGTAAAAATAATGTGCCGCAGTCTAGCAATAATGCCAATGTTTTTAGAGACTTTGCTTTCTGTTTCAAGGATATGTTTCTTCCAAGACATAGAACTATCAATGTGTAGACCTAGAAATTTTGTGTTTTCAAGTCTAGGTAGTAGTACGTTGTCGAGATATATGGAAATGCTGTCTAAATCAGTGTTTTTATTGTTGTGAAAGATCATGTAGTTACATTTGTTTAAACTGACAGACAAGTTATTGGCCTTAAACCACTCGCATACAAAGGTTAGGTGTTGATTAACATTACTGCACAGTGAGGTAAGATTAGATCAGCTACATAAAATATTCGTGTCGTCGGCATAAAGAACAAAAGTTAATGTTGCTGTTGATTTGAAAATTTGGCAGCAATGTTAACGAATACAATTAGATATCGTGTATTTTGATGACGAAATAACATTAGGTACGTTCACACGTAGAGCGATAGCATCGATGCTATTTTGGTGAAGACCAGATAGTGTCGAGACCAAACGCTGTCTGAACGCAGATAGTCACGAGATAGAAGCGAGTTTCCAAACTATTCTTGCAGCGAGTTTAGCAGGAGTAAATCTCAGGATCCAGCGACATAGCATCGACGCTTTGCGGTAGACCACCCACCGCGCTCGTGACTATTTGTAATGTGAGCGCAATCGCTGCTATCTTCACTCGCTGCTATTGTAATTCTGTCTGTTTCATGTGGTGCTATAATTTAATGCAATGTATGTATTCATGTGATGTACCCTCTTCCCTACTTTTTTTCTATTATCATTCTGTCTGTTTCATCTGGTATTGTAATGTAATGTGATGTATATAGGGGTAAGTAGGCTAATGTGTATACTGTGTGGTAAGGAAGGGAGTTGTTGTTGTTGTTGTTGTTGTTTTTTTTTTTTTGGGGGGGGGGTTCCGTTTTATCTTTTTCTTTTTTATATATTATGACCAGACACCACAAAACCACCCAAAAGTCGCACTGTGTGATTTTCATTTAGAGTTCGATCAATGTGTTTTGGTTTGCATGTATGGTCAAATTTTAGTTTTGGGTATTTCCTGAAAGAGTATACTTTTTTCTAAGTAATCTAAAATGTGGAGGCACCAAACAATCTAGAAGTGGTATTTTTGACAGCTTTTTATCAGACTTGTGTGTCTTCTCTGGATTTTGTTGTATTACTTTTCTTTTTCACGACCATGAATACTTGTCTCATTTTAATCTCCCATAAATCTCCCGGAGTAAGTTTTTGCATTGATACTTGTGCACTATGATAAACAGGATATGTCTGTAGTATGCCAAGTTTTAGGACAATCTGATAATCCCTTCATAGAAATTTTCATTGAGTTCTAATCCTCCATTTGTCACCTTAGCACAACACTTTGCAAGTCAGAGTGCTTCAATAGACTGCAACCTTTAAACCCTTATTAAGAAGTAACATTATGAGGGACTGTGCATTCTTCTCTTTGTACATTGAGTTATGAACATCCAATGACTTTAATATATATCATTTTAAAGCTGAGAATCTGCTCTTTCAGAATCAGACCTTAACTAAAGTATGATGTGGTCTTTAGATATTGATTTACATGTGCTTACCAGAGAATATAGTGTGCAAGCATGTGTTTTATTTTGGCATAAGATTGGAGTTCAGTCAATTTTGACATGTACAAGGTTTATTTAAAATTAAGTATTATAACACATGTATTTGCTACTTGATTGTATTATCGATATTACAAATGAATTGTTATTGTGTTATTATGTTGATATATGAAGACAAATAAAATATTATTCAAAACAAAAGCTTCGATCGCATCATATGACCCCTCTACACAAACTTCCGCGCGTTTGACCATGCATACCAATTATACTCGGGTCACTCTGTGTGGCGCAGTAATTATTGTTTTGTCAGCGGGTGAGCGATGAATAGTCACGAGTGGGTGATAGAAGCAAGTCGATCACGGCCTGTCTGAACGTACTGGAAATATTTTTGAAACTTACATAGCATCGATGCTATGTACTACGTGTGAACATATAACTATTGAGACCATGATAAAGTGTCTAGGCCTATATTTTAATTTTATGCTCGTTCACTTCGCTTGCTCAAAATGTAGAAAACAGGCCTGGTTGATAATCGGGCAAGAGGCGTCACCATCCTACCCCCGCCCTCACATTCAAAAATGCTCCGTGGGCCCTGTCCTATCCAAGATGATTTAAACAGAATATTGTTAAGGAAAAAAAAGTTTATAAACTCCTGACCCTAATCAGTCAATGGTTCAACCAACAAGAATTGGTTGGGGAGTTACACCGTACTCTATACCAATTAAAGTTAAACCAATTATTTGCCAGTTTGCCTAAGCAACATTATTTCTGTTTTTTTATCATAAGAATTTGTGCATACTGCCCTAAAATCAGAAATAAAAGGAAAAGGTTTACAGGAATATCAATGACCAGTCGACTGTTTCATTCAGAGATCGACGGGATTTTCTATAAAGTTGATTAAATCATCAGAACATCTTTGATTACATTGGTAAATTTGGTGTATAAAACAGCAATTTGTTGAAAGTTCAAAATGGCAAAATCTCGGGAGCTGCGAAGGGCTCCGCCAAGTGTACCCAACACAAATAGGGGCTTTGTGGACACATACATCACTCGGGCTAAAAAAAATAATATCTCTCCCCCTACCCCGCTCTCCACCGGCCTTGGAGCCTATTCTATTTCGTGCAGATCGCCTATTTATTTCTTCATGAAAATTAGAAGGGCTAGCTACTTCAGATTTAGATTTCAGATTTTAGATTTTATTTCATTACACTTTCATTTTTCAAAGTACATGTATATAACAATATGTATTATGCAATCAACAATATTGACAACACAACTTAGTGCAGAAACGTTTTCGATCATTACAAGCAAAAAATGTGCATTAAAGTTTGAGTTGTAAAAAAACAACAGCAATGAAGACTACATTAGATTAATTTTATGAAAATGATAATGAAAACAGAGACCAGAAGCGCTGGCCCCTGGCAAAAGATAAATCATGAATACAGCACATAAAAAACTAGTCTGGGCAACCATGCATAAAATGCCCAATAAAAGGGAAAAAGAAGAAGACAGATACATGGCCATGGAAAACAAACAAATCATAAGCATAACACACTTTCCATCGAAGAGAAAGCATTGAAAAATAATAAAGCTGGGAATAGTAACAATGGAAAGGAGTAAATTTTACAAAAGAAAAGAAGAAAAAGGACAAAGTGACAGGGTGCGAGGAAGGGGGGGGGGGGGTGGAGGGGCAGGATCTGGAAGGTTTCTATAGATTTTGCTACACAGGTAAACAAGAATCACCATTGAGGGATCAACGTTCATAAAAAGCAATAAGTGATTTTCTCAATTTACGTTTGAGCGTACTCAGACTTATACTGTCTCGTATATTTAAAGACCTCAGCCTGACCCAAAACAACCATATATTGACGTAAAGCTTAGTAAACAAATAATATAATTACCCTGGTTATTCATAAATTTTCGTCTCCGTTTATCCATAAAAAATAAAGATAATTTTTTTTGGTCCGCCCCCTCCCTATGGCGTAACACTGCAGGGGGTCGCTAGACGTGTGACGACATGTCATGTATACAGCTCCGAGTGCGTCTACACGATATGTCATCAAATTTTCACCCCCGCAAAATAACGTTCCTCAGAGACGGGGCCAAAACCACCGGGGCTCAACATTCGGGACGCTGTTACTCATTCCACAGGAAACGGAATCTCATGAAGTTGGTTTCAATTTGTTCAGAAAATATATAGCTCCCCGTGGATGAATAAAGGGTATATTTCAAAATTCGGTCAGGCTGAGGTCTTTAAAGGGAGGGAATTCCAAAATTTAGGAGCTGTATATGAAAAAGTATTCTGGGTTAATGCTGTACGAGTTCTTGGCAAGTGATATAGATTGATTTGTCTCGTGGGGGTAATGATGGATCTCATTATTTGCTGTAAATATATTATTGAAGACAGTTGGCAAATCATGATTATGATACAGCAAGATTGAGGCGGTAAATATCATAAATTTTTAGTACTTGGCATAAAATAGCATATACTTTATGGGTATTCTGTAATTATTTGTTTTTCTTTATTTTGTTTTTTTAACTCTACAATATGCAATATTTTACAATTAGTCTGTATACTTAGAGTTTACCAATCACCTGAAAAAAGAATTTGTGTAAAGCGAGAAAGTACAAAAATCAACCTCAATGAACTTTATTTGGCATTCTTTAGGTCAACAGTGAAGAAGTATGAATGAAATAAAGGATAACATGAAGGTGCAAGCGCGGAACAGAACTCCAAGTTGGGTTCCGCGCGAGACCTTATCTTGGCGAGAACGTACGGGTGCGTTAAGTAGTCTACTCACGAGTCGCTTTTACGATTGTAGAGAGTGTAATTAAACTTGTAATATATCTTTATAGAATCAATATTCGAAGTCCATACATGTATGATATAAGAAATGGAACCTCTAAAATACAGAGCAAAATAATTATCTATTGGTGATTCGTATCCTTTAAGCACCATACTTGAATTTCACTGTTGTTTGAATTTATTACTAGTCTATTTTTATCTATGTATTTTGTACTTTGTCATATGAAAAATGTCAGATTTTGAAATCCACGTTTGATGTGTTGTATATCAGTTAATGAAACCAATCAACAGGGACTATGCTGTAACATTTATCAGTATTTGCACACGATTATATTGACTTTAACTACAAACGTTTAATTGAAGCACGTTAGAAGAAACGAGACTGAGTCCTCGCATCATAACAGTCCAATCTGCTACCATATTTTAAGAAGAAAATAAATGCTATTTACAGAGGTGTGACTATTCCATTTTGACATTGTGCTGACCTCGGAAACCTTTATGCTATGAAGTAATGGCCTTGATAACCAATTTAATATAAGGAATAGAATATTCCTTAGAATAAAATTTAATATAAGGAATAGAATACAAAGATTACAAATTATCAAAAACTCGGCTGCTCGGTTAGTGTCCTGCTCCAAAAAACACCAATCAATATCTTCTATCCGACAGAATTTACACTGGCTGCCAGTCCATACCCGTATAACATTCAAGATATTGTTACTTGCTTATCAATGCTTTCATAACCTAGCCCCATCATATCTAACTGAATTACTTAACTTATACAAACCTGAAAGAAATTTACGTTCTAGTAAGCAACACTTTTTTGTTGTGCTAACAGCCCAAACAAAAACTTACGGTGAGCGTAGTTTTGCCTATGCTGCCCAATTTCTATGGAATGCTCTTCCAGCTTCCCTTAGGTCTATTAATTCATTAGAACACATTAAATCTGCCCTGAAGACCTATCTTTTTAAAGCTTCTTGTTAATCCCTGAACCCTTTAGAGTGACTCTCTATCATTTCTTACTCTCTAAGCGCATAGAGACATGCTCCGCAAAGTGTTATGCGCTATATAAGAATTGTTAATTATTATTATTATTATGGTAACATAGCTAAAGCTCTTTCCCAAAACTGTTTGTTGATTGTAAGCATTATAAATATTTCACCAATAATTTAATCCTCATTAGACTATTTTTGTAGCTCAGAAATCTCGAAATGACCAACAAGTCTTTTGTTTTTTTTAATTTATATAACTACTACCCCAAGCAGATAAATGTACTTCTATTATCTGGGGTATGCTGAAATTAAGAATAAAATAAACGAGGACATGGCGATCCAAAATCTAAGAAGGATCCATCATTCGTCCCATGAAAAGAACTGATTTTGTTGATCGGTGTCGAATCAAGAAGAGGAATGGGTGATCTGCTCGAAAGAGAATCGGTTTCTCAGGCTCCCTTGGTCGAGAGCACCTTAGCATCATTACAACAGCTGTTGCAGCAGCCGCCTCACTTCCTTCCTCATTAACATCAACAAATGCCTTGTGTATGACGGAGGATATGGACAACTCTCTATCACAAGAGATGCCTTCGAAGTTAGCCTTACTGTCGTCGAAAGCGTCAGACATTCCCATTCTTTTAAGAACCTCTTTCAGTTGGAATTCTGCTTCTAGTTTGAATTTTGGTAGCAGTACGTTCACTTGTTTCCATTGAAGCCCCGCGTTCCAGGATTGGAGGATATCCGCAGAAAGCTTCGACTCAAGTTGACTAAGGCCATCATCTTTGGTGGGGAGTGCAATCAATAGACTCAGACTGTTGGCTTGATAAGGCATTTCTAGCACCAGGCAGTCATTGATATTGTCAATGGCGACAAGAAATTTCCCTTTTTGAATCATAAGATTCACCGGGACTCTCTTTCTCTCATCTATAACCTTGAATGTATCCTGCGTTGTATTTTCTGCAAGAAATTTTGATGCCCAGTTCCCCTTGAAATAGATGGCATTCACCAGGACAAGTCGTGTTAAAGCATTGAGAACCCCAGGACCAATCAGGTTTGTAATCTTCCCTTCGGTTTGCTTTGATACCCAATCATTGATTGATTTAGCGGCTAATGGAGACGCAAAGTCATCTACTACTTCTATGGCTGCTCCATAATACGATGTAGTTCCTTCTAGAAATGATTGAACGAAGTTGTAGCCAGATTTTCCATAGAGCCTGTTGGCGGCATGAAGTTTGTAACCAGAATCTGTTTGGTATAGCACGTGGTTTAGCTCTTTAAATGCTTCATGAAGTTGATTTTGCTCTACCTGATTGAAACCAAAGACGTCTGCGATTTGAGTGGCTGTATCACCTTGGGCTCCTAGGTGTGTCATAGCCAGAGCGGTCGATATGCTGAGCGGGGAGAAGAACAGGTTTTTACCTCTCCGTTCATCCTGAATAGTTTGATAGAGATCCAGAGCGAATCCGACGTTAGCTCTTGAAAGCTGGACCAGTTGCTGCTTAGAGAATGCCATGTGTCCGATATTGTGTGACCTGTGGATAATCAATAGATCATAAAATCGTAACTAGGTAAATGTTTTTGTTTTAGATCCATGTACAAACCCATGATGTTCTACTTCTTGGAATGGCATTATTGGAGAATTAAATCGATGGAGTACGACCATTTTGGCATATCACCAACGATTTCTTATTTACTAGTAAACTAGCATCATTTGCACGCTTTGAACGTTAAATACTGTTAAACTCTACCACGCTGTATTATTTCCAAATTAAAAACAGTAAAATTCTTCAAAAATAGGAGGGTTCTGCTTTCATTTTTTTCTTTTTATTTACTACTATTATTATTTATTACTACTATTTACTACAGCCTAATTAAGTTTACGTTAAAATTGTTTTAATATACCCCAACACAGATCCAGTGATTTTGACTGGCCAGGGAATAAAAGAATTATAAGTCTATGCATATGTATTCAATCAGTGGTCTGCATCATTGCGTTCGAAAATGACATATTGGACAATGTACGTCTAGACGTTTACGTCCAAAGAAGGTAGGATGTTAACTTAATACATGTAATTAGATGGAACTGAATTCAAAGTTTATTTATATTCACACATACAGTAAAAAAAAAAACAATGATCAATAATTATGCAGAGCAGTATTTGAGGCATAACATATTAGCAATATGCATCACTTTTCGTTTGCCATTTTTCGTTTAGCACTTTTCGTTCACCAGTTTTTGTTGTCAGCTGTTTTATTTGGTTACATATTGTTTTGCTCTTCGCTCAGCCTCTGAAGACCTTATTATTTGTATACCTTATCCCTTAATTCGAAAGCCAAGCCAGTTGGGGCTATTTTAGGTGGAGCACTGGACAATAAAGTCTGGACTTCACCTTTATTTTCTAGTTTTCGCAGCGTCTCCCGTTTTCGTTTTTTCACCACCCCTCTATATTGTAATGACTTTTTGCCTCCGTACCATTACAGGATTAAAATTACACAGCAAAAACTGTGATGTTGACTGGTGTACAATTTTTAGAAGGATAAAAAAATACGAAAGATAGAGAAATGATAGAAGGATGAATATAAAGAGTAACATGAGAAAAGATGGAAGAGAAGATAAAAGGTATCAAAGAATAACATAGAAAAGGGAAAGATGGAAAGCAAAAAAAAAAAAAAAAATCATGTTGCCATCAGGTCACCCTTTTTTCTTTTTGTTTGCCTCTCAAAAGGATACATGAAATTCCTGAAAAATTTGAAAATGGCACCGTAATGGTTACCAGATCATGCCGTTGCCGCCCAGGGCGCAAACTTCGGACAGACTGGTCGCCACGCAACATGTACGCTCCGCCTGAGCTCGAGATCGAACTCTCGTGCGAGATTCGGTCGGCTTCGTGCAGTCAAATGTAATCCCGCTTAATCCAACGGACGCGTTCGACGCACAAACTTTGTGTAAGAATGAATGGGGCTTACGCAATCCTGACTTCCCCCACTGCCGCCTGGTGGCGTATCCCTTTAAAGCCTGCCTTGAATCTCTAGAGATGGGGCACAACAGAGAGTCCCTTCTGGTTAAGCACATTCCGTAAACAACTCTCCGGAAGAGTGAACATTTTATTAATGCTTTTCTTTCGCATATGCGGCATCAGTGGAACAATGGTAATCTTTCTTTCTTTCTTCTTTCTCGTTTAAGAAATTACACACTGAAGTTCCACTGATACCTACATGTATCACTCATAGGCCCTTGCCTGGGTGGGACTATGTCCAACATTATTTTACTGTTGCAGCAGTCAAAAACAGACAAAATTGCTCTAAGCAAGATTTAATTTTCTTAAATTTGCTTGATTACCTGATTCAGGGACCCTGACTTTAACTCTTACTGTGCCACAAATTTGGCGTTTCAGAGAAGAAAGTGAAATTTTAAATTATTTTAAAATTTTACTTTCATCTCTGAAACCCCCGGAATAGATTTTCCTCTCATGTATGAATGATCTTCTGGACTGGAAAAAGGCCCGCTGATACACACAAAAGCTATTGAAGCCTATTCACCCGTGAAAACTATTGTGGAGCATAAGCTGAACTTCAGATAAGCTTATATATCACTGGATGGTACGTTAGCGGGACAGTGAACAATGAGGTTTATTCCGTCACAATACATTGCTGTACATTAGCAGGACACTCGCGGACATTAGCAGGACATTCAGACAATGCTCCTAACAAAGCACTGTCCTGCTAAGGTACCATATAGAGTTATATATACATGTATAAGTGTACATGTGTACATATATACATATATATATATATATATATATATATATATGTATAATTTTATACAGAGCCTTATGATCTTAAGTCTACTTAGTCTTACAACCGCTCCATTTTGTTGTAGGAACACATGGAGTCAGTAGATGATTAATTACGGGCTGACCCCATGATTGCTTAGTCACACGTTATATTACCTATGTATTTGTATTAACCATAAGGCCATGTTTTGAGACACAGTAAATTTATGCCGTTGTTTTCGATCGCGTAGACCAAAATACAATACCGTACACCGACTAAAAAAGTCGGTGTGCCAGCCTTTGAGCCCGGTCGAGTAACATGTACCTGTACGATACACAGTAATGACAGTGTGTACACATTTCTCAAAGCTCACTGTGTGTTAAAAACACCAGCCTTTGAGCCCGGTCGAGTAACATGTACCTGTACGATACACAGTAATGACAGTGTGTACACATTTCTCAAAGCTCACTGTGTGTTAAAAACACACTGAGATAAGTAGGCTACGTCGAATAGTCACAAATATTTCCCACTCTTTAGAGGGATAAGATTATTGAATATTTACCTGTTTTCAAGCGATGATTTTCACAAGCTGTTAATTGCGGAATTGTCAATTTACATGGTCTTCTATGCACTGCGCGTTATACTGGTATCAAAGGTCGGCAAGCTTCTTCCCCTTTTGTTTGAGGTGGCAGAAAACCACCAGCTAAAGTCAAATCCCAATAGACTGATTCCGTAAGTATTCAAATTTTATACATACCTTTCAAAACAAAGGTTATTCTTGACAACCTGAAAGCTCGCCCAAGGCTTGCCGGGCATAGCAACAACTAATGTATGCAAACTGGATTCCAAACATTGAGGCTCATTTATAAAAAGCAGGTTAAAGGAATAGCTCGTCACAAAGTGCTCAGAGAAATATGTGCATAAATTTGGATACATTACAGAACGGGTATATTGGATTTTGAAAGGCTTATCGCTTATCAGACGTAATGCAGCCGCCATGTATTTTTAAAAGTGACGTAAATCAAGAAGACTATGTATTCCAAAATCCACTTATTGGCCCAATGTCACAGTAGAAAAAGAAGAGACTTGTATTAAGTGCATCAATGTCAATTATATTTTATATTGGGACTTTTATTGGCATTGATGCATTACGAGTCTCTTCTTTTTATACTTATATATATATATACTAGCAGAAGCAGCCCGTGGACATCCACGGGCGCTAGCTGTGTTTATGATTAATCACCGTACCGTATATTTGTTACAATAATCAAGTGAATAAATAAAAAAGTCGGGTAAACATGTCCATTGGCGGACCCGGAGGGGGGGGGGGGGTGCTTCTGGCCCGTGCCATCCCCACCCCCCCCCCCATTCAATGACAGGAAAGTATGCATTTTGACCATAGACGATCCGCCCTTTTGTTGATTGTGCCCCCGCCCCCTTTTAGAATGAAACCTTCTTTTTTTTGCTTGTCAGAGAATTATGGAGGGACCCCCATAACCACTCCCTCCTGAGCGAATTTTCTAGGTCTGACGAAAAAAAAATTCTCCCCACCAACCCCCCCCCCCCAGGTCTGCCTTTTCCAAAAGTTGACAAACCTACACTTGTTTTCCCCGCCTTATACTAAATTCTGGATCCGCCCCTGATCATGTGAATATGTCTTATTTATCCAGAGCTTGCATGAGTTCTGAAGAAAATTCCTTTTAATCTTGATGAAAATTGATGATATGGATATAATAATGTTCGAGTAGAATATCCATGCATAGACCTAGAGGGAGCGATTTGATCTTGCCATGTTTCTGTGTTTTATTAATACTCAGAGTAACATCCATAATTAGCGGTACGTCCCCTGTAAAGGATGCAATGAGAAAAAATGAATTTGTCATTTTATTTTCAGGGGGATTATGGCCCCCTTATATGGGTCTTTGGAGGACCGACGGATTGACTTCCCCCCTACTACCCCCCCCCCCTCCAGCTCCCCCCATTCCATTGTCATCCCATCACCCCCAGGGCGAGGGGAGAAGGGATTAATATCATTATACGTATTCATAATCATTATGGAAATATTTTCGAAGGAATTTTCTTCTTATCAGATTTTCTGATAAAGTGTCAAATTACCGGTAGCGAACGTCGTGAAACATACCCACTGAACTGTGTGTGTGACCATGAAGCTTCAAATGATGTAACTCTATACCTGTATGATGACCACCTGTACACGTACGTGCGAACGATCTAACACGTGTGTATAATACTGTACTGTACACTGAAACCATGCGGATATATGGCCATGCTGTTCTTTGGCATAGCTCCCCTTCACAGGGAAAGGTATATGGGTTGGCTGGGCCTGAAGCTACAAACCCGCTTCATGGGTTGGTGGAATTATTAGGCCTACTCCCTGCGGAAATTCAATGTTTAAAAATGAATTTATGAAATATGGACGGGACGTCAGCCCTCAAGAAGTGCCTCCCGCCACCCTAAGAACCCTTCCCCACCCGTGGGTACCAAAAGGCGGGGACCGAAAGGGCCAGGGGAGGAGCCTATTTGAACCAAAAAAAGAGCCCGAAATCCTTAGTGTATTATATTATAAGATATCTATATATATACTAGCAGAAGCAGCCCGTGGACATCCACGGGCGCTAGCTGTGTTTATGATTAATCACCGTACCGTATATTTGTTACAATAATCAAGTGAATAAATAAAAAAGTCGGGTAAAGTTATTTTTACCAAGAAGTATTTACAACATGTCCATTGGCGGACCCGGGGGGGGGGGGTGCTTCTGGCCCGTGCCATCCCACCCCCCCCCCCCCGTTCAATGGCAGGAAAGTATGCATTTTGACCATAGACGATCCGCCCTTGGAGTCGAGATGATTGTTGATTGTGCCCCCGCCCCCTTTTAGAATGAAACCTTTTTTTTGCTTGTCAGAGAATTATGGAGGGACCCCCATAACCACCCCCTCCTGAGCAAATTTTCTTGGTCTGCCTTTTCCAAAAGTTGACAAACCTGCACTTGTTTTCCCCGCCTTATACTAAATTCTGGATCCGCCCCTGATCATGTGAATATGTCTTATTTATCCAAAGCTTGCATGAGTTCTGAAGAAAATTCCTTTTAATCTTCATGAAAATTGATGATATGGATATAATAATGTTCGAGTAGAATATCCATGCATACACCTAGAGGGAGCGATTTGATCTTGCCATGTTTCTGTGGTTTATTAATACTCAGAGTAACATCCATAATTAGCGGTACGTCCCCTGTAAAGGATGCAATAATGAGAAAAAATGAATGTCATTTTATTTTCAGGGGGATTATGGCCCCCTTATATGGGTCTTGGGAGGACCGACGGATTGACTTCCCCCTACTACCCCCCCCCTCCAGCTCCCCCCATTCCATTGTCATCCCATCACCCCCAGGGCGAGGGGAGAAGGGATTAATATCATTATACGTATTCATAATCATTATGGAAATATTTTCGAAGGAATTTTCTTCTTATCAGATTTTCTGATAAAGTGTCAAATTACCGGTAGCGAACGTCGTGAAACATACCACTAAACTGTGTGTGTGACCATGAAGCTTCAAATGATGTAACTCTGTACCTGTATGATGACCTGTACACGTACGTGCGAACGATCTAACACGTGTGTATAATACTGTACTGTACACTGAAGCCATGCGGATATATGGCCATGCTGTTCTTTGGCATAGCTCCCCTTCACAGGGAAAGGTATATGGGTTGGCTGGGCCTGAAGCTACAAACCCGCTTCATGGGTTGGTGGAATTATTAGGCCTACTCCCTGCGGAAATTCAATGTTTAAAAATGAATTTATGAAATATGGACGGGACGTCAGCCCTCAAGAAGTGCTTCCCACCACCCTAAGAACCCTTCCCCACCCGTGGGTACCAAAAGGCGGGGACCGAAAGGGCCAGGGGAGGAGCCTATTTGAACCAAAAAAAGGGCCCGAAATCCTTAGTGTATTATATTATAAGAGAGATATATATATATATGTAGTGAAGAAAGAGAGTAAAGAATAAAGAGAGAGATAGAGATATAAAAAAACTTAGAAGAAAAGAAAAACGAAAAAATAGAAAGAGAAAGGGATAGGTGGAAAGGACAAAAAAGAAAACATTCAATTCGTACGAAATGCGCGAAATGTTAATTCATCCCACGAGGATGAAGGGTTCCCAGGTGGAAAATCAGTCTTTCTTCACGTCTCTTCCTGGATAGATCATCGCCATTGCACTTGATGGCGCCGATCACTTTGAAGTCTTCCACTGAGTGGCCGGGGAGGTTGAAATGGCGTGTAACAGGCAAGCCACTGGTGTTCAGACGTATGGAACGTATATGTTCAGTAACCCGGCCGCTAGACGTCGTTTGGTTTCCCCCACATACAGCAGATTGCAGGACTTGCAACAAATCACGTAGATAACATTCTCCGTCGTGCAGGTGAAATTATCATGGATGGTGAAATTACCCTTGGGGCCACTGACGTTACGTTCTGTCGAAAGACGGGAGCATGTCTTACATCGTGGGCGGAGGCAAGGGAATCTCGATCTATGTCAGCAGGTTGGACTCTGGTGTGGTTTGAATGGACCAAGGCTGATCTCAGGCTCTTGTCCTTCCTGAACGTTGTCAGAGGGGGTTCCCTGAAAATGTGTGAAGTTGAGGGGTGGTCACTCAGCAACTTGAAATTGTTTTTGATGGTGGACGCGAGTCTAGCATTCGGCTCATTATACGTTAACACCAGAGGAACGCGGGATGGTGCCTTCTTCTCACTCCGTCGCAGAGCCTCTATCCGAGTAACTCTTGCTGATTTCTCGGCGGCGCTCTAAACCATGTTGACAGGATACCCCAGGTCGATGAAGAACGACATTTCGGCGGAACGGGCCTGGAAATCGACCTCCTTACTATAGCCTCCTGAGAATCGGGACTGGGGAATAGCCTTCTTGCACGCAGGTGAATGGGGAGATTTGAAGGTGAGATAGCTGTGGGCGTCAGTGGGTTTGTAGTGGAAGCTTGTATCGATCCGGTGACATCCGTTGACAGAAATCTCTATGTCCAGGAAAGGGAGAGTGTTGTCGGAGATGGTGTGCGTGAAGCGGAGAGAAGGGTGGAATAAATCGAAATGCTGTCTGAATTAGCCACGACGCGTAGCGGAGTAAATTGAACAACTTTTCATGCAAATTGTCACAAATCTTTCACAGGATAGGTTGAAAATCATGTGAATTGCAAATATTCACTGATTTTAGTGTTACCTGATGCTTATCTTTCGTAAAATCTGACGGCAAAATTGACAGGCTAATTTTTTATTAAGACTAGTATCCGGCCACACAACCCCCACCCGTGTACATCTACCATTAGAACTTAGGTCTATCTCTATTAATTTCTATCGGTACTGGGTACTTACCAGCAGCTGTTATGTCCTCGGACCAAAGTAAAAGCAATTTATCATGTTAAAAACACAAACTTTCAGAATCAACTGAAAAATAAAGGTCATGCCTACTCACTTTATGGGCCTAACTTAGATCTACGTTAGATCACAAGAGTCTAACCTAGTATTCAGGGGCGAATCCAGGATTTAGTATAAGGGGGGGGGGGCATACAAATGCATGTTTGTCAACTTTTGGAAAAGGCTCAGTGTGTGTGTGTGGGGGGGGGGGGGGGAATTTATGGGAGTCCAGTTTCCCTCCATAATTTTCTGACCATAAAAAATCGACAAAAGCGTGGATCCTTTATGGTGAAAATGCATACTTTTATTCCAATAATATTCCTGGATCCGCCACGTTGCAATACATCCATCACAAATAAAGATGCTTGCTATTCCAGTAAAATTGTTGATTGAACATCAAAGTAATACAGTTAAACAATATCCACAATTGTCGCAAATCCTCCTCAGGATCTTAGAAGGATCTTAAACTTTGGAGCTGTCGCGATCGCTACACTAAACGTACCGTTCCACCGAACAAAAGGTAATACGAATGGATCTACCGGCAGAAATTACGGTACCGTGTATGTGATTACAAACTCAGGTTAAGCTATTTGTGCAGCGATGCGCGTAATAGCTGTACGCCCCCTGCATAGCTGCACGTACGTCCATCCAGTGGCGAGAAAGATCGATGGGCGAGATACGAACACGTACAAGCTTTGCTTCAATTGGTACGTGCTGCTGGATTTAACAATAGCGATCACAATGACGCACACGTGCAACATACTTGTTAGTCTAAAAATGCACGCTTGTTAGTCATAAAATGCACGGTACACTTAACAGTAAAACTGATGCATGTCACGTGACTGGCCCTCAGCCAATCATTTGATAAGGATCCATACATCCATTTTATAATAACTGATAACATATTCACATATACCATTCACTGAGAAAGAAGACAATAGGGCGGTTTACGTAGTGATTCAAATTTATGGATGTTTCTTTCCTGGGGACCTAGTAACGAGGTATTCCATTAACCTGTTATTAATGAATGAACTACAATACTTAGAATCCAGTTTGCATACATTACTTGTTGCTATGTCGGGCAAGCCTCGGGCAAGCTTTCAGGTTGTCAAGAACAACCTTTGTTTCAAAAGTACGCATAAAATTTGAATCACTACGTAAACCGCCCTATTAGGGGCACCTTTTTGATACCAAGGTTCAAATGTCTCTAGCACTATTGTTTTAATGATATTTTTAACAACTACTTTAAATTGCAATTTAAGAAATTCACATTGTTCTGTGTACTCGTAAACTACAAACCTTTGAAACAGCCACGATTACACAATCATATTATTCACTATTCTGTTCTGCTCAATACTCATATTTTTAAATATATAATTGAATCTTCATGCTATATATAGAGGGACCATTTCGGTTAGTACTTTTATACGTTGACTGGATTTGCTGTTTTCTTCTCCGGCAGTCAACTGTTGCACTCAGTAGACTGCTGTGATATGAAATTTCATGATAATTTTTCATGCTTATTACCTTTGTTCATACTGTTTCATTTGACATGAAAAATTATGCCGAATGAATAATAATCAGGTACAAGTAAAATGTATAATGTCAAAAATACAGTATTGGCTTCATTTTAAACAAAAAAATATTTTTAACAATTCTGTGTGTTACATTATTATTGAGCAGTTCTGGAAGTAACGTAAAAACCTTACTAGAATGCCGAATGTCTTTAACAAGTACAGTACAATAAGTACAGACATTTTACTATCGTGTTTCTATTAAGAAGTCCAGTTATCATTGGTTTTAATTTAGCTATTTAATAGACCCTCTGTAAGTTTGGAGAAAAATGTTTCACTACACCATAACTTTTGCTAAGTTGTGGATTGGCCAATGCTCTCGAGATATCCCACACTAAAAGTTCACTTATCCACAGGTCCACGAGACTCATGGCCAAAGAGACCGACGTCTCGACAGAGGTGTCTCTGACTACGTTTATGTGTTTCTTTTATTCCCTAATTCGTCCCTCACATGTAAATAAAATATTTCCTAAAACGCAACGCTACTCCCTGTGAAGCCCTGAAAAGCAAATTCTGTACATTTAATATATACATTAACTAATAGTATATACATGTATATATATAAACATATATACGGCTAGACCTTGCTTCGATGGCAACGACGGACGGCAAAGAACGTACAAGTTTGTGTTAATTGTTACTTCATAGTTATACGTCTTATGATTATCCAATTATCATTATGCAGTCTGCTAATTCTTCATCTTCATCACGATTTAACGACGTCCGCCGCAGAATAATCGAACCAGGTCAATAAGATTCGTCTATTATCACTCCTTGTAACACACCTGGGGTCATTCAACCTTCAAATACATTCCTATATGCAAATTAGGATTAGTCTCGCTCTTGTAAGGAAATACATTTAAAATCGATGGGACTTGGATTCCTCCGCCAAATGAACCGATTCTATTTCGTGCAGATCACCTATTTATTTCTTCATGAAATTAGAAGGACTTGCTACTTTGGCATAACATAGCATAAACTTTATGGGTATTCAGTAATTATTTGTTTTTCTTTTATTTTGTATTTTGACTCCGACGTTAGCTCTTGAAAGCTGGACCAGTTGCTGCTTAGAGAATGCCATGTGTCCGATATTGTGTGACCTGTGGATAATCAATAGATCATAAAATCGTAACTAGGTAGGCCTATGTTTTTGTTCAAGATCCATGTACAAAACCATGATGTCCTACTTCTAGGAATGGCATTATTATTAAAAAGAGTAAAACTCTTTAAAAATAGGAGGGTTCTTCTTTCAGTGTTTTTTTTTAATTTCCTGAAGCCATATTCATACTTTTAGATAGTACTAAAGCCTATTACATATTGTTGTAGTTGGGACGATTCTAGGTCGAGCACTGGACAATAAAGTCTGGACTTCACCTTTATTTTATAGTTTTCGGAGCGTCTCCTGTTTCCATTTTTTCATCACCCCTCTATATTGTAATTACTTTTTGCCTCCGTACCATTACAGGATTAATATTAGTAGGCCTAGGCCTAACTTTTGTTAGGCCTATACCGATAATTAGTATTAGGGGCCTAGTATTACTATTAGTACGGTCACTCCCGGGTACATTTCTGTAAAATAGTTGGTATTTTCTGTCGCATGTACTGAAGGTATGGGGGAAAAATAAGATAAATATTTTAAATACCTTGCTTTCAAATTCAGCCCTTAAAAATCTCACTCCTACATCAAATGGCCGTTAGGAAGAACTTTTGATATTTTCAGCAAAATCCAAAGTCAAAATCTTGTCCAAAACCGGAGAAATCCCCGCCGATTTGTTTCGCGATCGCGTATTGTTTACATACTGCCGATGTCTTAAACTAAAATCGGCCAATAAATTTTTTGTCCACGAAAAACTCGGGATCGCAAGCGCACATCGATCTTTACAATCGCGCACACAGAAAATCGGGACTTTTCCGTGTACGCCATATAGGGACCGAATTTTTAAGGACAAAACTCTTTTGGGGAGATGTCAGCGCCCGCGGCGACCAGGAAATGTACACAATGACTCCGATAGCTCGTTTCGCGAGAATCGAGAGTAAATTACGGATTTCATTTTTTGAAATATATTTTCCAACATCGGTGAGTTGAATTTATGGCTTAACTATAGAATACCCTACCAAAACGCTGTATCAACGTAGGTTGAGCCTACGGACCTACGTTGTCTCTACGTAGTCCCGTCTGTTTGTTAATAAGTAATGTTTGGGGTGTTACCTACGTTGTGAACTTTCTAATCTTTGACCCTTTTGAAATAGAATAAGATTATAAATTATACTCTATTTTTAGGTCATTTATATGAATTATAATTTTAACAATTGTTTACATGTTATTCTAAACAAAAGTAATAAATGAATATCTTGAAAATTGGAAAATTCACCTCCGAATTGTCCTTTTTTTACTGCAGTCTTTTTTTCCGTTCCGTCGCCAATGTAAGGTGGTGGCAAAACTCAAAAAAAAAAAAAAAAAACGTCATGGCCATTCTGTCTTACCTTCACAGTCACAGTCACTATTAAATCGTCTTCATTATCTCATGATATTCACGGCCGTACACACAGATGTGCATGGAAGGTGCCCTTTACAATAATTGTTCAATATTCTACATAAATCATGCTAAATAAACGTTACAACAAGGCATTTTTATGGCCCATATTGATAACATGGGAATATATATATAAATGAAGATAATACAACGACATTGTCATTGTTATGGCCCATATTGATAACATGGCTATCAGTATATGATGTCTCATTCTAAAAATACAAAAGAAATATATATAAATCAAGATAAGGTATATGATGTCTCGTTCTAAAAATACAAAAAAAATATGGCTATCAGTATATGATGTCTCATTCTAAAAATACAAAAGAAATATATATAAATCAAGATAAGGTATATGATGTCTCGTTCTAAAAATACAAAAAAAAATATATAAATGAAGATAATACAACAACATTGTTATGGCCCATATTGATAACATGGGTACCGGTATATGATGTCTCGTTCTAAAAATACAAAAGAAATATATATAAATCAAGATAATACAACGACATTGTCTCGTTCTAAACCCAATTTTTATAATTATAACCTCATTATAGTATTTTTTTTTTAATTGTCATATCTATATAAATAATTTTTCCTTTTTGAATCTCGACACCAACTTTCTACCTTTTAAATCAAGTAGAAATTTTCTTCTTTAAACACTTGTAGATCGACTACAACGTGAAATATTCAGTCGATTTTACTTCTTAAATAGTCTGAAATATAGCCAGAATATAAAACACAATTTTACTTGTTAAAGGGATACGCCACCGGGCGGGCGTGGGGAAAGTCAGGATTGCGTAAGCCCCATTCACTCGTACAGAAAGTTTGTGCGTCGAACGCGTCCGTTGCACTAAGTGGGATTAAATTTCGACTGCACGAACCCGACCGAATCTCGCACGAAAGCTCGAGCACAGGCGGAGCGTGCATGTTTGTGCGGCGACCAGTTTATCCGAGGCATTGGCGGATCCAGGGGGGGGGGCACAGCCGGCCCGTGCCCCCCCTTTTGGAAGAGAAGTATGAATTTTTACCATAGACGATCCGCCATTTTGTCGATTGTGCCCCCCCCCTTTTAGAGTGAAGACCTTTTTTTCCTTTTTTTTTGCTTGTCAGAGAATTATGGAGGGAAACTGGACCCCATAACCCCTTACTAAGCGATTTTTGAAGGTTTGGCGAAATTTTTTTTTTTATTCTTACCCCCCCCCCCCCCCCCCCCCCCCCCGGCCACTTGAATAGAATTCCTGTGAGGATTGACGCCCATGTACTTTATAGCAAATACAAATACATTAATCCCGATCTATAACATTTATTTATATGAACATACATCATGTCAATTATCTATTTAAAGACACCATACTTATATTATTCCAGCACGAGCACTGCACTCCTTTGGACTGGGGAACGTTTCATGAAAGGAAGTTGTCAGATATTTTATCCGACATAATACGCATGCACTGGTACAAATAACGTGGTCGACCGGTATACGTATAACTACAAAACCAATGCACCGATTATAGAGCTCTAGCATACACACTTCATTGCAATTCGCTGACTTATTTTCAATATTACATTGATGATTGATGAACGTACGTCATTAAAGGGAAATTAACCTCAGCGTATGAATTAGCTTATTTTGAATGGTGTAGTATATGCCTCTTATTTGATACATGCAATTTCATGTAAAAACACAGGATATAGATATAAATCACTATTTTCCAGCCAAGTTATCGTCTGCTAGCAATAATAAGGGGGCTGCCATTACTTTATGTGTACACGAACATATTTTTCATCCCAAGTAAAATTTCCTTCATCGTTAACTTGTAATTGATTTTTAGAGGAAAAATATATATTAGATAAAGTCACATATTCTGAAATGTAAGTTTAGTTTTATATATTTTTTAAAAGGTCTTAATTTGTTCATAAAAAATATACTTCATAAAAAATATACGTCAAGGACGGAGAATTGACGTCAAGGACGGAGACAATCGTAACAATACCAAAACAAAGCGAGGAATCTGCTTTACAGGATGGCTATTAGAACTCATGGGTCGTCAATTATCTAGGCCCATGGCCAATAACAATCGTAATACAATCAGAACAAAGCGACGTATCTGTTGTAAAGGTAGGCTATTATCAATGCATATGGTACCTAATGATCCGTGTCATGCACAAAATGGCAGCCTCCATGGAAAGACGTAGCAGACAATAGGTGCATCTAGAATATCACGTGGGGTTAATTGTCCTTTAAGCAGCATCGGGATTGTCTTCACGTGTTACTGACTCAGTGACTGGGCTCACTGCATCTATAAGACTATGAATGTCTGACTCTGAATGTGGTACTGCCACTGCCTGGTATGACTGACAGTGACAGTCATGACAGTATGACCTGATGGCTGTAATTTAGCTGTAAGTGTAACTTATTGTAAGTAAATATATTTTCATTTCAACTCAACATGTATATTTATTTATTTGGTTTGAAATACAAGTGTATGGTAGTTAGTTGTTCCAGTGTCCGAACATGTTTTCAGAAAATCAACGATAGAAAATTCAATATCAAATGAATATCGGCTCTGTCATTTACTAGTGTCAAACTGGGCGTCAAACTATAATAATGCTCAAAAGTCCTACAGAAAAAGAAGTTGATGGAATTTTAAAAAGAAAACCTAGATTTAATACGATATTCCCTTCCGAGTGAACCCCTTCCCAACGACGCGGCGTTTGGTCCCTTGAAAAAGGTACTGTATTTCCGTTTCCAAACGTGTGAAACGTATGGAAAAAAGACACACCTTTGTTTCAATAGTGTGGTTTTCATACGCATAATCCCAAGCGTATGAAAACCCATTTTAGACGACTAACTGTACTCGTTCGGTAATACAATCTGTTCGGAATTACAATCCTTGACTATACATCTTCAATTTATTCCGTATAGTGTATAGATTACAAGTACAGGTCTGAACACAATACGCTAAAATTTAATTTTAACAAATAACAGGAATGCCACACATGTCACTTAATTAAAAATTGTATCATAACCTCCAGCTCAGTTATTCAAAAAGTTTGACACATGATGCACCACGCGGTACCCCAGTGTAGCGTTGTATCCCGGGGTACCACGTTGTGTAGCGCCATCTCACGTCCACTCGAGTACAACCCCAGAGTTATGAATGCAGTGCGTGTACGTAGTCACAATGCATGTGCAGTGCAGTGTTATTATGAATGGTGTGCATGCACTGTACTGCTGCTCGCGCGCTAGCTGCTAGCAGCCCTCACAAGCGCTATATTAGTGGCTATAGCGTTAGCTCCCGCGGCTTTAGAACTTGATTTTATTTCACTTCTTCCTAAAAAACATCACTTCATCGTTACTGTATTTTAGCTGTCAAACTTTCAAACTTAGACAATCGTGGAAGGTAATGATGGATACGGAAATTTACTGTAAGGGAAAGGACGTAAAAGACGGAAGATTCCAAGGAAAGAGAAAGTTGAAAGAGCACGATATCGTGCAATACAGAAGTTGGGGGGACGAGCAGGCCGCTGATCTGTGTACATGGTAGCGGTTTTTAGGAAGGCGAGTAACGGGGGAGATAAGGAGCAGGCTGATGGTGTTATTATGACACTGCTGGCCCAATCCCTCCCTCAAATCGAAGAAATAGAAATCAATAATAGAATAATTACAACAACAATGAATTTGAGAAAAATACATGACTTACAGGATGTTTTACAAGAACATGGGACACAATTGAATGTTGAAAAAATCACACCAAAATAATTTCCCACTTTTTGGTAACCCAGGGTACAGCCCTAAAAAAAAAAAAAAAATTCCAAAAATTGGCCGATTTTTATTTGGTACCCCAGGGTACCATTTATGTCATCACATCTATTGTGCATATTTCCAAGGTTTGTATCTTTAGGACTTGCGCCGTCGCTTTAGAACTTTGCCATACTTTTACTACTACTTCCACTACTAGTACTACAAGTGTACATCTTCAGTTTCTTCCGTATAGTGTATAGATTACAAGTACAGGTCTAAACATAATACCCTAAACAAATAACAGGAATGCCACACATGTTACTTAATTTAAAATTGTATCATAACCTCCAAATCCCATGCATGACAAAGTCAATAATATTTAGTGATGGGCTAACTTAGCACTAGGACAAACTCGGCACTGCGCAGTGACTTTTTCATAGGGGTCTGGATTAAATTGTTAGCGTATGCATTTATTAAGACCTATGCAAGATTTTTCAATTGGAGGAAAGGGGGGGGGGGGGGTCATGTTAAAATTTCAGAAACACAAGTACCCCAGACATCTGCTAGAGTTAAGCTCTGATACATATACTAAAATTGCAATATATATAACCCCATGCAATCCAACACACATGGCTAAATATTATTACTAATTATGTATTTGTATTATATACTCAATTTTAAAAAGATTCTGTATCCACATGAACATAAATTTCAACTAAATCTTAAAAGATATTCCTTTTTTTTTTGGGGGGGGGGGGGAGTGCTGACAGTAATTTACAAGATTCTTTAATTTAATTAAGAAGCAATTTTTATATTACTTGATAAAATTGATAGATTCTACCAAACCATGATATGAGAATAAAATCATGCATAGTTATTGATCTCACAGCAATACAAACATGGTATCCCAGGTTATGGCAATCCCAGAGTTTACTGAATTGTCACCCTGTCAAGCTAACTAACTGACACTGTGCAATAATGCAGCAAAATACATGTTTCTATAGTTTGATAAAACATTAATCCAGCAGTGAGATATCATGCAATTTGGAAATAGTTGTAGTTGGTTAGTAATATATTTGTTAATAGAAAACTATGCGAAAATGATCATATGAGATGAAGAGTTTTCATAATATATTTTTTTCGTTATTTTGGTATGTAATATATTTTATCGTTAAGGTTTTGATACTATTCCTTGTACACTGTAGAGACATGCTGTGGGTTTCTTCCTTTTTTAATATGTCTCATCAAAATTACAAGCCATCATTTTTTTTTCATTAAATCTAACAAAAAATTTCGTTTTTATGTTGGTTTGGTTAAGTTTTAAACTTTTTATTTAATGTCTAACTTTTTTCATTTTAATATATATTTCTGTATTTTTAACAGGATTTTAACAAAAGATTTCAGTGGAGTGGTGCCTTATACATTTTATTCAAGCCTGCTTTAATCCTTCAAAAGATGTGAGTATATTTTCTCTAAATCTTCTCTATAACTCAAATATACAGTTGAAAACATTTAAACCCTATGTTCTGAAATCAAAAAGGTGGTAATAAATTTGTTTTATGGTTTATGCAGATTTTGTGGTATAAGTGTGCTTTATTTTACGCGTTAACTTACAAAGATCCAATTTAAAGCTAGTTGCTATGGTTTAGACAATGGGTAATGTAAGTTTACGCACAGTTTAGTTTTATCAAATTACATAAACAATGGTTTAAACCATGTCAAGCAGCGTCAAATTTGCGTACTTTGTTAATCATGGACGTTGATTAGTGGATTTTTTTAACTGTATGCGTGAAATCAAGCACACTTATACCATAAAATATACATAAACCTTACAAATCTATACCACCTTTGCGAATTTAAGCCTAAATATATATCAACTTTGAACTTACATATTTATTTCTTAACACTACTCAATATTTTGATATGTGTTGAATATAAAATTAACCCATAGAGGTACAGAACTTTTAAGAGGTCTAAATTAATCATTAATATAATCCTCAAATTTGCAACAACTATTATTTTTTGCACTCTTACATAGTTTGAAAAAAATATACATATAGCATGAACCAAATTGAATTATTATTTTAAATACAATAGTGTAATTCCACTAATCCATCAAATTTTCTCAGATATATTTTACTTATGCTTGAAAGCGTAATTGTTTAATATATCATTAAGCATCAATCTTTGTGTAAGAATATTACATGTTATAATTTAGTTTTTTTATTTCTCATTATCTACAGATAAACACTACATAGATGCATCATACACCCAGTGGAATTAAGCTCGACACAGCATTAGAAGATTTCTTATTTCATCAAAAAAAACTGTCATTAGCTTCAAGAAGGTAGATCTGTTTTCCTGGAAAAGGGCAAACAAGACATATAACATCACTATTATTTCCCCTTTTTAATATAAAGGTACTCTAAACAGTAAACTTCATATCTTTTACATATTATTCTTTGTATACTTTATTTCCTTCATTATGGCCCATTACAATTTAAGATATAATCGTGGAGTGCAGGCTGGTTCATCCTGTAGTACACAAAACAAAGGTTCTGGTACAAATGTTTGGCATAAAACATATAATAGAAAAAAGAATAATGATAAAAACATGACTTATGATGATTTACTGCAAAATGTTTTGTCTGATAAACACTTTACTTATGAATGGCTCCATGAAAACAACTTAATAACTAAAGAAAAATTATGTCCTAAATGTAACCAAAATATGAGTTTAACAGAAACTAATGACAGACTGGATGGATTGAAATGGCAATGTCGTAGAGTAATAAATAAAAAAAGACATCAATGTGAACAGTCTATTAGATCAAATTCATGGTTCGAAAATAGTAATATGAGTATAGATGAAATATTGAAATATACATATTGGTGGTCGTTAGGTGTAGATCAGTCAATCATTAGGGCACAGTTGAGATTGAGTAGTAATACAAGTGTAGACTGGTCAATGTTTTGCAGAGAGACATGTATGGAGATAATGACTAAGCAGCAAACTAAATTGGGAGGTGAAGGCAAAGTAGTAGAAATAGATGAAAGCAAAATAGGAAAAAGAAAATACCATCGTGGACATCATGTGGAAGGACAGTGGGTCTTTGGAGGGATAGAGAGAGACTCTAGGAAAAGCTTTCTTGTTGCTGTTGAGGACAGAAGCGAACAAACTCTTCTACCTATCATACAAAATTACATAGAACCAGGAACCTTGATCATTTCAGATTGTTGGAAGGCATATTATAACTTGTCTAAAGTAGGTTACACCCATCAGACTGTCAACCACTCAATTGAATTCAAGAACAGTGAAGGCTATCACACAAATACCATTGAAGGGCATTGGAGACATGTCAAAGCATTTCTACCTGCATTCAGTCGTAAGAAGGAACACCAGCCTTCATATCTAGCCGAATTCGTATATCGCTACAAATATCCCAAAGAAAATATCTTTCAGTATTTCATGAATGATGTTTCCATGGTGTATAATCCAAATTCATAAGCAGTTATCATACTGCAAAATTAAAATGAAAATATGGAAACAAAATATACAAAATCCATTAATATTAGTGCAAACATTAAAGTAATTAATATTACTATATACTCAAAAGAGAAACACCAACATAAATATAACTACACTAGCAGAAGCAGCTTGTGGACATCCACGGGCGCTAGCTGTGTTTATGATTAATCACTGTACCATATATTTGTTACAGTAAGCAAGTGAATAAATAAAAAAGTCGGGTAAAGTTATTTTTTACCAAGAAGTATTTACAACATGTCCATTGGCGGACCCGGGGGGGGGGGGGGTGCTTCTGGCCCGTGAATTATGGAAGGACCCCCATAACCACCCCCTCCTGAGCGAATTTTCTAGGTCTGACGAAAAAAAAATTCTCGCCACCCCCCCCACCCCCCCCCCCAGGTCTGCCTTTTCCAAGAGTTGACAAACCTGCACTTGTTTTCCCCGCCTTATACTAAATTCTGGATCCGCCCCTGATCATGTGAATATGTCTTATTTATCCAAAGCTTGCGTGAGTTCTGAAGAAAATTCCTTTTAATCTTGATGAAAATTGATGATATGGATATAATAATGTTCGAGTAGAATATCCATGCATAGACCTAGAGGGAGCGATTTGATCTTGCCATGTTTCTGTGGTTTATTAATACTCAGAGTAACATCCATACTATTCACATTCTTATTTTTCTTTTTAACAATTTTATTTCAATCTTGGCTTAATATTAAAAAAAAAAAAGATTTTTAATAGTTCTGTGAAAATATATTTTCATATAATTTACTACAGATAAGAAAAAAAAAGCTCCACCTTGAGAGATAATATAGATCCTACATTCATATTATCTGTACAAACCTGCCATTCACAGCGACAAAGCAAATTATTACATTTCTAACTTGTATAATTTTATCAATTTGTAATCGATTTTGATGGAACATTTCTAGATATTATGAATAATTATTTAATTTGCTTTGTGTTTATATGTGTTCTATATATAATTCTTGTAAGTTTATAATAAAGTAGAAAGGTGCCAACTGATCAATATGTCAGCTCAATAGCATTAGCTTGTTGATTTTTACTCTAGTATTCAAACGGACTTGTCTTACTACTCATTTGGTTTACCAAGGGTAGACAAATATTCCATTTGTCTTTATTATCAGCATTTTAGCATTTTTGTGTCTCATTCTAGAGTTCTTCATCAACCCAAAGTTGCTTAACCCAAAAGTGCCGTACCCTAAAATGCTCTATCCTTGGTAGACTCTTACATGTATGTCGATATTTCCATTACTGCATATATTTATTTATGTATTCTACTGAATACATGTACTTATGTATTAAGAAATGGCATTTGCATATGTTTTCTATTATAAAAGGTAATAAGGAATGATTACAAGTCCAAAGATTCATCATTTTGTTGGTTGATGTGTTTAGTGTTTCTGACCTTTTTTAAAACCAACTTGTAATAAAGTTGGCTATCCTTTTAATTTTTTAAATAATTGTAACTAACATTTACTTTTTTTTAACCCATTATAACGAAATTCAGCATTTTACATAAACATTTTAGTCTATACAAATTGAATTATATCATTGGAAAAGAAATTTACTTTTTTACACTCGTTACCTACTTTAAAATAGATACGCTGAAAATTAATATACGGTAGTCATTCCCAATTCTCCTTTTCCTCTGTCTAATTGATCAAACTTGTTTATAGTTTCTCAATTTATGTTTGTCACTTTTTTAAAATGTATTTTTGTTTACAAAAAATAATTAGAATCGTATATGTCATTGCATGTAAGATTTGACAACTTTTAATAACTTTATATTATTTACCAATAAAGAAATGAACTCGAGTTAAAAATGAAATCTTTGTCTTTCTATTTTCTTCAAATGTTAACTTTGATATTTTTATAATATAACCATATATCATTGTCCATCTGTCAATGAAATTATTTTGTAGGAACAAATTTGACTTAAAACCGTATTTAAAACAGAAATAAGTGCGAAAGAATAATAAAGAGAAAAGAGTAAAGAGAAAGAGCAGAAGTGGAAACCAAAGCAAGAGAAAAGAAGAAAATAGAGGAGATAAGTAAACAAGAAAAAAGTCAAAGAGAGATAACAGTAAATAAGGAAAAGAAAAGTCTTGTAATGAAAAGCCTTTACACAGAATCAAGTGTAATAAATTTCCCACACACCGAGTCAAATGGGTTTACATCAACCTCTCTGATTATCACAAGAAGATTAACGAAAGACAAAAGATCTTCAAACTTGCAGATTAACCAATTAAACAACACAACACTGTTCTTTGATATGCCGTAAATCCACAAAAACACACGAGTGAATGTCAACGACTTAGAAAAAATAGTCTCATGTTGAGACCTCATGTCATAAGTCAAATTCTTAAAACTATTATTCAAGTTTGAAAAAAAAGGAAGGCGGAAAGATAAAAGAAGAATAAAAAAAGAAGCGGCAAAGGAAAATACACATAGAGAAGAATATACAGATAAAATGAACAGAAAGAGAAAAAGAAGTAAAAGGAAAATATGTAACATCACCTATTCTCTTCATTACAGATTCCGCCCCCCCCCCCCTATTGGGAAATTCTGGATCCGCTTCTGTATACGGTATATTAGGTTTTGATAAAGACAATGTCGTTCTATTGACTTTATTATTCATTTTTTCCTATGGTAATTTTAGAACGAGATATCATATACCCGTGTTATCAATGTGGGGCATAAAAATGCGTTGTTGTAATCTTTTAAAGATATCTTCATTTATCAAACAAGCATTTCATAAAATGTTATATTTACTAGATATTTTTTTTCCAAAAGTCGAGACTGCTTTCCATTTATTGTAAAACAGTAGATAACATCAGTAATATCGTGTGCTCCTCAGGGAGATGGTGCAGGAAGCGGGGAGTTCTCCCCCCCCCCCCCCCCTCCCCCCTCTCGCGCGAAGCGCAATAGCTTTGACGTTTTAGTCAATCTTGTTGGAAAGATAACGGCTGGTAGCATCTTTTCTTAGGCGGAAAGTTAGTTCGATGCGCGGACTGTTCTGATTATTTGGACGCAATGCTGCACTGTAAAACAATTCAAAGCAATAATAATATAGCGTGATCCTCAGGGGGATGGGTACAGGGAAGGGAAGTTTTCCCTTTTCTCACGAAGCACGAAAGCTTTGACGTTTTAGCCATTCTTGATGGAAAAATAACAGCTCGTAGCATGTTATAACATCGATAATATCACTTTTATATAGACTAGTTATGATCATGATGATAGTTTGTAATAATAAGCCCGAGTTTCTTTATTTGGATATCTTCACAAAAATAAACTAAACGTCTGTGACATATATAGACGAGTAGCAATAGCAGTGAGCTCATGATGGACCAGTTATTGTGAAGAGAAGAGATTAAAAGAAAGAAAACGGGTCTCAGTATAAGGAAAATATTTTTTATGAAAACGCTATGAAAAGTAATTTACTTTGAAAAGTGACTGGATGAAAAGGCGCATCAAAGAACAAAGGGGTACTTGACTATCTCTTTTTCTACGAAGTAGTTTGGTTTTCTTATTGTAAGATTAATGAACCCTTTGTGTGACCTATACTATGTGGTTAATGAATTTTTCATGATTCTGAATAATAAAGAGAAAAGAGTAAAGAGAAAGAGCAGAAGTGGAAACCAAAGCAAGAGAAAAGAAGAAAATAGAGGAGATAAGTAAACAAGAAAAAAGTCAAAAAGAGATAACAGTAAATAAGGAAAAGAAAAGTCTTGTAATGAAGAGCCTTTACACAGAATCAAGTGTAATAAATTTCCCACACACCGAGTCAAATGGATTTTCATCAACCTCTCTGATTATCACAAGAAGATTAACGAAAGACAAAAGATCTTCAAACATGCAGATTAACCAATTAAAAAACACAACACTGTTCTTTGATATGCCGTAAATCCACAAAAACACACGAGTGAATGTCAACGACTTAGAAAAAATAGTCTCATGTTGAGACCTCATGTCATAAGTCAAATTCTTAAAACTATTATTCAAGTTTGAAAAAAAGGATGGCGGAAAGAAAAAAAGAAGAATAAAAAAAGAAGCGGCAAAGTAAAATACACAGAGAGAAGAATATACAGATAAAATGAACAGAAAGAGAAAAAGAAATAAAAGGAAAAAATGTAACATCACCTATTCTCTTCTTTACAGATTCCGCCCCCCCCCCCCTATTGGGAAATCCTGGATCCGCCTCTGTATACGGTATATTAGGTTTTGATAAAGACAATGTCGTTCTATTGACTTTATTATTTATTTTTTCCTATGGTAATTTTAGAACGAGATATCATATACCCATGTTATCAATGTGGGGCATAAAAATGCGTTGTTGTAATCTTTTAAAGATACTCATTTATCAAACAAGCATTTCATAAAATTTTATTCTTACTAGATATCTTTTTTTCCAAAAGTACTATTAACCTTATAGGCCTATATATTTTATTATTGGGTTTCGAACGAGACAATGTCGTTTTATTGTTTTGATTTTTTTTAAATATTAGAACGAGGTATCATATACCGGTACCCATGTTATCGATATGTGCCATACAAATGCTTGTCACTTGGAAGATACATACCATTTTTATGATAACTTTTATTTAGCATGAGAACGATTATGATTTGTTTTAAGTACATTACTATTATGATGTTATAATAACATTCTATAAATTGGGTTTAGAAGGAGACAATGTCGTTTTATTATCTTCATTTATATTTGTTTTTCTTTCGTATTTTTGGAACGAGACATTATATACCGCTACCCATGTTTTCAATATGGGCCATAAAAATGCCTCGTTGTAACGTTTTAAAGATATCTTTTATTTAGCATGATTTACATTGTATGTAGAATTTTGAACAATTATTGTAGAGGGCAACTTCCATGCACATCTGTGTGTACGACCGTGAATATCATGAGATAATGAAGACGATTTAATACTATGACCGTGACTATAAGAAGGGCATAGGTATAGGCTTCTTTTGTGGGAGGGGTGGGATGAAATACGGGTCCACGTCCCCTGTGCATCGGGAATGACTATCATTTTTTTTAATAAGAGATATTATAACACTCTGAATAATCATTCATTTTTGCAGTAAGTGACACAGATTAGAATTTCATACCTTCATTATTTGCATGAAAAGTAGAAATGATTAATGTTGCACATTAGTCTTGTATATAAGCACGGTATTTCACATACCAGCTCTAATATATCCTGATTTGGCTATAATAATCAGACGAAAACCCCAGTAAAATATATTGTCAACATTTAAAAAAATGATCTGAAAGCAATGACACAGCTTAATTTTACCTTCATTAATTTCATTAAAAATACCCGAAATCATGAACATATACATCAGTCAGGTACATGTTGTACATCAGTCCAGTACAACGCACGAAACACATACCAGCTCTAATATAATAATATCTCGATTGTGATATTTCAACGAGAAGAATTCCGTAATGATATATTGTAAACATTGTGAATAATCGTTTGAAATTAAAGGACACAGGTTAGAAAGTCATAACTTCATTATATTCTATGATAAACTGGTGTACATACATAGCACGGTGCCTTAGAAATATAGCTTTTGAAGGTTTGAAATGCGAAAATTTGACAAAGCTCGGTCGCTTTGTTCCCTCGTATGATTATTTTCTTTCAAGATCTCGTAATTTCGCGCCCCAGTAGGCCTATATCTTTCTTAAATAGCTTAAAGATGTTGTTCTAAAAGTGCGGCCCGTGAGACGATTTCATGCGGCCCGCCAAAATTGTCTAGTAAGAAAAAAAATCTTGTTTTTAAAGGAGAATTAAGCCCTGATTACAAATTTACTTATATTGGAAGGTGTAATATATTCCTACTTATTGGCCTAAATCATGTTCTAATAAGATATCAGAAAAGGGTATAAATAAAGATATTCCAACACCCGGTATCGTCTCCTACTCATTTACATGGGGGCTGCCATTTTCTTGCTGATTTGGAGTTGTACATGAACCATTGAGAAATGTTCCAGTCAGGAAGATATTTTGAATCCAAATCCTAAATTGATTTTCTTCATTACCTAAAATCCCATATGTGACGGAAAATATAAAATGTGTGTTTACATGTATTATAAAAAAATCTTTATAATGATACTTTTAAATTGTCTGGTTTTGCTTAACAAAAATCTATTTTCTTGGGTTTGCCAAACAGAGCAGAACATAATATATGCAGCATGCATTCTGACTTTTCAAGTCCATTATCCGAAAGCAGGTGAATGCATAGTTTGCCGCTATAGATGCTCAGGGAAGAAGCATCCATAAAATTTGAATTAATTTGCTCCGTCCCATACGTCCAGTATCGAGAAAATAGATTTCTATTAAGCGAATATCGATTTTCAACAGAAATATATAAGGAAATCTTCAGTTTAAAAATAAATTGACATATCTATTCTATATTTTTATTCTCAAATGGGTTTTTAATTTTGAAAAAGGCAATTGAGCATTTGGATTAAGAAAATCTTCTTGTACACATAAACAAAATGGCAGCCCCCATGTGCTGCTAGCAGACGATACATATTGCTAGCAGATGGTAAATTTTGCTCAGAAAAAATTGATTCGTATCGATCTCGTATATTTTGTCGCGAAGCCATATAGTCTAACAAGTAGGAATAAATAACACCTTTGAACACTATCGTCTATATTTTTGAGCGTAATTCTCCTTTAAGTATGTTGATACATCTATATATATAATACGCTAAGGATTTGGGACCTTTTTTTGGTTCGAATAGGCGCCTCCCATGGCTCTTTCGGTCCCCACCTCTTTGTACCCACGGGCGGGGAATGGTCCTTTGAGGGTGGGTAGGCACTTTTTAAGGACTGACGTGCCATCCATATTTCATAAATTCATTTTTTAAACATTGAATTTCCGGAGGGAGTAATGATTCTGCCGATGGAACAGCGCACTGCCGTACGCACGACAAAGTACCTTCTGTGATGCCCCAACCCATACCCTTTAGCTGTGAAGGGGAAAAACCTCAATTGGTGTATTGCCAAAGAACAACGTGACGTGTATATACTTCAAGGCCATATCCGCCATATCCCAATGAATACGGCGCAACAACACACGTGTTGATCGTTCGCTTGGCACATGTACTATGTTTCACGCATAGAGTATGTAGCTTCATGGTTACATACACAGTTTGTGGGGGGGGGGGGGGGGGGCACTCTAAAAACTCAAATGTTAAATCTACATTTAAAAGGTTGGAGGAGTGACAACATTTTCAAAATGGTAAATGAACACTTTTAACATGCTGCATCCAACCTTTAAACTATTAGATCCAGCATGTTAAAAGTGTTAATTTACCATTTTAAAAATGTTGTCACTCCTCCAACCTTTTAAATGTAGATTTAACACTGGAGTTTTTAGAGTGGGGGTAGTAGGGAAAAGTCAATCCTTCGGTCCTCCCAAGACCCATATAAGGGGGCAATAATCCCCCTGAAAAGAAAATGACAATAAATTATTTTTTTCTTCTCATTTTTGTATCCTTTACAAGGGACGTACAGCTAATTATGCATGTTATTTTTTCATAGCCTTAATTTCTCTCGAGTATTAAATCACAGAAACATGGCAGGGATCAAATCGCTCCCTCTAGCTCTATGCATAGATATACGCACTGGCGTAGACAGGCGGCACAGGGGAGCCATGGCCCCTCCTATTCAGCCACTAAAAAAAAAAAAAAAAGCGACAGCGACCCATCCCTATTACAGTGCAGTATTACGTCCAAGTAACTAAAAAGCAGTCTGGACGTTGAAATAACTTTCCTCCTTAAAAAAAAAAAAAAATTCCCTCTCCCTGCACCCATCGCATGGGGAGCACGCTTTGCGTGCTCACCACCAAACTCTCTCATTCACTCTTCAGAGTTTCGGTTTATTGCGTACAACGCTTTAGTGACTTAATTCCACCTCAACTCTGCCGAAACCAATATCACGATTGCAAAGCAGATGGCGCCATTATATTAATGTCCCTTAAATTGGTACTATGACTCTATTCGTCTATTTAAAGGAGAATGAAACCCAGAATATAAATGTACTTGTCTTCAAAGGTGTAATATATTCTAAATCATTGGCCTGCATCACTTTTGAAATAAAATCTCAGAAAAGGGTATCATCTGCTAACACTGTACATGGAGGAGGCCATTTTCCTGATGATATGGAGTTGCACATGAACCATAGGAAACCATTCCGGTAAGGAAGATTTTTTTAATCCTAGAGCTAAAGCTTCTCTTCATTACAGAAACTCCCCATATATGATGTAAAATACATAACAGGTGTATACATATATTCTAAAATTTGAAATTTATAGATTTCTTTTTAAATTCTCTGGTTTTGGGTTTGCCTGGCAGAGCAGAACATAATTTATACAACGCGCATTCTGACTATTGACGTCCATTATCTCATAGCAGGTGGATGCATAGTTTGTCACTATTGACGCTTGGGAAAGTTATCATCCATAAATTTGAATTAATGTGCTCCATCGCGAACGTCATAGTATCAAGAAAATAGATTTCTATTTAATAAAATAGTAATCTTCTGCGAAATATAAAACACATTTTCGTTTTTAGAATATGAATATATTTGTTAAATATTTCAAAATCTCCAATGGGATTTTGTAGCAAGAAGAAAGACAATTTCGCGTTCGGGATTAAAATGATCTTTATGTATGTATCAAGAAAATGGCATCCCCTATGTATCGCTAGCAGACGATACATTTTGCTGAGAATATCTTGATTTATACCCATCTCGTATATTTTGATGCAAAACTACGTAGGACAACGCCAGGAATAAATTACATCTTTGAACATAAGCACATTTATATTTTGAGGTTAATTCCCCTTTAAGTGTGAGACTGGGTTGCCTTTACATAACTCTCAGATCGGCTGATACAGCCAGAGTCAATATCAATTCTTGTCAAGACGTGATGTTGCACCCTTCCTCATTATTGGCCTTTGCTCACTCAAGCGTAAAATATTGTGAGATATTTTGGTGTCATTTGATAGAAGAGAACCTAAGCTATCCACTGGTATAAAAATTTCCTTAAAATATTTCGAAACATTTATTTGGGGAGAAGTTTTCCAACTGTGTCCTTTTTTCTGGGACGCACTGTATATAAATGGACAATATTATTATTATTATTTGAAATGTTTTATTGAATTGTGCTGTATTTATGAGAAAAATGTCGGATTTATAACATATATAAAAAAAATAAATATCAAAATATTAAAATGTTAATATTAAATTTTAATATTAAATATTTTGATTACTAATGTTAATCTAATATTAAAATTTGGTATCAAAATTCGTATCTTAACTTGTTAACGGAGTGTCGTCAATTATTTTTTGCGATTTATATTTCATCTCCGAGCAGTGCTTCTATTATTTATTAACATGTATAAAGCTACATACCGGTATATTAGAAAAACACTGATATCCTTTTCAGATTCAAAATAAATTTAGACGTAATGACATGTTAGCTACCAGTACAATATACTGAACTGTTGTATATATATATGAACTGTGTAATATCAATTCCATTGTGATTATAAGTAGAATTTATTAGCTCACCTGAGCCTAAGGCTCGAGTGAGCTATTGCGATGGAAATTTGTCCGTCGTGCGTCGTGCGTCGTCCGTTAACTTTTTACATTTTCATCTTCTTCTCCAAAACCCATGATCGGAAGTCAACCAAACTTGGTAGGAATCATCCTTAGGGGTAGGGGACCCAAAGTTGCTAAAATGGTACATGTGGCCCCCAGGGGGGCCCAGGGGGAGGGCCCCCAATTGTAAAAGCTATGTAAATTTCAAACATCTTCTTCTCCAGAACCAGGCATAGCTCAGACTTGGTATTGTGTATGGAGATACCTCTATAGATGAAGAATGAATGTTGTTCATGAAATTTCTCTGAATGGCCTTATAGGGGCCCTGTGGGGTTAACATACTGGAGGGGGGGATGGGGCGCTGCCAGGCAAAATGTACATTCTGATCTTCTTCTCCAAAACACATGATCCGAATTCAACCAAACTTGGTAGGAATCATCCTTAGGGGTAGGGGACCCAAAGTTTCTAAAATGGTACATGTGGCCCCCAGGGGGGCCCAGGGGGAGGGCCCCCAATTGTAAAAGCTATGTAAATTTCAAACATCTTCTTCTCCAGAACCAGGCATAGCTCAGACTTGGTATTGTGTATGGAGATACCTCTATAGATGAAGAATGAATGTTGTTCATGAAATTTCTCTGAGTGGCCTTATAGGGGCCCTGTGGGGTTAACATACTGGAGGGGGGGGGGGGTGGGGCGCTGCCAGGCAAAATGTACATTCTGATCTTCTCCAAAAAAAAATGATCGGAATTCAACTAAACTTGGTAGGAATCATCCTTAGGGGTAGGGGACCCAAAGTTGCTAAAATGGTACATGTTGCCCCCAGGGAGGCCCAGGGGGAGGGCCCCCAATTGTAAAAGCTATGTAAAGTTTAAACATCTTCTTCTCCAGAACCAGAAGTTTATCTAGATATTTTGTGTGTTATATACATCTTGAAGATGAATAAAAAAAAAGTTGTTCATGACATTCTAAGGGTGGCCCCATAGGGGTCCTGCGAGTGCGAGGTTAATATGCAGGAGGGGAAATGTACATTCTTTGCATGATTTGTTGTATGATTCAACCACACTTGGTGGGAATCATCCTTAGATGTAGGAGATTCAAATAATACATGACACTGTAGACCATGGGGTGGGGGGGGGGGGAATTATGTTAATTTCTAACATCATCTCATGTACATCCTCCTAACAGCAAGCACTGAAGACCGCCGACAAACGACCCTCACTCTGGCTTCGCTACGTAGACGACACTTTCGTCATCTGGCCACACAGCACAACAGACTTGCACCGATTCCTCGACCACCTCAACAGCCAACACCCAGACATCAAGTTCACAATGGAGACTCAACTCAACGACTCAATCCCTTTCCTGGACGTTCTCGTCAAGAAGACTAACTCAGGGTTCCCCTCACACCAGATCTACCGAAAACCTACCCACACGGACAGATACCTCAACTACCGCTCCTTCCACCACCCATCCGTCCACCAGTCGGTACCCAACTCCCTCATCAGACGCGCATACCAACTCAGTGACAAGGACCATCTTCAACAAGAACTCACTCACATCACCAATGCACTCACCTCCATCAACCAATACCCTAGGAAGAAGATCTCCACCCACCGACCTCATCACCAACCCACAGACGCCGCCACCAACGACCAATCCACCGGCAACCAACCCACCACAGTTGTTCTCCCGTACCTCGGCAAGACATCCCACCAACTACACCGCATACTTACTCAGGCCAACTTCAAAGTCCGACACCGATCCTCCAAGAAACTTCACTCCATCTTGCACTCACACAAGGACAAGACCCCTACCAACAAACAACCCGGTGTATACAAAGTTTACATCGGAGAGACAGGACGAGATTTCAACACAAGACTTAAGGAACACAAGGCCTGCCACCGACGTAGCGACTGGGACAAATCTGCAATAGTCAAACACGCACAACAAGAAGATCACCACATCGACTGGGCACACAGCACTCTAATCACCAACATCAAGCACTGGCACACCAGAAGAGTGAGGGAGGCCATCGAGATTCAACGCCACGACACAGTACCACAGGACACAGGACTTCATCTCAACCACATCTGGCACCCAATCCTTCATAGGGGCACCAACCAACACCAAACCCAACCCACACAACCAGCACCACTGACAACTCAATCCACTGAATCGCCGCCCACCAAACCCACCGACTCACAGCCCACTCAACCCGCCGACCAGCCGACCATCCAGCACGCCGACCCGCCGACTACCAACGCCATCCCACCCAACCCTCAGGCCGACGCACCCCCGACACCACAGCCCGCCGTCCCACCTACACAAACCCGGTACAATCTCCGCCCTCGACCAGCCAACACACAAAGGACTTCTCGCCGCCAGCCACCCGCTACCAATCCATCTGACGTCCGCACACACGTCCACTCAACTCTCGGACATAATAGCGCCACCACCGACAGCAACCCGCCCGCACCTCCGGCCGCCGATTCCTCCGACGTCCGCACACACTCCATAAAACCCCGCCGCTCGTCTAGCACTGTATATAACTGGACGTTGTGGCGTGCGCTTGGCGTGCTACCAGTGGAAGTTACAAACTGGACAGGTTCGAGACTGAGTCACGTGTTTCGGTCCGTCCCAGACGTAAATAATCATATCTGATTGATACACGTCTGTAAAAACCCAATTACACACACACACACAGCACACTTCACTCCTGATGACGGATAGTCAACCTGTCCGAAACGTCGAGTAACCTCCTACTCAAGCCTCATCTACTCAAACTTTCGCTACTCAATCCATCGCTGCTCATCCATCGATCATCAACCAAGTCTTCTCATCTCATCTCATCTGGTCTACAGTCCTTTTCAGGACTTCACCCATTGTCACGAAAGATTCTTCTTTTCTCTCTTGTCATCCTTTCTCGTCTATCCATCTCTAATTTCCTTTTCCCTTTCCTCCTACCAACACACATGGTGAACCGTAAACCTTCTCCACGTTATAAGCTCCACCATGCAAACCTTCAAAGATCATCTACATCCTCCTAGTTGTTTCAATTTCTAACATATCTCCTGGTGGTGCTAGAGAGAACATGCACCAGATGTGAATTGATCCACATCAGGTGAGCGTCGTGCCCCCTGGGGCTCTTCTTATTGTTTTTCAGAGAACGTAATGTATTTTGCACTCACAGATATATAATTATGATTTATGTCATATCAATTTTATATATCAATTTCTTTAAAAGTGAAAGGTTTGATTGGTTTGTTCGTTTTTTGGGGGTGTTATTTTAGAACAGCTCTGGTGGGATGGATCTTGTTATGAATAGCAGTCCGTATGAATAGTTATGAATAGTGGTCCTTATTAATGGAGGTCCTTGTGAATAGCGAGGTAATTTGTGTATGGTTTGCTTTTCATACAAAACCGTTATTCATTTAGTCACGCGTTATGAATAGCGGTCCTTATGAATAAGTGGTCCTTATGAATGACGTCATTTTTCTAAGTGCAAGAATTCTCGCTTGTGGCTCATCTGAGACCCTGTCAGGGGTCTTGAAAAAAGTCCTGATAATCTTTTTGAACAAGCTTACATCTCTAAAATTTAATTTCATCGTATTCTTTGGGGGATTAGCTTTCCAAAAATGTATAATTTGTCCTGTTTCTTATTATGGGACATTTCTCCGGTTATCTGCTTTAAGAAAACAGGGAGGTATTAAATGCATAAGTTTGTGAAAAGAACCGAAAAAAAATTGAGCTAACTGCATGGCATTTTTGGCTGGCTGTGAAAGTATTGGTGCACACGTGTAAATCGGGAAGTTCCGCCCGGGGCTCCTCCGCCGGCCTTCGTGGCGGAACGCAACATCCACCATCCACTTCCAATGTGCAATCAACTCTGAAATATGCTCTGGGTCTATAACATAGCTATAACATAGCTTCGGTCACTTTGAGCCGACTGCCACTTGCGCACCATTTAAAATCCATTTATATATTACGCTAAGGATTTGGGGCCCTTCTTTGGTTCAAATAGGATCCTCCCCTGGCCCTTTCGGTCCCCGCCTTTTGGTACCCACGGGCGGGGAATGGTTCTTAGAGTGGTGGGAGGCACTTCTTAAGGGCTGACTTGCCGTCCATATTTCATAAATTCATTTTTAAACATTGAATTTCCGCAGGGAGTAGGTCTAATAATTCTGCCAACCCATGAAGCGGGTTTGTAGCTTCATGCCCAGCCCAACCCATACCCTTTACCTGTGAAGGGGAGGTATGCCAAATTAGAACAGCGTGACCATATCCGCATGCATGGATGGCTTCAATGTACAGTATATACTGCCCAACAACACACGTGTTATTCGTTCACACAACGGAATTTCGTGTGGCCATTGACAAAACCAATGACAGTCTTGTACTAGAGCTGCCTTATAAAGGCAATCTGAGTCTTTTGATTGCCCTCCCCGTCAAAGATGATGCCCTTGGTCAACTTGAGTCGGAGCTTTCTGCGGACATCCTCGAGTTATGGGACAGGGGGCTCAAATTCAGACAAGTGAAGGTAATGCTACCAAAATTCACACTAGAAGCAGAATACCAACTGACGGATACTCTGAAAAGAATGGGAATATCTGACGCTTTCCACGAGAACAAGGCTAACTTCGAAGGTATCTCAGATAGGGGATTGTTTATCTCTGCCGTCATTCACAAGGCATTTGTTGATGTCAATGAGGAAGGAAGTGAAGCAGCTGCTGCAACGGGTATTGAGAGCTTGAGAGACGGATCCTCTCAATTCCCAAGGGAACCTGAGATGTCGATTCTCTTTCGAGCAGATCATCCATTTCTTTTTATGATCCGTCACCGGCCTAAGAAATCGGTCATTTTCATTGGACGAATGATGGATCCGTCTTAGAACTTTCTTGCCCTATTCTTGCTTGTCGCTTGATTACGTAAGATTAATGCCCGCTGCACACAGGGCGTTATGGGTTATTACTTGCGATAATCTCTCTTGTGAAGGCACTTTACCCATATCCAAGTATTCCATGTAAAATACAGAAGCAGAGGGATATCGTCACCGTTGCTAATAGTTAACTTTGTGTAGAGTTGATAGAATAATAATCAATCTCACATACATGTATTTTACTTTCTTGCGTATAAGTTTGGGTAAATTTCTCTTGTAACATTTGTGATACATACAGGAGGGTCGGTGTTTAGAAATTTTCCCAAATATTATCCTTAATAAAAACAAGTATTTCAACTGTCTTTATAATCAAGCTACTGAAACTAAAGTGTTCAGATTGTATTCAAAATGTGTCGATAAATTATTTTGTATTTGACGAAAAAAAATTAGATTATAAATATACATGTAAACATATAGAGCTACATATTTTATTATTTAAAAACACCGATATCCTTAGCAGATTCGATATTGATTTAGACGTAATGACATGTTTAATAGCTACAATTAAAGAAAAAAACTGTTGTGTATATATCGATTGTGTAATATGAATTCCTTTGTGATTGTATGTTGAATCAAGGAGTTATCACAGAACTCCTTGGTTGAATCTATTACTGTTTTTCAAAGTATGTAATAACGTTTGCAATGACAGATGATATGATTTATGCCATATTGCTTTTAATATCAATTTCCCAAAGAATAGTACAGCACTGGTGGGTCAATCCAATGAACTAGTCAAGCTTTATCGTTATCATGATAAACGTGTTTTTGTTATTGTTGTTGTTATTAAGATTACTATGATTATATTATATTCCTTGCTGTACTTCACAACTCTCAGAGATATTGTTTTCGGGTTTTTCCTTAAGATATTTCGAAACTGGGAGAAGAGATGACAACACATCATTCGAATTAAAGGTATAATGAGAAGCAACCCCACAATAGATACTTTTCCGATTTAAGCAAGTACTTACGATAAAAAAGTGTTGTGTCATTTTGTATTACTGTTATTATTGTTTTTCTATTTTCCCCTTGATTGATTTTCATAATTATATCGAAAGAACCACCCTTGTATAGGCACATGAAGATATGATGAAAATATTGCTCCAAGAGTAGATTTTAACACCAACCAAATTCATGACTTCAGCGCTGTATTAAACACTAAGTCTAACCATAGACCTATCCTAAAACCCATTCGCAACCCAACTTTTAATCAGAAATCTTCATGACTAAATAAACATGATAAATTGTGGTAGAAAATATCACCGGAGCAAATGGAGAAATCACTGTGCATATAGCTTTATTAGGGTCAGTCCTTCCACCTGCAAGGAAGGAATTTTTATGATTTAAGGAAACTTTAAAGGTAATGTTTAGTTTTGGTAAGCCCTCAAGTCGCATATCGAACAAATGAGAGGCAAAAATAATTATAATAAGCCTCCATAATTATTCTCCTGTTGGCGCGAAATGCTGTGTCCCGTATAAAATTGCATTGTCATCTCATAAAATATCAACGTCTTTGCTTGCTTCCTTCGCTCTATTGCAGAATTAGAGACTAAAAAGTTAAGCTTCTTGCCAGAGAACGTCAGCCCCCCTCCCCCACGACGAAATTGATTCCTTACTTATAGTACATGTGCATGCTCTTTATTGTATAATTATTATTTGTACAGCATTCAAGGGGCTGAAATCCCTTTTTTTCAAACAGTCTTTGAATAAATAAATTGTCAAACAAAATCAATTTTAAGTGAGTAACAATAAGCTTTCTTTTCATCATTAATATTTTAATTAATATTTTAATTATTGCCTGTGAAATAATATTGCTTATTTCACAGGCAACGATCGTTCGATGTTATACATGTACAAGTACTTATGAATAGGCCTAATTACATCATCGTATACACTATGTCGTTCTCAAATTTGCCTGATAGCTAAATGAGTAATAATTGTCAAAGAGCGAATATTTTACAGGGTTATTATCAGTGTCTGTCGCAGTATTCATATTATATAAAAACACACACCGATGTTAGATACTGGTAGGAAGATGGGGGGGGGGGGATAGAACGAAAATATCTGAGTAAAAATTAATAAATGATTTCTGGTCATTTTTTTACCCGTTAATCCTGAGTGGCCCAGATTTATTGCACATTCCCTCTCAAAATATACAGTATTTAACCCCGTATTTATTAGTACAATTTCTTTTTCATTTATGTCAACCCAAGCTCAATGTTATATTTTCTGTTTTTCTACTCATGTTCTTTAAATGTATTGCTTTAATATCATTATGCTTATGAATATGCCTAAATGCTACTGCTAATTATTACTTTGCATTACGAAGGTTATTTTATGTAGGGTTTAGTCTGCGATAGGATGCAAACGCACTCTTATTGTCAAATCAGTGAACCGCCCTCTAAGCTCAGGACCAGGACAGGACAGTTGCTGAGAATAGTTGTAAACATTATGTTGTTGTTTCAAAGTAAAGCCTTATTTTCATTTTTATTAAATAACAAATTGAAATCAATTTTTACAAGGTTTCCCTAGCTGCATGAGAGGCCCAGATTTATTGCACATTCCCTTTCAAAATATGATAAATTATTTAACCCCGTATTTATTAGTAAAATTTCTTTTTAATTCCTGTCAACCCAAGCTCAATGTTAGATTTTCTATGTTTTTCAACTCTTGTTCTTTAAATGTATTGCTGTAAGATAATTATGTTTACGAATATACACAAATGCTACTGTTAATTATTACTTTGCATTACGAAGGTTATTTTATGTCGGGTTAGTTTTCCTTACCCTCTTCAGGCGTAATTGAATAGCATATCGAATCATTTGATACTGAGAAAGGCAACATCTGCATGGGTAACATTCCTGTTATTCTCAATCTAACCTATTGTACAGTCTGAATTGTGGTATTCTAGGCATATACGCCTGTCCCTAACACCCTTTTAAGAATTCATTAGTCATTCGTTTTTACATTCTAATTATTGTTAAATAATGCATTTTTAAATAACAAAGTGTCTCCAATTCAATGGGACTCACAATTCAGCCTGTTGGCCTACATTCGAAAATAACTATAGATAAATACACCGACATTTAAATGAATTCAGTTGCCATTGTACTGAATATAGCCCCGCCCTCTCTCTCCCTCTTTGTTTTTGTTTTGTCTCTTCTCTCTCCCAAACCTTCCTTCCTATTAGATTGGTGGCGGATGGCTCGACGGATCTGGTTCATCATCTGGCTGAAACATACTTGTAAAGGGATGTCTTTCAATCAGCCTCGTAGGGCCACCCGCCACGCGTTTCATTATGGACTCTCCCGAATTGGCGACTTTTCCCTTTCCGTCATCGTTATTATATCCTTGCTGATTCACTTAGCTTTTTTGGTAGTTCTTATTGACGAATAGTCCTACTGCTTCTTGCCTTTTTTATTTATTTTTTTTTCTTTTCGCCCTGTAATAATTACTACGGTATACAATAATCACGGACATTCATTCTGAAAATTTACTATCTGTTTGACCCATCATGCCCCTGCCTTTCATCTTTGGGGATTTATATTTATATGTTAACTGTTTAATATTATTACCAGTCGAAAATCTGTCCGATCATTATACATGTTTGCATTCCTGCATCCTGTATCTTATTTTTCTTTTTTGCGCACTTGCACCGGCACACACGCACCGTACTATATTACGAACCTATGGATTTTAAGAACGGCTCTTTTATTTGATCAATGCTGAATGATAACTTAAATGATCAGAATTTGAGTATTGAAAGTAATTATTATACGGTGGATGAATTTAATTCTATGTTTAATTCACCATTATCCTTAATTAACAATATCAGCAATGACTTTAGTTTACTTCACTTGAATATAAGAAGCCTAAATAAAAATTTTGATAACTTTGAAATGTTTCTTTCTTTGATTGATAAATGTAAATTTTCGCTAATAGCATTAACTGAAACCTGGTTAAATTCAAATTCACCCCTTATATATGATATTGAAAATTATACGTTACTTCGGGCAGATCGTGAAAATGGGAGAGGGGGTGTGGTAGCCCTCTATTTTCATAATACTCTTAAATTTAAATTGAGATCAGATATTCACTTAATAGGGGTTGAAGATTTATTTCTAGAAATTATTGATGATAAGCTTAAAAATAAAATTATTGGTGTCGTATATAGACCACCCCATAATATAGTAGATTCTTTTTTTGATAATATGGATAAATGTCTTGAACAAATTTGCAATGAACATAAGGATAATTACTTCATTGGCGATTTTAATATTGATTTTTCTACTCCTCTTAATAATCAAAGTCATCGCTTATTTAATATTTTATCTTCGTATGCATTCCAATCCCACATTAATAAGCCAACCAGAATTACAAATTCCACTCATTCAATAATTGATAATATATTCTCCAATGTCTGTACTAATAATTGTAATAATAATAATTTATAAGTACAACATTATGGGATTAGAGGGAATACTTTATTATGGTTTAAAGATTATTTATATAATAGACATCAATATGTAGCATATAAATCTGCCACGTCAACAACCTCTGTTAAATGTGGAGTACCACAAGGGTCAATTTTGGGCCCTTTACTCTTTTTGATATATATAAATGATATTATTAATTCTGCTCCAATCCTAACCTATGTTCTGTTTGCCGACGATACTAATATATTTTACTCGCATGAAAATGTACATACCCTAATTAAAATCCTTAATCTTGAGTTAACTAAATTATCTCGATGGTTTAAATGCAATAAATTATCATTAAATATTGATAAAACTAATTTTATGTACTTTAAAAATATTCATTCGCATACTATTCTTCAAGAAAATATTGTTATTGATGATTTGATACTTAAAGAAAAACAAGCCACTAGATTTTTAGGAATTACAATAGACTCCAATTTAACATGGAATATTCACATTAATAATGTATGTACCTCCGTATCAAGAGGTATAGGAATTTTGTATAAATTAAAACATCTTCTTCCTAAAAAAGCTTTATATACAATATACAATTCAGTAATTTTCCCCCATATATCGTATTGTAATTTAGCATGGGGTAATAGCAATAAGACCAGAATTCAATCTCTCTTTCGACTTCAGAAAAGGGCTTTGCGCATATGCTCGTATTCTCATTATCTAGCGAATACAGACCCTCTATTTTATTATTTTAAAACTCTGAAAATAGATGACATTCGTGTTTTTCAAACCGTTATCTTTATGTTTAAGTTTTCAATGAAAATGTTACCATTGGTATTTCAACACACTTTCACATACAATACTAATGTTCACTCCTATCCTACACGACATTCATCTGATATTCATCTCGTAAACCCCATTACCCTACTGGCCCACAGAGACACCACGGTCCCGACATTTGGAACTCCCTTCCCGATAACATAAAATCTGCGTCATCCTTACATTCATTTAAAGCCTTAATGAAAAAACATATCTTAACACAATATGACCATTAAATCATCGTGACTGTTGTAGTATTATTTTTAATATAAGTTCTGGACAATCTTCAGCTTAAAATAGCCATTTTCTCTTGTTCTCTCTTCTTTTTGAATGTGTTTATACAGAAAACTTCCAGAATTAAGCCATGCACTCACGCACATGCACCCACATGCACGTACGTGAATATTTTTTTTTTTTCGGTTTTATAATCTGCAGACTGTACAAGATTTATTTTGTCCATTTATTTAACGATCTGCAAACAATTATCAAAATTATGTATGCTTCCTGTAGCTTTTGCCCTTGAGGCCGCTATCCAGTCAAGCTATTTGCTTATGATAGACGGTCTCCTGCATGTCAAAAATCCTAGTTTCTGTTGGAACATTTTACGCTTGAATCAATGATTTCACTATGATTTTCAACTTGTTTTTGTTTGTTTTGTTTTGTTTTTTTGCATAATGTATCTTATGTATTTTGTGTACACTTCCTATAATTATTGTATATAATTGTAATCTTCATTGATCATTCAATAAATGCAGAAAATAATCTGCCAAAAATATTCGACGTTAAGTCAATCATATGTAAATAAGACGTAAAATCGATCCCCAAATATTTTAAAATTTGAACATTTTAGCTAAACACGTGTATGCCTATTGTTGTTACATTTATGGTATCGTAATATATTTGAATAAGTCTCTATAGAAATGTATTGTTTTAATGCTCTCCCCAGGGAGTCTAGAATGTCCCCACCGTTTGTGACCAGCGTAATACGAATGTAAAGCCGCGCTTAGAGACATGGCCCGTATTCTTGAAAGTGGCCGAAAAGTTTAATATTGCTTAACTTAATCCACTGGTTTATGGAAGGATAAGTGTCAACGAAATAGAGAAACAAAATTGATTTAGCAAACTCTTTGCATTCGAAAACACGGGCAGTAGTGCATTTATTTAGCGCTATATACTAGATTATTACTGATATTATTATCGCTGTTATATGGTGGTTGATTTCCGCCAGTTATTATACGGCGTTATAACGCCCTATTACGGCTTTATAACTCCCAAAATTACCGCGTTATAGCACCCTATTACGGCGTTATAACGCCCTATTAAAAAAATAATAATTGGCGGAAATCGGCCACCGTACTGTTATCATGACTTGAACGAATTTCCTCAAAAATTTCAAGCTGTATTTAGGTGGTCTTGTAAACATACGTATTGTTGACTTTCTCATTTGTTACAGTACCAAACCGTTCTGAGCACTCTTCTTGTCCTGTACATGCTCTCTTCTAAATGTTTGCTATTTATATATAAAGTATATAATCATGCTTTGAAATCAGCTGAAAGTTATAAATTAACTGTAACTTGTGTAAATATGAGCAATTATTAATATATTAATTAATTTATTATGAATATTAAGCAATATTGCATTTCAGTAGCATTAAAATCCATCGTATGTGTAGAACCCCCTGTATGCTTAATCGTGTACGTTTCTGCTTCTTGTTGAATACACTTAGAATTGCAGTAAAACAAACTGTATTCTAACGATTATAGAAAGAACGTTTACTTTTCAAATGTATAAGGGGTCGATAGATATAACCATGATGAAAAAAGGCCTGCAGATTTCTTAAGAAGAGAGCGAAGTACATAAGTTTGTGAAAAGAACTTAAATATTGAAGAGCAGATGGGGGGGGGGGGGGGGGGAGGTTGTTGCTTCCCAAAAGGAATAATGAAAAATATCGATGCGCCCACAGATTTTAAGATTCAGTCTTCTTAGGACATGAACCCTCTTTAACGAAATTTGAAATAACTACATTTTAGTCATTGAATACATTAAAATTACGTTGTCACTACCACAGGCGTTCACGGCGTAGACGCATGGGGGGGGGGGGGGGGTTAGGGAGGAAGCTGGAGAATTTTGAAATTACCCTCACACAGAAACTCACATCCAAACAAAGCACATAAAGACACATACACATATACAACAAGGATTTTAAAAGAAGGACATTTTGCACTGTTTTGTCATTTTGATATACATTGTAATTTTGTCTTGCAATGCTTATGATGTATAATTAAAGAAACATACTGGCTTCTTGGTACATGGTGTACTGGTGGTACGTGGTTTGGGTGGGCTACGTTGGACGGTTGCAACGGTGCCATGATAAATCAATGAGTTTCTTATTTAGTAAATCCTTGGATAAACTCAGAAATATTTCCAATCTTTTTCGAGAGTGACGTTAGTTAATATAGGTTTTCTCGGCCAACTTCGTAAGCTTTTCATTCGTTTTGATACATGGGTCATTCAAATTCGCGAAATACCGATGTAGGCTTGAGAATGTCATTCAAAATGGCACTTCGTTCATTTGAATTACTTCTTTGGTCAATGGAATTTGCACTTGTATCATTCAATTTAACAACCGGTTACAAATGCGCAGTTTGCATTCAAATTCGCCTATCATTACAAACATAATATAATTATGCACATTTTTCTCATCTAAAAGTGAATTTTATTCTTTATCAATATCCGGTGATGTGTTTAAGAAATAACTCCTTGCATACCACCAAAGGGTCATGGGTATCAACAGGCGGGGGGGGGGGGGGGGGGGACAGGAGGGGGGCGACATGCCCCCCCCCACCCCACGATTAGGATGGTGATTGTGATTATGACTGTTGTAGAAAGACTAATTTGAATGAAAATTCTCCAAAGACGAAACACGTTTTAATTCGAATGCAAACAAAATGTTTTTGAATGACAGTTTTATGAAATCGAATGCTAAAAAACAAATTTGAATGATAAAACACAGCTATGGTGGCAGAATCGGTGAATTTGAATGCCCATAAAATGAATTTGTGTGGCCAGCTTACGAATTTGAACGAGAAATCCTATATTTACCTGTTTTTATAAGAGGACTGCACAATCAGTCAAGTCTGCTGCCATATCACAGGAAGTAGTGAAGTGCGTCAATTCACATCATTTACGATCTGTGGCAATGGATGTTTATGCTGCTAGCTGGAGACTTAATTAAATTGGCAAGTCTAATGTATGTAGGGGGAAAGGTCCTGGCATCACGCAGCATTAAGTTGGCAACAAGACTACGTCTCCTGAAGTGCTATATATGGTCAGTGTTGCTATATGGAGCTGAAAGCTGGACAATCAGCAGGGCCATGCAGGACCGTCTTCAAGCTGCTGAGATGTGGTTCCTAAGAAGAATGCCCAGGATATCTTGGACAGATATAATAACAAATGAACATGTATTGGGTCGAGTTGGCACTTGCAGACAGCTTATGAAGACAAGACAGATTAGTACAAGACAGATCCGTTTTCTTGGACATGGTTTGAGAAAAGAGCAGCTTGAGGTCCTAGCCCATGCAGGAAAGATAGAGGGCCGAAGATCGCGTGGACGGCAACGCCTTACATACTTAGGATGGCTGCAGAGAGCCACTGGTATTGCACCTCTTGATCTCATCAAGCGCTGCAAGAATAGAGAGGAAGACATGATTGTCGCCAACGTCAGGATCTGATATGTCTCCCGGATTGATTGATTGTATCTAGCAATTTGTTGCCCCATACGTAATGTTTAATGCCTAGTTTGCGATTTTTTTGGGGGGGGTGGGGGGGGGGGTGGTGTTTGTGTTTACATTATCTACCAGCATCGCGTCATATTTTCTTGTAATGGCCCTCGAGGGCAGGCCGATGCCAATCCGTACAGAGGCTGCTCGGCGATTGTACGGAAATCGTGCATTTTCAGTGTAGTTGTCGTGCAGTTGCCGTGCAGTCTCCGCAGCCTCCGCACAGAAATCGTACGAAGCCATCTGAAAAAAAAATGTTTGGCCCCTCTCAAGGTGGCTGCACAGCCATGGTGGGGGAGCTGTTAGGTTGCCGCGGGATGACTGCTCAATATCACGGGTACTGTACGGGCAGCGAGCGGCAACATTGCGATAGCTGTGCAATGGCCATGCGAATGTCCCGTGAGTGTACACTCGCTGTACGATTTTTGTTTGCCCTCACGTTCACCGAAAAATCGTGCGTTTGCTGCACGATCAGCGCGAGGCTTCCGCGCGATGCCCGTGCGGGGATCGTGGAATGCCACCTACGACATGCTTACGGGCTACGGGCTTACGATTTTTTTCAAATTTATATCACTTCCTGCACAACAAAATTGTAGAGGCCGCGGAGCCCGTGAATCCGTACGAAAATGTCACGGCCTCCTACTGCCTCCGCACGGAGGCGCACGGAAAGGGGATACGGGCAGGATACGCATGCCAAATGTAATGCCTATTAATGCTTAAATTTGCTACGAACTTTTTGGTACGAACTCATTTAAGCTTATTACACTCATGTATAGCGGACCTGAATTTTTGGAATTTCTTCGACGCACCTGAAAAATGCTTCAGCCCTCTTTTTTGCAAATGGAAATCAACTCAGTTTCTGAATATTGGAATCATTTGTTTATCTTTCAATAGGGCGGTGGGCTGATTCTGACAACTTTATTACCTTTCTAGATAATAAAATCTGAACACCAGGTCTTTTTTCTTGTGAGGCATTTGTAATAAATCATGGTAATTTCAGTTGGCAGGGAGTATAAACATTCTTCAAATGTAGGTGTAGGTGTAGGTTGGTGTATGTCGTATTTTGTCTTGTATTCTATACTTCATTTTGTTCTCCTATTCTTTTTCTATCCCTATCTCTCTCCATTTATCCGCCTCTCCTTCCACCCTCTCCCCTTCATCCTCGTTTTGTATATTTTTATTTTGTTTAATTTCTCTTTTGTCTCTCTATCTGACTTTTAACATGTATTATATTTAATATACATAAAATGTTTATATTTTCCTATCCGTATATAGGGCATATGTTTTTACAAGCGTATTTTTTCTAAGAGATTCGACTTGCAAACGAAAAAATGAACCGTTGTTCAATAATTTTGTAACAGAAGACAGTTTTGAGTGAATTTTGTCACGAAATGAGGCAATTTTGTAACGGAATAGGCACTTTACACTTGGCGCCCCATAGTGTGGAAGAGGTCTTTGGATATGTACAATCCAGATGAGAATTTTCTATGTCCCTGCTCTACCCACGCCATTCAACGCCAAACAAGTTATAGGTACAAAGTTCAGGATGCAGAGGGGAAAATAAGTTTTGTATAACTTTAAGCCTACTTCCAAGGTAATCCAAGGTAAAATATGACAATTGCATTACTTAAAAATGAAAAATGGCGTCATAAATGAAATCCTCATCATAGAAAACCTAGAAGAGTTGAATTATTTATGTTTTCAGGTTTTCTGGATAAACAATGGCGAAAAAGTCCATATATTGCACATATGCTAATTAGCTAATTATGCTAATTATGCTATTTATGACAATTGCATTACTTAAAAATAAAAACTGGGGTCATAAATGAATTCCTCGTCATAGAAAACCCTAGAAAAGTTGTATTAATTTTGTTTGCAGGCTTCCTGGATAAACAATGACAAAGAAGTCCATATATTGCACATATGCTAATTAGCTCATTATGCTAATTATGCTATTTATGTCAATTGCATTACTTAAAAATACAAATTGATGTCATAAATGAATTCCTCGTCATAAAAGCCCCTAGAAAAGTTGTATTATTCATGTTTTCAGCCTTTCTGGATTAAGATTAGCAACATATTACTTATTGCACATATGCTAATTAGATGATTATGCTAATTAGGCTAATTAAAAAAATTCCTCAAGGTTGCCAAGGTGGCAACCAAGCTGAATTTACCTCAATACCCATCTAGAATACGAATCGACAAAATAACCTTGTACTTAGCAACTTTTCCAGGTCTGAAAAACTTCTACTGGACTAAATGGTAATCCATCCACCATTATTGAGCTAGATCAGCTGGAAAAGAAACCTTATGGAACCTGTGGGAAATTACTCACCAAAGATGCGCAAATGACTATGCACTACTAGACCTGTTAGACGTTATTATACAACCCCTATATGTTGTGCAGACTTACATAGATACTGCCAGGAATCATCATGATTATATATTGTGGGATCTACCTGCCGCACGCCCCTCCCCCCCCCCCCCCCCCCCCCCACCCCCTAAAGAATGACACACAAATATGAAAATTAACAGTCATCATTTTTGTTCCTATTTCATTTCTTTTACTTATACATGGGATACTCGACGTCGGACAAACGCTGTATCAGCAAATATTATGATTAATTTAACGCACGTAAGGAGTTTACTCCTATATTTAGTACATTTTAACAGTGAAAATTATGGGTTGTTGAGATTGTTCATATAGTTTGTTATATAATTTACATTAATTCTTGACTGAATTGGTAAAAACCGTATTATTATTGACGTTATAATTTTATATGTTTATTGCAAGCACCAGCAACTGTTTTATTACTTGTTCTATATACTCAGATCTAAGTTGTAAACTATAAGATTCATTCAAAAATGTTCAGACTTTTTTTTCAAAAAGCGCTAGCGCAAGCTATAGTCAAATTTTAGCCGATTTAATGATTTCCCCATAATTTATACAGACGATAATAAACCATTTCATTTGACAATTCATCCTATTTAGAATCATATTCCGCTAATTTTGATACCAACCAAATGTATGTACCTCATTGAAAACCCTCCAGGAAAAAGCTCCAGTCTTTACAATCATTTTAAAAATGATAAATATTTAATTGGCCAGACCTATTGAAACGTATTAAAATCGTATCCTGATTATCGTTCGATATTACAAACTGCTGTTAAGATCCAGAGATTTTTAAAAGATACCTGATACATGTATTTTAACAATAATATCTAATGACTACTTTGCAAAATGTAACCGGCTATCAGGCTATAGCTGTGCATTTCAAATTACATAGACTACACAGAGGCTTTGTTATCAATACTTAATTCCTTATAAATCAAATTTCACTTTTATCCACAAACATAACTGTATGTAACATTGATATCAGTAATGTCCAAAACATTGATATCAGTAATGTCCAATCCTCAATGTTTATATCAAATATGCCTTTTAAGTTCAAGGTTCAAATCATAGTGTCTAAAGCTTTCCATCCCAGTACGTTGGGGTCAAGACTTTGGATTTTATAAAAGATATCACCCTTTTTTCAGAGTTTTAGCCTGTATTATTCATAACTCTGTTAAATACATGTCAAGTTATTCATTATATTCATAGAAATGCCTCATCTCATCATATTTCATTCAACATGTTCAACATAATAATGATGTTGGACAGATAATATTGGTTAGAAAGAATCGGAACGTCGCTCGGCCCAATTAGAAACCTAGTGACATATTCGGATACACATGCACATAAAGGTACAAAAAAGGGTAATAAAGAATAATGGTTACACCATGATCTCTGTTTATTTTGGTGAATTAGATTTGCCACCGATACCATAACTCATAATGTATGTATTATAGTATATCTCACTCATATTTACGCTGAATTCTTCACGTTCAGAGCAATCTCCGTATAAAAAAAATACATTTGATTTGATTTGATTTGATGTTCATTTCTATTTCCATGTACATCATCATAGATTTGCAATCTTCATGTATGGTCACATAAAATCATAATTATATAGAAAAAGGGGTCATCATAAACACAGTTCAGGTGGAACATAATGTCTGTAAATACCAATAACCTTCATAAAACTCCTGATACTGATTCTTATATTGCAAGGTACAAGGATACGTGCTGAAAAAACACCTTTAGGTATATTTATATGCATAATTACGAATGTTGCAGATACAGGAATTAATAATATGTAGACTGTCTTGTAATAAGTAGGAAACAGTTAAGGTTAGTCTGTAAATATTTAATGTAATTTTGAAGTAAATATACATTCGCATATTTACAGACAAACAATTGATTAATAATATTGTACATCGCTAGTAATACATGAAAGAAGATAATCTTTTAAGCGTTCTATTTTTAAAAATACACTTTGTTTGGGCTTGAATATAAACTATATAGGTAGTGAATTCCAAATATCGGGTCCAGTGTGTCTTATAGATCTATGAGCCTGCCTGACGGCTGTTTTGGGATAATTGTTCAGATGCATATTAGTAGAAATTCAGGTAGGCTATTTATGTAGGACAAATAATTGCATAAAGGCTGCCACGGTAACTGAAGTTTATGTAAACATATATCCACTGTTTCAAACAATGCGCAATATCATTCTGAATATTATCTCCAAGTTTCATTGCATCATGATAAGGAATTAAACAGTAACAGCCCAAAAGGAAAAGGTTCAAGTGATCAATGTGCTAACAAATATTCAAAAATTGGTTTTATGGTACTTTGCCGGGCACTCTGCCGATAAGCAACGAAGATGTCCATTATCAAAATAGAAATCAATATGTATACATGAATGGTTTTGAATCGACCCTTCAGTCAATTACTTGTGGTATCCCTCCAGGCTCTCTGTTATAGGCCCGCTCCTGTTTTTTTTAGGTACACTAACGATCTACAAAACTCATCTGCAGTCTTGTCATAATCCTCTTTGCCGATGACTCCAATATGTTTTGCTCTCACCATAACCCTGTTACACTTCCGAACATTGTAAACACTGAATTAATTTGCGCTTTTGACTGGATGAAAGCTAACAAATAATTGTCTCTCATCATAAATGAAACAAATTTCTTGCTATTTAGTAATAATAATAATAATAATAATAATAGTGGCTACTTGTATAGCGCGCAGGTCCGCCTGTATCATTCCGAGGCTGGGTCTATCAGATTTTTTGGTGTTTATATAAACAGTAAACTAAGTTAAACGCGGAAAGTTCAAATTTATTGTTGATGTAAACTCATGTAATTCAGGTGTATATTGAACAAGGTCTTATATCTTAATTATTGTACTTACATGGGGAAATAGCTCCATAACCCTCATGGACAAAATGTAAGAATTGTAAAGAATGTTGGATTTCGTGCACATACAAATGAACTTTTCTATAACTTTTATGTTCTTGAGATATCTGAATTGTACTTTCTTGGAATCTTGGAATATTTATATATACGAACTCTCGGAAAGTAATTTACCGCATGATTCCTTCCTATTTTCCAACCCAACATTATGCGGTACATTCCTACCCAACTAGACAGACAAATAATTTCCACCTCCCCCGAGCCCCAACCGTGTTTGCAAACAAAACAATCGCCTTTACTGGACCCAAATTCTGGAATAGCCTGAAAAACGAACTGGTTGATAGCTTCTCCAACAATTCTGTCATGCTGGATCTTACAAGGTGATGGTCACATAGCCTTTCTTCTTGTTACACTGTCCTGCCTTTACAATTTTACTTTCGCTTCTTTCTTCTTCTTTTTCTTCTTTTCTTTGGTCTCTTTCGTCGTTTTCTTTTCTTTCCTCCACGTTATGAGCATTGCTCTCCTTGTTCGGGATCGTTTAGTAAATCTGATATTTCTATTCCGTTTCGCTTTTTATTACATATTAATCACAATTACTTATAATATTAAGTACTCTAAACGGGAGCCTAATCATTTACAAGCTATATGCTTTTTATTTAAGCTCCTCCTCGTTTACAATATCTTTTCCCCTCATTCGTTCCTACATGTATATCTCTCTAAACTTTCCACCTATTTACCGCACTTTATACTTGAATTGAGTTCTTTACTCGTACGTTTTGAAATTGACGCTTATATGCTAGTAATAACTGAATTGTTTTTTATGTGAAAGTGGAACTAATAAAAATTCAAAATTCAAACTTCAAACTATACCAATATGTCATATATACAAATATTATACTGTGTTAATATAAAACTCCTCTCTCCATTCGTACAAAAAAATCACAGAAACTGGCCCCAGAATGGTCTACTATCTACTGTAGATAGTGTAATCAGTGAACTGGCCCAAATTTATAACGACAATACTTGGCAAAACGGAGTTTTTCCACTGCAGTAAAGAATTAATGTCAATTATAATTATAACATACTATAATCATTAACAATCACACAAACCATAATCCACATTGTTAAAAGGTACATATAGGAGTAAACACCTTACGTGCGTTAAACAATCATATTTGGCTGGTTTTACAGCGTTTGTCTGACGTCTAGATATCCCATTTATATGTAGAAAAAAAGGGAATAAGAAAAACAATAATGACTGTTGATTTGCACACTTTGAGTGTCCTTCTTTACATGGAGGATTGGGGGGGGGGGGGGGACGTCTGGCACGTAGATCTCACAATATATAATCATGATAATTTCTGGCAGTATCTATGTAAGTCTAGACAAAGCTAATTTGTTTGTTTGTTTTTGCTTTTTTCTTTGTTCCCACGAACTTTTGTTTGCACAGGTCTGATCTCGCTCAAAATATAGGGGTTGTATATTAGTAACGTAACAGTTACTCCCCACCACTTAAATCGTGTGGCAGTGGTCATGTGTGTATCTTTGGACTATGGCGAATCTTTTGATATAGGTTTCTTAGGGTTTCCTTTCCAGCTGATCTAGCTCAATATTGGGGGTTGGGGACCTTTAGGGGCGTCTGGCAAGCACTCCTCTGATCTCGCTCAAAATGTAGGGGTTGTATATTAGTAACGTAACAGTTACTCCCCACCACTTAAAACGTCTGGCATTGTCCATTCATGTATCTTGGGACTATGGCGAATCTATTGATATAGGTTTCTAAGGGTTTCGTTTCCAGCTGATCTAGCTCAATTTTTGGACCCCCTTTGGGGGCGTCTGGCGGGTACCCGCCCACCACATAGAACATGCCAGACGGTCAATTCGTTATATCGGACTATGCGATCTTTACATTCATGCACATGAAAATTGGTTTCCTTTCCAGCTAGGTTGACCCCCCTGGCTCCCGGACTATATCTGCCCTTTTCACGAGCTTTGTTGTTACTGCATTTTGGGATGAAAGCATTACGGAGGTGGTCTATTTACATTCAATGAAATACTATCACATCATTGGAAATGTTAAATTCTGAATGTTTAACTCACTATTTTATGAGACGTATATTTCGGTTGAATTTGAACAACACTGTGGAAGATTATTCTTGTAATATTACGCAGTAACTGTTTTACATTTTGCTTTTTATAAATAAAACCCCTCCGCGCCACGTCGAAATAGACCTGTTTTACTAAGTGTTCAAATCTTATGCATACTTTTGAAACAAAGGTTGTTCTTGACTACCTGAAAGCTTGCCAGAGGCTTGTCAGACATAGCAACAAGTAATGTATGCAAACTGGATTCCAAGTATTGTAGTTCATTCATTAATAACACTTTTTAACAGGTTAATGGAATACCTCGTTACTAGGTCCCCAGGAAAGAAACATCCATAAATCCATAATTACTAAACAGGTTTATCGTGCCCGTATGGCCTGTAGGAATCCCCCCCCCGGCCGCCGCACCCCCCCCCCCCCCCCCCCCCCCCCCCCCCCCCCGTCTCTCTACCACCTATGTTTTTACACGTGGACCTACCTAGAGGAGGAAGTGTATAGTCCTATCAAAAGCGACTACGATAAGTAAGTTGGATGACTTGTAATCCAGTTGTTGTGTGCAATCTGAGTTGCATTCTGCATTTGATAAATAGGCCTTTGATAGAGTTTTGCTGAGATACGCTCCGATACAAGTCTACAGTACAGGATTTTCCGAACTAACGACTTTGGCTTTGAAAATTAAAGTTCGAGTGGGCAAAAATGAACTCAAGACGTGAAGGTTTAATCTTACTGTTCCTGATATGTGTGTTCCATTATGGAGAATCAGGAAAGACAGATGTTGTGAAAATTACAGACAAGAACTGGTCGAGGACCCTGGAAGGAGAATGGCTTATCAAATTGTACGTAGATCGGTGTTAGACTCCATTGGCATTGCATGCATTCTGAATCACGATTATTATTCAGTCCCACCTGTGTGTACTCTTGTCACTATTGTCAGTAACTAACCCCAGGGAGCGGCGGCGGCGCGGCTCTCCCTCCCAAACTTAACAGTATTTTGTACAATGTTATCTAACTTCACTCATAGCTACATTCCTATACTTCGTGTGTATAATGTAGGCAGTCATACACCTCAACTTTTTAAAACACCACTGCACAAAAGTCACAAACATTCACTCAAAATCGGCATTTAATTTACAAAAACCGACCACTAAATATCCAAGAAATACAATAAATTCAACTCACCGATGTTGGAAAAGATATTTCCAAAAATCAAATCCGTAATTTACTGTTGATTCTCGCGAAATGAGCTATCGGAGTCATTGTGTACATTTCCTGGTCGCCGCGGGCGCTGACATCTCCCCAAAAGAGTTTTGTCCTTAAAAATTCGGTCCCTATGTGGCATACACGGAAAGTCCCGATTTTCTGTTTGCGCGATCGTAAAGATCGATGTGCGCTTGCGATCCCGAGTTTCTTCGTGGACAAAAATTTTATTGGCCGATTTTAGTCTAAGACATCGGCAGTATGTAAACAACACGCGATCGCGAAACAAATCGGCGGGGATTTCTCCGGTTTTGGACAAGATTTTGACTTTGGATTTTGCTGAAAATATCAAAAGTTCTTCCTAACGGCCACTTGAGGTAGGAGTGAGATTTTTAATGCCTGAATTTGAAAGCAAGTATTTAAAATATTTATCTTATTTTTCCCCCCATACCTTTACTACACGCGACAGAAAATACAAACTATTTTTGCATTTTGTATTCGTAGTGGTCAATATGACCACTATTCGTGGTGTGTCTAACTTTGACTTGAGCGAAAAATCATCTTTAAAATGTTATTTTGGCATTCTCGTGAAATAAGCCACCCCACATTAACTTTGTCTTTCTCAAATGTTTGTACATGCATCTTGTCTTCACAGTCTTGTCTTGTCCACAGAACTCCTAACATGCCTAAAGACTTAGAAGGCTCGTGCGGGTGCGAATTTGTAGCCATCGTTCGTACGTGATCATGTGATATCCGCCATCTTGGTTAGTCCTTCGCTCTCCGGATTCATGCAGCTCGTCGCGTCAACGGCATTCATTCAGTCCAAATTATTTGATCAACACTAGGGTTATATGAAATCTTACTGAACATGCTGAAATTGCTAGTATCGAAATGAACCAAGAAAAAAAGAGAGGGAAGTTTCTCTTGAAATACATGAAATAAATTTCCAGTGTTATCAAATGTTGCTTTTGGCATTTTCATGCTTATTTGTTATTATAGAAATGCAGTCATCATCCACTCTTGTTGCTCATTTTGATGATTTTACTGCACTACATTTACTTACCATTTCAAACAACTTTGATCACTGAAATGACAAGAAAATCAAATTTTGTGGCCATTTGCCACTGGTAATTGCCCTCGCCATTCTCATGGTTCTGGCAAATGAAAGTGGTTATTGTATTCATACCCTGATGCATGACTTCATGCTTGTAACAGTTTGATTATGTGCTCATTTCAGTACGTTGCCATATAATTATAGCCCTCAAGAAAATTCTTTGTCTTTACAGATCAGTGTTATGATCCAGACATCTGTGTTTTGTTGAAGGTTGCCGCTCTAAATAAGAACATTAAAAATACATCAAGTCCAACGAAGTGTCACAAGTCACAACTGCCAAATTGGAAACAACGTAGCTTTCGGAGAGGACTACAACTTAATCATTTATTTTTTCCCAGCCGATCAAATTCGAGAGCCATGAATTACCTGCAAACAATAAAGTCATTGCAATTCTAATTTGATGCAAACGGAATTCAACCGCTAAGGATTTCGAAAAATCAACTTTAGGGCAATTTCAGTACCCTGTTCAAGTTACGTAATACTTCGTTGTAATGTTCGCTCATATCAATAGGCTATTGGACATGGCTATTGAAATTGCCTTAGGTTGGTTTTCGACTAATTCTTTGCCAAAATGGTACTTAACACAAGAAATTTGCTGCAATATTTCTTATTGTACATATAAAACACTAAAAATCACAATTTATTGCACAAGTGCTAAACAGTACTTGTATATATTCAAAATCACCGGCAGTCCCCCAAATCATGGTAGAAGTTGAGGTTCTATGATGATTATGCTTTTGATGCCTTTGCTGCATGTGCCAATGTAGAGTTTTATGCCAAAAATTATTTGCATAGTTGCAGATACTATACATGTAAAACAAACGGCATAGTCATGGGTATTGATGATTTTTTTTCCATGTAGGTTACTAAATTATAGAAATTACAAACATTGTCAAATGGTATTCCATGGATGGTAAGGACCAACTTTAATTGAGATGATCAGGGAGCAGTGAATTCTGACTGTACACAATAAGCACATCATCGTATTCATCTGTTTCTTAATATCGATTAGACACACTCAAAATCTGCTTGATTTTATCTTCACACTCTATAGTGAAGGGGCATGAATAAAAAAAAGAAATACAAAGAAAGGAGCCTGGCTTGTAAAAATACAAACGTTTCTTCAAAGATAAAAAAAAACAGTTGAATAAAAATTGATTCAAGCGGCGGCTGAGCAATGTGTCTACTCAGAAATGGGAGGAGGGCTACAGACTTACCCCCCCCCCCTGTTCCCCTGCCAATCTGATTAATCCACAATTTAAAATAGTTCGATATAAGTCCTGACTTATATAAGGATTATCATCAAAGATAAAAAGAAACATGGCAGAGTATGTTGAACACATCCTTAATTCAAAACAAAGTTGTAGGCCTTTTAATATCAGATGAAACTGTACAAAAAGTATAATGTTTTACAAGTCGTGTACATACATGGTACCAAAAAAGCAAGTATATTTTTTTGTTGCTTATTCCGAGGGGGTGTCAAGAAGGATGAAGGTGAACAAACGAACTCAGGCTGCTTTCTTGAAAGAGAACTAAAAATGATAATAGTGATAGAAAAACAACTGTTTGATATTATCTTGAACTTGAAAGAATACGATTTTAACCTTTGTGTCCGAAAGAGACCCCCCCCCCCCCCCGTCCTAAAATGTACATCATATTAGTTGACGTTACTTATGTATGAAAGAGCAGCTGAACTTCAGTGGAAAAGCCAACTTCAAAATATCAAGTGATGAAGGCACAAGGCCCTTTATTTCGATAAAGAAGATCCGATATAATATAAATAGGCATTGAGAAGCGCACGGTGGGTTAGTTGAAAAGATCGAGGACTAAGTAATATGGCGGCGTGTGCACTCAAGCGAATCCTACACCGGGTTTGACGGCTATACCGCGATCTGTGCATTGGGAATGGGTATGAGCCTTCTACATCTTTAGGAGTTCTGTGGTCTTGTCTTGTTCTTGTGGTACGGTACTTGTAGTCATGCCATGGTACTTGGTGCTGGTAGTTAACCGTTAACCGTCTCTACTACTAGTATAGACAGAAAAATCTGTTTGGAGTAGTTTTATAACATTTTTTAACTTTCGAGGCTCTCCTCCAAGACAGATGGAAGCCTCCCATAGTCACCGTAGTCGAGTAGATCTACCTCTCTGCGGGCCTTAACCACTAGGTCTATGGCCAAAAGTATGAGGTACCTCACCCTACGCGTTTATTGCTAATTAGAAGTCGTAGATCGACATAAATTAACTTATATAGTAAAACTAATGTATACTATACATAAAAAAACAAAACAACAAACTAATGTATACTAAATATAGTGCGCTCAACTGATTTTTGAAATAATCCAAAATTAATCCAAAATTAACCTCGTTTTGACATGTCAGCGGGGTTATCGCAAATGAATCGAGGCGAACGGAACACTAATATAGTGAACGCACGCGCGCATATGCGTACGTAGGTCCCAGCTTAGCTGCGGAGCTCCTGACTCAATGCAGTCAAAGCATGTAGGAGAGGGATTCCGCGGAGCATATCCCCGAACGAAATAGACTGATTTTTTGGTCTACTACTACATGTAGTACTACTACTAGTCTAGGATGGTCATCATACATCTCAACATTTTCAAACACCTCCGCACAAAAGTCACCAACATTCACTTTAAATATGCATTTAATTTACAAATACTGACACCAACATATCCTCAACTCACCGATGTTGGAAAAGATAACTTCAAACATGAAATTTGTAATTTACAGTCAGTTCTGGTGAAACGGGGTATCGGAGTCACTTAAGGAGACCCCAATATATAGAGTCCAATATAAAGTGTATTGCACAATTACATTTCAGGGTGAGACAAAAGAAAACATAGCTTGCCCTATCCCAGCCTCATTCATATTGATTGGACAAACGTACTTGAATCCAAGATTCAAAGCAGAATCTTACTCGATTAAAGGTAATTCTTGAGTTCTAAATTTTCAAAGATTAAAATGAAACTACACTAATGAGTAAAAAAACGAAGGAAATTCAATAAGTACATGTAGTCCTAACTCGTGTCCTGAGCATATGGTCTTGTTGTCCAAATGAGAGTTGTGATTTCCAGTGAATATGACTTCCTGTGAGTTTATGTTTGTTCATTTATTTTGCTGGCCGAAGCAGAGAGAGAGAGCATGAATAATTCTAGATTACTTCAAGCTGTTTTCTTAAAGGGAAATCCAACCTTAATGGCAAGTTGCTTTGAAAGAAAGATGAATAATCAGAGAAGCAGACTGGTGAAAGTTTGAACGAAATCGGACAAGCAATGAAAACATTATGCATTTTTGAACGTTGTAATCACTATGCATATGGGAATTTCAAATTGGCCGAATAAGTAATGTCACTGTGATGTAGTTGCAGACAACTTCCTCATTTGCTCCAACACACAAAATGACTGAAATGTCATTTTTGTCAAAATGTATTACTCAGTAGAGTCTTTTTCTTTCATGAGGACCTATAACAATGTGCTATCTACAATATGTTTTGAGTACTGAACCAAGAGTAAAACTGCAAATTACTAATATTTGTGTGTACGACTAAAGGGAGAGTTATCCGCAAGTATGTCACAATTTACTCACCAAATTGCCACTTTGAGATTCGCATTAATGTAGTGCTCTCATTTTCAAACATCCATAACTTGTCGGATTTCTTTCAAACTGTCACCATCCTCTTTCTTCTTATTTTTCTGCTTTCATACAAATCATATTATTACCAAGGTTGGATTACCCTTTAAAGATCATTGTCACCTCTTTTAAGAAGAAAGGCAAGTTTGTTTGGCAGTTTGTGTTGTGTCCAGTTGTACATAACCACAAATTTGGCCTTTTTTGTAAAATTTTCACAAAGAAGCATGCACACTGTATTCTCAAAAGTTGTTTATCATTGCTGGCTCAGAGTTTAGGGTTTTGGTAGTTCAGGACTGCTATAAAACTGTACTACACGGCAAGACAAATGGAAGACATGTAGTTTCTCGCACCTATAGACCACAAGGTACTGTTACACACGATCTCAAAATTAGGGAAGCAAAGTTTGATCAATTGGGCAAGCTGCTATAGTATTTAGCCTATCTGTACATTAACTTGTGTCACAGAAAGAGATTACATGTATTAGTGAGGGCAAGCTCTAGGATGGACTGTAAACCAGACACTTTCGTGTTAAACGTTTGAAACTTTCTAAAGTGGTCCAGGTTTCGCAAAAGTTTCATGCTGCAAAATAGATCAATTACACTCGTCATAACACTAAACTTTTGCAATGCACGAAAGTTTCTTGCAGTGAAAATGGTCATGAAAATGGTCGTCATTAACAGTATGCCGATGTTTCACGCTGTGAAATTTCTTTGCTGTGAAAATCATCATTAAAAATTTGCGAAAGATTCTGGTTTTTAAAGTGCATGTAGTAATAGTTTTGATACGTAAGAAGCTATGGAAACAGCAAAGCTTATCAATTGAGCTCCATGCTTTTTAGTTATTAAAGAATATAATAGTTTTAAACCAAGTGTTATCAAATTCTTTACTTATATTACATGTAGCCTAGACGTTTTACTCTTTTAATTTCAGTTATGCTCCATGGTGTCCTGCATGCAAGTCCATTATGCCTGTGTGGAAGGAGCTCTCTGATTGGAGTCAAGAACTCAACACCAACATCGCTGAGGTAGATGTGACGGAGGAACCAGGATTGAGTGGACGCTTTGCTGTTACATCATTGCCAACAATTTTCCAGTAAGTATATGAGAATCAAGAGAGATGAGGCAGAGAGAGAGAAAGAGAGAGAGATGTTCCCAACTTCCCACATACTGTATGTCATTTAAGTTTCACATTTAATTTTTGATTCTTTTTATCTTTTTCTTCAAGCAAATCTCAATACATTCTTTAACTTGAAAAAAAAGGGTCCAAAGGTTTGGGAACCAAGATGGATGGTGACAATCTCATTGCAATTCTTTGAAATTATTCAGATAGATTCTCATTGAAAATGAAAATTTATTTTACCCCTACCAAACACTGATCATTCTTCTGTTCAACTAAGGAGGGGAGGATAGGTTTTATTCTTACATTTCAAAAGTAAAACAAGTTGATGAACCCTCCAATGGCTAAATCACTTTTGCTAAAATGTCGATAGTACTTTAACTTGCTGGTTGCATCGAGAATCACCGATGTTGCTTTGTTGCTGATTTTCTTATTTAGCTTGGGTTTTTTTTGCAATATGTTCTAATACAATCATTGTGAAATTGTAATATTTTGTATACCTGCCTTCTTCAGGCAAAAGAGTTTGATGAACACACTTAGTGGTTTGACTCATATAACCGTGATGCAATTAACTGAAAAACATATTCTCACCCTTCCTTTGCATTATGAAAAAAAAACATTGAAAATACTCTTGGTTCTTCTTTTGTGATGACATGATATTAGTGCAAGAACCATTATGTACATGAATAGCCATGTTTATTTTCCTTTTTAATTATTTTTTTTTTACACATTCAGTCATTTTCAAATAAAAATGAACCATCAATAATTCTGTTTCCATCAAGGGACTGAATTGTGAGTGAAAAGCAGTGTTTGTATCCCTTTTAAAGTTTTTATTTTCACACATTCACCCATTTTCAAATAAAAGTAAACCATCAATTATTCTATTTCCATCAAGGGACTGAATTGTAATTTAGAATTTGTTTCCAACTGATAAAAGTGCGGTCTTGCTTACGATCTGGCACCCCCTTGGTTATATCCTATATCTTGTCCGTGGGCATGTAATTCTTGAATTCCTTATTATTTGTTAAATAGTGCACTATCTTCCACTACCTGTGAATTTTTATCATTTACAAACCATTATCTCAATCATTGATGCTTCCTGTTGTTACTTCCTGCTAATGAGGATGCAATCATTTCCTTTAATGTCACAGATAATAACCTTAAAGAACTTGAAAACCAAGTGAGTTAAGGGCTGGTTAGACTCTACTGATAACGATAATGATACCTATTAAGCATTGCCCAATAGCTCAAATGTTGTTGATGTGGAAACTAACAGATAATAACCTTAAAGAACTTGAAAACCAAGTGAGTTAAGGGCTGGTTAGACTCTACTGATAACGATAATGATACCATTAAGCATTGCCCAATAGCTCAAATGTTGTTGATGGGCAATTCCATAAACACGTCAACCAGTAGGTCAAATTTTAAAAATCATGAAATTGGTCAAAATAATATATCATTCTAAAGGTAATAATATATACTGTCAGGAAATCTAGGTTTCAAATAGACTGGACCAAGTTCAAGGTCACCAGACCCCTCTAAATCCGAGGAATTAATTGAAGCTAACTTATTACTACTGTGTTGCACAAACCAATTTCTTAGTTTAAAAAAAAGAAAATAAGTTGACTGACATCCATTACCATGATAGATGCAAACAGTATAACAGTAAGTATCCATGACAATAATTTAGAAAATATATGACTTTTTCAATTATGATTAATTGCTAATTGATATTACTACTACTTAGGCCATGTACGTCCAACACCAAATAACGTCATTTTTTAATGTAACAAAAAGACAAATTACCTAATGAATGGCAAGATCTCTGCGCAAAGCAAGTTTTAGACCCTCTGCATAGACAGTACATTAAATTAATCTAATTATCTCTTATTAAGAAAAAAATGTGGGGTCGGACGTACACTTTTTTTGTACGTCCGACATCAATTTTCCTGTACGTCCGACATTGCATTCAAAGTGAATTAATTTCTGCCACATTAAAGTGCCTAGGTGCCTTGTACATTTTTTTTTATGTATCACCCCTTGTCTACATCATTACAAGTGTCCACTTTCATTAATTAATTAAATTGATTAATTACTTAATTCCCCAAGACAAGTTCATCCAGATCCTTATTACTGTTCAGAATGATGCTGAAAAATATTAGATTTTATGAGGCCGAAACATGTGAAACATTTTGGTGCCATACCACACAACGTCTGTGTGTGTACATACCATGAAAATGTCAGTCTCATTCTCCTTGCACTGAGTAAATGCATTGATCTCACTGAAAATATTTCTGCCTTCACTGATGCCATTGTCTGTGATGCTGGCTCTAAAGAGTCCAACGTGTACATGTGTATGTAAAATGAAAGCAGGCCACTTTCATCGAGGAACTGAAGGAGAAAGTGGGTGGAGAAGAGATACTTTTGCAAGTGGATTTCTCAGAGAATGCGACCCTATCTGAACAGAACGAGATCCAATCAGCTCACTGGAGCCATGGACAAGTGACCCTCTTTTAATACAGCTCATGCTTGGATAAGGGCAGATCCAGACACCAGGGAGAGTATAGTAGTATCTGAAGAGCTTCAGCATAATAGTGTCTACACAATGATGGAGCAAATTCTTTTCAAGCTCAAGAGTAAGCATCCTTCGATAAGCACGGTCAAATGTGGTCTCCGATGGTGCCAGCTCCCAGTTCAAACAGAGGTTCCTGTTTTCCAACTTGACCAAGTGGGAGGATGACTTTAACATCACGCTAAAGTGGCACTTCTTCGCCACTTCCCATGGCAAAGGTGTGGTGGATGGACTAGGAGGTACGGTGAAGAGGTCAGTATGGAGATTTGTGCGGAGTGGAAAGGGCAATGCTTCAACACCGATAGATTTCTATGAAATATCCGTCCAAAGAAATCCAACCATCGGCATCATCTTTATCTCTAAAGATGAGATTGCACAGAAACAAGAAGTTTTGGATACATACTGGGAAGCCACGATCCCTGTGCCAAACACCCACAAGATACACAGTGTGGTGCCCCTTGGAAAGCAACACTTTGTTGGTCAGTGATTTGTCCGATGCAACTGAGTACAAGCATGTCCACATCAGAGAGGAGGCGGAGGACCTGAATGATTCCATCGACAGCATGGATGAATCTTCTGATGATGAGGGTCCTGCAAGTGATGAACTACAAATACGAGTTGGGGACTGGGTGTTAGTTCCCAGGTGAAGTGATACAATTTGGTGCAGATAATGCAGATCTCAAAGTCAATGTCATGCATGCAACAGGCAGATATTGGAAATGGCCAGACACCGCTGATCAAATTTTCTATTTCAGAAAAGATGTTAAAATTTAATCCACCTGTAGTTGCTGGCCACAGGGGACAGTGGAGTTTCACTATTTAAGCCTTTCATCTCTTTTTGCAAGGTCCCCTGCCCTTACATGTACCTGTAAAAGGAAATATATGGGTGCACATGATAGTTGTTCCAGTGTTGTTTTTTTTTTGTGGTTTAACAGGTTTAATGATTTAAGAACTTTACAATACATTTCTGTAATTATTTGCAGGTCTGTTGAATTATGATGAGACAATATGTAGTTATGAAATGTACCAGTACACATTTCACTTACAAAATATACTGCTAAAGAGTATACAGTTTAAATTATTATAAATGTTATCAAGCCTCACATTAAGAGTTTATTGGCATCTTCATTTTTTCATTTATTTAATTTGAAGGGAAAGGGATTCCAGAGCTAATATCATACGGGTATGCCTGTTTATTACAAAGTGTCAGTCTATCTAGGTTAGTACAGTGTATTATTTTGTTAGATATCTCCTGTTTTATTGTTGTTTTATTGTAGCAAGATATGAGAAAGGAGTTCTGGGTTTACTTGGAATGGTGTTCATACATATATGAAGTTAGAAAAAAGTGTTCATCTTTTAGAGTGTGCTCTATTTCTACATGTAGGGTAATGTATCATAAGCTATTAGTAAGTTTCTTTTGTGATGTAAGACAAGTTTAATCAGTTATCATGATAATAAACACTTAATTACTGGCAAAATGTATGTATCTAATACATATTTATACATGTACGTCCGACATGGCAGTCCTGTACGTCCGACATTGTACGTCCGACACTGAGAAGAAACATAAATATTTATTATTTGAAAGTGGAAACAAGACATTTTTCTTGCTATTTCTTATCATTTAACATCTAATTGAAATAGTTATGGATGAATTTTAAGAAAAAAAACCCACACTTCACAGAGATTTCCAGATGAAATTAAAATGTCAGAAAAACCCACTTTTCTGCGTACGTCCGACCAGGCAATGTTTTTTAATTATTACAAGGTCGTTATAGTGATGGTGCCTCTTTTATATCTGTAATTGCTTTTTACCCATTAGATGTTACATATTGGTCAAATAAAAACTGATAGATTGCATTCACTTTTCCTACTGTGACTCATTCAAGTGTCTGAAATGTACGTCCGACTTTATGGAATTGCCCTGATGTGGAAACTGGAAAATGAATAGCAAATCAATGGGTACATGTAGGTCAGACCTCACCAATATATATGGTAATGAGCCTCCCTCACAGGACAGGCCTCACCGCTTAATGATATGACCGATGATGATATTTGTGAGCTAATTGCTTTTGCTCCTTTGATGTGACATTAGTTCAGAAGCATCTTGTGGGCAGTGTCCATCGTGCTTGATGAACCAATCTTATTGTTATCATCATAGGTATCATCATAGGTACATTTTATATGCGCATACATTATCACAATATCGGACAAGTCTTACCAGCCCTTTGAGGGACACTAGGGATATGGTGGATCATTATTATTCATATCTGCATAGAGTAGTGAGAAAAGAAAGATCTCTATGATGTAGACAAAGTGTGACTGTTTTAAATCTTTTACTGATGCAAGGTTTCTTGACATTTTATTTAGATAGCCTGAACTTTGATTACAAAGTTCTACATGTATTTCTCCCAAAGTGCATGTAAAATGGTCTTTGATATGGAGAAACTCTGATAATTTCAAAGTTATCATTTTGAATATATATTTGTCTACCTTTATCATTCCAAACAGTAAATTAGCAAATTAAGCCAATATTATTTGGATAAAATGACTATTTTTGATACTTCCAAATAGTTTTTCAGTACATGTATATGACACTATTGACCATTTCATCTCCATTGCATTGTTTCATTTTGCAGTGCAACAAACGGAGTTTTCAGAAGGTACCTAGGCCCACGCACTAAAGATGACCTCATCAGTTTGGTAGAAGAGAAAAAATATGAGGAAATTGAGCCCGTACCTGGATGGCAGTCTCCAAACTCTATTGCGTAAGGAAAAACCATATGTATTGTCCGTTGAGAGCCAGAAGGATGCTAACTCTCTGTTATGAGTTATAATAATAATAATGTCTTGTTTATTTAGGGTAGCCTCATCAGTACTACATACTGTTCTCCCTTAGGGCCCTGCCTATTATTACCCTGGCTTTAGCATGGCTACAGTAGTGCTTACTGCATTCAAGGAATAAATCCTACCGGGTACCCACTTACTACACCTGGGTCGAGCGTGGCAAATGTAGATTAATGTCTTGCCAAAGGACATTAATACCTTTCTGGCTCGCAGCAGACATTATACAATATAAATTTTTTTAAATTATGTATGTACATGTATGTATGTATATATGTATGTATGTTGTAAATTGTTTGTGTTGAATCACTTTGTAGGTTATGTAGATTACTGATAATAAAACTACATTTGACTGAAAGAAAATATCTTAGAGGGGAGAATTTAACGGTAATAGGTGATCTGTGTAGGAGGAAGTTGAAAAATCACAGAAACATGATAGTGAACATGCAAGATAAGCCATTTTTGTCTCGCCCACCGGAGGTGAAAACTAAGGGATCCAAATGGCGTCCGTCCGTCGTCCGTCCGTCCGTCCGTCCGTCACAAACGTTATGACAGATAACTTTGCAACCGTCACTCACTTTTCAACCAAACTTGGGTTGTAGATGCACTGAGGGGACCTGCATGTTATGGTGCCGTTGGAGGTCACATGATAGGGTCAAAGGTCATTTCAGGTCAAACGTTAAAGTTTACCTGCAAGACTCTGTTATGACAGATAACTTTGCAACCGTCACTCACTTTTCGACCAAACTTGGGTTGTAGATGCACTGAGGGGACCTGCATGTTATGGTGCCGTTGGAGGTCACATGATAAGGTCAAAGGTCATTTCAGGTCAAACGTTAAAGTTTACCTGCAAGACTCTGTTATGACAGATAACTTTGCAACCGTCACTCACTTTTCGACCAAACTTGGGTTGTAGATGCACTGAGGGGACCTGCATGTTATGGTGCCGTTGGAGGTCACATGATAAGGTCAACGGTCATACGTTAAAGTTTACCTGCAAGACTCTCTTATGACAGATAACTTTGCAGCCATCACTCACTTTTCAACCAAACTTGGGTTGTAGATGCACTGAGGGGACCTGCATGTTATGGTGCCGTTGGAGGTCACATGATAGGGTCAAAGGTCATTTGAGGTCATACGTTAAAGTTTACCTGCAAGACTCTCTTATGACAGATAACTTTGCAACCGTCACTCACTTTTCAACCAAACTTGGGTTGTAGATGCACTGAGGGGACCTGCATGTTATGGTGCCATTGGAGGTCACATAAGGTCAAAGGTCATTTCAGGTCAAACGTTAAAGTTTACCTGCAAGACTCTCTTATGACAGATAACTTTGCAACCATCACTCACTTTTCAACCAAACTTGGGTTTTAGAAGCACTTGGGGGACCTGCATGTTATGCTGCCATCAGAGGTCACATGGTAAGGTCAAAGGTCATTTCAGGTCAAACATAGTTTACCCGCAAGACTCTCTTATGACATAACTTTGTAACGTCACTTTCCAAACATTAGTAATGTAGATATATGCAAGCATAACTTATGCAGATTTATGCACTTGGGGGACCTGTTTCATGGCAACAGAGATCACGATATTTCTAGTTATCGTCACTTTCCAAACATTAGTAATGTAGATATATGCAAGCATAACTTATGCAGATTTATGCACTTGGGGGACCTGTTGCATGGCAACAGAGATCACAATATTTCTAGTTATCGCATGTGGGCGAGACACATTATCGCTAATGCCTTGTTATTTCATGATTTTCAGCAATTACACAGTTTCTATGAAAGTTGTATTATTCTTCTGTTCACTCGCTACTACAATGTGCAAACAAATGAGAAAGTTGACATACAATACATCAGTCTCTGAGCCAATTGACCAATCCACTAATTTGAAATTTTATGCAATTCATAATAATCGTATGGTTTTTGCTGGTTTCTATTTTTTTCAAACATTCACCACTGTGTCAATCCAAGCCAATAGGTATTAGATACACATGTAGCACCTGTTCCTTGTGGTTACAAAGCTCTCTGTCACTCTGCTCTTTCTTCTTTTATCCTAAGCAACTTGTTGTTTAAGGATTGGATCACCCATTCATTTTAGGGGCTATATCCATGTGCAGGTTGATATATGTAAATTTTTTGTGGATATTACTTTTCTACAATGTGTTTTGGGCGAAAGTTTTAGGGTTGCTAGACAGAATTAAAAGGCATGAAACGACTCATAACTTACAGAATATATTTTATGAGGAGCGGTATTATGGAAAACTACTGTTTGAAACTAGGTTCAATATCTTTGATTCATGTTTTAACTGCCAAATATGTGAAACATTGGATCTTATTTATTTTCCAGAATGTCGATTCTCTCATGGGTATTTAAGATGTCCATGCTTGTAAGGGTAAGTTAGTAGCCTGCCACATTCTTCTGCTGAATTGTATTTATATAACTATAGATATTTTATATATAGTTTTAACTACATGTTTATAGTTATAGTTGATTGAATTTATAAAAGGGTGCCTGTTTGTAGGCAATGACCTGGGGGGTGTTTCATCAAGTGTCTTGTCAGTGAGTTTTTACTGACAAATTTGCTCTCAGCCAATCAGATGCAAGGATTTCAGTGGCTTATAACAGTTGTCGGTGAAAATCACTGACAAAACGCTTGATGAAATGCTCCCCTGATTTCAGGTTCTCTGTTTAAGCTTAAATAGTCAAAACCAACTGGTATCCCTGTGCTACAACAATATCTTTTTTTGATAGATGGAGAGGCATATCACTAATGACTGACAATAATGTGAATCTGTGATTCAAATATGACTTGATTGCAAGCCATTTTCCTTAATCAAGCTAGCTACTTAAAGTAAAATGTTGACTTATTCCAAGTATTGAATTGAATACGGTACATATTTCATTGTTATGGAAATAATGTTTCATTTTTTTTTTCTCAGAATCACTTCATAACCCATCTTCTTCTCTCATATTAAACATGTATAGGTTACTCATACAATACTGACAGAGGACTATGGATTTCCTGCCTGGAGCTCGTACGGGTTCTTTGCTGTAATGACTGTTATGTTTGGTCTCTTGCTTGGGATGGTGAGATATTTTCCTTTATTTAGTGTTCACAATATTGCAAATTTTGGTTGAAGCTACTATTTGACTTTGGGGGGATGAAGTTTTAAATTGGTTTAATTTTGACAATCTATTAGCAAAGGTCTCACCTTTCAGAGTCTGTAAAACTATGTAATCAATCTGCGCTTGCGCAACACTGAAAAACCTCCCGTTGTGTTGAAACCTAGAACAGTTCTCGACCAATTTCGCGTCCAGTCTAGAGGGAGAACGGAGCAATGTAATCAACGATTCAGTGCTCAATCGCAGCAAATTACCGTCCGCATCATACAAGCAAACTGTAAAGAGATTGGGAAGGGCTCTAGTGTGCAGGTACCGTCGGAGTTGATTGGCTCTGTGTATTCTAGGTCCGTTGCAAAAACTCATGAATGCTAATGAACTGCACAAATAGGTCTAGTTATAAGATGTTTTTCCTATACCATGTAGTTAAAGTTGTCATCATAAAAGGGCGTGTGGCATTTAATCCTTGCCTAAAGTTACCTTACATAGCAATATTCAGTGTATGCAAGGTGGATTCCATAAACTGAGATGTAATTACCAGGGATGTTGCAGAAGATGTGTCGTTGTGACATCCCTCGCCTCCAACAATAGCCAGTTTGTAATTACATTACGCATGTGCAGATAGAGGTCATTTGTACCAAGTACCATTGACCTTCATACGCTGTCAGTTGTGTGCACCATGATGCGCTCACCATTATGACTTTACTTATTGAACGAGTAGCACGCTTACAAATGGGGTCATTTTAGGGTCATTTGTACCATGAACTAATTACAGACTGGCTTATTGTTACCAAATATTATACTGTTTTGCTTGTTAGACAAAAATCGGCAAATTTGGTCTGTCACCCCCGGAGTCAGAAATGGTCTGATGGTGCATTTGGCAAGCACACATAGCAAATATATATCAGAGTATTTAACCAAGGGTTCTGGGAACCATAAGATGTATGAATGAATAAATAATGTATATTAATGAGCTCTTATTTTCTCCTTTCTTATGATGTGGCATTTAGATCCTAGTTGTGATTGCAGACTTCTTTTTCCCTGTGAAGCCCCCCGCAAGACGAGAAAGAGCAGAGCCCCCACCCTCTCGGAAAGATGAGAGTAAGACAGATGAAAGGAAGAAGGAGGAGGAGGAAGAAGAAGAGAAGGAAGGAGAAGAGAAGGAAGGAGAAGAGAAGGAAGGAGAAAGTGCAAATGATGAAGGGAATAGGGGCGATCAGACAGTTCGGAAAAGGAATACAGGAAAGGATAACACACAATCAGAAGAGACAACTTAGCTCTTCACATTAATTTCTGCCTTCCCATTTTTTAAAAGATCTGTACCTCTGTATGGGAGGGTGATATACTAGCTTTTCTTTGAATTATTTAGATGTTCTAGGAGGAAAATCAGGTGGTAGGTGGCTACCATATTGTATTTTTACAGGTTTGTGGATTGTATGAATGCTTGATATCTACAGTATTTCAGCATTATATTTGTATATCAAATTTGTTTTCCTTTTTTTTTTCCGGATAAAAGCAATAGTCATATTATCGTCACACTTTTCATCTCAAAATGTCATTTGCTTCTGTCATATATTTACCTTTTCAACAGATTAGATAAAGTTTCTCATTCTAAAGTTTCCTGGCAACTCACTATTTCTTAATTAGCTAGAAATGACTAGTAGACTAGTCAGTGGTAAACTTGTTATAATTATATTACTTAATGAGATTCTTTTCAAGTTTGCTTTACCTTGACCAATACTTGTCTTCACATTTTGAAGGTTAATAACTAGAAATTATGATTATCAATAGGAAATGATATATAGTATATTTTTTAAAATATCTGGAATATATTACAAGAAAATGCAGATGATTGCTATATTTTTTCATTCACTTTGTGATTCCCTGGAAAGACAGATTTGTTTTGAAGCTTCCTTGTTTATATGTTGCATAGATAGATTTCCTCATATAGCTAATTCGAGAAGAGTAAGATCACAAGTATACCATACAGATCGGCAAGTATAATAAGAGGTAGATTTTTAAGTGGGCCATTATAGATGGAACTCCATCATTATAGCAAACCATACATTAGTTCTTCCATTTGCAAATTCTAAAAGGCTTGCACCATCACGTAGAATTGAAATAGATCATCTTCATTTCCATTGTCGTAATTCACATCATACGTGCAATTGGTTTTATACGATTTTTACAGGTTTTATGTTTTGGTTTGTGTTATGTTACCTATAGTTCCTTTAAGGGAAATATGTCTAGTTTTCTTTTTTCACAAACAGTTGTAGCTTTACATATTTCATTAGCTTCATTCAGTACCTAAATTATTCAAGAACTTTAAAACACCTTGTATATAAATCTCATAGACTTTGATTGTGCTATACTTACACAAAAGAAGTTAGAAGTAGTGTCTTCTTTACAATTGTTCTCAATTGTATTTATCTCTCTGATGTATAATTATTATTTATGAATAATCGCAGTCTTCCCATGTAAATCAGGAACATAGCCACATATCCATGTGTCAAAGAAGTACTTTCAATATCATTTTACATATTATTCCTGGGGTGGTATTCTGAGATTTATTTTATCTTGATTTTAGTGAAATAATTTTAATTGTCATAACAAAATGTACGCTTATGGCACATCATTGGTTAATGACTGCGCAAAAGTGGCTGCGTACGCAGAATTCATCTGCGCAAACACCAATGAAATGTTGCAATTTCAAATTTGTTATGACAATTAAAATATTTTCACTAATATCAAGATAAAATAAAACTCAGAATACCACCCCTGGAATGTAGTAGTGCATCTGAGTAATGTAATACCTGAACTAGTAGGCACATTGTGAGCATCAACATATTCAATGCTGTAAATTGCAAGAAACTGTACGGCCAACAAATTTGGCTTCACGTCGAGGTAAAGAGGTATAGACTCACAGATTAGCGTCCATCTTAAATCTATCACTTGTAGATGTACGACCAACATTTTCTCAATCGTGATTGTATGTGGAGGGTTATAATTTACAATTTACAAAATAATTGTAGATTTCAACTCTTGTGCCAAAATCTCAATCATTAGAGGTTATGAATTTCAAAATCATACCAATATGGATTGTCATTTGGAGATGAAATGAGAAGATTTATTATGAGGTGAAATGATACAAAGGTCAATTTACATGACAATTACAGTTTTGACTCATCACGGATAATAAGCCAGTTCGTAATTACAATACAATGTGCAGATGAAGGTCATTTGTACCAAGTATAATTGACTTCTATACACTTTCACAGTACACGCACCATGATGCGCGTGCCAGTATAATTTTTAGTTGTTAAACAAGTAGTGTATCCACCAAAACAGATGCGCATGCGTGTAAATTGGGGTCATTTCTTGGTCATTCGTACCGTGTAATAATTACAAACTGGCTTATTCAAGTATGAGGTATGAATTTGATACTTGGTACCAGTATTGGTCACCAAAGGTAAATGATTTATATAAATTGTGAGGAAATTAGGTCAAAGGTCACTCATTTGAAAACGTCGCTACACAATTTGTCAACACATAATCCGATCTCCTGATCGGATGCCTCATACAGTGTAGCCTTTAATCAAGGTGATTGTGCTGCTCTGTCGATCCAATCCCCTGGTCAATCCTCAAAACGCTGAGAATAGTCTTCTGATTATTGTGCGGGACGTCTTTCTGCATCACAGACGTTCCGCGCAATAATCAGATGATTTTTCCGTGCGTTTCGAGGAGCGACCAGGGGAATGATAGGGCAGCACAAAGCGCCTTGATTGAAGGTCACGTGAGGGTGGAAAAATGTAACATTTTAAAACGAAAGCATTGATTGAACTAAAAAATGATAGTGGTTTTTCAACCAATCAAAACAGCTGTCACATCATCACAATCAGAATGATCTGAACTTTCAGCTGCTGCTTCACTTTTTTACTTTTGTTAATTTGGCTTGAAAATATCAAAAGCAGAAGGCAATAAAGGCTTTGACCAGCAGTCATTCACTCACTCAAAAATGGGGAAAACATTAAAAAAAAAAATCTAAAATGACGGTAGTTATTGTTTTAGAAAGGAAGATTAATTCATATGATGGTAAAACTGAACAGCAAATTTTATAGAACTGCTTCACTTGTTGATATTGAGTTATCATTAAGAAAACTATGGTGAGTTGAAGCAATAAAAAGTAATTTCCGGATGCGTACTTGAGCTAAAACGAACGTATTTTATCAAGTGTGAAAAAGTGTACATCACGTTTCCATATGTGCGTCAAGTGACAGCAGGTAGTTAGGTATCTTGATCTACTCGTACTTTATGATATTCTGAATTAATATGTAAGTAATTATGTACAAAGGACTCAAAAGGGGCCTGAGCTTTCGATCCTAGCAGAATCTTCGTCAGAGGCAAAAAGACAAACATAAAAAAACAAGACAAGCATATATATAGACTACAGACACAAAACAGTATACATGTAACAGGAGTTTGTAATTATGTACAAACTTATAATTTTAGATGATTGGAAGCGATGAATGTTTAACTTGCCAAAAGGAAATTGAATATTAGGTTCCATTGAGAAATATAGTGGTATTAAAAGACGAGTCCAGAATGCAAAAGGCATGATTGTAAGTATTGTAGAATCAAGTGCTTCTAAAGTTATAATCTGACTTATCTGATAAAAACAGTTTTAATATCTTGTAGCCTAACTAAGTTAGGGTTATATACAAGCTGTAGAACCTAATATTACAGTTTACCTTTAATGCCCTCTGTGAAATAGAATAATGATTTCAAGAATTTTGCAATTTGTGTTCTGGACACGTCTTTTCACGCCACACTTTTAAAAAGAGGCGTAAGTGAAAAACAGTTACATTTGTCTAGATCCAATGCCAGGCTAATTTGCAGAGTGAAATCTGTCTGGATTTGCTAAGCAAATGAACTAGTTTTTATAGAAGGCTAGACAATGTATTAAGAAGCAATTTTAGAAGCAATTTAATTGTTGGCTATGAATTAGGAATATACATGTACAACTAGTTTAACAGAATATTTAAACATATTTAAAACAAATTTAAACAAATTTTGAAAGAAAATAATAAGGTGTTATGGTATGGTCTTCTTGCCACTTCATTGAAAGATAATACTCTTTATAGAAATAGAATATACATGTAGTGTTTATTTTGTTATGATTATCTTCCTTCATAGAAATAGATTATAGTATTAATTACTATTGATATGATTATTTTTCTTTTGTAGAAATAGACTATAGTGTTAATATTGTTATATTGCATGCTACATCACCTTCAATAGCACAATATTTGTATATGCAAACAAACTGTATGATAAACTAGTCTTTATTTGGAGATTTTCTATACCTTATAAAGCTGGTACTAAGTGTTAGTTTTAGTTGAAGCGGTCACCAAAATAGAGATATGTAATTTTTTGACACTTTAATACACCTATGACAACTGTCAGGAATTTGCTAGGAAATGCCTGTTTTATTGTTTGATGTTATTCTCAGTCTTTAAAAAATAAGATGATAATGATAATGACTGCTTTGTATGGCACTTTTCTAACTACAAACTTTGATGATCAGTCTATTGTTACCTCAATTTAAGGGGAAACAAAATATATAACCAGAACCAATGTTGTCAATTTATAGCTTTTAAAGCTTATTGAAGAAAAATAAGGTTATGATTTGATATTTGATATTGGCTATAAAAGTATCCAATAATATAAACTACATGTAGATGCTCCTAGAACAATGCATCTTTACCAATCCTTGACCTCCACAAGCACTATGAATTACATGTACCTCCAATTTCTTCAGTTGTCGGCAAATTGTCAGCAGCATTACTTGTACACGAAATGTATCAGTGATTTGAATAATAGTAAGTGTAAATATCCATTGACCTTTGACTTCTTTAAAGTCCAATAAGACCATGCCTTCAGATATTTCTGAGCGTTAATACTACTACCAGTTGAAAAGGGTCTCTGTCCAATAATTTCAGATCTCTAAGAAAAAAATGTTATTGACAGGGGGAGGGGGCTGTATCCTCCACTTTTAAAGTCTATGGGTTATGGCTCTATTTACTTGCTTTTCAGATTGCCAGGTTGTGATGTAATTTCTTAGTGTTTATTAGTCATTTTACTTACCTTGCACTAATTTATCAGATTTCATCATTCAATCGACAAAAATAGACAATCAGTCTAGTAAGAAGTGCACATTTGACACATTTTTGCAATTATATATATATATGCATTCCATGATTGACAACACTTTTGACATTGTCAATAAAATGCGATTTGAGTAGAGACTGTTATGTCTGATATGTTGTTTAGTTATTTCGAGTTCTGTTTTTACTTTGTACACCATAAAACGGAGTGAATAAGAACAGAAATCTGAAAACCATTATTGACAGGATGTATACCCCGAGAAATGATGCATACTCTTATTTTTTGTATTATTCATGATGGATGAAAGAAATGTAAAGGGGTTTGCAGGAGTCCTGGAGGAAAAAATAATGTCGGAAAATTACTTTGCCCTTTTGGTTCCTATTTCACCGCTTGTTCCTCTTTACCTTGTTTTATAGTATGTCGTATCACAAATGTTATATTGTTCAATCTCCCACAAGTTCTACTTCTTATTTTTAGGCAGTGATGGCACCTGGAGGTATTTCCCCCTTCTTGTTAATGAAATAAGTGATTTCAGTTATAGAAAAATAAAAAATAACACTATTGCCCCCTTGAGCGACTTTGGATGGCTGGTAAAAAATTTCAATGTTCCCGTTATCGATCGAGCAAAAAAACAAAACAAACCCTAAATGCCTAATATACTCTCTGGAACGACTTTTTTATTCAAGCGTTTCAATAAGTTGATGTATTTTATAATAGTTATGTCTGTTTTTTTCAGTCTTGTTTCATTTCTAAGAGACCTATAAGTTACGATATTTAAATTGGCATCGGGAAAAGTGGTATAATCTATTTTGGGCTTTTCAAGAACAAGTAGATAAGACTCGTGGATTAATATACAGTAATACCCTTTCCTTACACTCCTGCACATGCCCTCATGAAGGGATGTTCACAGGAGATGTAGAAAAAGAAAAAAAAATGATTATGAACAAGATGACAGGAGAAGGTTAAGGAGGATAAGAAGATAAGAAGATGAGAAGATGAGGAGAAAGGGAAGCAGGAAAAATAGTTTTCCAGAGCGTGAGCACTTGTTTCAAATTTACACAAAGTAAAATGAAATAAATTGTGTCTCAGCTGATTTATCAGATTGACCGGGAAATTATACAAGACCAAGGGGTCAGTGGCGGATTTAGGAGGGGGAATCCCGCTCCCCCTTTTTTTGAAAGAAAAGTATGCATTGTGCCCCCTCTTTTTTTTTTTTATTGTGCCCCCCTTCTTTTTTTCCTTTTTTTTTCTTGTCAGATAATTATGGAGGGAAATTAGACCCCCCCCCCTCACTGAGCGACATTTGGAGGGCTGGCGAGACCAAAAATATATGGATCTCCCTTAGAACAGTTTCCCAAAGTTGACAATACAGCATTTGTCTGCCTCCCCCTTATACGAAATCCTGGATCCACACCTGCACGGGGTAATTATCTTCCGAGAGCTTTTAGTATAACAAAAAGGGAACAAGGATCTCGTGTTTGAAGAAAAAAAAACACAGATGATGTACTGGTTTGACAGGGTATTATGGAGGATTGAAAGTAATGAAATAGAAGTGTCGGTCAAATCTGATCAATTTTCTTTAAAATTTCATGATTTCAGTTACCTCTGTGCTTAAATAACGAGGGGAAAATTGAACCAATTTATGAGACATATCCTCTGAATTCAATAGGCGATTACTGATATGAACATGTGTTTTATATACCAGCAAAATACTATTTTCAGTATTATACATTCATCGAATACAATCAAGGTAGGACAAAACAATTCTTTTCTAACTTCACTTTATGGATGTTCCTTTTATTTTCTTTTCGGAATTTTGCTTTTCCCCTGTCGGCGAATTTTAGAATTTAAGAACCTGTTTTTTGCTTTTACCTTTGGCGGTATATTAGAACTTATGGATACATGTAATCTTTAATTTGCATTTGTCGGCAAATATCAAAATCTCTCTGGGATATTTTTGGGGTTTTTTTTTTCAACAGTTATCGAATCTATTCTTTGGGGGTTTTTTTTACTTTGAAATTATGAATGTATCTAATGGGGTGACGAATCGATTTCCATGTGGAATACAATAGTGTAGGAAAAAATCTTAAAAGGGCGCTCTGACACGCCAGCGTTTTCGCGAAATCTCATGTTTAGTGGTGTCGAGTTTGTCGAGTTTTCTGCATGGGGCCCCTCGGTATTTCGGGTTGAGGACCGTCAATTTTAGTGGTCCGAGGGCCGGTCAATGAAATAAGAATAAGACAAAAGATGTATAATTACATGCATATACATTTTTTTAACAGAAGTGTGCGGAGAAAGACATGACAGATTAATTCTTGACAATGCTTATGAGTATACCGTACCGACCCGCGACAATTCTTTATCCTCCAAATACCAATAACAGTCAGTGTAAATTAGACTTACAACAAAGCGCCGATGGCGTCCGTTCACCATCTCCTACTTTATCTGAGAATGCTTGTGTGTATCAAATCTCTTGGAATCTCTTGTAATCTCTTATTTAGCATTTTGGTACAGTGATTTTACAGCTGCTTGGTTACAAGAATGAGACGAAAGAAAATCAACGGCGCATGTTCTGGATGTGTTGAACAGGAGTTAAACAGCTCTTGCAGGGCAGCCTTTGGAAGGAAAGCAATAAACCAGCATTTATATGTTCACTGCATTATCAAATTAACGGTATACCCCTCCATTCAGCAAGAGTCTGAATTCTCTAGAAGAGATAATATTATGATCCTCAAAGATTTCGCCATATTGTTTGCCCAATGATGAGATGCCTGAATAATTGACTGATCTGGGGATGCCATATAGTTCTGAGGCTTAAACTGTTCCCCTTTCATGCCCGGCCTGAACAGCTCTGCATATACATGACCAAAGTTATCACAACTAGGGCCAGGGTCATATGAAGGGGGCAGGGAGGGGGCAGTTTGCCCATCACCATAGTGAATGAACAAAATCGTAAGGGCCTCGGAGCTAGCCCGTGAATCCGTAAAAAAATCTCACGGCCTCCTCATGCCTCCGCAGGGAGGCCGAACGGAAAATGGGATACGGGCAGGATACGGACTCCATCTATAGGCCAAAATGTAATGCCTAGTTTACATTTGCCCCGGGCGCCGTACGGTAGATTGGTCTACGATTTCCCGTGCGAATTTGGGGGCATCGTAGATGGCTACGGTGTTTGTGTTTACATTATCTAAGAGCATCGTGCCATTTCTTGCATTGGCCCTCGAGGGCAGGCCGAGGCAAATCCGAACAGAGGCTGCTCGGAGATTGTAGGGAAATCGTGCAATTTCAGTGCAGTTGCCGTGCAGTCTCCCAGCCTCCGCAGAGACATCGTACGGAGCCCATCTGAAAAATGTTTGGCCCGTCTCAAGAGGTGGCTGCACGGCCATGGGGCCGGAGCTGTGGGGTTGCCGGGGGATGACTGCTCACTATCACGGGTACTATACTGGTATAGCGAGCAGCAACCTTGCGATAGCTGTACGATAGCTGTGCGATGGCCGTGCGAATGTCACACGAGTGTACACTTTCTGTACGATTTTGTTTTGCCCTCATATTCACCGAAAAATCGTGCTTTTGCTGCACGATCAGCGAGAGGCCTCCGCGCGATGGCCGTGCGGGGCTTGTGCAATGCCACCTATGACATGTCTACGGGCTACGGGCTTACGATTTTTCAAATTTGTATAACTTCCCGCGAAACAAAATCGTAGAGGCCGCAGAGCCCGTGAATCCGTACGAAAATCTCACGGCCTCCTCCTGCCTCTGCGCTGAGGCCGCATGCACGGAAAAGGGGATACGGGCTCCGTAGACCAATCGCAGGCCAAAGGTAAAGGCCCGGTCACACCGCCAGAACTTTGTTGGAGCGTTCCTTGAACGGTAGGGAGAGGGGGCCGAATTTCGACAACGCTCGTCACCGCGCACAAAATGGGGAAAAAAATCGAAAACACGGGCGTTGCCTTAGCGGTGCACCGCTGAAGCCGCCTTTGCTTTAGCGTTGGTTTAACGGTAGCGAGCGGTAGCGAGCGTTGGTCCCGCTCCGACACCTCCATACCAACGCCAAACCAAAGTTCATCACCGCAATGGATCGCTGCTTCAACGCCCGACACCGTTCCAGCAATCCCGTGTCCGCTCGTAAAACGCTTACAACCGCTCCACCAAAGTTTGTGCAACGTTTAATCACCGCCCGGGCAAAGCTGGCGAAGCATCGGTGGTCCAGCGTTCAAGATTTCTGCGTTGGTCTAGCGGACCCAAGCGTCCACGAACTTGCGTCTAACGTTGCCAAACTTTGACTGGGCGTTGTTGGAGCGGTGGTGAACTTTGCCGGAGCGGAAAATTGCCCGCTCCTCACCGCTCGCAATATTTTGTGCAGGTCAAAACTTTCGGAGCGGTAGGAGGGACCATCAGCGGTGGCCGAGCGTATACGGCGTTGCCTTAACGGGGGCCAACTTCTGTTAAACGGTGGTGAACGGTTACGAGCGGTGATGAATTTTTTTCTCCGCTCCAGGAACGCTCCAGCAAAGTTCTGGCGGTGTGACCGGGCCTTAAACTAGGCATTAACTAGGCATATTGTTTGGTATAATCACTTCGTAGAAGCGTTAGTTGCAAAATGGGGATGGATGCTACCGTACATATTGACAAATAAAATAATTGCAAATTGTTTTCCTCATGATTTCTTGATGTAAGTAATATTATATCATTATACCTATATAATCTTTTTCCTTTATGTGCGTTTTGTATTATTTCAACATACCAACAGAATAAACGCTTAAGTGAAATGTGTAGTGCCATGATTATTTTTAATTCTCCTTTAAAAAAATACAAACATCAATATATTAGCTATGAATAAAACGTTGGTATAAAAGAAGTGCACTTTGTGGGACAGATTTTGCGTCGAAAACAGAAACGTAATAATGATAGAACATACATCAAATACAATGTGAAACCTGAATAACTTAATGCATTTCTTTGTATGTAATTGACAGTATGGCATGATGACAAGGTTGAAAGAAAATTGCTGGTACTTTATCATATTACCATAGGTAATATAGTGTGAGTATAAATTATAGGAGTCGACGGGATCAAAAAATAGATTTCCTTAATATCTACAACAGAAATGAATAAAGTATTCCCATCTCTTTTATATATCTTAATATGTTATGTAAAAACTTCAAAGTATCTAAATGTAATTCATTTTCATTTTCATGTATACTCTTTTTGAAAATGATAAGTGAAAAGTAAGAACACTGGCGTAGACAGGGGGCACCGGGGGGTCATGCACCCCCCCCCCCCCCCCTATTCAGCCACTTAAAAAAAAGCGAGAGGGAAAAAGCGGGGAAAGTGAGAGAAAAAGGCCTAAAAGGCGCTATACAAGCCATTATCTGGCTCTCAAAATTTGGGGGGGGGGAGGGGGGGGGAAATAACTCTCCTTTCCCTGCACCCACCCCTGTTACCATGGTGTCGATCCCTGGGGGATGGGGGTATATATCCCCAAAAACTTGAGGTGGGGGATGGCCTGTATTATCTCCCCCCCCCCCCCCAATATTCTTGGATAAAATTAATAAGAATTATGATACATTATAACTTAAAACTAATAATTATCCAACTCATGATGTTTGATCTTGAAATACAATCACGATCTTTACTGTTTAGAAGTAAGAAAATAAGAAATGCCATAATTTCAGTGCGAAAATGTCGAAGAAAATTCGTTCGCTCACATTTTATTCTCAATTAAGGCGTTCCGTCCATTAAAAAAAATTGTTTGCTACGAGCCGTTTATCTTTCTCTCATATTTGCTAAAACGTCAGAGCTTTTGCGCTTCGCGCGGGAAGGGGGAAACTTCTCCCTCCCTGCACCACCCCTGTTACATACAGTGCAGTACTGCGTCCAAAATAACTGATAAGCAGACAGGGCGTCCAACTAACATTCCGCCTAAAGAAAGTGTGCTAAAACGTCAGAGCTTTCGTGCTTTGCGCGGGAAGGGGGAAACTCTCCCTCCCTACACCCACCCCTGTTACATACAGTGCAGTAATACGTCCAAATAACTGAAAAGCAGTCAGGGCGTCGAACTATAACTTTCCGCCTAAAAAAATTGTTTGCTACGAATCGTTTATCTTTCTCTCATATTTGCTAAAACGTCAGAGCTTTTGCGCTTCGCACGGGAAGGGGGAAACTTCCCCCTCCCTGCACCCACCCCTTTTACATACAATGCAGTACTGCGTCCAAAATAACTGATAAGCAGACAGGGCGTCCAACTAACATTCCGCCTAAAGAAAGGGTGCTAAAACGTCAGAGCTTTCGTGCTTCGCGCGGGAAGGGGGAAATTCCCCTTCCCTGCACCCACCCTTGTTACATACAGTGCAATATTGCGTCTAAGTAATTAATAAACAGTCGGAGAGTCGAACTATAACTTTCTGCCTAAAAAATTGTTTGCAACAAGCCGTTATCTTTCCCTCAAATCTGCAATATATTTAACTCTGTTTTATCTGTTGGTGTATTTCCGGATCAATTAAAGATTGGTAAAGTTGTTCCGGTTTTTAAAAATGGATCTCCGGCTAATATTTCAAACTATTGACCTATATCAGTGTTACCAGTGTTCTAAAAAATTCTTGAAAAATGTATATATAATCGCCTTTTATATATTTTTTGGATAAACATGACATTATTTGTAAATCCCAGTATGGTTTCCGTCCCGGGCGCTCCACATCCTCTGCATTAGCTGATTTAGTTTGTAAAGTCTCAACTGCTTTTAATTCTAAAGAAATATTATTTGGATATTTTTGGATTTGAGTATTAAAGGCATTCGATACTTTAGACCATTCTATTCTTTTATATAAGTTAGCAAATTATGGTATTCGTGGTGTCCTCGTAGACTTATTCGAAAGTTATTTATTTAATCGTAAACAGTATGTGTTAATTAATAATGTTAAGTCTGAATTAGAAACAGCAGGATGTGGAGTGCCCCAGGGGTCCAGAATGGACCATTATTGTAGAGAAGTATGAATTTTTACCATAGACGATCCGCCATTTTCTCGACTGTGCCCCCCCCCCCCCTTTTAGAGTGAATTATTATTATTATTATTTTTTTTTTTTTTGCTTGTCATGGAATTATGGAGGGATACTGGACCCCATAAACCCCCTACTAAGCGATTTTTGAAGGTTTGGCGAAAACTTTTTTTGGGGTCCCTACCCCCCCCCCCCCCCCCCCGCCCACTGAGCGACTTTTCGAGAAGCTGGCGAGACCAAAAAAATACGGGTCTACCTTTTCACAAACTTTCATTTTTGTGCCCCCTCGTTTACTAAATTCTGGATCCGCCCCTGCAATGATGTATGCAATATTTCTGATGTATCACAATTTATTTTGTATGCTGATGACACAAGGGTTTTTATGTCTGATGTAAATATTAATAATTTAATAATTAATTTCAATTATGAGTTATGCAAATTATCACAATGGCTTGTTGTAAATAAAATGATTTTAAATCTTTAAAAAACTTAGTGTATGATATTTACCAACAAGAAAATTAATTATAATAATGTTATTATTAAAATGAATGGTACTAAAATAAATAATGCTACATCTATTAAATTTCTTGGAATGATTGTGGACTGTAAAATCTTGTGGCATGAACATGTAAATGACGTTTGTAGCAAAGTTTCTAAATGTATTGGCGTACTTAATAAATTGAAATATTTTCCACGTAATATTTTATTAATGATTTACAACGCTATAATTTCACCTTATTTAAATTACTGTAACATTGCATGGGCCAATTCTAGAAATTATTCAATGATGAGACTATTCTTGTTACAAAAGAAAGCCGTGAGAATGGTTTATCATGCTAAGTATCTTGCCCCTTCCACACCAATTTTTACTGAATCAAAGTTATTGAATATTTTTGATATGAATAATTATAGTATTGCAGTATTTATGTTTTTAGTTTTTCATAAAATAATACCATCTAGTCTTTCAACATGTTTTAAATTGAATTCTGAAATACATTCATATAATATGCGAAAGCCATTAGATTTTCACTTGCCATTTGAGAGAACCAATATTGGTATCAAATCTATATTCTTTAAGGGTCCTAAACTTTGGAACGAAATACCTGATGAAATTAAATTAAGTGAATCACTCTATGCTCTTAAACGATACATTTAGTTATGTGTAGGGTTTGTCTAGGTATATTAATTTGTTTGTATTTGTATTTGTATTATCATCCGTACATATTTTTATTCTTTTAATATTATAAGCTATTGATCCAATTGTTATTTTTCATTAGGTGGCAGCACTGTATAAGACCTGTTTCTTTTTAAGCTGTCTCCACATTCCTATATATTAATATTTTGTTTTACTTTGTATATGTATGTGTTTTTATGAATGAATGGAATAAATTAAATTGAATTGAATTTGCTAAAACGTCAGAGCTTTCGCGCTTCGCGCGGGAAGGGGGGGGGGGGGGGGGGAAACTCCCCCCTCCCTGCACCAACCCCTGTCACATGCAGTACAGTATTGTGTCCAAATAACTGATAAGCAGCCAGGGCGTCGAAGTAACTTTCCGCCTTTAAAAAACAGTGTTACGAGTCGTTATCTTTCTCTCAAATTTGCTGTAAAACGTAAGAGCTTTCGTGCTTCGCGCGGGAGGGGGGAACTCCCCCTGCCTGCACCCTCCCCTGGGGAGCACGCTCTGAGTGTTCATCACCAATTTCGCACTCTTTGCGAGCCCCACAACCGCCCCCCTAAAATGAAATCCTGGCTATGCGGTTGGATCCTTCGGGTCTGCCCCCCCCCCCTCTATTGAAAAATCCTGGCTACGCCTGTGAGTATAAGAATAATGCTAGTACACTATTAACGTTTTACGCCGTTTAATACATGTTGTTGCAGTGTATTGTGCGCTTCTTAATTGTTGAGTATAATAATAAATTACCATTTAGATTCTACTGCTAAGAAATTTCCCTCTGCACCTTTACAAGTAAAACATCTGTATAAGATGCGATAGTGACAATTTTTTTTCTTCAAATACATGATAATAAATATATTTAGAACATTTGTCATCTATCTCCTCTCAGGAGATTTTATAGTGCGCACGCATGCTAAAAAAGTTCTGAAAAATACGAGATCTAAACTAAAATGTTATAAAAACAAAAATGATTTTGTGTTTCATTAAATAATCCTTGTGAAATTCTTATACCAAGAAGACCTATAAAAGATGCATGGACTTTAACGACGCCTGTCACTAAGTTGGTAATTTTTTGTACTGCTATTAATTTGTGAAGAGGAAGGACCTTAAAAGAAAGAAAAAACATAGAGTTTCATTGGTTGTAATTAACAAGTCTTCTTTCTTTTTTAAAAATAAGATTTTTCCAATTGAAAACTCACTGCAATTTTGAGACGTACATGATGACAACAATTAACTATACTATAAACAACACACATCCATCGCTTCACAGGCATACATCAGTTATGAATATTGAATGACAAATTAATTATGCTGTTTGTTTTTGTTGTTGTTATTATTATTGTTGATGTTATTGTTTGTTTTTGTATGGGGTAAAGGTGTTGTTTTCAGTACACTATAAAGGAGACCCCAAAAAGGGGCGTGGTCGACCTCGGCTCTTGGCCAGAAAATTTATTGCAGACAGATTTGATAAATGGGAGCTAAATAAGTCATTTTAAGTTATGACATTGAATCGATATATTGTGCCATATATCCATGATATTTTTCTCTTCAATAATCACTTCAGATTTCCCAAACAATGTTCCTTATTGATAATGTAGGGGCCTGTTTTCTTAATGTTGACGTCTAAAGGACACTAGCAGACTACATTTTGTATATGTTTTAGTGATTGATCCTTCGCTCGGCAACGTTTTCCATTTCACATGATCCTAATCCACCCTGTTTCAACTGGAGCGAATGGAGAAGTGCTTTTAAAATCTCTCGTAATTATTCTAAACCAGCTATCAAGAAGTTGCAACTAGTATTCATATCACAAGTATATGTAAGTAGCTTTGGATATTCTTCATTTATCATATGTATAAAGTTATGATATTAACTTTAAACCCATTTTTTTATATGTAAACATAACCGAAGCCGATCGGAGCTAGTAGGTAACATGTCATTAACGAAACAAAAAAACAAACATTACACTGGCTTTGGTGTGTGGGGCCCTGTGCTATAGCTTAGCCTTGGCTTAGGCTATATCCCTGTGATTGTGGGTCGGGTCGGGTCGTCGATGCGTGATGCGATGTTGGAGAGCCAGATGAGACTGGAGTGAAGATCCTAGCCATACGGCCGGGCTTGATGTTTTATAAATTATGGCATTTGAACATCAATACACGGGAAGCAGTATCCCATACCACTCATAGCCACTCCCGGGTACATTTCTGTAAAATAGTTGGTATTTTCTGTCGCATGTACTAAAGGTATGGGGGGGGAAATAAGATAAATATTTTAAATACTTGCTTTCAAATTCAGCCCTTAAAAATCTCACTCCTACCTCAAATGGCCGTTAGGAAGAACTTTTGATATTTCCAGCAAAATCCAAAGTCAAAATCTTGTCCAAAACCGGAGAAATCCCCGCCGATTTGTTTCGCGATCGCGTGTTGTTTACAAACTGCCGATGTCTTAGACTAAAATCGGCCAATATAATTTTTGTCCACGAAGAAACTCGGGATCGCAAGCGCACATCGATCTTTACGATCACGCACCCAGGAAATCGGAACTTTTCCGTGTACGCCGTAGGGACCGAATTTTTGAGGACAAAACTCTTTTGGGGAAGTATAGGAATGTAGCTATGAGTGCTCATAGCTACATTCCTATACTTCGTGTGTATAATTGTAGGCAGTCATACACCTCATCTTTTTAAAACACCACTGCACAAAAGTCACCAATATTCACTCAAAATCGGCTTTTAATTTTCAAAAACCGACCCCAAAATATCCAAGAAATACAATAAATTCAACTCACCAATGTTGGAAAAGATATTTACAAAAATGAAATCCGCAATTTACTGTTGATTCTCGCGAAACGAGCTATCGGAGTCATTGTGTACATTTCCTGGTCGCCGCGGGCGCTGACATCTCCCCAAAAGAGTTTTGTCCTCAAAAATTCGGTCCCTATGGCGTACACGGAAAAGTTCCGATTTTCTGTGTGCGCGATCGTAAAGATCGATGTACCCTTGCGATCCCGAGTTTCTTCGTGGACAAAAATTATATTGGCCGATTTTAGTCTAAGACATCGGCAGTTTGTAAACAACACGCGATCGCGAAACAAATCGGCGGGGATTTCTCCGGTTTTGGACAAGATTTTGACTTTGGATTTTGCTATAAATATCAAAAGTTCTTCCTAACGGCCATTTGAGGTAGGAGTGAGATTTTTAAGGGCTGAATTTGAAAGCAAGTATTTAAAATATTTATCTTATTTTCCCCCCCATACCTTTAGTACATGCGACAGAAAATACCAACTATTTTACAGTAATGTACCCGGGAGTGTCCCATACCACTCATAGCTACATTCCTATACTTTGTGTGTATAATGTAGGCAGTCATACACCTCATCTTTTTAAAACACCACTGCACAAAAGTCACCAATATTCACTCAAAATCGGCATTTAATTTTCAAAAACCGACCCCAAAATATCCAAGAAATACAATAAATTCAACTCACCAATGTTGGAAAAGATATTTTCAAAAATCAAATCCGTAATTTACTGTTGATTCTCGCGAAACGAGCTATCGGAGTCATTGTGTACATTTCCTGGTCGCCGCGGGCGCCGACATCTCCCCAAAAGAGTTTTGTCCTCAAAAATTCGGTCCCTATGGCGTACACGGAAAAGTTCCGATTTTCTGTGTGCGCGATCGTAAAGATCGATGTGCGCTTGCGATCCCGAGTTTCTTCGTGGACAAAAATTTTATTGGTCGATTTTAGTCTAAGACATCGGCAGTTTGTAAACAACACGCGATCGCGAAACAAATCGGCGGGGATTTCTCCGGTTTTGGACAAGATTTTGACTTTGGATTTTGCTGAAAATATCAAAAGTTCTTCCTAACGGCCATTTGAGGTAGGAGTGAGATTTTTAAGGGCTGAATTTGAAAGCAAGTATTTAAAATATTTATCTTATTTTTTCCCCCATACCTTTAGTACATGCGACAGAAAATACCAACTATTTTACAGAAATGTACCCGTGAGTGTCCCATACGGCTTTGGAGAGACAAGTATGGTTAGGGCCCTAACCTAAGTTTAAGGCTTAGTTCATAGCTACATTCCTATACTTCGTGTGTATAGGCAGTCATACACCTCAACTTTTTAAAACACCACTGCACAAAAGTCACAAACATTCACTCAAAATCGGCATTTAGTTTACAAAAACCGACAACAAAATATCCAAGAAATACAATAAATTCAACTCACCGATGTTGGAAAAGATATTTCCAAAAATCAGATCCGTAATTTACTGTTGATTCTCGCGAAACGAGCTATCGGAGTCAATGTGTACATTTCCTGGTCACCGCGGGCGCTGACATCTCCCCAAAAGAGTTTTGTCCTCAAAAATTTGGTCCCTGTGGCATACACGGAAAAGTCCCGATTTTCTGTGTGCGCGATCGTAAAGATCGATGTGCGCTTGCGATCCCGAGTTTTTTCGTGGACAAAAATTTTATTGGCCGATTTTAGTCTAAGACATCGGCAGTATGTAAACAACGCGCGATCGCGAAACAAATCGGCGGGGATTTCTCCGGTTTTGGACAAGATTTTGACTTTGGATTTTGCTGAAAATGTCAAAAGTTCTTCCTAACCACTCATAGCTACATTCCTATACTTCGTGCGTATAATGTAGGCAGTCATACACCTCAACTTTTTAAAACACCACTGCACAAAAGTCACAAACATTCACTCAAAATCGGCATTTAATTTACAAAAACCGACCACTAAATATCCAAGAAATACAATAAACTCAACTCACCGATGTTGGAAAAGATATTTCCAAAAATCAAATCCGTAATTTACTGTTGATTCTCGCGAAACGAGCTATCGGAGTCATTGTGTACATTTCCTGGTCGCCGCTGGCGCTGACATCTCCCCAAAAGAGTTTTGTCCTTAAAAATTCGGTCTCTATGTGGCATACACGGAAAGTCCCGATTTTCTGTGTGCGCGATCGTAAAGATCGCTGTGCGCTTGCGATCCCGAGTTTCTTCGTGGACAAAAATTTTATTGGCCGATTTTAGTCTAAGACATCGGCAGTATGTAAACAACACGCGATCACGAAACAAATCGGCGGGGATTTCTCCGGTTTTGGACAAGATTTTGACTTTGGATTTTGCTGAAAATATCAAAAGTTCTTCCTAACGGCCATTTGAGGTAGGAGTGAGATTTTTAAGGGCTGAATTTGAAAGCAAAGTATTTAAAATATTTATCTTATTTTCCCCCCATACCTTTAGTACATGCGACAGAAAATACCAACTATTTTACAGGAATGTACCCGTGAGTGTTCCTAACGGACATTTGAGGTAGGAGTGAGATTTTTAAGGCCTGAATTTGAAAGCAAGTATTTAAAATATTTATCTTATTTTTCCCCCCATACCTTTACTACACGCGACAGAAAATACGAACTATTTTTGCATATTGTATTCGTAGTGGTCAATATGACCACTATTCGTGGTGTGGCTTAGGCTTAGCCTAGCCCTAGGCTAAGTAAGGGCAAAGGCTAAATTAACGCAGCTGCAGGTCCTAAAGTAGCCCTACCAGACGCCTGACAAGGACACATACTAGTAGACTTTCATTGCGACACCCCCCAATGTTGCTAAAAACAATGTACAGAATTAATTTAAAATGTTACACCACGAATAATGGTCATATTGACCACGATATATCATAATATATGCTAGACCGAAATTTTCTGTCTCTCGTTCGTTAGCCTCTTATTTGGATAGGGTCGGCCCTTCACTTAGAGACAGAAATGCTCCATTCACTCGCCTGTGCAAACTCACTGTCAGCCGCTAGACAGTAGGCATGTCGTTTTTCAAAATCGTATTATTCACATTTTAACAATATTTGTGTAAATTAAATAGATCAGGCCTAGGGCTCTAAACTTAAACGAACATGTTCAACTTACCAATTTCATTGTTTTATTCCTTTTAATGCTCCTTTTTCAGGTAATTCAGGGTCCAAGTTGTTCTCGGTTTGAAAATCTTACGCTGCATTCAAACTGTATAGTGTGTAAGTCAATGTGTATTCGGTTTGCACAAGCGAGTGAATGGAGCGTTTCTGTCTCTAAGTGAAGAGCTAACGAACGAGAGACAGAATTTTCGGTCTAAATATATGCATGCAAAAATACCGGTAGTTGGTATTTTCTGTCACATGTACTAAAGGTATGGGGGGAAAATAAGATTAATATTTTAAATACTTCCTTTCAAATTCGGCCCTTAAAAATCTCACTCCTACCTTAGATGGCTGTTAGGAAGAACTTTTGATATTTCCAGCAAAATCCAAAGTCAAAATCAAGTCCAAAACCGAAGAAATCCCCGCCGATTTGTTTCGCGATCGCGTGTTGTTTACATACCGCCGATGTCTTAGACTAAAATTGGCCAATAAAATTTTTGTCCACAGAAAGCGCACATCGATCTCTACGATTGCGCACACAACAGTGCTGTACAAGCCGGCCTTTCTCTAACGTGTGAACTGCAACTACAAAGTCCGACTGCATGCTTTTCGCTGAAATTACATATATTTTTTATCTAAAAGTTAAACTTGAACTTCAACTATTGATTGATTGCATTCATTAAGTTAAATTTAATTAACCAACTACCAAAAAACGATTTATCGTCTGCCCACAGTAGCTGTTTTCTCTCTGCTTCGTAATGGCAGAATGTAATCGCTCCGTTTTTTTAAAGGTCACGCCCATGCGTAACTATACACAGCGCTGTCTCGAAGCAGTACGCATCCTGCAAAGCTTTTTTGAATTAGTTCGCAATGGACCGCTCACACTTTTATGCGAGGTTATTGTAGATAACCTCACACTCTGTACCTTCATACCATGAGCAATTGCCTCCCATAGCAAGTGCACTCGTGTGTCAAGCCCACCTGAGATTAAGCAGCCTGTTGAATGTGCAGTCTGCCGTAATAATCCTATCCAAAAATTAATAAATATCGCGGTAAAATTAGAACATCACTTACCAACACGTAGCCTTGGGTCTACTCCTGAAATTGATATGAAGTTTCTGCACTCTGGTATTGAAAAAGCTGAATTTTGGAGCTTGAAAGTTGTCCTCCGTGACTGAGCTGAGCTGGCTGTTGGTTGTACCCACTCATAGGTACACGCCATTGCCGACTGTAGTAACGCAGCCAACACACATCCCATACCTAAACTGCATCACTGTGCATTTTTGGCTATATTTAATTGAAACTCATATATTGCAGTTTACTTAAATCCAAATACTTATGTTGAATAATAGATGATTAAAACTTACCAGGTTGTTTTGTGACCTTTGAAGAGGGTTTCCTGAAATTTTGGGTCCTTTTTGTCGATAACTGCTATCGAGACTGTCCCGTCAGCATCCAGTTTGTATTTTTCACGATTATGATGAAGGGAGCCCTCAGCGCTCGTAGTAGTACCGGCGCGATCGGTTCGTCGATCTCCTACGAAGACCTGGAAGGGCCAAACTGACGACGTAAAAAAATAAAAAATATTACGTACGTACGTAATAATTACTACGTACGTACGTAATATTTTTTATTTTTTTACGTCGTCAGTTTGGCCCTTCCAGGTCTTCGTAGAATAGCTTGTGTGCGTAACATTCTGCGTACGTATCTACGGTGCGTAACCATGTAGAGCGGCCTCACCAGTGTGCAACATATTGAGAGCAGTCGTCGTCCGTATGGAGGTGTGGGTAACAAGTACCAAAAAGAGGGCTGTAAATGTAAGTTTTTATAACTTTCTACATTTTGTATCTTAACGAACTGATAACTTAAAATCTAAAGAATGATACTTAAGTATCAGTTTGCCCACAAAAACCTCCATTTCAAACAAAATTACATCTGTATCCCCAATACCCAGTATACACACATGTATATGATCCTAATGGTCAATATGACCATTGCTTGCTGATGTGGTTGTACCCATAGACAAATTACATTTTTACGTATTTTGCTGCCCTCTGTGCCCGATATAGAAGATTTACTTTTGGTATATGAGCCGCCGTTTGTAAGTTTATCATTAAGATATTTTTTTGTATATAATTCATTAATTTATCTTGTCAAACAATTATTCATATAAAAATTTCATAGAATAAGTGGTACAAAACTACAGGTATTTATGAATAATGATTGTCATGTTTACTTATTTGTACATGATGATTTAACAATTCCAATATTTATCTATATTGCTTTCAAGTAGAGTCTATAAACGATTTCACAATATTAATTTATGTGGAAAGGGGGGGGGGGAGGATTCACTTATCACAATTTTTTTTTTTTTAATAAATAATAATTGCCACAATATCCAATATCTTTGCTTGACACTGTATCCCTAAAGATGGATCGGTAACTTTGTGGAGGCTTGATTTAATAAATTGTTGAATATCGATATATCTGTCTTGTATTATGTTCTGAAGGATAAATAAATAAATAAATAGCCAAGCATAGAAACGTTTTCAAATATATTTAATATACAATGTTACTATTAAGAAAAAGTGTGACAAGCTTAAAATCAACATATAAATTGCTCAGACACATTAAACAAGAGCATTATGAATACATGTATTTATTTATTTATTTATTTATTTCTGATATTTAGACAGGGTGACTCATTATCATCAATATTGGTGGTCTTCCATGATGCCCTGATTATAGCAATAATAAGTAACAATAATAGCCAACAAAATTAAGAAAATAAACTCATAAAAAAATAAATAAGAACATACATAAATATATATATATATACACACACAAAGTATATGGTATCCTCATAATTAACATTTGTTTTTTACTAAAAATGTTGAAATATTATTAAACGCTTATAACTCACTTATTGTTCCTGAAACCTTAATTCTTTACTACGATTTTACTCATCTTTATGCTACAAGAAAATTCATTATTTAAATTTCATGTATCAAAGCTTTTCCTTGCTATACAATGATAATATTATTTACTGTTTTTTTTTGTTTCTTGATGTTTTTATTATGACTTTGTACAAACTTTGTAAAAACAAACATTATCAGCTTTTTAGCTGCAAGTCTTGTTTTTTAATAAATCATTACAATTCAATTCAATTTCTATCATCATCTGTTGAAAAATAATATATTAGTTATTTTTGAATGGCATAATATAGTTTTGAAAGTATATACACAAAGTATATTTAGACCACTTTAGCTCAGTTTAGAAACCGATTTGTAATAGGCCTATACATGTACATATTTACAAAACCTATTATAGGATAGTCAAATATGATTGCATGTAATATAGTAGGACTACATATAGGCTATAGCAATCGAATGTAGTGTCTTTTATAAAACATTAAAATACAAATATATTTATCGTTGATAATGAATGATATGAAATAATTAACAAAAATATATAAATAACAAAATCCAGACAAATATCATTCTTAGTTACAACTATAGTTTATTTACAGATCCACAAATTTTTCAGCCTGTCCCTCTCCCTTTATCAAGTGGAAAAACATAATTATACAAATGATATACAGTATATTTAAAAAATATAACTTCACAAACGGCACCTCATAACGACAAGGGTTGGCAGTATTTTTTCCCAGTCCAATTTTCCTATCGCGGCTACCATACCACCGACAATGCTCGGACAGTAGAGACGACTTCACTTTGGAAGGTGGTAAGATTCGTCTTTTTTATTGTTAAGTTTGAAAAATTATAATGTTATCAGCTAGACCTAGCTTCAATACCTAGTCACCCCTCTGGAGTAAATAATTTACTTCATGGTGAGGTTCAAGAGCGTGCGTTAGGTGAAACTTGGTTTCAACGTACCCGTAATGAAAGAGGAGTACGAGGTTAAATCATAACCTAGTACATTGGATGAGTGTAGCAAGTGTGTGATATCTAGCACACATGTGTGCTGGAGAGGAGCAAGATCACCGACAAAAAACAAACAGCCTGAAAATTTCACTTGATCAAGATGATAAAGATCTTATCAAAGAAACTGGCATGAAATTAGATATTCTATCATCAAAATGTAGAAGGAAGTATTTTCTCAAAATTTTGCAGATTATATTGGTGTTTTACCTCTTCAACTATTAGAGGTCGTGACTGCTTCCGAAACTGACACGGCCCCACATAGTAATGGTTCTGGGAGTGGCGATGGACAGATTTTGGCAGTCAAAACTTGTAATTTTATACCCTGTGGACATTGCCTGACGGCTTGCTGGGGATTGAACTTTAACAAATCCATCCAAACTATTGATTTCATAACGTAAAATACTAAAATTGGAAGTTTAACATACATTTTCAATTAATTTTGTACATTGTTTTAAATGACATTGAGGAGTGTCATGTTGAAAGTCTAGTGGGTCCTTGTCACACGTCTGGTTGGGCTTACTCACACTTATGCGAGGTTATAGTAGATAACCTCGCACTCTGTACCTTCATACCATGAGCAATTGCCTCCCATAACAAGTATGTGATATATCTAGCCCATATGTGTGCTGGAGAGGAGCAAGATTGCTGGCCAAAAACAGCCTGAAATTTCACTTGATCAAGATGATAAAGACCCTATCAAAGAATCTGGCATGAAATTAGATATTCTATCATCCTAAAATGTAGAAGGAAGTATTTTCTCAAAATTTTGCAGATTATATTGGTGTTTTTACCTCTTCAGCTAAGAGGTCGTGACCGCCGCCGAAATTGGCACAGCCCCACATAGTAATGGTTCTGTGAGTAGGTTGGGCTAGTCCTAAAGCTACAGCCTATACTCCCCTGGCAAATACGCACAATCAATGCGACACGTTCAAAGCTCTAAACTTTTTTTGTGACTCCACTTCAGGACAATTCAGCTTCAGAATATGTAGAACCAAGGTATATAAAACAAATTCAAATAAACCACTGAATTAAATGTTTTCTAAAACAAAGTGCGTAGTTTTAGGTCCTCCCCCCCCCCACCCCCCATCATAAACAAAAAAATCATTGGGCAAGATTCATCCATTTCCACGTACAACGAACCTTGCAAACCACCTTCAGACTTTGCTGAACTCTTCCTCTTCCAGCCAATCCGACCACTTCAGTGAGCAGATGATGAGAAACGTTATACATAAAAAATTACAATTTATGGTGGCAATCTGGCACTGATGTGGATTTACTTACCGTTCTTGTGTAGCTTTCGCTGTGCGATTACCATTACAAAGACGGCGAGATCGGCACGGAATGTCACACATAGCGACTTTTCTATGCTTCGTGTGTACACACTCGGAAGATCAAACACCTCAACAATTTCAAACACCAATCATAATAGTATAAAATATAGGCATTTTTAAGAAACAAAATCTACTTGATTCAGTTCTGAACAATAATATAAATACTGAACGTAGGATTTTGGTCCGCCTTATACCCAGAATAAAGGCCAAAACAGTTTCCAATCGTAGACAATCGTAGGAATACTGATTTGGCCTTTCCTCCGATGAGAAAGCTCACAATAGGCTGTAATTTTTATTTTACTATCTATGAATATTCAGAACCTGAATCAAAAATATGTTATGTGTTCAAATGTTTATATTAAATGCTGAATTACATTTTATTCCTAAATCGGCTCGCAGACTGATCGTATAGTGTGGGTATAGTGGTCAAAATGCATATTGACTGCTAGGGCCTTGGACCTTGCATTACAATAATTATTATTTATATTATATTGGATGGCTCTGAATGGGATACCAGAGAATATTCCATGAGTTAGGGCCATTATTGCACGAATCGAAGATGAGTGCAATATTGGCCCTAATGAGTGGAATATTTCTTGTATTCCATGAAATAAAGCCATCCAATATAATTATTATTATCTATATACCCTACAGGAAAATGATTTAGAACTTAATAAAAATCATTTAAACAACCACATTCAGTTAATAGAGCCCCTCATCATACTTCATTGAGATCACACAAGTTTAACTTAACCTCTTTATGACGTAATGTGCGTATGTGTGTATGCGTTGCATTAATTGCGCGCATGCAAACAGACCAGACAAAATACGGCATAATATTGCACGGCAAGTTTAGTACTATAGCCTATGGGGAATTCAGCGTTCCATGCAATATGCTCTCATATTGCACGCGCAAATAAACGTACAAAAATATGCGTTTTTAATGCGCCGCTAAAATGCCTTATATTGGTAATATAGGTGATAATTGTATCCCCCGGCAGTATGCCGGAGGATACTTTGGATTCAGCAGCGTTTCGCCGCCGCCGCCGCGTCACATTCTTGTGTGCGCTCTAGCGGTCACATTTCTCGACGAATTTCTTTCAGACTTCCTATGGACGTGTATCTTGGTAAAATCTGGACCCCTATAGTTTCTGGTGATGCTGCCCCCAGTGTTCCGTCTTTTATAGGGTAAAAGGCCATATTTTTGGGGAAAGTTTGTGTGCGCTCTAGCGGTCACATTTCTCAACGGATTTTGTTCAAATTTTGTATGAAGGTGTCTCTTGGTAAAATCTGGAACCCTATAGATTTTGGTGATGCTGCCCCCAGTGTTCCGTCTTTTATAGGGTCAAAGGTCATATTTTGATAGATGTCTTGTGTGTACTCTTGTGTGCGCTCTGGCGGTCACATTTCTCAACGGATTTTGTTCAAATTTTACATGAAGGTGTCTCTTGGTGTAATTTAAAAACCTATAGTGTTTGGTGATGCTGCCACCAGTGTCCCGTCTTTTATAGGGTCAAAGGTCATACTTCAGGACATGTCGTGAGTGCACTCTGCAGGCCACATTTCTCAATGGATTTTGTTCAAATTTTGTATGGAGATGTATCTTGGTATAATCTACACATGTTTAATTTTTCGTGATGCTGCCCTCATTGTTCCGTCCTTTATAGGGTCAAAGGTCATTTTTCCATTTCTTGCACTCTTACTTCTGCATTTCTTGACGGATTTCGTTCAAATTTTGCATGAAGGTGTCCCTTGGTGTAATCTAAAAACCTGTAGTTTTTGGTGATGCTGCCACCAGTGTCCCGTCTTTTATAGGGTCAAAGGTCATACTTCAAGGGATGGTGTGAGTTCACTCTGCAGGCCACATTTCTTGATGGATTTCTTTCAAATTTTGTATGGAGATGTATCTTGGTATAATCTACACATCTTTACTGTTTGGTGATGCTGCCCTCATTGTTCCGTCCTTTATAGGGTCAAAGCTCATTTGTCCCTTTTGTGCACTCTTACTTCTGCATTTCTTGATGGATTTCATTCAAATTTTGTATGTAGGTCCATTATAGATTACACCTCTACAGTTTTTGGTGATGCTGCCTCTAGTGTTCCGTCTTTCATAGGATCAAAGGTCATATTTTAGTGGATGTCTTATGTGCGCTCTGAGGTCATATTTCTTCTGAATTTTCTATAAAAATGCATTATACTCTAATCTACACAAATCGTGTTGGTAATGCTGCTCCTGGTGTTGACAATATTCCGGGCCACTGGCGGCAATTTCTACACCATCCTTTTGTTTGAGGGAGGGGATGGGGGAGGGTCTTTGTCCCTCCTTCAAATCGCTGCCAGCGCCGGGGGATACATTTCGCATTGCGCAGCACGAGGAATGCACATTTCTAGTTATATATCGCATATAATAGGGGGAAATGAAATACCGGTAAATATTGGAAATACTTCCTTTCAATTCAGCTCTAAAAAATCACAATGTTACCGTTATTGGCTGTTAAGAAGAACTTCTGATATTTCCAGCAAAATCTAAGGTCAAAATCATGTCCAAAATAAAAGAAATCCCCCCTAATTTTTCTCGACATGGCATATAGTTTTTATTCCAGCAATGTTTTAAGTACACTCGGCCAATCAAAATTTTGGGCCACAGAGACCTTGGTATTGCGCACATCGATCTATAGAATTGGGCACACAAAAAATCTGTACTTTTACTTGTGCGCTACATGGTGAGAGCACGTTTTTGAAGAACAATTTTTTTTATTATTGAGTTTACACAGAGATTTGATTCTGGCAGTGCCTAAGAAATGTACACATTGATGCATCACTTCGACAGAGCTGAAAGTAGATTACGGATTTTATGTTTGGAATTATAATACAAACATAAATAAGTTGAGGTTACTGTATTTTATTTTCATACAGGTGTCGTCATTTGTAAATCAAATGCCTATTTTGAGTGAATGTTTGTGACTTTTGTGCAGTGGTGTTTGGAAGTGTTGAGATGTATGACTATGACCCAGTGTACACATGAATTTGCGCCATAAATGCTCATAGCATCAATAATATACTTTGTGTGTAGACTCGGTCTCAACATTCTGGGATGTTAAAATTGCACCATAGAAAGATAATAGCACAATTAGAGATTTTTGCTCGCGGAGAAGAATATTGGCTCAAAATTTCAATCCAAGTTGAAGATCATGCTCTCAGTATAAGACTTACCGTACTCACTAGAAATGTTTCTGTGATGCAGCCAGCAGTTAATTGCATCATTGCCTTGCATATTATCTCTTCTAGTCTATATAATCTTTTCCCTATGAATATGGTCAGTAAGCAGCTCAGTCTTCTGACTGCGAATGTGAATGTTTGGAGCTGTTGTTTTTTAGTCAGATAAATCATTCAATTTGAATTCTGAAGTTGCTTACTCAGATGATGATTGGTCCCCACGGAGGGTGCTAAAAAACTAGGGAAATCTTGATACAATCTTTGTGATGATATTTTTTCTCACAGGTGACCTGCATAATGTACTGTTGATCTAGAACCAAGACCAACAAGGAATCTTCTAAGCTTCTGTCAAGGATACTTGTGATCCACCATGCATGATGCCTACGAGGCTCGCCCTATCCTGGAGAAGCTCCCTCTACCCATAGAGTCAATAGCTTGCCATGGTAAGTCCTGCAAAATCTCTTCATTAAAGGCATGTTGCCCAAGGTCATGTCCATGTTTCTTGGTATCTGCTTGCAAATTGTTAGAATTATAAGTCATGGGACAAAGTCGTAAGAAGTTTTAGTGCACATGTGTGATCACAAGAGCAAACTGTCAGCTTTTATGATGGAAATTGTTCACATACATGTTGATCAGATGCAAGAATTAGTAAATACAATGGAAATGATAAATCCCTAATCGGGAGAGTAATTAGATTAAAATAGATTTAGAATGATTGTAAAACAAGAAGATTTACTAACAGTAGGAAATATGCGTACAAACAGTTTTCCTCTCTCTAGATGTTTCTTGCCTGTTTAATTTGTTCAGAATTGTGATATCATTTTCCACTAGCCATCAAATTGAATGCTCTATCGTATTCATTCAAACAATGATAAGGAATGTCCCCCCTAGAGACGCTGGGTGTTTCTTTTGATGCTCAGTATAATGTATATTGATTTAATTTGAATGAAATTTGGATAAACGTTGACAGCTAGATCATGTCTTTGTTTAGATACATTAAGATTTTCTTTCCTATGACAGGAGATCAATTGCTTGTAGGAACAAAACCAGGACATCTCCTAGTCTACAGCATCACAGGAGGACAACGTAAGTACCCAAATGAATCTTTTTATCGTAACATACATGTAATACTGAATGTCGTTTAAAGGGTGATATCGGCAAAAATATTGCCCAAGCTTGAATCATACTTCATAAGTCAAAGATGAGTGAAATGTGGTTCTATCAACCAAAGTGTTTATTATATCTCCCCCCTCCCCCAAAAATTAAAAAAATATATATTTTAGTTACTTATATCAGCCACTGATGTAACTTAAAATCTGAACATACTGCTGAACTTTGCCACAAAACTTTAAAAATCTCCCCCCAAAAAGAAAATGGGTGTGACTTTTGATCAAAATATCACAAATTTGTGGATGTGAGACAAGTACAAAAATCAGGATTAGAATCGATTGCTTTAACAGCAGGATAGTCCACATGTGTGAGCTATTCTAGGGAAATTTGGATGTTAAGGGGTATTTTTTCAAGTCTTAAAATCAATCTACAGAAACATGTAAGTATATCAATTCAATTCATATAAATCAAAATGACATACATTTAGTGAGCTGAATATACATCCAAAGTCAGAGTGGTTATTGTTTTTGATATATGATATTTTTTAGCTGTTTTATTGCAGTTTTATTGCTGTTTTATTGCCATTTTGGCCGAGGAATGACTTATAGCTATGTCCATAGAGTGCACGACAAGTATTAGTATTGTATTATTAAAAATGACAAACTTCATGCATGCTATTTTTCATAACAAATGAATTAACACAGAAAACATCAACTTTTATGTCTGAAAATTTTTAAACAAAAAAAATTGGAAACTTGCATGTGAAGGCTCCCAACTTTCAACCAGAGTCAGTTTTAAAGAACAGTTCATTTGAATGTGCTGAATAGCGAGCAATTTTTTAAAGATTTTGTAAATATCATTTACCTATTGTGTTTTAGATGAGAATAGATTGAAAGTGAAACATAAGTTTAGCAACTCAACTCTTAATGTTAATGACAGTTTTGCTGAAATTGATATTTTCAATACATATACAAGTTTCAAATAAAATATTATTTGCATGTCTATTTCATTAAGGGTTACAACTTTAAACCAAATGTTTGCAAGAAATTTGGCGTAATAATGATTCTACTTTCAATTTCTAAATGTACTGAAGATCTCCACATGTTTTCCCTTCCATTTCTTTTGAAAAGTTCTTTAAGTTCAAGACAAGTTCCAGTACATTGTAAATGTATACGTTTACAGATCATTATAAACAGATTGTGTGTCGAAGCCAATATGATACTGTTTCTTCTATGACAGTAATTCTCCCTTGTTACTTCATGTAAGTCATATTCATGTGACTGTTTCAGGATTTAGGTATCAGCTGTGCAGCTACCCAGCTGACTGGGGCTCTGTTCACACCATGCTGTAGTTTCCAGACATATGGAAATGTCAGTTCCATATGACTATTATCCCAGTTTCAAAATATGATAGGCACTTATGTACAGCTTATATAAAGATGGTTTATTTTTGTTTATTGTCAGACAGTCAGAGTAATGTGAAGAATATCAGTTCCGATATCAGAATATACTCGTCCTTATATATATATATGTTTTTTTTTATTTCAAACTTATTTTCCTTATTCCAGGCAGCAATAAAATTGTTAACATGAGAACAATTATAGAATGAATAAGTCATAAAGAAAATGTGAGAAAATTACAATGCCCCGACCGGGATTCGAACCCGGGACCCTGGATTACATGACCAGTGCTCTACCAACTGAGCTATCCGGGCTCCCGTCGAAGCAAAGTAACAATCTCACATATAGCCCCTCTCTTTCCATCGAGCGTAGGGGGTACATCCATACCAATTCCATGCGTACGCTATAATGGCCTACCAATGAGACAGGTCTTCCCTCTAAAGTCGAGCAAATCCATGCCAACGAATTTCTATAGAGGACAATTTGAATTTGTAATTAAATATCATAATTGATAGGATTGAAGTAAATTGAATAAGTCATAAAGAAAATGTGAGAAAATTACAATGCCCCGACCGGGATTCGAACCCGGGACCCTGGATTACATGACCAGTGCTCTACCAACTGAGCTATCCGGGCTCCCGTCGAAGCAAAGTAACAATCTCACATATAGCCCCTCTCTTTCCATCGAGCGTAGGGGGTACATCCATACCAATTCCATGCGTACGCTATAATGGCCTACCAATGAGACAGGTCTTCCCTCTAAAGTCGAGCAAATCCATGCCAACGAATTTCTATAGAGGACAATTTGAATTTGTAATTAAATATCATAATTGATAGGATTGAAGTAAATTGAATAAGTCATAAAGAAAATGTGAGAAAATTACAATGCCCCGACCGGGATTCGAACCCGGGACCCTGGATTACATGACCAGTGCTCTACCAACTGAGCTATCCGGGCTCCCATCGAAGCAAAGTAACAATCTCACATATATGGATTTGCTCGACTTTAGAGGGAAGACCTGTCTCATTGGTAGGCCATTATAGCGTACGCATGGAATTGGTATGGATGTACCCCCTACGCTCGATGGAAAGAGAGGGGCTATATGTGAGATTGTTACTTTGCTTCGACGGGAGCCCGGATAGCTCAGTTGGTAGAGCACTGGTCATGTAATCCAGGGTCCCGGGTTCGAATCCCGGTCGGGGCATTGTAATTTTCTCACATTTTCTTTATGACTTATTCAATTTACTTCAATCCTATCAATTATGATATTTAATTATAGAATGATATATAACCGAACTCCTGTAGGTCATTGTTGTAGAGAAGAAACCCCAAAATCACTACAAGATTTGAAATGAAATTTCAAAATGAAGTCTATCTACAGCCCTGGAAAAGATTATTAGACCAGATCCTTATAAAGGCCTATATGGCAAGTGTGGGCTGTATCAGTAATTGAATTTTCAGAATAATTCCTATAAGCTAACTCTTGATGAGTGGATGAATACTTCCCAAAACAATTAGCTCGTGCAATAACTAATCCCTCAGACAATTACCGCCAGGATAATTACTCCTAGGACAATTAACCCCGGACAATTTTCGCTAATGGACAATTCTAAGGGGACCCCAACGGATAGATGGTTCAGAACAACTAACAGAATGTAAATATCCTAGATGCTAACTGTCCTCAAGGATATTCTCAAGGAGTAGGGGTTTTGGGAAAATATGTCCTAACAGAAGTGGTCTGGGGATAATTGTCCAGGAGGGATGCCGGATTGTTTCGTAAAGTCATGTCACTCCTCTGGAGGCAGTTTGTTCAGTTCTTGGTGGAAATTGCTACATTTGATGATAGCAGCCATGCCTTGTGGCATTCTGTCAACAAGGTGTCACATTTCTTTCTCCTCACAGCAGCTCATTCATGCTCCAAGAATGTTTTCTTGTTTCATAAAATTAATTTTCTAATACCTTTAATTTTTATGTCACACACAATGGTCTCAGTAGAATAATGAGCAGGCCATGGTGCCCAGACCAAGAGAAGTGACACTTCAAATTCATCCTCTTTGACATATATAGTCTATTAGGTTGTCCAAAAACTCTTTCTCATGGGAAAAAGGGGGAGTAGTAATAATCTGGGGAAATTTGTCCGGGACAATTTTTCCCAGCTGTAGTCGTCCTAGTGGTAACTGTCCTGGGGTAAAAGTCATAGGGGTAATTGTTCTAGTTAGTAGTAGTCCATTAATCATGAATTAGCTGTTGATAATCGTTTTCCTACTTCCATATACAATGGACTTGACACTACTCGTGGAGGTGTCGTGGTATAGTGGTTCATTCACTTGACTCTCAATCCAAGGGTTGAGGGTTCGAATCTCAGCCCGGCACTGGCGTCTTTTGGCAAGACATTAATCCACATTTGCCACTCTCCACCCAGGTGTAGTAAATGGGTACCTGGCAGGATTTATTCCTTGAAATGCACTGTGCGCTGATTACGGCTGCCGGAGCTAAAGCCAGGGTAACAATATCCAAAAACCCTTTGGAAGCGCATAGGGACGTTATATCATAATGTGATATGCGCTATACAAGAACAGTGGTATTATTATTATTATTACTCATATACCCCGAAATTGAGCTGGTCTAATAATTTTTTCCAGGGCTGTACATGGTGTGTATCTGCTACTTTCATAGCTTGTGGTAGTTGCATGTATGTTCATTTTCAGTACATGCAGAATAAATTCTTTGGGGGTGTCCTTTTGTTGAAATGTGGCAAGGAGGAAAAAACCCATCACAGCAGTTCTACCAATTTTGCAAGACACAGTTTGCTTCCTGAAGTGGTTTAGATTATTATAGTTAGTCTTTAAATGTAGGTTGGCAAAAAGTACATACATGTATAGTTTCGTGCACAAATAGTTTCCACATAGGCAGTCTGCAGATTGGAATGAAAGGAAAATCTAAAAAGTTAAAGAGAATTTAAATAGAAGAGGAATGAGAAGAAGAAGAACAAATGTACAGAGGAGTGGATATTTGTGAATTCATATGTACATGTAGGGTTCTTAGCTCTATTAAAGGCTTAAGTTCTTGAGGAAATGAAAGAATCCTGTCAGTTTTGCCGACCATTCATATTTTCAGGATTTTAAGCGTATCTGCAGGAAATCATTGAAGGCTAGCTAGCTATAAAATTTGCTTTTGAACAGGGCTCTTACATATTGGCATGAATTTCCTGCATAATGTCCATTATACTATTGTATGTAAATGGAATGACAGTATATACATTAAATAATTGCATATTTCGCAAGAAATATTGCAATATGAAATCTATGTACATTGTATGGTTTTTACTGTTGGCATGACTAAATGCAGGGCAGGAAACTAGAAGGCATTATGAATACAATTATTATCCTGTTTACAAGTAGGTGTACACAGTGTGATTATTACGATGGCAAAAACAGCCAAGTCACTGAAAGTACATTATAATACAAATAATTAAAATAATGTACAAAGAAAGAAAATTTCTTACAAGGATGGTAGGCCTGTATTGATTATTCTAGGATGCTGAAAGTAAATATGTTCAGTTATTTTATGTTGTATATTTCATTATGAATAGTAATCTAGATCATTAACTGACAATTTTTTTGAATGCCAAGTGAATCAGTGATTTTAAGCATTATCACAGAAACTATTTCATGTATTCATTTTTCTTTTGATATTCAATTTGAAATTCTAAGATGCTTAAAGGAAATATCTTCAGTTATTTTATGTTGTATGATTTTTTTATTATTAATCTATTATGAATTGACAATTTCGGAATGCCAGGTGAATCAACGATTGTCAGCATTACCACAGAAAACATTTAATTTATTAATTTTTCCTCCTGATGTTTAATCAGTTGCCTTGTATTATTTGAACCGCATCTTAAGTTTTGCATTCAGGTTTATATTATTCTTTTAAACTTTTCAGCTTGTTTACTTTATACAGGTCAAATTAATAAATGTTTTTTAAGTACCTATAGCATTATTCATCTGTCTTTCAATAGAGTAGTCAGAACAAGATAGAAAATATCATCATTTAGTCTTAAGGGAATTTTTTAATATCATGAGAGTATGTTCATTGTTTTAAAGGTAACATGAAGTCCAAATGTTCTGCAAATCCAAGCAATTTCGTTCCAAACATTACCAATACCATCAAATATTTAGTTCTCCTGATGATTGTATCAAGTTGAAAGCTTGGATCAGGATCACTCAAAATATGAAATATATTTTGGTTCTCCTTTTTTCTCCAGTGGGTACATTTAAAGTGGATCTTCTGAAGTCTTTCAAGTCCTTCTCCAAGAAGCCTATTCAACAACTAGAATGCATTCCAGAGATGCAGATTGTCATAAGTCTTTCAGGTAAGAAGATTTCATAGAGTAGACCTAGACAAGCACATCGTGATAATCATACAGAATTCAACTTTCTTTTTAATTCTTTTAGCTGAAATGGAATGAATTCATGTAAAAAAAAAATAGTCCATAGATTCCTTGAGAATGTCTTGCAGTTGGAATAAGCATTCAGGTAAGTGCATGGTAATCATCTGCTTGTTTTATTAGTTGGGCTAGTGTAAGATATGACTTTGGAAAATAATTTTGCGGATATCAAGATGGAAACTGCCATGTGGTCTTTGCAAAACATGTCATTTTTTTTTCTTTAGCAAGTCATCAGCAGGGCGTATGCTGTAGTTTTACTCCGAAAAAGTACCATACATCACATTGGCATGATAATTATTGATTTTCTATACTGCAAGTTTTGAACCTGCCGTTTCCCTTATCAAAATATGATAAAGAAACCCCTACGTCATGATCCTTATGTTTCACTTCTCCAAACAGTCATGGAAAGAAATATGAGAATTTAATCATTTGAAATACACAATGAATAAAACCTGTTTCTGAGAGTCTTCACACATTGAGATATTACATATCATACAATCAGACATCATAAGTAGGCCTTAATATCCCTCTTCAATAGCAAGTGACAAGTGCTATTGGTGACAGATGCCCTTGTCATTATCAATAGACATGTTTCTTGTTTTGTTTTTGGTTTTGCTATTGTAGCTTTAAAAAAAAAGTGATTCATCACTGATGTAGTTCTAAGAGATCTGTGCTAGCATGTGAAAGATGTGTAAGAATTCTTGTGTAATTGACATGACTAATACTGAATGTACCTGGAGATTCCTTAGTTGTTGGTTACAAGCCAGAAAAGTCCAGCCTCCGCGGATCTCGTTTGATGCAACCTGGTTACAGGCTTTTCAAAAGTATCTTTTATGATTCATGACCTGTATGTTTGGGCCATGTTCAGACGTGTGAACGCAAGAGTGTGATTAGGGATGAGTGTCACAGGAATGACAACATGTGCAGATATTAGCCGGTTTGTAATTAGTACATGTACATGGTACAAATGCCCCTGAAATGACCCTAATTTGTACAAGCACGCACAGTTGTTTCGGTGGATGCACTATCATCATGATTCCACAAAATTCACTAATGCCAAGTTATTTTGTGTGTACTATGCTATTGGTTTGATGCATTGATCTGTTCTACTGAATCAGAGTTATCTTCAAGTGTGAATGCAGCCATACCTGTACGTCAATGTTGGTTTGGATTATTGTACAGTTTCTGACAGAGTTTAGGGAATGTGACATTGACAATGAACTCCTCACTGAAGGGAATGAGTCATTCAATTCTCCAATTGGAGTCGATAATCCCAAAGGTCTCTGACATGGCTTAGAAAGAATAAGAAATATGGCTGAAGGTTTCGTTATGGTTTTTCTCTTTTCTTGTTTCAAGATGAATGCCCCCCCCCCCCCACACACACAGAGGACAATAACTTCTTAGCGAACTTTTTTCCTGGGACATATACCCCCCCCCCCCGCCCCCGGGGGGACAATTCCATGTATCCCCACAGATAAGTACCCCCCTTAAAAAGCTATCTACATGAGAGGATAGTTGGAAGGGGGGGGTTCGTTATTTTGAGATGTCTTAGAGGTAGTTCCTGAGGGGAAGTCATCTCAGGAGAATGGCAGCTGTCTAGGATGATAGTCCAGGGGTAGTTGTCCTGGAATCCTATCTTTAAAAAAAAAAATATTTATGTTACTGAATTTGTTGGTGTATTCCATATAGATGGGAAGGGAAGGAAGCTAATACATTGTTACTTCTGTCCATTTTGGTTGATAACCACAAGATTTGTCAAAGTACTGTAATATCTCGCAGAAAAGGTAGACTGAACTATTTTTTTTTCATTGCTCTTTAAAGACAAGATACATGTAGTACTGTTTTTAATGAAATTGTAGTGCAAAAATTATTTGATATTCTGCTTAGTTGCTGTAATGAGTGGATTATTTTTGAAAACCAAACAAAGTCTTTTATTAGCGGCAACTTGATACTAGAACCATTAGTATCCACAAATCTTAAGTAAGGTGTAGCATACATATTTGTTGACATGCTCACTCTTATGCTAATACTCAATGTCACTTTCCTCCTAATGTATAGTTGTATTTTGACTACACAGATACTGTCATCAACGTACATGAACTGAATCATTTCACACCAATCACAAGCATTGCCAAAACCAAGGGAGCTACCCTATTCTCTACTGATATGCAGGTAGGATATAACCCAGCCTTAGGTGCTATGTTAGGCAAGCGGAGTTAAGTATGATGTTCATGCATAGCAACAACTGTAATAATAATACCTGGCATTTATAAAGGGTAAATTCAAGAGCTGTTGTATTTCATTTTAATGAAGATCACGATTGTAAAATTCAATTGCTCTGTCTGTATGGGCAACCAACAGTCAAAGCCAGCCATCAACATTGACATACCATACACCATTGCATTGAAAGTACATTGCAGGTTGTGTTTGTATCACCTAATTTGCTCTTGAGAGATAGAACCTATTAAAGTGAATGTCCCCTGTAACATAAAACTTTACAAGCAGTTGTTAGACAAATAAATCAATGTAAATTCCCAAGCCATCTTGTAATTTTACTTTCATGCCGTAATTTCTATAAATGAAATACTATGATTTGATTTTACAGAACCTACATTTAGAAGTAATAGTAACATCTCTATATTCTGTTCATTTGTATTTTTATCTAAACCAGAAGGGAAACAGCGGAGGAGGTGTCCATTTTACTCTCAAGCTCTGCGTTGCTGTCAAGAGAAAACTTCAGCTCTTCATCTGGAAAAACAGAACATTTGAGGAACTCAAGGTATGTTAAAAGATAATGAATATTATATTGATAAGATAAGTCAGGTGTATTCACGAAATTCACAAAATAGGTTTATTTTAAACCATGGTTTAAACCTCCATAAGCGTAGTACGCGCACGTCCTCTTGTCCAATGGGCGGACAGTAATGCGCTTATATACGCTTATTAACGTTGAATTTATTCCACGGCGGAGTTAAAAACCATAGTTTAAAATAAACCTCTTTCGTGAATCTGGGCCTTTAAGTCTTGTAGGCGTAGATCATAGACATATAGGTCATCTGGCAGACATATAGGTCATCTGGCAGACAAAAAGGTGTGCACATAGCAAAATTATACAAATTGAAAAGCACTGATCATTGTCATATAAATATGGATTGATTTCGATTTCAATCTCTTTGATTATTCATTGTTTTTGATCCAGTTGTTCATAAAGTAGAAATGATGAAAAAAATATCTGTTATACATACCTAGAGATGGTAAAAAGAAGTTTGTTTTTTTAAAGAAAAATATCATTATTGAATTTATATCATGGAGGTCAAATTTGCCACTTTGTATTTAGGACATGACCACTACTAGATACAAAATTGTTTTTCCTTTCTATATCATCCTATCTTAAAACCCCAGGGAGTATTTAATGACTTGTATTTAAATGTAAGAGCTTCTATTAAGGAAATGCGTGAGGCAATTTTACATTGTTTTTGCCCCTTTCAAGGAAGTCTTGTGAGAATTTTATTTTTTTTAAATTAATTATGATGTTGTGTTTTCACTCTAGCCTGATCTAGGAGTACCAGATGTTCCTAAAGCAATGTCATGGTGTGAGAATTCTCTTTGCGTCGGCTTCAAGAGAGATTACTTCCTTATCAATGTAAGCATGTTTTCATCATCTTCTGTTTAGCCATTATAGACAGATCATACTTTCTGCATAACAAGTCTAGTGAAAATTAATATGTGATACTTACAGTCCTCCCCAAGATGGACCAATAATACAGTTTTATTATAAACTATTGCCACCATGAATATCATTAGTACGGAAGATTTTCATCATCGTGGTGATATAATAAGGAGAGAAGAATTTGATCTGTTGTCTCACGATGTAGCAAACGTAGGAGAGATGCACAACATTTCGGATGCAACTGCTATCCTTCATCAAGCAATGAGGACGAACTCTGCCACGTGCGTGTTATATAGCGCTGGCGGGGGTTCGAGAAACCCGGGGGCATGCTATTGTTTGGCTCCACTGGGGCGGAAGCCATGCTGCCATTGGCCGGTGCCGTTGGCCAATCACTGAAAGGGGAGCAGGGTGCAACAGATCAAATTCGTCTCTTCTTATGAATATCATTGTTTGTCCCCAAATCAATGAATAAATTAGGCCTTTCATTATTCTCAACTTGATCTGCCCATAGAGAGTGCACAATATTCACCTGGCCTCAGTCAACTTCAGGCTGTCCAATCTAGTATTCTGTTATATACACTGTAGATGGGCACATAAGCCGTAAATGCTCTTTGTACAATTAAACAGAGTTTCACAGATATTGTACGATTCCATTACCCCATGAATGCTCCGTTGAAATATCCCTTTAGATGTGTATGTTATTTTTCTTTTCAGATTAACAATGGCCAGCCAAACAATCTGTTCACAACAGGCTAACCTTATGGTTTACCTTTCATATACATGCTGCTTTTGCTATCCTTAATTTCAGATTGATAATGGCCAGCTCAAGGATCTGTTCACAACAGGCAACGCTTCCCAGGCGGAACCCACAATCACCAAACTCTCAGAGGATATGCTAGCCCTGGGCAGGGACAACATGAGTATCATCATTGATTCCGAGGGACAACCTGCCAAAAAATATGCCCTTACTTGGTCAGACATTCCATTAGTATTAGGTAAGACTGGATCAAAGATTGTGTTCAAACTCATGATTATTTTAACTCTTACTGTGCCAAGGGTTTAGCTCTCTTCAAAATTTACCAAAATGTGACCAATGCTTACTTTTCAAATGTCTGCACTTCATTAACCATCTATTGTTTCACAAAATATTGTGTACAAAACTTTTTCTTATGATACCAAACATTATTACTTTACCCAACTTTATGCATAAGAATTATTGAAAATTACATTTGAGTTTCTTTTTTGTCCATCATATTTTGGTCTCTCATTTGTTTACTATTGTTTAATGTTGAAATAAGGTAATATCTTTTTTAAAATCTGAAATTTTCCCTGAAATTTTCTGTGGTAGCATATAATTATAATCATATATTTAGAATGCTTGATTAAAGCTCAAAATTTTGATATACATTGACCACTATATGCCTTTCCTGTGGTCGAGCAATTTGTCACATATACGTGCCATCGGCACTGAAAGAGCTAAAAGACTTGTGAGTTTCAATTAGAGTCCAAGAATAGTGCACATATTCACATGTATAGTGCACATATTCTCATGTATCGAAAGAGGTGTATTTTTTGTGATATTTTTGCGAGTGTCACCCAATTTTCCTGTTTACCTGTTTCCCATCATTAAACTTTTTTGCTGAATGAAAGTCACATGGATCTGTGACCTCATTTTACAGGGATGTAAGACTTCCGGATTTTTTAAAATTTAAGAAACATTTCTGGGTTTTTTCTGTGACATGTTATGTGTTGAACGCATTATTGTACTTTCGTGTGCATTAACCTAGTGGCGGAAAAAAATCTCGCAAATGAAATATAGTCTTGTACGGGCTGTTTCATACAAAGTATGTTAATATAGCGTGAAGTGGTTCTCCTACGCACAGCACGAATTTTGTATAAAAATCCTGGTAACGAGTATGTGTGGACAAGTGCTATGGACTGTAAAACCATGCGCTTTACTAAAATTCGCGTAACAGCCACGTGATGATTTTGTATTTTGAACGTGCGGCGACAGGAAAAGTGGACTGATGTATGAGACTATACGTTCTGGAATGCATTATCAGGACGACCGCATTGCGAAGCTAGTGCTAGCACACGTGCACAGCGATATTGCGCTGTATGTGTACTGTTGACGTCGCGTATCGTATGCATATCACACAGCTGCACATATACTTGGAAGTTTATGGGTTTGTGATAGCGTTTCGACTTCGTTTCCTGATTTTCTTTTGCCTCTTATTGGAATAAAAAATCAAAATGGAAGTGGACAGGACTGCAAATATATTAAAAATCGACATAGGAATCAAGAATAAGTGGAATTGGAAATGGACAGAGGAGACGGATGCGAACGGAGTATTCTTGCATGTCTTGAGCGATTACGTTCGGACACCTACATTTGACTGAATCACTGCGCTCGTCAAATATTTTCTGAATTTTTTTTTGCTACCCACTTGATTTTAGAGGCATCAGTCAAAATGCATGCTCTTTGTTTTCCATGCAGAACACGACCAGCCCTACATCATCGCTGTGCTTCCAAAGTATGTAGAAGTGAGGACAGTGGATCCTAGGTTACTAGTACAGAGTATAGAAGTAGACAAACCAAAGTATATCACACAAGGAAGGTACATGTAGGTTCTTTACAATATACCACTTTAAAAATGTTAGTTCTATAACAAAGACCAGGTTCTGGTGAAATAGTGTTTATAATTGCTTTTGACTGTGTTAATGCAGTCACACTTTCTCTAGAAAATAAATGAAATTCTACCAAAGTACATACAGTTAATTTTACAGTTCGATCCATTTCTTAACATGAATCTTACCATCACTCTGATGTCCATTAAGTCATTTATATGTCCAAATCCTCATTGAATAGATAATATTATTTCATCATTGAAGGAATAATTGTAGAGATTTTTTAAATGTACATGCCTTAAAGACTTTTTAAAAGCTTTTCTTGGTAATGCCTGCCAAACCTAGCAACCAAAGTGATATGACTACCAAAATTATTATAACATGTTCATATCATTAAAGCTATTTAAGATATTTGAGAAGAATTGTTCATAAAGCTGACGATTTATTTATTTACACGCATGTGCCGATATTATTTTAACCCTCAAATTCAAAATCTAAGAATTCTTTTGTTGAATCAGACAACGATACAGTCCTATGCGGTTCATTTAATCATGTCCTGTTTCCATCCCCTCCTCTAAAAGTAACACAACTCTAAATAACATAGAAGTGTAGAATTAACACTTTCATGTGTCTTTGATCTTAGCGGCCATGTTTATGTGGCATCCAATAACTACATCTGGCGATTAGAACCTGTCCCTCTACCAAAGCAAATACAGCAACTAGTTGATGAAAAGCAGTTTGAATTAGCACTCCATCTTGCAGTGAGTATTATGATATATACATGTAGTAAGCTGAGATAGAAAGTTGTTCTTCGGATTGCAGATGTAACCTGTAGCATGCATGGTGTATAATTTTATCCCTTACAATTCAGTTTAGTATTTTTAGACAAAATTTCCTTAAATGAATATTTCAGTTTGTGTATTTGTTTCTAAGCAAGTGAACAGCAAATCTATTGTAATTTAATTTTTTACATCAGTGGTATCTCAAAAAGATGATAATTTATAGCACAAATATTTTAGGTTCAGAGTTTTATAATATTCTGTAGCATTTACATGCAATTTAAAGGCCATATAAAGGAAATTTGTTCTTATCAAAACCATCTCTATAGATACCAGTTCTAATGCAGCACATGATCTTTGCCCATTTTGCCTTAAGTTTTTAAACAGCAGAAATATATTTTGTGGCTATACATGTAGCTGCATGTTTGATTCTGTTTGATATATGTATGATAAAGCAAAATTTCCATGACTGCAGTCAAAAGGTATCACAGTTCTCGGTTTTATTAGTGGGTCTTTTATAGACATTGGCCCATATTCTGAACTCCGGTTTAACTTAAACTCCAGTCTAAGTTAAACCAGAGCTTTAATTAAAACTGACTTAAACCGTTAAACCGTCCAGTCCAGTCTAAATTTCTGTACAAATTTAAGCCATACTAGACTGGAGTTTAAGTTAAACTGGATTTCAGAATGTGATTTTCTAAAACTCCGGTTTAAAGGGCAGGTTTATACCACACTTATGGGGTGTTGCAAGAAAGTTGCGATTGATTGCAAGTTGCAACTGAACGGTATTGACCAATCAAAATCATTGTTGCAAGCGCATCTTCTTGAATGGGCAGACCCTGAACCATTCTTGAATGGGCAGACCCTGAACCATTCAGAATGGTTGTTCTAATTTGCTTTACAATTTGCAATTGATTGCAACTTTCTTGCAACACCCCATTAGACTGCGGTTTAAGTTAAACCAGAGTTCAGAATACGGGCCGTTGTCACTAATGTAGACAAGCACTCAGAGCTATGTTTTTAACTTTCCTTTTAACCTTTGACCCACTAGTATATGACAGATGAGGTGGAGGCTGACAGACAGAGGAGGATACAGCACATTCAGAATCTGTATGCCTTTGAGCTGTTTCAGCAGCACCGCTTTGAGGAGTCCATGAAGATGTTTGCCAAACTTGGGACAGGTAGGCTCAAACGTCCACTCTGGTCAAGGAATCATTTTTAAATTTTGACTTTAATTTCTTTCCACGCATGATGTATGAAGTGGTAATACGATCTTTGGAAAGGATAGATTTAACTTTGAACTACTGAGCATGAAAGGAACACGACAGCCCTGACTGTGAAGAGTTGTGACTGATTTTGAATGAATTGCATTTCCTCCAGTCAATCTCAAAACTTACAATATCCTTTCTTTTATGTATAGGGTTGCAACTTATATCAATCTCAATTAATTCAGATCATTCACAATTATTTAATAAAATGGGGTGTTTAAAGATCACATTACAAGAAAATCACAAATGTGGCAATTAATGTATCACTAGTAACTGGGAAGCTTACAGATGGCAATTGTATAAGTTTTATGTCAAATGCGTATCGGATGATTATAAAAACAACATAAATAAAAGCTCTTCTAAGCATCTGGAATATCCGAGGATTCGGCAGAAATATAGCAATGGTTTGATGTCGTCACACTAGGGATCGATCCTGCTTAAGCAGACGACGTCCTATAATGAATGAACGTAATTGCAATGCAATTATTTATCAAATTATAAAGAGTTTGTTATATTTAAACATGACCTTATTTCACACCATTCTAAAAGGGAAAGTGAAACTGATTCTCATAACTATAACCGTTTGATTGTAAATACACAGGAGAAGGGTCAATGATCAATGAAATAAACCCCATTTTCAAATTGAAAAGCCCTCCGAATAATAGCACGGATGGTATTCGTTCCCTCTTGAAACGCCGAACATGCCCCGGTGCAAGCAGCTGAAAATACAATGGCATCTTATTTTTCCTGATTCATGTCAAATTTGCCTCTCTCTGCCCAAGTATTGAATGAAATGGATGGTCAACCCAAGGGTGGTTGAATGGTCTCCACTCCTGTTGAATGCACTCACAAATAATGAAAGTAACTCCTGAGCACCATTCAGCCCAAACCTGGGCAAAGACGATTTTGACATGCTTTTTAAAAATGGCAAGTGGTCAGTCATCGATGATTGCATTTTGGTGAGCAGCCTATCAAATTAAAGAAGACATGAACTATCATACCACTTCAATACATTTCAGCGATTTCATTTGGTTTTGAAGATACTGGGGCTTGAATATGGGTTTCCTTTTTATTGACTCACACTGTATATGTAATTCAACCCATATGAATGTCTATGGCTGCTGGTTGGCCATTTTGATTACCCTAGATCCGACTGTATTAAAACATTTTTTAAATGGATGCAGCTTACCATGTCCAGCACTAGATAGACATTACTTCATTACTGTGATATGTGTTATATTCACTGTGATATTTGTATTTCCATCCTTGATAGATCCAGCACAGGTGATCGGTCTGTTTCCAGACCTACTACCCAAGGAATACAGGCAGGTCCTACAGTACCCCAGTACACCCACAGAACTTGGTGGAGCTGAGCTAGAGAAGGGTCTGACTGCTCTTGTGGAATACCTGACACAGAAGAGACAAGATCTCGCCAAGGAGTCTTCTCAACAGGTGAGTGAAATCTTGCATAATGAATTGCTTTTTAACTTTATATGAAAAGAATTAAACACCACTTGATTTTTAACTAATTAGCATTATGTATAGTGTGAGTTTTGATTTTTTAGGGTTGCATTTAAATGTAACTTTTTGTACAATATACCCCAGGGATCATTGACATAATAGTCAAGTTGTGATTAACTGCAATTCAGATCAAACATAACTTGTGATCAGTTGCACATTGTTTAAAGAAATGTATTAATTGGAAATGAAGCACAACTTTGATTTTAAGGATATATCACCTAGCGATTTGCGTGAGGAATTTGGTTAGAATTTCAAGTTTGTACAAGAGGCTATAAGATCAAAGAAATGGGATAGCTTCTCTCTGCAAGTCTTTCATTGCAATGTACCTGTCCCTGATTGATATAGTTTGCTAATTTGATAAAAGAAAAGATAGAAGTGCATAAAACATTTTTCTGCAAAGGTCACAGGTAAAAGAACTGATTCCCTGGAAATAGTATGGTAAGCAAAATTATGTTTGTTGTGATATGCACTGATAGCACTTTCATTCATATAGATTTTGTTTATGAATGAAAAATTATTCAAAGTAATTCTTGTGGTTTGTACTTGAAAGTTTGAAAGCATGTGAAGATACAGTGTGAAATTATTCAACTTTACCTCACATCTCATCTTGCCGACAGACAGCAGCCATGCCATCCACCATCTGTGAGGGATCAAAGATAGTCACTTCAAGGAGACAAAGAAGCCTTATCATAGACACAACTCTACTCAAATGCTATCTGCAGGTATGTTGCCATTCTGTCCATGTTTGAAGTAAAACTATGCAGAGTGCTGCATAAGTACTTGCCAGATATCCATGGCAATGAAACATGCTATTTTTCACACTTCGATTTGGGCTTTCGTGCATTCAAGCCAACACACGTCAGTTTTGAAGGAATGATATGATGTTCAGCATATATGGGCTCAGTTGAATCTCATAGACAACTAACTCTTTTGCACATAAACCTCACCAAAAATAGGCAATCTTCTTTGAGACTGCCCAGTTGACTGTGCATTTATATTTTTTGCATGTGTTTGAAACCATGCAAAATGATATGAGTGGTATATTTTCTTCTAGTGAGTTAATGGCTATGTGCAGTTTACATACCTGCCAGCTGTCCTTATTTAACAGGGACAATCCGATTTGGGGTAAAAGAAAGAGCCACTTCTACCATTTTGTCCCTATTTTTGCAAAAATCTGTCTGTAGTAATGTATAGGAAATTCAGAAATGTCCCTATTTTCAGTCTCCGCCTTGTCATTCGTCCCTATTTCTTGGGTTTCAGGGTTGGCAGGTCTGAGTTTATGGTGCTAACAGATAAGCAATGTTAATGCACAGCACAATTATCATTTATAGATTAGAAATAACATTGAATTCAAATTGCATGATTCACATTTACATTTTATCATTGTTTATGTGCTTTCTTTTGCCCACGATACCCAGACCAACGACGCTCTAGTTGCCCCACTACTCAGATTGAAAGACAACAACTGTCATCTCGATGAATGTGAAAGGGTCTTGAAGAAATACCAGAAGTACAGTGAACTCATTATCCTCTATGAGAAGAAAGGTCTACACAAGAAAGGTGAGACCGCCATTGCATCTCACAAAATACATGAGGGCTGCTAATAGTGCTAGAAATATGAAGAGAGTGGTTTCTTTTGAGTTGAATCATGTTTACTTTCTAATATATTGTTTCACATGGTTTCTTTTGAGTTGAATCATGTTTACTTTCTATGTTGATACTCATGTCAACGTTAACCCTAAAAAGACTGGGGTATTTTGGAGGCTGGAAAAACTGGGGGGGGGGGGGGGCCTAAAGGGCGCCCCCCCCATTAAAGATCTCGGCTGTTGATTGTCCGATTGCAACCAAATTGGGTATACACATAGTTCATTATGTTTTCTACATGAATGCATAGTCAAATTAATCTTATTATTCTTATTTTTGAAAATATGAAAATATAGTTTGAAAACAGTATCTGTAATATTCATTCCAGTCCCCATTGACTTTACACACAAACGAATGCAAAATATTGAATTTTTCTTGACATGCCTTGTGAAAACATGACGTAACTCTGTTATCGTACACGCAGGCCTTGCAAATTTGGTATCAAAAGTTGCGCAAAACTCTAAAGAAAAAAGTCATGAAACAGCAGCGCGAAATCTTTAAGCGTTACAAAATAATCGCAGTTTATGTCGAGGGGGGGCCTTTTAGCCCCCCCCCCCCCCCCCCCAGTCTTTTTAGGGTTAAGTTAGATTGAAATGGAACCAGAATTCAAGACTTCCCTATATCATATTATATCCCTCTTTTAAAATAGTAGTATTGAAGTAATTTAAGGCAGTGTGTGTCAGATTTTGTCTCCATAAACTGATATTCTCAAGCCACGATTTTAGAATATATTGTGATTGTTTTCCTCCGCTTATGAAGATTGTTACATTTCTTCTGTAACTTAAATTTTAAAAGGAAAATATCAAAGCTATTACCTTTAAAGGGATTTTTTATTTGTTGCTGAAATCCACAGCATTGGATCTGCTCTTTCGTCAGTCTCAGAAACCCAGCAGCCCGCTCAAGGGTCACGAAAGAACAGTATCCTACCTCCAGAGACTGGGTAAAGAACAGTTTGATCTCATCTGTGAATATGCTCTGTGGGTGCTCAAGTCATATCCAGATGATGGGCTCAAGGTGAGAGATGGTACCATTTTCCTCATCGCTGTACCTCCTAGCATTGAAGATAACATATTCTTTACTGCTTGTTGAATGATTGATTAACTGATGATTGACCAGGGCCCTAGTCTTGCATAAAAAGTTGCGATTAAATGCAACTCAAAAAATTAAACGCAAGTTCCAAATACGCGATCCTGATTGGTTGAAAATCGAGTTGCGTTTAATTTTTTTAGTTGCTTTTAATCGCAACTTTTTTATGCCAGAGGGCCCAGGGGGCATAATTCTTAAAGTCATGTACAAGGGACTGTGTTATAGAGGTTTTGTTTCTTACCTCGAGCAATCCAAAAAGAATTTTTTTTATGATTCATTTCCCCTTCCAAAACAGAGCAGTAAAATGCTTTAATTCAGTTTACAATTTTGGATAAAAAAAGAAGCTTGGAGAAGATGAAAGATCAGTTATTGTTCAGAGATTTATTGGACCTAAAGAATTGGGGTTTTTTTATAGTTAAAACTCTTTAGTTTTTTCTTCATAAGTGGATTGAATGGTCCGTAAGGCAAACCAATTATGTTGATAATGCGACACACGTTTGAATTTGGCTTTGTACATAAAATGAATGCAATATTTCACCTGTGAACCCTCCTTGATGTTATCAGATATTCACAGAGGACATCCCAGAAGTTGAGGGATTACCAAGGGACAGAGTTCTAGACTATCTGACATCAGTAGCTGGAAGTCTTGCTGTGCCATACCTTGAGCACATTATCCTCAACTGTTTAGATGAGACTCCAGAATTCCACAACAGGCTTGTCAATCTCTACAAAGACAAAATACAGGTTCTAATGGCGGACTATCGACAAACACTTCCAGAAGGTATATGTGTTGTAGTTTCATTGTCAAGATCCAATGACACTGATATTTTAGGCTTGCAGTGGCAGACATAAACTACAACTTAGACATTTGAAAAACTGCTGGCAAGAAAAACCTCTTTCGCATTGAACAGTTTAGTCTTCTGCAGGGTTGGCAAAAGAAAAATCCATGTCAATTTAATCCATAGCTCAGGGGAAATTGATTTAAATCAATGTTATTTGATTAATTTTAATTCATATCTCTGATTTTAATCTCAACTCTTTTTCAAAATAAACTTGTTCCTAATTATTTATTTAATATGTCTAAATCTTATTCTCACTTTTGTCTGGTACCTGAAAATTTTGAATAGAAAATCCACAAGAATGTATAAGTATGCTTACTGAAGTATTTTAAGCAGAGATTGTTTGTGTGATCAGTTGAAACTGATGGACTATCTTCCCTCGAAATGGTTAGTCTTTATATGTAAACAGTTAAAGTAGACTTCTCCAAGAATACATGTTCCATTGATTCTTCAAGATAACTTTATGTGAATATTGACACTTGTAAATTCATAAGATCTGTAGGGTAAGACAAATATACATCGACACTTTCCTTTTTGATATTTATCAATGAAAACAATTTTTATATTTACCCCTGAGACGTCAGTTATTGTATAGCTTTAAATGTCGATTCAAATCTCTTTCTTCCTCCTCTCTTATCAAGGTCAATTGTTTGTACGAGCTGGTACAGAGCCAGGAGAACTAGGTGCTATGAGAAAGAAACTTCTCTTCTTCCTAGAAACTTCACAGTATTACAGACCAGAGAGACTCCTCACTAGGTTTCCATTTGACAGTAAGCCATTGCTTTTCATTTACCATTGGTTACAGTTTGATTTGCTATTACATACAGTTTTCATAGATCCTGGTCCTGACATTGCCATCAAAGGGTTAAAGATAAAGTTGAGTTCTGGTCATGCCATTACATTGTGACATAAACTGTCTCAAAGCAATTGGGAAAGGTTGATCATGTGTACATAAGAATCAGTGTATACAGTGAGGTTTTGGAATCATCAAACTGATTGACCCAATCTCGCTGAAAAGCACATGCACTGCACACAGAAATTTCCACACCGCAAAATATTACAGTATCTGATTTACTAGACTGTGCAGTGGCCTTCTGTACTTCTGATGAGTTTGTGTAGTATGTCAATGATATGGTGTAGCATTGTACAGTAGTGCTCTACAGTTCCTGATGTTTTTGTCATGTGAGATTGCATTACATGCATACCACTTTAATATTTGATACGGTGTACCAATGATGCGTTGTGTTGTGTTGTACTGTGCCTCTGATTTTTTTTTTTAAACCATTGATCTGCTGTACTATACTACTGTGCTATATCTTTGTTTTGGTAACCTCTGATTTGTTGTGGTTTGCAGTTTATATTCTGTACTGTACCTCTGATATGTTGCAGGTTTCTTTGAGGAGAGAGCCTTGTTATTGGGTAGGTTAGGAAGACATGAACAGGCTCTGGCCGTCTATGCACATATACTCAAAGATACAAGACAGGCTGAAGAGTACTGTCGCAGAACTGCCCTTATTAGTCGAGAAAGTGAAACAGATGTAAGTTGACAAAGTTGATACTTATAATACTTTTGGAAAATTGACTACCTAACTATGGTATTCTTTCATTTTTTATTTGATTTTATTTCAACACGGGAACATTTTATTTCAACACGGAAACACTTACCTCAGCCAATGGCTGTTCTTCACCAAGTTCTAAATTAGTTCATAAAGATTTTGTTTCAAAGGCACAGGCTAACATTCTTGGGTTGTGTGAAAAAAGGTTAGTCCAAATCGTCTGAGGCACCAAGATAGTAAGAAAATTGAATTGCAATGATATTTGTATATGTTTGAATAAAAAAATATATGCAAATTAAAGGATTAAAGTTTCTCTTTTGTAACATGTAACAAAGATCTTTTGTGAAGAATTGTCAATATTTATTCATAATGACATTATTGATGATGTTAGATTCATATGGAGTTAACTATACTTTTCAACTTGAATTTATTTGTATTGATCTATATCATTGGATGATTGAAAGAAGATGATAAATCTGCCTTGTATTGACCTTTATTTTCGCCGCTTCCATAATCCTTGTTTTTCAGGTGTATCTTAGTCTCTTCCAAACATATATCAGACCCCCAGACCCAGAGTCCATGCGGTTGATGATGCACAATACACCTGCTCCAGAACCCAATATCAAGGCTGCTCTCAATGTCTTGGAGATACATCATGACAAGATAGACACTGCCAGGGTAAGTTTATCTTGCGTCCTGACGATAGAGACAGCATGTGTATCACTGTGTGTATCATTGGTTTTACATGTGTGTGTATAGTGTATAGCACATGCTGCCTTTGTTGGGAGTTTACGTGCCTGTCCTGGCATATAAATTAGTTTTTGCCTCTCATTTGTTTAATATTAAATTTTACGAGGCGAAATCTTCACAGTGTCTTAGTATTGCTAGTATCTTGCTATTTATTAACAAAAATTGAAGAAATCTGATGAAATGTTACATGACCTTTAAACAAACTTTGATTGCTGTTACTCTGCAGATGTGTGGCCCAAGATTACAGTGCAATAATTTAGCATAAATATGGTTAAATTCTTCAATTTGAATAATGTAGCACAGGTTTGCAGGAAGGCTTGTGTATTGAAACGTGCTTTATATAGCTTCCAAGTATTTCTGTTTACTGGCTTATTAGAGAAAAAGCCTTTCAAATATAGAGCAAATCAGAAATGCTCAGGTACATGTATTCAAGCATGACTTTGCATTACTTCTATTCATCTACTGACTCATTTGAGTAAACTCCTGTATGATATGATGTTTGATTTCAGGCTCTTGAGATGCTACCTGATACCATCCAAGTCAGAGATATCTGTGGCTTCCTGGAGAAGGTGATGGAAGGCAAGGCTATGCAGAAACGAGACAGCCAAGTCCTCAAGAGTCTTTTCTACTCAGAAAACTTACAGGTAGGAACTCATGTGTGAATGCTACTGTCAGTGATCAGTCTCAGACCAGTTTACTAATGTATTAAAATTCACTTCTTATAAGTATGGTGGGTTTTTTTGTTGTTGTTGTTGTTTGTTGTTGTTGTTGTTGTTGTTGTTGTGTTTTTTTTTGGGGGGGGGGACAAGAAAGTTTACCTGAGGCTTGCTAAACATAGCCACACGTGTACATGTAGGTAAGGTGGATGCCATCAATAAAGATGCTATCATGCTACACTGAACTGAATATTCCGTACCATGGAGATGGGGAAAACACATCCGTTAGTTTGATTGTATATTAGTAAACTGGTCTATTTGCGGTTATTGTGGGAACATGGGATAGAGTATGCATCGTGTGTTCATTCCACATCTATTATTATGCATTCAAAAGCTTCTGTAGCTGGCACCTTTTGAGAAAGGTTAGAACTTTTCTTGTGCTTGTGTACCCTCAAATTGTATGTTGCTGACATTTTGAAGAATGATCATTAGCCTGATAAGGTCACAAATTATGATATGACAAGGTCTTATTCTGTTCAGGACTAAATGTAATGTAATCTTAGCTTTGTGTTTCTCCAGTACACTTAAAAGCTGTAATGGTAGGTCTGTGACTTGACTCCTCAAGGCCAACCTTTACAATTGTTCAAATCTGTAGGGTGAAACATTGATACTGATCTGTGTTTTCTAATGATGATGATGATGATAGTGTAAGGATAATGATTATGTTGCTGTAAATTATAAATTTTCACATGTCTGTTACATGATAGAAAGAGAGAGAGAGAGAGAACAAAAAAAGCAACAATATACAATTAGAAATGAGGTGAAAAAATGTTTGTAGTCAATGCATGGAGCATCTTGGAAATAAATGTATAGGAGCTTCTTAGAAGAATAGGTTATTTTATTTAATGAAAAATCTATCACATTACGTACCAAGTACCCTTGCTATTTGTGGAAAATAATTGCAAATTGGTTTTTAGAAATATCTTTAATTGGCCCCTGACAAATACAAACTTGCTCTGAATATTTTTGTAGTGTTTATGGAATGTGCATGATGGAAGCCTGATGGTTCCCAACAGAATCTCTGTTGTATATACCCATAGAATACAGATCATTATTTTGAATTTTCGCAAACTTGATTTAAAAATCATGCAGTACAAATGCATAGCATATTTCATGCTGCTCCAGCAACTGTGTACATGTATTAAGATGACACACTTTTGAAAAAGAAAAAGGGGAAAAAAATCTTCAATAACATGCAAGTTAAAAAATAGAAACTGCGATTAAATAGGAAATCATTTAATTACCACAGTTTTGATAAGTGCATACTATATATGTGAACAAAATATGCATTTCAAAAGCAATGTCATTCACGTTATTAAAAAGGAAGCTATCTTTTGAAGAAATATGTCTGCTGAGAGCCAGAAGGATGTTAACCTTAAAGGGAAATCCAACTTTAATAGCAAGTTGCTTTGAAAGAAAGAGGAAAAATGAGAGAAGTAGATTGGTGAAAGTTTGAACGAAATCCGACAAGCAATACGAAAGTTATGAATTTTTGAAAGTTGCAATCACTATACATATGGGAATTTCAAATTGGCCGAATAGGTCATTTGTCACTGTGATGTAGCTGTGGACAACTCCCCCATTCGCTCTAACACACCTAATGACTAAAATGTCACCTTTTTTCAAAATGCATTACTCAGTAGGATCTTTTCGTTCATGAGGACCTATAACAATATGCTATCTCCAATATATTTTGAGTACTGCCCCGAGGGTAAAAGTGCCTCGAAGAAAGCTGCAAATTAATGATATTTTTGTGTACAACAAATGGGAGAGTTGTCCACAAAAATGTCACAATTGACTCACCAAATTGCCAATTTGAGATTCGCATAGATGTAGTGATCTCATTTTTCAAACATCCATAACTTTCTTGGTCCTTGTCAGATTTCTTTCAAACTTTCACCATCCTGTTTTTCTTATTTTTCTGCTTTCACACAAATCATCTTATTACCAAGATTCGATTGCCCTTTAAGAAAAATGATGTGAATTAATGTCCTTTTGGCTCTCATCAGATGAAATATGAAGTTATATGCTGTATCCTATGGCCAAATTTACTATTTGAATAATTAATCCCTCCTTCACACACATGGTCACTCTATTTTCATGGTGTATGTGGAACAGGATGGGATGTGTATGTGATGGCTATTACTGGTACGCTATTAAGAGGTGACGAAACCAATGATGCGGCGATGTAATTCACCGCAATATCCTCAGCTGACCCATATTAATGTTTGTAGTGAGATGAAGTAGGGCTTGACTGCAGGATACCATGACAGAAGTAGGTTAGCCCACCAGCTGTCTTATAATAAAAACAAATTTACATTGGAATATATCCCAGGAATGAAAATTAGTGCAGCTGGAATAAAAAGGGCAATCCATTGGTGTGTCTTGTTAATATATCTTTCTTGTATAATGCATACATGTATCATTTATAAAATAATGTCTGTGTGCTTCCGAGGCGTTTGGTAAATATTGCCTTTAAGCATAGGACTGATGTTGCAAGATACATATGTTCTCTTTAAAAAAAAAAAAATGCTAGGTGTCTTAAAATATGGAGCTTCGGAAAAAAAAAAAAAAAATCTGAGAAGATTCTTTCATCCAATTTTTTTTTTTTTGAGGGTGGGGGGAGTATCATTTTGAATTTTAACAGAAATCTTGATACCTGAAGCTAGTATTTGTGGACGAAATCTATGTCACCATGCTGCAGTATTTTAAATCTTACTTTTATTTGATTGTATGGTGGCATTTTAAATCAATGATATAAATGATATAATCTTTAGAATGTAGGTAATTGGACATAATTGTCTATTTCACTTAACTGGTCTCCTAATTAATGACTGAAATGTTTAGATTCATTAACCCCTATAAATAATTCACTAAAGTTGCAAAGTCTTATTCAGAATGCAGTTCATGTTTTGCATGCAACATAAACAAAAATTGGCATCGCGCACATGAAGTAGGACTTAAAGAGATATTAAATTGCAAATATCATTATACATTATCCCGTCAGAGTATTGGATTGCTCCAGATACTTGGTGTGAAATGAATAATGCATAAGACTACAATTGAAATCATGAGGTATTCCTGTGATAACAGTTGCCCTTGAAGGTATGCAATCCTGCAGTATTGGATTACTCCAGGTTATGTGCAATGAAATAAATAATGCTTAAGATTGCAATTGAAATTGGTAAATACTCTTGTGATGCTGTTTGCTTTAACCCTTACTGAACTCGGCTGGGGGGGGGGGGGGGCCTGGGGCCTGGGAGGCCCCCCCCCCCCCCCATAGATCTTGGAAATGCAATGTCCAATGAACTTGAAAATTTGCATGTCGATAGATCTTCACATGCTGAATCTGATGGTGTGATTAATTTTAATCAATTATGCAAATGTTTTGAATAATTAGCTAATTAATTATTCATAATGCATATTTTATGCATTTTTGGGATATTTTCATAATTTCAGCCTAAACAAGTAGAAAACTACATGAAAACTGTAATAATGAAGAATAATGTTTCCCAAATGTGAAATAAATCAATTCTTATATATTTGTTTGTGTACAATAGATTTGCATAAACTATTAATATGCAAATTTACTATTTACGATTAGCAATTTTAATGACATGCGCATACTAATTAGCATATAACACCCCCTAGGTATGTCTGATATGGACAAATGTGGTATCAAAACGTGCGCAAGACTTCAGGGAATAAAGTCATGAAGCGAGAATCCGAAATTGCCAGCAGTCGCGATGCAATCACCAAAAATATGGAGGGGGGGGCCTCCCAGGCCCCCCCCCCCAGTGCAGTTAGGGTTAATTGGAAAAGTGTCACAAAAACAGCAGAGCCCATCCCATTTGTGTAATGCCATGTGTGCTTGCTTCCTTCTTTTCTTTGAGTTCTTTGTCTATACATGGTGAAAACCCATGCATGTTCATAAAGAACGTGTACAATGTGCAATGTCCATGTAGCATGGGTATGAGTCACCTTGACCTAGTCACCTGATATCATGCCTGGATCAATCAATGCACCCAATAATGAGTCATGTTCTAGGATAAATATGCTCTTATCAAGTGTTCAGCTGCTGGTTATAAAATAGTGATACGGTCTGGTTATGGGGGATTATTTTTTCATTGTAAACATTCATTGTAGAAGGAAATTATTTGCATTGTTGAATGGAATAGAGAAGATTTTTCTGTGAAATGAAATTAAAAAATACATTGTGGTTTTGTAGTAAAGTTTTTACCAATTAGCCAATACAATTCAAATTTTACACGCCACTGAAATTGTAAGTCACTGCACAGCCTGTAAATAGTTTTTCATGTAATGTGAAAACTTCCAACAATCTCATGTACCAAGGATTTGTTCTTAACCTAATTAACACTCTTCTATATTCTTTAGACTCCATGAAGGAAACTACAAATTAGAATGTTCTCCCTGCATTGATGCACTATCTATATGGGTTGTTTACATTTGTGTTTGTGTTCTGACATGGTTGATAGTAATCGTTTTTTTTTTGGCTCCCATTTTTATGATGAATCAAACTTGCCAATACATTAAATATCATCTCCATTCCAGTTAACATATCCCTTTATTGCTAAGTTTCTAATATGTAATGTCTTAACATAGCTTATTGATTTGATGAGGTAAATATTAGTTGTGAGCTTCAGACTACTTTCAACACCAACTTTAATTGGCATGATATTGTGAACTTCAGCATGCTTCTATCCTATAATCCAAGTGCTATTTCTGAACCCATACCTGCACTTCCCAAACCAATAACTTGCATTAATCCCATTTAGCCGATCAAACGCTGTAAACAGGAGGCACTCTCGCCCCTGCGAATCATACGGAAGAGAGAAATTATTCATCAAGCCGCCAGTAGGGGTAGCCTATGCCTGCGCTAATGCCCCAGGCTTCGACTGATTCACGCATGGCATGACATGCTTGCATCTCTTAATTATTCCCAAATTGGATCTTGGCAATGGACGTAATGACTAGGTTATGCTAGCGGCATGATACACACTGCTTAACATTTATCCATTATCATTATCATACAATATATGTACAAGAACATGACTTTGACTCATAGATAATTATGATAAGAATGAAATATAATTGTGTTCATTTTATTATGAAATTCTTTATAAAAAAGTAAATCAGAACCTGAAATACAATATTTTGAGTTAGTTTTAGACAATTGTTTGTTTACAAAATACATGTTTATGATGTAGCTGAATGAAATCTACATTGGAAATGCGAAATGTTAATGATAAAAGATTTAGTTGGGCTGAAGTGGTTAAGGAAATGATCTAAATTTGTACCAAAGTGTATGATTTAAATGGGGTCTTTACTATCAAGAATTAAAAAAAACATATTAAGACTCATGATGTAGCAGACAGTAATATGATGAATGTCAAGGATCCAATCAGTAGTTGATTGTCCATGGAAGTAAGTAGAGTGCAGAATATTGCTTTATTTGTCTTTTGTGATTATCAGAATGATTCCTGTTGGCGAAGCTCACTTGTTTTGTAAAATTGATTTCAGTCATTCATTAGGATTAATCAAATTTTCTCTCTTTAGGATTATTGAAGCTTCACATAAACTGTTGATGATTTGGTTTCTGTTGTTTTGAATGATCAATATAATGGCAACAAATACACTACTCTGTACCGGTATATCTGCATGATACAAAAATGTAGATATCATGATGACTAAGGTAAGGAATGAAGAATGAATGCTGAGAAAATATTGTGAAAATACATTCATCCAATAAGTCTTATATTCTTACTTAACCACTTGTATTCTATGTCTTTAAAACATACTACGGGTAATTATTTTTGTGCAACAGTCCAAGGTCATAAACATCGAGGAGTGGCATTTTAGTGCATACATGTACTTCTGTTTTTATGAAGAAATAGGTAATTACATGTATAATGGAGCAGTAGTTTGAAACGAAACACACTACTGCATAGTTTAATTCATCCACTCATAAATGGTCATGTGATACAGACAACCCTGTCATTACCCACAAAAACCATAGTGGCTTAATGTCCTTACAGCCGAGCGCGATTCCATTGAAATTAGTCAGTAAATTGCAAGGATGAAGCTGTACTACCTACCATTCACGCTCCCAGGTCTTAATGGAGACAATAGATGATTAATTGAACATGGTTGCTATAGTGATATCATGCTTGGCAACCCCCATGTGTTATCCAATGTCATGATGATGACTGGCTGACCTTGTCAACCATTTGTCAAGGAGTGGTCTGAAATTTCCTGGGGTCTGCTTTTTAATCCTGTCTTTTAATAGTGAAATCAGTGTTGAAGAATCATGTTAAGGGAATGTTGATGAGTTATTTTTAAAGAATATTCAGGAATAGAAATAAAAGTTGAAAAAAATCGTACCAGCTGATATTTTTATCCAGGATTTCACAGGTTCCTGCTCTTAGCGCCAGCGACATGTTGGGAGTTTCTTACAGGAGGTACATGTATATTGATGTTCAGATCCTATGCAAAAAAATTGTTCCTTTAACATTCTAAAGGAAAAGGAACTACCCTTTAAGATCTACATACAATATCCTTGGTGCCTTTACCTCCTAAAAAATTAAATCAAGTAATAACAACAACCCTGCCCCGAAACATTGTATTACACTAATAATCCAGTGGTTATAGAAACAATCATATACATTGTAAGCTCCGGGGTCCTTAAAACATACAGGAACAAAATTTTCCCTTTCTCTTTAGATTTTCATATCAGGATATGAAGTTTTTCTTAATGGAGAATTAACCTCAAACAATAAAGACGATAGTGTTCAAAGGTGTTATTTATTCCTACTTGTTAGACTATATGGCTTCGCGTCAAAATATACGAGATCGATACGAATCAAGATTTTCTGAGCAAAATTTATCATCTGCTAGCAATATGTATCGTCTGCTAGCAATACATGGGGGCTGTCATTTTTTTTATGTGTACAAGAAGATTTTCTTAATCCAAATGCCCAATTGCCTTTTTCAAAATTAAAAACCCATTTGAGATTTAAAATATAGAATAGATATGTCAATTTATTTTTAAACTGAAGATTTCCTTATATATTTCTGTTGAAAATCGATATTCGCTTAATATAAATCTATTTTCTAGATACTGTGACGCAATGGACGGAGCAAATTAATTCAAATTTTATGGATGCTTCTTCCCTGAGCATCTATAGCGGCAAACTATGCATTCACCTGCTTTCGGATAATGGGACTTGAAAAGTCAGAATGCATGCTGCATATATTATGCTCTGCTCTGTTTGGCAAACCCAAGAAAATAGATTTTTGTTAAGCAAAACCAGACAATTTAAAAGTATCATTATAAAGATTTAATTTTTATAAATCATGTAAACACCCACTTTATATTTTTCGTCACATATGGGATTTTAGGTAATGAAGAAAATCAATTTAGGTCTTGGATTCAAAATATCTTCCTGACCGGAACATTTCTCAATGGTTCATGTACAAATCCAAATCAGCAAGAAAATGGCAGCCCCCATGTAAATGAGTAGTAGACGATACCGGGTGTTGGAATATCTTTATTATACCCTTTTCTGATATCTTATTGGAAAATGATTTAGGCCAATAAGTAGGAATATACTACACCTTTCAATATAAGTAAATTTGTACTCAGGGGTTAATTCTCCTTTAACTAAGTCATACCCCTTCTTTGTGCAGTTATGAAACCTGGAAAGTGGGTAGAAAATTGTAGGCTGATGCGCACTGTGCTTTGCTGCCCTCTCTGGCAAGAGTGTGGAGGTGGGTGGATGGGTAGATTGTGTACGTCACAAGGATTATCAGTGTAATATGATAATGAGCCAAACCCATATTGGCCCTGAAATGCATGGTGTGATAATGTGGGCAGGAAAAATCCCCACTGGTGAGAATATATATGATCTACCATCCCTAGATAAATGCTTTATTCATGGATCATTGAAGTCAATATCAGGTGTAGAAATGATGTTAGATTCATGTACAATCATGATATATCATGTATTAGAAGCAAGAAATATGTTGATAGGAAAAGGTGGGATTCTGCACTAATATTATGTACATGTAGTAGGGAGATTACTCACCTTGTATGGTATTCAAGCAAGTGGTTTGTGAGCTTATATATGCCCAACTGATTATCATTATTGATCTGTGGAATATTGACTTAACAGGCCTGTACAGACATATGCAAGGGTTTCTTGTTCTTTCTATTAGGTTTTATTTTGATAGAAAACAAAAACTGTTGTTCTGTGGGAGGGCAGCCATCCTTCAATGCCTGCTGAGATTTCTAAGGAAATGTGAAGTTTTTATGAGAGTTTTGTCCGCATAGAAAATCTGAACATCATTCAATAGAGAAAGAAAGAGAAGTGGAGCCAGACAAAGACAGAAACAGATGGAGAGAAAGAGAGAGAGAGAGAGAGAGACAGACAGACAGACAGAGTGAGAGAGAGAGAGAGAGAGAGGCAGACAGAGAGAAATTTAAAAAGACATAGTAAAAAACATGTTAGCAAACAGAAAAAAGAGTACTAATAAAGAATAAGGAATAAAGACATGCCAAAAAAGAATTATAATTCCAAGCAGGAAAAACAAATTAGGAAAAATCAACCCAATGTCAGGATACTAAATCAAATTGAATAGCTAGGTCTTCACAGGCAGCTCAAAATTTATAATTCAAAAGAATTTTTGAATAATATTGTGGGGGTGATAGGTATTGTCCAACATTATTTTCACCGTCTTCATACCTCCATGATATTAGGTTGAGGATGTTTGCATTGAAATAGAGCAGTAAATGTCGCTTTTGCAAGAAGGCGTGGCTGTACAAACAGTCAATATTGTTTTGAGTGGGATGGATTTAAACACTGTGCACAAACTCATTTGTACTACATATATGTAAGATGTGTATTAAAGGTAAGCCCCCCAATCCCCCTCAGTAAACATTTGCAAACATATGTGTACTTATGTCTGGACATTTTTTTGAATAATGATATATGCTAGCCTAAATTTTGTTGCTTTCTGTTTTAGACGTTGTTTCATTTTAAAAATACATACTTGGAGACTTTTGTGGCTTAACAAACTAAAGACCCTCATTAAAGAACAATACCATTCATTGTCTTTCATTTCTTTGCAATTTTATTATGTAGGCTAACTTGTGTCAATAAAACAGAAAGAGCTTGCGAGATATTATTTTACAAATATGTGCTTCAATTTATGAGCAGTGATATGTCCCATTGGCCTAAAATATCACTCTACTCAATATTTTGTTTAAACATAACTTTCCCCTGAGGCTTATCTGCCGATTTGAATAAGAGAACCAAAAAATTAAGGCAGTAATTCTTGCACTGCTCCATAATACTCACGTGTAGGCCCCCTGTGTATTATACATGTATGTAAAGTAATTCCACAATTTGCCCTTTCTATTGACTGCCAGAATCCAGGGATCTTGCCATCTCGGGCTTAGAGAAACAATAATCGACACGCTGTTGTAGCTCACTGGGAAAACAAGTCTTGGTTAGCGAGAAGAAAAATTTCCGGCATCTGACAGAGGGAAGGAGAGGGCTTATATTTAGCTCTTTTGTCTGTACTGTATGTTTGAGAAATTTATTATTCTTCCCTGACAACTGATGAATGGAATTTAAAGGCTCTATTGAAAGCCTGGGAAATAACACAGAGGCAAAGAAGGGTATTTCCTTTTCTTTCTTAGGCATATGAAAGGGTATCCTAGATTTTCTTTCTCTCCCTGTGTTACCCTATGGGCTTTGCTTTCCAGTAACAAACACAAAACCTTTTTTTCTTCTACCTTATTCTTCATTCATATATAGGCCTACTACATCTGAAATATTATGTATAGTGTAGCAATCTTATCTAAATTTACTCATTTGAGCAGTAGGCAATATATCCTTCTGACAAGACATGACTTTTTTTTTTTAAATTCAGTACTACCAGCAGGAAGCTGGAAAACCTGAAAACAAATCATAATTTGCCTTTACCTGATCTTATGTGTAGATGAAGTATTTAAAGATCTCTGTGTGTGTTTATCAACTTCATATTTATACCTCCAGTCCCTTTTATCTTGTTTCTTCATATGTACTCAATCCCTAAATTGCTATTCGATTTCAGACCACTTTTATATAAAGATGTAAATTGTATCAGTCCTATTGTGAATGAAATAATAAGAGCACATAGTGCATTCACTCTGATTGTATATATGAAACCAATAGCATCCTGTGTGAGTCTGTCAGTGCTTCAGGCTTACAACTAGAATTACAGGTATAAATTGGAATTTATAGTGAAGGAATAACCTGGATATACTAATCACCATGCTGAACACTCTATCTAGTAATGGACAATCGTTTAGGAAGTAGAGATAATATGCAGCGGTCATATCTGTAATTGCGTTGCTCTCGGTCATTTTCAGGTCATCTGTCCATTTGTTTTAGGAAAAATCAATAAACGATAGCAGAGCAGTGTTTGTCTGTCCAGGCATCTTAAGGTGTCTACTGTACGAATGGCATTTTGTTCATGATTTTATATTTCTTTATATATCGATGGTAGAAGCTATAAACATGTAGATAAAAAGAGCTATTTTTTGTTTCAGCTGTCAGCTACATGTATATCAAGGATTATATTTTCACATTGCAGTATCCCAAGTTTAGAATCGTCCTCATTTTTCAGACAGTTCTAAACTTAATCAACAAAATTATTCTGCTGTCAATTTAATTTTCTTGTGTTTCAGTTAAACAGTTGTAATTTTATTCTATCTAATTTTTGCAGGGATGTTCTTTTGGTGGTTGTGTATGATGCCACTCTATAAACAGCTAATTTGTGGAACATGCAAAGTTTGAGATTTCAAGCTGATGATCTGTAACCCACGTGCATTCATTTTTTAAGAAAGAAAATCTTTAAAATCCATCTTTTTCTCTTTTTTTGGCATTCATGTCGCATGCATTTCTTGGATTTTATGTGTAGTGTAATAAATAAATAACCGACCCACATATACAGTTATATAGTAACCTTAGTAGAGTCCCTAGCATCTGTGTTATTTTGATGTGCCACTCCCACTTTTTCTCTCAGTGCATCTAGTAATTCTCCAGCAAATAAGAAATAAATTGATTAGCATTTACTGCACAGACTACAATGGCAGCCCTCTTAGTATTTATGATCTGTATGGTGATGGTCTGTTATCACCGCAGGGTGAATATATAATATTGATGATGTATATTTCTGAGATGATCCCTTAAAAAGGTCACCTGCAAGGTGCTTGTGTGTCTCCAGTGTGTGCTTATTAGTTGACTAGTCTTAGTTTGCAGACCTATCTGGACTTTGATTCTCTGAGCTACTTCTGCATTTTGTTTATTTGCTGTCTGGTCACCTCTTTTTATCCATGTCCTTGTTGTGTCTATGTCCTTGTTGTGTCTAATTCTATCTATGGTAATGTGAAAGCTTGTGAATGAATGGTCTTTGATTTATGTAGGTATATTTTGTTCTAAGTGACTGAGTACAATTTGAGCAATGTTCCTTACGTGTCTAATGTATGAAAGTGGTATGTAACCTCAGACTAGGGAATACACAATACTGGTGGCATGTTGGATCTCTTACAAAGAGGGAGCAAGCAAATGACAGAGAGAAAAAGGGAGAGAGAGAGAGATAGAGAGAACATGAAAGACAGAGATATATATAGAGAGAGAGGATGGAACTAGAAAAATTAATGTGTTTAGGGTTAGGGAGAGAGAGAGGGGGGGGGGGGGGGAGTGATATTATACAAGATGAAAGATGACGGTACATGTACCATTAGCGTAGGTGAGATAAAGGGAGACATGATGAGAGAAAGGAAGAGAGAGAGAAAGCAAATGAGTTTGGGGCTCTCATGTTTTATTGGGTTGGATGAATCCATCTATCCAGCTTTGTTTACATCATATCCACAACAGTGATTACTGCCCTGACTGTGTAATGTGAAGTGTATTGACTTCTGAAATGAATTGAGCTAAGAGAGATATTATGATGACAATTGCATAACATTATACGTTGGGACGATTTTCATGTTGCATCTTAAATATTAACAAAAAGTCTTTCTTTTTGAAAGTCAATATGGGAACAAATGATAGTTTTCAAGCTTTTATGTCCTCAAAAAGGGGAAAGTTGAAAAACTGAACTGATTGGGAAAAGCAATTTCCTCAAGGTTATTATTCAAATGCGGATAACTGACATGAACAAGAATCTGTAGATTCGTTTGCAAATACATAGAGTGTGTACAAATTTACTTGACACAGTACAATCTGAGCTACCAGAATGTACTCCCTAACTGTATTACATATATTCTGGAAAGGGGACCAATATTGTTATTCACAAATGTATATAGGGCAGTTCTGAGCCTCATGTGGAGGAACAAGGGAGGAAAGAAAATTGCCCGCTGAGAGCCAGAAAGGCGTTCACTCTGTATTAAGGCATATGAGTTAACATCCTTCTGGCTCCCAAGAGACGAAATAAGGGAGAGTGGAACAGAATATTAATAGCATCCTGGAGTCGGGCGTGTGCTGTTCCAATATGTGAAGAACTAAGGCAGGGATTCCAATGCAATATCGACGGCACTACATCACCAGGAGAAAATAGAAATAAACGTGAGTGATACGATTGGCAAACGTGAGAGGAATGCATTTTCGTGAGATGCCGACCAATACCTCAATATCTGGGGAGTTTTTTCTCCTCTTTCAGGATGAATTCCCCAGGGTTGAGTCAGTGGTATGGATTTTGGGAATAGCAACAGAAGGCTTGATGTATCTATATCATTCTATGTGAACAAGAAAGGCTGCCCTTTTAAAACTACCTGAAATTATTTTGCATGCATTTATAAATGAATAAAGAAGATTCTTGATATAAACAATTTAGTCATTGTGTTTAGGAATCAGTGAAAGGAAGGGAGATATTGTAGGGGAGACCAGGGGCATAAAAGCTGTGAAATTTCACATTATTTCCCCAAAGCAACTTTATATTTCAAATTAAAATTTACAGCTAAAGTTACTGCACCAAAATGCATTCAGTTTTGTAATCAGGCCAAACTAGAAGAAGATTATCTAGCAGATCTATATAGAAGCACTACAATCATAATACCCTTGGCACTGATTGCCTCGGATACATAAAATATGCATTGACATTTGAGTTTAATGAAGAAATCCTACAGAAATAATCGTTATAGCACACATTATCTTGGAAACAGACATGGTCATCATTACTGGCATGATAGCTATTCTCAGACATAAATAATTGTAGATTGAAAACACGTCAGGCAAGAACTGGACTGTTGTATTAGAGCGTTCTATAATAAATTCTGGTGTAATACAACAGGAATGAAATATTGTGTAGCAAATATAATTTTTTTTATTTCTAGATTTCAGACATCACTTGTTGAAGTATAATATGAATCTTTAGATTTTGGTTTAATCATAGAATATTTGAATTATGGCATTGAGAGAGGAAAATTTAATGACAATTGAATTGCTTGCATCCATTAATGATTTTTAATTGATGCATGTAAATTCAGAACAGTAACTCATATTTTGTAATCCATACCAAGTTGGTCCAGTTTCTGGTTTGGAGATCTGATTTACTTACCCAGACTACTTCTTCATTCACCCAATCAAGTAATGTACTGTAACCTTTTACAAAACTGAGTAACTGATTTTTAGGTTACATGTATTAGAATTGATGTGTGTAGATATAGCAATCAGTTCATGTACCATCATTCTTCTTGCACAATCAGATACTTGTCTGTCATAAGATGCAATCTGCCATGTCTTAAACATCTGAAACCATCCCATAATTGTGCATTGTGACCTTCTTTTTCTGTCTGAATAGGCTATAGGATCTGGAGAATAACTTTACCTGCCAGACAGATAATTGATAACATAATTATAATTGTGTATTCATGCGTAATAGAAGCATGTGGTGTGTGACCTTCTCCTCGGCAGCTGGACAAAGATTCTGCACTGCTTTCATGTGTATTCATATTTTTCTTTTTTCTCTTCTTTTCATTGATATTTCATATTTGCTGATGATTGGGATATGTTTGAGAACTTGGGATACAGAGCATTGATTCTGTATGGATATGTGTCAAGGCCATGTACAATACATTGAGATTTTTTAATTGCATGATCTGCATGTTTCTAGAAATGAATAAGAAACGGGGCAAGGATAGTATTAGTATGAATCACTGACATTATAAAGAAAATGTATGGGTCATATATTTTATAATTGGTCCTCCCGTATTATGATTTCAGCTGATTAAACTTCATTGAGTAAAATTACATATTGTCTGGAAGAAGCTTTATTACAACAGCTTTCATAAATGGAAACAACACTGCCACATCTCCACCCTCCCCCCCCCCCCCCCCACACACACACACATACACAAGAGATATGGATGACTACAAATTTATTCAAAATATTTTCAACATTAAGTATGTAGTCTTTGAAGCTACTCAATAGAGGCCAACATGAATGTCTGAGTAATATTTTAGGATGCCGTAAATGATTGTATCCCATGCTAATTGATTGCTTGGGATGAGATTACAGTCAGCTATCTGTTGACCTGGGAGTGATTTAGGAGACCAGCTACAGATACATGTAAATCATTTTAATGAATGTGATTGTGACGCAAATGGCAGAATACAATTAGTAACGCTTATGTGCTTCCATGAAGGATACATATCGAGACATGGCAAAACAGTTTTTCAAAATCTAAAAGCACTGTTTGGTTTGTAAGGTTTGCACAATATCATGTTACCTTGGGAGTGTTATTTTGATTCATGATTGATTATATAGTCTTGTTTCCAGACAACGGCGGAATGAGATATCCTGCCTCTCAGTTGAAAGAGTCTGGAATTCAATACCAGTAGACTATCTTTATGCACCCCTTTCACTCATGAACATTTGGAAATGAGATAGATGGTCCAGATTTTTAATTAAAAATCCAGGGTATTATAATGAGTCTCCAGTATTCAATGTATCATATCCATAAACAGTATGGTACTTGTCTACATTTCAAATGGATCAGTGCTTTTGAATGCATGTGGAATTACTTGCAAACAATGAAAGTTCATTTCATAGTCTATTAACATGCAAGTATTTACAGTATTAATGTAATTTGCTTTCAGCAAATATTGATAATTCATTATAATTATTATATTCCAAGGGAATAACATAAAACCTTCAATTAAGGAGCAAGAACTCCCGGGGGACCACTTAACTATATTGCTGTACACACACACGACCACAGGTTTTCCAAACACCCCCTAAACGCGTTTTATCCATTCGAGTATTTTTGCGTGTTTTCTTAAAATTTTAACCCATAAACAAGAGACTCGTCATACAAAATCCTGACAAGTATTCGGGAAAGGATACCTTAAATACCCTTCTTTCCGATTTTTTGCATTTTTGACATCCTAAACGCATCAAGCGTTTGTGTACAGCAATATTAGTTTTTTATTTCAATTTTAGTTTTTTTTTTCATAAAAAACTAAGAAAATGAAAATTTATGAGATTTTCTGTACTGAGTGAATGGGAGAGGAACTCGCAAGATACGTCATGGAGTTGCCAATTTGTGTTTGATTGATTACAACTTCAAAACTCATAACTTTCTTATTTGTTATCAGTTTTTGCTCAAACTTTCATTGATCTGTTTCTTTCATTTTTCTTCCTTTATTCAAATCAACTTAATACAGGGTGGACTTCCCCTTTCATGGAGCTTAGAGCTCTTAGCGGAGCTCATCAGCCCTTTTAAGGGCTCTTCTTATTCTTTTGATAAAATACATGGTGTATTCCTGAAAAGTGTATCTGCAAATATCATTTTTCTAGTTTGAAGTAAATTTATGCATTATCTCAAATACTAGCCCTCCTTAGGAGTACCCCTACCCACCTAGTGATTACTAATAAGCTTGATGATCAGATGAGATTACAATACAAACTGTTATCTTGGGAATTACAAAGTGTAATGATAATGCTTCCAGGCTTCTGAGTACTTGTCTTGTCTTTAGTAGACTTTTTAAAATTCATATGATGGTAATGCAGTAAGTGTGAGGTTGCCAGCTTTTTTTAGCCTCTTAGCGTTTGGTCTATTCATGCTATCAATATTCTGTTTTAATTCATTGCTGCCTATTATAGCTGTGAATAATAACATATTATAGATAGGCTATAATGTTAAAAAGAATCATGTAAAATACACAAAGTATTTTAACCCTTACTCTTAAATATCACAGGGTTGGATATATGTACACAACATTTTTAATGTCATGTTCACATAAATTTATTTTGATTCTTATCAAGGACAATTTCACACCATACAATTTATAGTTCAAGGCAGTCCCATTCTATCCAGGCATGGCCATTTTGTGTGGTGTAATCAGTAAGTAATAATTATACTCTGAGAGAGCTGTAGTCTTTTTATAGCCTTTTCTTTCCTAATGCAATGTGACAAATGGGAGTTGGCGTGTCAACATCCCGATGGTTGGTTCATAAAGCATGTATCCTGAGACTACCAGGCATCTTCCTCCACATCTCACTCCCTTGCAGCATGATGAAGAGGCCTCCTCCATTAATATTCCCGCTAGACACTTGCCCAGCTTCATCAGCGGGAGACCCCAGGGAGACTCCAGGGATTTAGGCAGCAAGATGGGTGCTTCCATGCCAGCTGCATATAACTCTTCTGCTTGGATGCCTTTGAGCTAAGGAGAGAGTGGGACAACATCCCCCGTCCCTCATGAAAAAAATGTCTTTCATTATGCTGAAATTCTGTCAAAGAGAAAATGTTTGGCACATCAGCACATAACTTTTTATAAATCACTTGCCCAATTTTTAGCTGGTGAATTTGTAAGAAAGGATTATTTGTAGGGATAACTTAATAGCTTCATTTGACTAAGAGTGCGGTTATGTTCCCATTTTTCAGGCCAGAATGAGTCTTTTGTTCCACATTTAGTTCAAAACACAGTTGCATCCACAGTCATTTTTGTACAATTGCTGATGTAAAACTCACAAACAGGTGCATTTAAATCATCGTTTCTTCAAAAACACGGTTTCTGGGGAAGCATAAATGCAGAATCATTTGTAAACACGTTTATATGATGTTATATAAACTAGTAGCATGTGCAGTGAGGTTTGCGAAAACAGCTGCAGGGCCCGAAATGGCGTGGAAAAAAAGTATAAAACAGTATAAACAGTACCCCATGAAACTGCGAAAATGCTCATTCTGCCTTCCCAAAGAAAGCATAAACGCACCCTAACTGCAACAGAAGTGTGTTTTCAGATTTTTAAAACAAATGCTGATAATACAAGAGTGCAATAGACATACAGATATAATTTCAGAAATATGACCAGTAGCCTCATTTATAAAATAACAACCCTTCAGTAGCCTAATGAAGGCAAGCAGTTTGTAAAAGAAGCTTGCCCAACTTTCAGACAGGGCAATGTTCTGTTTATCCAGTGTACCTAGGGTGAGATTCAGTTATTCAAATTTCATGAGTTAACTATTATTATTTAACTCCTGAAGATAGACATAATCTCTTGTCTTACGCTACCCCTCTTCCACTGATGCCAACATCAGCCTATGTATTCATAATGAAGTGTATAAGAAGGGGCGCCACAAGAGGACATGCCACAGAAATTTTCCACATGAGATGTCATTCACTCCACCAGACACGAGCATATCATCCATATTAAATTATGTTGCTAAAATATGCGTTCTATAGTTTATTCTGAAACACCTACTTTCTTTTGAATTGTCCAATCTACAACTTTCACATGTTTGTGGATAATCACCATTTGTTAAGATTGACCATGATTAAAAAAATACCTCCATTCGGCACAAACACCAATGACTACCCCAGATTGTATTTTCTGTTTGAAAGATGTCATAATATATTTTCTAATCACTTTCATCTGTGATTATAGATACTTTTGATTTAAGTTTTCACAGTTTCACAGCATTACTGGGAATTTAACATACTGATACAGTAAACAAAAATGTTTAAGAGAATTCTATTTATTCAAATTGAATCAGGGAATTTGTGTAAATGTTTCTTTTCTAATTAGCAAGGATGTACAGTTAATGAAGCAAGCATTTTTCCATATTTAACGACATCAAACAGAGCATGATTCACTTTGATGATCTCATTTATTATAAGATAACTGGCGACTGTCATCCCTTTATTTTTCTCTACCTTCCATGCCACTCCACTACTTAATTACCCATGCATAAACCAACACCACGCAAATTTGTTTGTGACAGAGCATGATAATTGCCTCTAGACCTAGCTCATCTTGCTAATGAACAAGCTGCTTGCCAGCCTCTTCTATCACGTTCTCAATATTTCATCCATAATATTGGCAGAAAGGATTACGACATTGCAAGCTGTATTAGTCAGTGCAAGTATTGTATGAGGCATAATGATGTTCATGAGTACAGTAATGTGATATGGAAACATAGTGAACTTTAACCTTCTGATAAATAGATCAGGGAAGTTAAAGTGTATTTTATATCCCAATATCCATTGATAAACAATGGTGAATTTTCATGTAGATTTATGCAATGATGAAAAGATAAGATACGGCAAAATACATTTAAGATGTGAATGATGCTGTACCAGAATTACATGATTTGAATTTTGCATGCAATTGTTTCAGATCAATTTCAACCTAGATATTTGATTTTTTTTATCTTTTTTAAAATTAACACCAACCTGATTTGTACATATACTTGGATTATAGTGTGATGGTAATCATAAAATATTACATCTTGTCATAATTTGCTAGAAGATATGCATCCTATTGTGATGCACAATTAGATGACAAGTATCTTATCCCTTTTGAAAGGTTGTTTAATTTGATAAAAAAATTGTATACCTCCTTTCTGTTGCATCAGTTTTGTTACCTTTTGCCATCCTCTATTCAAATATATGCTAACAATGAGAATATAAATCATAAGCTGAATCAAATTGAATTAAATCAACTGGGATGGGATTAATGTTATTCTGTAGAGGAGGTTTCTTTGAATCCAAGCATCAATCTTTTACAGTACCCAACCATCAATCATTTCAACGTCTGAAGTTCAAAATCCTATCAGGCAAGTCACAAACAACTAATAATACCTTAATCAAATGCAAACAGTGTTTTGTCTCTCTCCCTCTCCCTTCCCCCATCCCCACATTTGCATTTGTATTTCATTGGATTTGGATTCTGGCTGCTTCTATTTCTGTCTGTTTGCTCAAATCTCATAGGAGGATTCCCATTTTTAATGTCATACTGGGAAACCTACTATAGTATGACTATTTGGCATTGTACACTTATGTATTCCGGTGTTATGCCTTGTTTTGCAAATATGGCTACATTGAAGCAGAAAAATGCTGCATTAAACTGTGGTTTCATGCCTGAGAAACAATACAAAAATTGTGGTGAGAAAAGGTGCTCATCCTTGAAAAACTGAATTTGAAGCTAACATTTTATCTGTTTATCTTTCTTTTTCTGTATCTGTAAATATCTTTTGCTATATAATTATCTCTTTTTGTTTCTCTTTCTTTCCCTATTTCTCTTTTTTTCCTCTGTCCCTATGAATATATGAGTATTCTTCTCTCCCCTCTCTACCATACTCTCCCATTACCCCCACCCCTTCTCTCCCCTTCTCTCCCCCTTCTCTCCCCTTCTCTCCCCTTCTCTCCCCTTCTCTCCCCTTCTCTCCCCTTCTCTCCCCTTCTCTCCCCTTCTCTCCCCTTCTCTCCCCCTTCTCCCCCCTTCTCTCCCCTTTTCTTCCCCACCTTCTCTTGCCCTTCTCTCCACCTTCTCTTCCCCTTCTCTTCCCCTCTCCTGGTCTCCCATCCCCTTCTCCCTCCCTCTCTCTGCATTTACCTTTATTTGCATTACAGTTCAATTTCATATGTCTTCTACTTTTCTCCAAACCTTGAATTCTTTTATCAGATTATTTTTCCTACTTTTGTTATGAAATTTAAGCAATGGATAAAAGGAGCCTGGTAAACAAGATGAGGCCTTTTGTTGGAGGAAGTCAGTTTCTTTGGCAAGGTCCTTCGATGATGGAACCAGTAAAGCAGAAGAATCCAAAATGTCAAATGTATTGGCGGTATATCCGTCTGCCACCCATTTTCACCATGAATCTCTCTCCCCATTACTTCTAAATTACCTGTCTTACAGCTAGCTTGAACCACTCTTCTTTTCTCTCCGTATATACCTTCACCTTCTATCCCCCCCCCCCCCCTCCTCTGCCTTTGACTCCCCCCTGCTCTCTCTCTCTCTCTCTCTCTCTCTCTCTACCTCTACCACCACCCATTTCTCTCTTTATTTTCTCCATCTCTCACACATTCTTTCACTCTCTTATCTATCAATACAATTTTGACTCTTTTCTTACTTCTTTTCCAATTTCTCGCAGATCTTTTTGTCTTTGATTTTCTTCTTCTAAATGCTCTTCAACTAGTGTCCTATTCTCTTTATCTCTTGATGCAATACTTCACCTTTTCATTCTAAATTGCATCCTATATGCAGATCAAGCTATAATTTTGAAATTTTCCCAAATCTCTCCCAAAGTAACTCATTATATATCTTCCTGCCAAATGCCTCTTCCTTTCTCTCACCCTCAAAGATTTTCTCCTCTCTTAAAATATTAGGCCTATAGATGTCGTTCTCCTTCCCTACCCTGAACATTTTCAGTGTGTTTCCTCATCCCTGGTTTCAGAAGAGGGGGATGAGGATGAGTAGATGTTCATTCACGTGTACATTATTGGATATGCACGTCCTTCTCTGAGGAGATATTATGCTTAGAGATGCAGCATGATAAAAAAAAAATCTCAAATTTAAAATTATGAAGAACTGAGTGAGGTTGTTCAAAAGCATGTTTTAAAGTTATGAGATTCATTTACGAGTAAAAACTTACATTGTCCTTTGAATGATATAGAATTTATTATAAATTCAGATTATGGAATATCTGCAGACAAAACAGATTATTTATGTGCAAAGGCAATTTTGTGTGCCTTATCTGTACATTCTCATGTTTAGCTTAGATTTTCTGGGTTGGAGTCCCAATAACGTTTTACATTCTCTTCATACCCATCCTAATTTATATGATTTCACATTGACAGGTTTAGATTCTACAATTTTGAAAGGCTTTTGAATTCATACATTTTTAATTATGCAATATTTATGACAATGAATTGATTTTTTATTATGGAGGTTATATGTATGAACCTAGTAAGGGGCCTCTCCTAACTGTGGATTAGTAGGTAGTTTACTTTTTTACAGTTTACCTTTTTTTACTGACCATTGTTAAGTATGACAACAACTGGATATTCCTCTTTAAGCTTAAATTTTTTCAACATAATAAAATAGCTATGTTACAAATCAGTTCTTCTTGGGAAGAAAATTATATAGGTTGTAAAATGGAAGTAGAAATGAATACAATATTTAATTAAACATTGATCCATACAGCATACACAAGAGAAGTGGATGAGTCTGTATCCATTGAATTTTCATTAAAACGATATCATTGATTCCGTTGGGTTTCATGACCTCGTAGTTCCCAGCTCACATAATTTTAGCCTTCCTTCCAGTTATAAACACCTCCCTCCCTTTTTGTCGGTTTATTATAATTCAGCAAGTCGAAGTAGTTTTTACTATATGGTTAGTGTATCTATCAAGCTGGGGGGGGGGGGGGGAATCAGGAGCTGCTTTGATAGAAAACCTAGCTTCGAACATGATTATAAAGATGAAATAATAGACAAACATATATACATCAAATGAGATTTTGTAGAAATGACGAAAGTAAATTGAATCTAGAATAAGGAACACATGGAAGTGGCATGAGATAGAAAGCTTGAGAGCGTGAGCTCGACAGCCTGATATTTATTTGAAACAGGTTTAAAGATTATATGTAGAGACATTTGGACAGAGAGGTACATGCATATAATTATGATGCCCATGAGATTTGGAAAAAATATTTACATATGAGATTGGTCTTGAATCAAGCCTACATGCCGCAAGCCTCTTTGCGGTAAAAGTCGTTTTGTTGTTTTGATAGGGTTGTTTTTACTCTCCCTAATGTATGTCTACATCCCTGGATCAATTCTAATTAGCCTCATGTATGCATGTTGCATGCTAATGCACATGTATCATGATGCCCTTATCATACATCCATATACTGTAATCACTTGTGATATATTTGACTTCAAATATCTAAAATGTCTTAACCTTGTTTATTTAAGATGAACATGTAAGGCACATGTGAACTTAAGATTGTTGTTTTGTTTTTTTTAGTATGAAGACTTGGTAATTTCATCTAGTTCTAGAGGTGATTTCATAGAAATATGTATGTTTCATCATGAGGATTTAAGTATAAAAAAATTATGAGATCTTCTCAGATGTAATGGCAATTTACTCATTCTCAGACTTGTGCAAATGTGTCTTTATCACATTGTCATGTGTATAATATGTGAGTTTGTCTCCTTTGCGCTCTTCTCTTTCTTTCCATTCTTCTCCTCTACTTCTCTGTGGCATAATGTCTATTGGACCTGAAGTACCTTTACCAGTAGGAAAAATATTGAAGAAGAGAAGAAATAAGAAAATTAAACACAATGTGATAAGATTATTTTAGAAAAAGACATGAAAGAATCCACTTAACTTGGAAGTCACATGCATATCTCATCACATGACATATCACCACATGGCCTGTACTTGACGTTAAAGACATTGTCACCTGATGCAGCACTATAATGGTATTTTCCGGCAAAGGGAATACTATTGTCCAAAACCTGTGCGTGGATTCCTTAGTGTGGGACTAAGTGGTATGTTCCTGTGTCAGCTTGAGTCATAATACCAGCTGGAGGGAAGTTCAACCTGAGGTCTCCCTCCAACTTTGAGTTCATAAGGAAAATTATTCTTTTTTGTTAAGGTACATTCTCTGATTTTATAATTTTTTTATGAAAAAAGGTGTAATTCTTTTTTCTTTAATACTTCAGCTTCACTTCACATCTTCTTTAGATTTCAGTGTTTTGATTACACTTTCCTTTGACCATCATGGAATAAGATGTAATCATGTAAACCAGTGCTTTTTCTAAGTTTATTCTGAATTTATCGTATTTATGATCATACTTGCTATCATGCTCCTTGTTAGAATACTAATGCTCTAACCCTATTTGTTGAAGATTGATAGTTCAGTACTAGTAGTTTAATAAGGGAGGGGGGGGGGTGTGTCTTACAATTCAAGCACATGTAAAAATCAATGCAATTACCTTGTGATCCAAACAGATTTTAAATTTGTAGAGAACAACTGGCAATCAAAGTTGTATGCGATAGAGAGTAATGCCTGTCGTCAGGTGTCACTTTCTCACATTCGGCAGTGTCCATTTGTTCATCATCATGCGAGAGGATTTAATTAATAAAGGTCATTGCTCTGAAACAGATATCAAAGACTCCATCATTCATTAACACTAAATCAGAGGACCAGACATTTGGTTTTTTGCCAAATAAGATTTGAATTCAATGTGACTGACTGAATGAATGAATGAATGAATGAATGAAGGAATGGCTGACTGGAAAATAGGTCAATTGAAGGGCAGTAGTAAGAGTAATATAGGCGTTGATACAAACATGGAGATACACTTGGAACTTCAAGATCACTTAAATAGATAAGGCATGTTTGATAGACTTTATGATGTATAAATTAAGCAAGTAGGACTCTAGGTTAGCTATTATAAAAATTGTTCAAAATCTAACTGAAATTCCTAATCGAATCTTTGTTATCAACCACAACATATTTATTATTCACGCCAGGATGAATCTTTCTGCCCAGTGATGCGAATGATTCCTTTAGTTGTGGCTGTCCCTCCAGTTGTGGTCCAGCAAGTAAATGATCAAGATCCGCCATTGGTTTGTGGCAGCATAAAAAGTCATATTTACACACCCACAATATTTGTTCTGTCTAAAATTTCTATCAGGCATTGATTTATTCTGCATGTAAAATAACATGTCAGACCTTTTTTTTTTGTAATAACCTGGGATTTGGAAACATCATGTACATGCTGCATTGCATTTTATAACTAGCATTTAGTATGATCTCCATAGTACAACTACAGCATTTACAAAATTAACAATACATAATATAGAATCAAAATTAACATAGGCATATAAAGTGTGAGAGAAAAGGAAGGGCTTTAACTATTCCTGGAAGAGATATGTTTTCAAGAATTGCTTAAATTGGTCTGTGGAATTAGCTGATTTGATGAGAAAGATTTGCTTGGATTTGTACACTGTGTGCTTACAAGGTGAAGTTGTGGATATTGTGTTGTATGTGTGTTGGACCTATATATGTTAACAGAAGAAGAAAAAATTCTGAAAATGGAACTGATATCAAAATGTATACATGATGTGGTAGAAAATGAAAGGAAAAAAAGAAAGAAAAAGACAAAGAAGTACCCTTACAGACATCTTTTATTGTGATGGCAGAGTTGCTAATGGAGTATAATTGCTGTGGCATTCACAATGTGTTATGATTTGTCATTATTAGTTGATGGATCTTAATGTTCTGTTAATACTTTTCCTCCTGTATTATTCATTTCCTGCCAACATTTGCATTACTCTGTTCTCTAAAATGCTACTTGAATCTTGACACGGGAGGCACATGTAAATGCCTTTTGTTCCACATACACGTTGCCAGTGAAAATGAAAAGCTTTTGAAATGTTTGCCATTACTAATTGATCAGTCATCACCTTGGGCAATATGTGAGATTGAGCCAGAGATTGAGAATGAATACTTTTCTAGAGTTTCATTTCAAGTATCTAGAGTACCAAAGCACGTGTTCAGACAATGGATAGGAGCTGCTAAACAGTGAAATGTGCTGTGTATTTTTTTTCGTCTATTTTTACTGATGTCAAATTACTTCCAAAAATATTTGAAATAGATATTTAAATGGTTCCATTTTCCCCTTTCCAACCTGGCAAGTGTGATTTGTGCAAATCTTCTTAGCTATCAAGACATTTGAGTTGCCCCTACATGCATGGACTAGTATAAAATGGATTTGCAGTGTCCTGCCTGCATTGCTCTATACTACTAATCTGTGAATTGCATCCTAAACTATGATTCAGGGATGCCATCTTTAATATTAGAAAAAATGTTTGAGATGTTCAGACAAAAATTATGGTTCAAACATTACATCACTGTAGTTTTGCTAATGTTAAATGAAATCTATACTGTCAGAGCATGCTGTAATATAACCCTGCAGACCCAAATTCTGGTGAGCGTCATCGTTTCTGTTTTGAAACCAGAGCCAGACGTTATATGAGAAGAAGCATGTAAAAGGCATGACTTTGACATTCATGTTGCATATGTTCCTTTGTCATGTGACTCAGACATTTAATGGCATTGCGGCATGCGGTGCATGGTAATATTACAAGTGGCAATGATGAATGGTTTTGAGACATATTAGAGGTCGATTTGCAAGGAGATTGTGAGAAGTTATTTACAGAAATGAAACTTTTTTTTGTTTCTTGTTCAAAAATGGACAGCAAATCAGATTAAGTAATATGTACACAACATATTTTTGTAGCATTCTTGCACTCGCTTCGTTATCTTGAAAGGATGATCATCTTGCTTTTAATGATATTTACGTACTATACATATTACATAACCTTATGATCCTTCTCTCTATTCCTTGATCCACTCCCTCACTTTTCTCATCTCCATTTTGCTTTCTATCATCTTGTGCATACATCTACTAAATTATTTAGTGTTCTTTATATAAAGCTTGGGATGGTTCACACACAAACTTTGACATTGTGATAGTTTTGACATTGGGATATTGCTTTTTCCTGTTACATGTATGTATTAACAGACAACAATAGCAACTTACACTGCATATTTATAACATCTGCTTGTCACTGTCTGTCTTGCACAGTGTAACACCTACATGTTATTGTGAATTACATAGACATATTTTGTGAATTCTTTATTGAATCATAAACTGAAGGTAGGTGTAGTTGAAAATACTGAAAGACTTGTTTCCTAAAATGTTAACCCCTTCAAAGCATAGTACAGAATAAGGTTAAGAGATATGCTTAAATGTATACAGTACTGGATCATTTACTGGTACATGTAAATTTGTATGCATCTCCACGATTATTGACACTGAAATGAAATTTGCTGAAAGCTATTATGAAAAATTGCATACACCAAAAGAGTGAGAATTGGATGCTAAACTAATGTATTGGAAAATGCTGATGAGGATTTTGGTATTTCACTTTTTATTGATATCCTTTGTTACTTGTGACTGTAACTAAAAACAATTGGGAAAAAAACTTGTTTATTTCAGTTTGAAACACTCATTCACTAAGACTTATATCCCTACCCCAATAAAAATTTGTGTAAGTTGGTAGTTAAATAATTCTCAGTAAATTTCAGTTTGAAATGATATACTATAGTTTAATTGGAGGTTTATATTCTATTATTGTCCAGTGAGAGTGCTACAAGTACATTGTACAGATATATACAAACAGCAATGACAATGGACTTCTTTGCAGGATGATCATACTGTGTACATTACAGCATGCATGAGTGAGAAGGGTTTTTCCAATATGATATATGGGGTGATACCGCCAGATGGCATCCCAGCAATGTAAGCGTTGGAAGATAACAAGAGCCTGGTGCTTGCTGCATCACCTAGTGACGCATTCAACATTACCCCCTCCATCTCTCAATAACTTTCATCACCGAGAGGAGGGGGGGGGGGGGGGATTCTCGATCTGCACATTAATCATGAACAGGGGCTGCTGTAGTTGCAGGAGGGGGCAGCAGCCTTGTGTAGAGTAGGAATGGGAAGGGGCACTGTGGATGTTGATGGAATAGAGTGTGAAAATCTAATGTGATTTTGGCAATCAGATTAAAGCAGTCTGCAGTGATGGAGTTTAATTGGATGACATCTGAGAACGTAAACATTACTGATAGGGAAAGTCATGTTGTCCTGTATTCTCAATGCAGAGACAAGATGCAACACCACTACCGGTATCTCTCTACCAGTAATGATCGGTGCATGGGGCTTCCAAAGGATTTGGAACCGATGGACTTGTTTAGTACTTTATATTAGTTAAGATGGTTTTGTTGCTCAAATCTTGGAGAAAGATTCCACGATCATGATTTTTCAATGCAAATTTAATTTACAGTTATAGAATATTAAGCTTGTTGCTCAGAAGTGATAGTTTACTAGACTTCAAAATGAATGTAGACCTTGGTCTTATTGCATTTAAAACATGGATTGTCACCCCCTCCCCCCCCCCCCCCCCCACCTTCTGCCAAGTCTGATACCTACCTGGTCAGTACTAAAACTGTCATGTCTGTCATTGAGTAGCTTACAGATTGCTTTCATACCTGAGGCTTACACCTGAGAAACTCAGCAGTGTCTCAAGATCAGACATCTGGTATGAAAGGGGTGTTTGTCTTAATCCTTCAAAGAGCCATTTATGTTTCTATTGAACCGTAATGGAAGAGGCCCTTCTCTGTCTTATGTTTGCATTACTGCATAGTGCCATAGTGGTAGTTACTAGTTAGTTTCAAGAGCTTTACACAGTCAACCTCGCCCAAGTAGACGTCGTACAAGTCGAAAAATCGGCTAAGTCAAAAAATTCAAGTCCATATGGATATAAACATGTGTTAATTGAATTGGTTAGTCGAAATTTGCGTAAGTTGCAGAATTTTTTGTTTGGTCCCTTTGGATTCGACTTAGGCGAGGTTGACTTTATATTTGTTTCTATTTTTTCTCCATATCATTCTGTTCTAGTCACTATCTTTCTTGGGCAAGTCCAGAATGATATCACATAATATGTAACAAATTAATTTGAATGGAATGACTATCACCCGATGGTTATATTCAATTGATAGCTTTGCTAGTGCTAGGTTATGCCCAAATATTAAAATTATACTTTTTGTGTCAATTTTCATTTATTATTACATTATATGCTATAAAATATAGTATTAAAAATTTTTAGGTGTGCCTTTAAGCAATATCTCCAACCTTATTATAGGATAATTTGGAGCCGTGGGTGGGAAGGAAAAGAAATCTAATTTCATGCCTCATCTCTGCATATCTCACAGCATGCAATGCAAGGGATTCATCTGGAACCCTGAAATATGTACATGAGAAGGAACGTGTGTGAAATATCACTATCACTCTTCAGGGAAGGAAGGTTTGTGGTGTAAATTTATGCAGGCATAAATGATTTCATTCCAAGATTGGAGATTCATTAGTCACACGTATCTCTTATTAATGACCTATAACTTTGAGCAATAAATAGAGCAGTGATGTGTAAAGGGAGTATGGATATGAGGTTGTAGTAGCTGCGTGATATTGCCACCTTAAAAGTGAAAACTTGAAATATTCTGTATGAAGGAAACCTGCATATTGATGTGGAAATAAAATTTGTTTTAAATTTATCCTCTATGCTGAAGAGAGTCAGACTCAAAACAAAATTCTACTTGGTCCAAGAAATAAAGAATAAAATCCAAACCATGCATCCAAATGAAATAAAAATATCTGTCTTAATGAAAAAAATATGGTATCGAATATGTATAGCAGTTAATTTGGAGATATTTCAAAGGGGGAGAAAAGAACCTCTTGTAGTTGTCATAGCTACTAGTATTATATACAGTGAAATATACACAACCAGAGATAGAATAGACATTTTTTGTTTCAACACCATAATCCTAATAAGATCATGTGCATTTTCAGTTTATGATGCAAAGTGAAACAAATAGCTATTTCATAGATTGAAAGCTTTCCAATCTTTTTGCTACGCAAACTGACAAATCTTTTTCACCCTCATACGAGAATCGCCTGCATACATGTACCCGTGGAGCTACATTCCGTAATCCTAACAAATACACTTTGTGAAATTGAGTTTTGATTGGATATGTGCTGATGCAATAATGTACTTGGGTAGAGTGTGCTTTCATTTGCCCATTCTAGACAAATACTTTTAGAATCAGATGCTGAAAGCCTGAAAATGGCAAAATGCCGTGTCAGTATGACCTATCAGACTAGTCATGTTTGATACCAACTATACCATTGATACCGAAATCCCATTATAACTATTCAAAGGGACTACACAAGCACCTTTTTTTTATCAGAGAAGTGTCTAAAAAATATATTTCAGTTATAATTTCAGCTATGTGTCTACATATTAATGTTAGTCTATATAGGCAATAATAATTTGCCAATATCGCAATGATACTGCTGCCTGTAGTTCAGTTGTATAGGTATCATATCACTCTTTCTTGTTTTCTCAATAAAGGGAGCATGTAAAGGACATGATTGAAAATATAAATATTTGTGTGGGGTCACCCTTCGGTCACATTTGCATCCAGTCTCGTGCTGTCTGTCTGATTGGAGTTTTTGGTCAAGTTCAGGCGCGAGGACAATTGGGAGAATTATCTATGTAGGGGCTTTTTATGTTAATTCTTGTAGGGTTGAGAGTGTGGTAAGGGGCAGATTGAACAGCAATATTAGAAGTTGGTCGGTCGGTGTGGAGGTTCCGTGTATAGGCCAGGTGTCCCACGCAAATCGATGCCCAGACATAATTTGATATTCTCAGACAAGCGTTTGTGACAATAAAATTACTGTGCATATAACACCCCCACCTCCTTTGAATAGACTTTAGACATAGCTGAAGTCACCTAGAAACTGCAGTGAGTAAACACAAGATATTACTGACATAGATCTGTTTGTCTATGTCTGAAACTCCAATTCGCCCATAATTAAAGCATATCTTCAGTTAGTTCAGATACATTTCTTTAGCATACTCATTTATATAGACTTTTCATTGTTTTATGCAGTTTATGGTTATTTATTCTTCCTCTCTCCATCTTACCATCTTAGTTTAATCTGCTGAGACAAATTAAATTAGCATTCCTGAAAATTGTTTCCATGATTTATCAAAGCTTAACAGTCATAACAGACAAAAACAATTTGTTATGCTGTGGTGATGCTTGCTTGTCAATTTAATAACTTTTTGGAAGCAAAGGAAAAATGTAAATATCTGCTATGACAAAGAATTAGAATTCAGATGGCCAATAAATGATCTTTTTGATCCTTTAAAGCTATCTGTTCCTCATTTCTTCTACCTATTTGCATTTCTTGGAATAAAATTCTTTGTGGTTTTGTTTCAACATCTTTAAAGTGACCCAGTGTTATTATACAAACAACATTATACATATTGCATTGAACTTTGGAATGAAATATATTATAGCAAACATAATATACAGGAAATCAACTTTTTTAATTGATGTTTGACAAACAAACCTGAGATTAGTATCAGATTATATGGGCTAAAGGTAACTTTTCTTGATGTATGGACATTATGGTTTATTATTAATATGGTCATATTCACAAAAATTATTGGTCTTGATTTATTAGGCAACCACCTGCCAATATCTAGTATGATAAGCATGAAAATACCTTGTAATGCGACTGGAGATTTCTGTTATTAAATAACTTATTTTTGTTTCATTCTATTCCAAGCTTCCACGCAATGAAACCCACATCAATGGAAAGAACAGTTTTGAGATCTACATTTTACTAAAGTAGGGCTTTTTTTTCATAATAGCACTAGGAATATGAATTCCCATAGTTCATATCTTACTTTTGCATTGGGAATATGAAGTCACAGAAGATCATGATACACTTATGAATCTGTTGGGTATAGAGATAATGGCCCATGTTGGACTAGATGTAACTTCCTTTTCCTCCTTGCAAAGCCACAGACTCCATCTTAGCATGCAGTTGCCATGGGCCTGTTGCAGGTTGCGAGTGTCTCATCTTTCTTCTTGTTTGAATGTAGTGACTTGTAGCTATTGTATAATGCCAATCATGACTCAATTGACCACAGTCAATGGTTGTCTCACACCTATGTCACGTGAATGATTCAGGTACGACACCTGTCATTCACCCTATATGAACTCTGGATATTTTACTCTTGTGTCACCCCAACGTGCAGAAATCGTGTATCATTTGCTGAGAGCCAGAAGGGCATTAACTCCTATACATGTATGTCTACCCGGAGTTAAGGCCTTCTCGCTCTCGACAGATGGTAATAAATAAATTTATTTTCCTATATCTTAAACATAATAACAGGTTTTGGTAATGTATCAGTGAAATCAAGATTCCAACCTTCTCAAATGAATTGCATAATTTTATGATTCATATATTCTTCAATTTAACAGTTTAAAGATGACTACACCCCCTGTAAGAAATAAATAAAGCTAATAAGAAGCCTTTGTGTATAACTATAGGACTTTGATATTAGCTTGTGAAAAGAAAGGCCCATTTATGGAGAAATGTTTACTCTTTATTTATACAGAGTAAATTTAATTAAATGAATGTATGGCATCTTGTCCAAGCTTGAAATTGAATTCCATTTACCCTACACAGACTATTTTTATGAATTTATGATTTTATTTGTCACTATCTGCACTCCAAATCACCTCCAGTTCAGCCTTCATGCCTCATAGACATATATTTACTTGAGGTAGCTGCCCTATGTTTTTAATGAAATTTCCTCCTTTATGAAGTTTAGTTGGGAGGGTGCAACAATCCCTATTATTATTAGATGGCATACTACTGAGCATGATATTATTACCCCACTGTGTTTTGTTACATGACAGTGAATTGGAGTCAGAATTATAGTAATGTTATGCAATCTGATAGAACTTCCTCACGTTTAGCGTTGAATTAACTTTCCTAACCTGCATAATAGATGCACAAATTGGGATTTTAATTTTGCGGAAGGGCATTTTTATTATTTTAGATCCCTTCCACATCAGTTTGAAGTTGATTCTCTGTCATTTCACGCATTCAGATACAGGAAAAGATTATATTTTTTTTTCCCTTAAAGTTCCCATAGCTTCCCATAGCTTCACATTACCTTCATAATTTGTCACCCATCTGCAAACCTCCCCTTCCTGTTCATACATCAAATGCACATAGCGAATGCTCACTGCATTTTGACCTCATAGGTATAGTGAAATGGAAATGCAAGGAAGAGCATAAAAGCATCGACCATTCTATTCATGCTATTTGGAGGCTCAAATTCATCCATTTTTCTCTTTTCTGTAAAAGAATGAAAGAAAAGGAGAGGAACTCCAACTCAGTGATATCTAAGCCTGGTATATGCAAAGGTAAGAGAATGATGTAGGTGCAATGTCAGATCAAACCTTTCCTGATTCTCCTAACCTTAGATCTTGGAAACAATGCCACCCATATTTTGTATGACTTGAATAGGGAGAATTTCATCAGTTCAACCTTAGCCTGTTAACCCCTCCTTAGCCTGTTTACCCCTCCTGTGTAATGATTTGGCAGAAATTTGATTATGTCTTCTAACGTTAACCCATAATACCTGTCTGTTTCATGCTAGCAAGCTCTGATCAATGAATTTCATCTTTTAAATTCAGAAATGTCAAAATTGATTTGTGTCTCGATGTGAAAACAGGTTGTCTTTTGTTACTTGTCCAGAAGAAGATTCTTGGACAGATCTAGGCCTAAATCCATGAAGGAGGCTAATGTAATTGTAACCCATGGTCTAAATCATGGTTTAAAGTTCCACTGCAGATCAATAAAAAGCATAAATAAGCAAATATAAGCGTATTAGGACACGTATTTGCTATTCTTATGGAGGGCTATGATAAACCTCTTTTGTGAAATTTGGCCATATAGCTTTTACGGTTTACATCATAGAGTGTACTCATCCTGTTAATACCACTGGCTTTCTTTTTAATGTTACTTGATGCTTAGCTGCCATTTCATATATATATAGACCTAGATCTATATTAACCAATGGTGATTTTGAGGATTCTCTCAACGGGATTCCATCATGTCTATACTAGACGTCAGTTTGCGAATGTATCCAGCCAGTCTGGGAGTATGCCAAATTCAATGACATTTATCAGATTTCATGAGCTGAGCATGCCAAGGGTTTCACGTTGCTTTTTAATGGACCCATGGTACTACTCTGGAAGTCTAGCCAGTTATAATGACCTATTTACAGGATGAAAATAGCAAATCAATTATAATGATTGCCCTGTGATGAATGTTGTTTATAACAAGGGGTACCTTTAGATTGATCAAAGAGATCATAACAAAAGAAAATTGAGGAGAAATAATGATTATAATTTTCTGTTCTTGTATAGCACGTATATCACTTTCTGATGTAACATCCTATGTGCTTCAAAATAGGTTTAGAATTATTACCCTAGCTCTAGCTCCAGGAGCTGTTATGAGTGCACAGTGCATTTCAAGAAATAAATGCTGCTAGGTATCCATTTCTCACCTGGATTGTGAGAGATGATTGCAGGTGAAATGCCATGTCTTGATATCCAAATCTCATATTTCATACCATTATTTAAAGGGATTGATTAACTAGCTTTGCCCAGGATTGAAGAAAAAATGATCACTGTTCCAGCTAATGCTGTAATCATAATTGCAAACCTTTAGATCAGGCAGGAATCGCCTGAGTTTTATAAGCTGATCGGTCGTTTATATTTCAAGATATTTACGATTGAACATTGATGTCGGGATAGAGTACCACCGAACTCTAAAGAACTCTTACGGTTGGCATACCTCGGTCTATCACAGAATACCGTACAGGCGTGAAACCTGCTCTGAAATCGCCAAATGCTGGTGCTTGGTTTTTGTGACTACAGCGAAGCGAAGAAGCTGAGCGACTTGCGCTAGGGATCGATCGTGATTTTCTCTTTTTTAGGATAGTAAATGGGTTCCATTTTCTCTCATACTTTCTCATATACATGTATGTAGTTAGAGGATTGCACACAATTCACTGGCATTTGAACTGATTTCACAATTTTTCACAAAGTTAATCAATCCCTTTAAGAAGGTTAAAAGTCAGGGAATGGGTGTGATGGTGAGTTTAAAAGGACATTGATAAAAAGGTTGGGATACACATTCACATAACGATTAAAATTCAAATAATATAACCCACTATCCAACAGTGCCCACCTTCTATTACATCAAGGGCTGCTAACATGGGTACCATTATGTTACCAATGTTGCTCCATTTCTGTAATACCATCAACAAAAATAAGTAGATTTGCTGCAATCTAGTCAATGAAGGATAACCAGAAGGGAAATGTGAATTATAAGCGACTTATTTATAAGCCTGACTTTCAGCACTGCATCTGTGGGTGGTGATATTTGAAGCTAAATATTGCTCATGAGCAAGAGTGAATTATTTCAATGTAAGCCTGACCTATATATGGGAATGGTATGTGCTGATAAAAACTCAAACCAAGGGATTTTATTTAGCAGAGCTATTTCAGGTGATTTTGTACCTTTTGAAATCATTTCCCTGCAGGGATTAACAAACTGAATGTGGGGGAATGGTAAGAATAATGTTCAATGTGTGGTATAAAGCTAAAAATACTCCAACCTTGTGTCACTTGTCTAAGAGAGATTAGAATTACTTTGAGGGGAACAAGATCTAATGATTATTATTAGGTACAATCTCTAGATAATCCTAATGCAGACTCTTAACTTTTTGACCAAGGCTTGCAGACACTCTAGCATACAGTAATGTTTGTCTATGTAACACTATCACAGTTAAGCTTGTTTTATTTTTGCTCAAGCATTTGTGAAGTTTTCTCCAAAAGTGCCAAATGTAGTCTGTGGTAATATGCTCACAAACTGATTGCATGATTTGTTTATGCAGATCATGTTTACCCATGGTACATAAAATGTGGAGGGAAGGGATACATGTATGTGAAGAAAATAATACTTCTCTTTCTTGTCTGAAGTATACATTGAATCTGCCCCAACAAACATCTTTTATGCCTACAATGTACCAATTTGTTCATATGGGGGGGGGGGGGACTGAGAGACTTTCTGCAACAGATAAAAGAAGGGAACAAATGAAACAGCTATCAAAGTCTCAACCATACTAGAGAGTCAATGTCTTTTATTGAAGGTGCATGCAGTCCTGTATTGTGGCAGGCAAACACAGACAGTACGCTCTGTCAATACTGGTAAGGTCTTGTCAATAAGGACTTTATATCCACTTTTCTTCCCTCTATTAATAGACGATTGAGGTAGAAGGCACGGTACATTGCTGTCTTCAGGCACAGGTGTGCTGAGCAGTGCAGAGTACATCGAGTTTTGTTTCATGTAAGAGTAGGCGGGGCACTATCTAGAATTGTAGATATTATTTTACTTGTATGCCTCACCTGGCACTCTGGATCTCTACAACACTTAACAGATCAAATTTACCAAATTGAATTTAGAAAAAATGCAGATATGGTAGGATTTGAAATGCTAATATAGCTTAGTCTAAATTGAATGTGACACCTGAAAGCAGTGCTTACATCAAGGGATACCACATTTTCTGTGAAATGTGTTTTAGTAGTTGAATTTTCTACTCTTTCTACTATGTACTATGTACTGTAAAACTAATTCACTGTATATAACGAAATATATTTTTTTTCATAACAACAATGTTTTCGGTGTAAGAATTTTGTTCTATGTGAAATTAGAAGAAGAAATAAACCCAGAAAACCCTCGCCCCTAGAAATTGCAAATGAACAGTTTTGGACAATTTTGCCAACTGAAAATTTCACAACTGCTTGAGTGTGTTTAATAAGAACATAGCACAAGTGTATGAAAAAAAAAAACAGAAATTTTCTGAATCACATAATACCAGAAGGAAATTTATCAAAATTCACTGCAAATTGGAAAATCAAACGAGTCCTGAGGGGCTTTCCATGTTCAGCTACCATGGCAACCTCCATCAAATTTGTGGAACATTAAATATAGTAGGATATGGCAATCTAGAGAGTTTTGCAGCTGATCATAAAGAAAATGCTTTACTTCGGATAACGAAAACAACCCTATTGAGCAATATTACTTTTGACAGCTAATCCCATTTACTGGGTCAGTGGTTCTTCTCATTTCATCTCTGGAAAGCGAGGAAACAGAACAATTCCTTTTCATGGAGAGCTGAAAGTACACCTGATCTTGTTTGATGTACATAGAGGTGTGTGATAGATAGAGTTCAGTTATTGGTTAATCCCTTGTAATATTGTCCATTATTCCAAACTGATTACAGCTGATTATATGAGGAGATATGTGGTTCCTATATTCTTCTGCTTCCCTCAGCCGAGCTCTTCCCCCTTACTCTCTCTCTCTCTCTCTCTCTCTCTCTCTCTCTATCTCTATTTTTTCTCTTTCTCTCTGTCTGGCTGTGCCTGTGATACATACATGTAATTACCTTTGAGCATTTTGCTTTAAATGTGCAAAATAGTCGAACAATTGAACAAGAAATAGATTACAAACTAAAAGTATGATTTGCTACAGCTTTTGTTTCTTCTGTATGGGTATTGAATCTTTATCTTGAAGTTCTAAATTCTCCACTTTCTTTCAAGTTCAACCATGTCAACACCTATCTCTTGTGCACTCCATCTTATACCCCTCATTGTCCCCCTCCATCTCCCTGTCTGTAACCATGGCGATGAATGGAGATGGAGAAGTGAGGATGACATCCAGTAAATTGATGCATCCACCCATGCATTGTTTGAAGACTTGAAGCAGGTGAGAAACCCATCTCCCGTGGTGTGAATGCCATGGCTAGCATCATTGCCTCAATTCACTTTATCATCTTATCCCAGAGATGGGAGGAAAACAACATTTCGGTTTCAGTTTCTTCCTCCTCGGGAGATGTTCACTTGTGATTGAATGACTATGATGGGAAAATCATTGGAATTCCCACTTTCTGTTTGCAAAATTTGAGCTAATGTTGCATATGTCTGTCCAATTTGATGGTATGAATTATCATGTTCCTCAAGTGGTACATGTTCTTAAGAACCTACAAAATGAAACTTGTTATGTTCTAAAACAGGACTCCACACTAACTGTTTTCATTGGGGGTCCATGCAGATTGAATATTTCATTGTCTGTATGCATGAGCCATGTATTGTAAAAATTTTGATATTTTGGGTGTCCAAACCCTGTTAGTGTCGAGCCCTGACTGAGGTAGTTTAGCAAAACGTCTGTGATTAAAAAACGGGGGAAAGACGCATATGACAAAATGATTCAATATCAAAATTTTATTCTATAGAGGCAGAACCAAAATATTAGGATGTAGAATTTGTATTTACCTCTTTGAACACTTTTAAGGAAAATATGAACAATTTTATTCAGATATATCTGATTCTAATTTTAGAAGCACAAACAAAACTAGCAATTTTCCTCTTTATGCACCATTGCGTTTCACTAATCTACCTAAAAGGATTCTAAATTATGCTTTATATAGATTAAAGGGATACTCAACCACAGATTGTGGACGTTTATATGCCGCGAGAGGGCACCGTGATCGTTTCCTGATTATGCCGTTGCCCCGCGGGGCACAAATTTTGGACAGACTGGTCGCTGCGTAACATGCACACCTCTGCCTGAGCTCGAGCTCTCGTGCGAGATTCTGTCGGCTTCGTGCAGTCCGAAAAGTAATCCCAGCAGTCCCACGGACGCGTTTGACGCACAAACTTTGTGTACAAGTGAATGGGGCTTACGCAATCCTGACTTTCCCCACGGCCGCCTGGTGACTTATCCCTTTAAGCAATTTATTTTTTTGCTGCCTTGTGAGGCTGGATTTATACCTTGTTGACAGTTCTGCAGGTACAGGTCGTGAAAGACATGAATAATATTAAGTTGTGTTTAGACTTTCTCATATAAAGCCTTGCTGGGCCAATTTTTCATTAATAAAATGTGCAACCATTGTCACCCCAAAGCAGCCATAGAGTCACAAAATATCTGCACACGCAATAATTCAGACCCTCAGAAATTTATCCATATCCATCTAATTTTCAGGTAACATAAGTGACAGTGCATTAATGGAAAATGCCCTCAAACATTCCATCGGATAACAAGATGATGTTTTACATGAATGCAGAAAGAGCTTATAAATTCAACAAAAGCTACACATATTTCTGTTACCTTTACCTAAGCATATATACCTTTAAGTTCATGCATCTTGTCATATATGTGGGAGTAGCCTTGTGTTACAATGTCTGTCTATAAAAGAAACCCTTATCACTGGAATCGGGGTAAATGGAGAGGACTGTGCAGAAGATCTGACCTGTAGGAAAGTGCGTTGTAAGATGATACTGCTTTCACTTCTAATTAGAGCATGAAGCTGGTTAGAGAGAGACATTGGCATTTTGACTCACTCAGTATAGAAAAGTCACAATATAATCCCATACTTCAAATCATAAAAAGATCAGAGAAAGAAAAATCTTGTCTATTAGCTAGTAGAGTGTAAATGCACACATTTTTGTAATAAATGGTAGCTGAAGAAATTCCATGCTTATTGAAAATAATTTGCTGTCTGGATCGCTGAAACGTTACATCAGTTTAGTTTTGACTTATAATTCCTTTGCAACATATTTTGATCATAGAAATAGCAGAAAAAAGTAGCACTCCATGAACTAAATACATGTTTATAATTTATTTTCAAGACAAACTAAAAATATGAAATTGTACAATGTTTGAAATTGATAAATGTGTGCAAATATGTGCAATTTTGTGTGCAATATGTGCAATTTTGTGTACAGGAAGCTAGGACATTACCAACATAACTCATCTTGAAAGTTTGCCAAAAGAGTTTTGTCAGCAAGAATTTTCTGTCTAGCTTCAAATCTATTTAATTTAAACTAGGAATCAGTGATTTATATACTATTAGATGATCCATTTCATTCTGCCAGTTTCACACATTTTTTTTTGTCCATTTGTTATTGGGAAATTGTGAATCAGTCTCCATAGATTAGATTTCTATTTTGTTCTAAATCCATGAAAATCATTTCAATCAGAGATGCAATGATGGAATGACCAATTTCATTACATCAGCATCATACAAATACTATTTGGAAAAGAGAGAGTGTTCTCTTCTCAGTGAAATCCATTTGACGCAGGCCCCTATGATATCTTTGACCATCTTTATTTACTATCAATCAGACATGTCAATGATGTTAGTAGTATTAAATGACCAATTTCATTCCATTGGCATCATCAGGAGACTTATCCGGCCATCTTTCTGTCCTCAAAACAAGATTTGATTATTATATATTGACAGATGTTTCTACGAAATAGCATCTTACAGTGACCATGACATCCTACGAGGCGATCACCATGCGCAGTGCTATATTTAGATCAAATTGGCAGTCCCATGGTCATGTAACGAGGATTATTGGAGATCTTTGCCAAGGCATGATGGCTTGTTGATTGCTGTAATTATTTCTGACCCAATGTCATGTTGATTATTAAATATCCTGGCCAATATGCCAACTCTTATCTATTGTAGGCATTCAGTGAGTGTATTTTGGTTGTGTGAGCTATTAGAAGGTACAGTTTAACATCGTGGGGGCCATGATATGATGATATGATCTTGAATTTGAAATTTCAGCTCAATGGTCATCAACTTTACAAAGTATCATAGGAAGTATAGAACTGGATTTCCCTAGAGCACAGAAAATCAAAGAGTGAAAAATTAGTTTGGTCTGGTTGACAGGCCTCCTGTATTTATGTGTACTTCACTATGTTTTCTTTAATAGGACTCTCTCCCGAGCACTGTTTATTAGAATTCACACAGTTTCTGTACTTTTTCTGCAATTTGATGTGCAGTACAATATGTATCGAGCTATCACCCTAGCAGTACTTAGGTTCAAATAAATTCATAGCTGTCTTAAGGCTGGCATATAATGTATCACGAAAAGGTTACAAAATGCATTGTCTCTCTTCCAGAGAACATTTCAAAGTTAAACAGCGCTTAGGGAGTACATTACAGCAATCCCTTCTTCTTTGTTTCAGTAGCAACATTCTTCTTATTCCCTTAGCCTTCAATCATGACGGATAAGCTGTCACAGATATCCTGAAGCTGTTTTCCTCCCCCGTGCATTGAGATCTTTAGAATAGCACTCATTTCAGTTGAACCACCCAACGAATTTCCAAAGTGGATTAGAAGAGATTTCTGCCCAGACGACAGCCAAGCCAAATAAGATCAGTCAAATGCTGGGGATGAGTTTCAGGGAATTAGTTTTTATTTTCACTCTGAGATCCAGATAAAACATAGCTAGGGTACTGTGACCTGGATGTGCTGCGTTATGTGGCTCGTCAAGTGATTATCTATTTTAGATTTTAAATGGTGTGGATGTCAGCCACAGACAAAAAACAGATACCAGTTTTGCTTATTGATTGAACTAGAATATATTTTACTGCAGTTATGTGGCATCTAAAACTCTCATTTCAGATTCACTCCATCCTACGATGAGAGAAGGTAACCTCTTAAGGATTAAAACAAGAAAGCATGTACTGTAAAACCAGACACTATTCCACCTTGTGATCAGTTTCCAAGTTCACGGAAAGAAACTTTAGGGAATAGTAATTCAATTATTTGGCAGCATGGAACTTTCATGATTCTTAACCACTTTCAAAATTTGCAAACAGTTTTTTTGCATGAAGAAAAGTTTCTGTCTTTACAGGAGTATGAAAGGATCAGATTCTTCCTTTTGGAGGACATTAAGAAACAAATTGACAATGGGTGAGATTTACATGAGACAGTCCAGGGGGAACGGTGGAAGGCCTCTCGAGGTTATGCTATAGTGTTAATGTTCCCCAGGCTTCTATCTATGACTTTCCAGGGACATTTATTGATTGTACAGTTTTCCAGTATAACATCACTTGACCAATCACATTGCTTACATTCTTGAATGACTTGACAATAGATAAAATTAAATTAATCTAAACTGTTTCAATATCCATGACTTTGAAATGGCATTCCCATTACATTGATTATCTTTGATTAAATGCAAAAGAAACCTTGTTTGCCATAATTTACTTTTTATTTGGTACTGAAAGTCACAAATATTTAGTGATGAACTGATCTGCATAGATAATGCCGGATTACATGGGTGAAGTTGGTCAGTATTTGTGTTTAGATTGTCACTACGTCATATTTGCTCAAGAATTTATAGTTCACCAGAGAATAACTGCCAACGCTATTGATATGTTAATTTTTGTTCCTCAGTAGTCTTTAACAACTTGTCAAGAAATACATTTATATAATATTGGATGCACTTGAGTGGTATATCAGATATATTGCATTCAGCTAGCATGAATATTGCACGAATCGAAGATGAGTGCAATATTTGCTAGATGAATGCTATATATCTGATATACCACGAAAGAAATCTAATATTATTATTATTATACATACAAATTCGAGGAAACATACAACTTTACAATGGCCTGGAGAAGATGGTACCCAACAGCTCAAGTCAGGATACAGATAAAGCTCAGACCGTGCAGGTCTATGGAAAATATGTGCTACCTCTAACTAGCACAGCAAAGCAGGCCAGTTGGAACATTAAAAAACGATGAAATTGGTTCACGTACTCACCAACATCCAATATACAGAGTAAAAATGATCCTTCAATATAATGATCCAAAACAGCAAATTCCAACGTCCATGTTTGTTTACAAATGTTTCGAATTTACCGCTTGCAATATCGAGGCTGCGCTGCGCTGCCATACACAAACCTAAAGGTATGAGAACTATGCAGACAACACTGAAAATTTACGTGTAAACCTATGGCATTTAGCGCTTCGTCGCAATCTTTTTGTGCGAGCGATTGATGAAAGCAAGACTCCACCGAACGTGCTTCTGCGCATGCGTCGGACAAAAATTGCAATGGTATATCAGCGCAAGCGTTGAATATCGTGACAATATTCCACCCTTTTACAACATTGACAAGAGTAACGTAATACACGCAAGACAGTTAATATGCTAACTGTATTGTATGCAATCAAACTGAACAACAGAAATCTCACAGAACGGAAAAATACAAGGTTTTATTCTATCGGAAAAGTAACCTATATGTGTAATAATCATTGATATTGTATTAGATAGAAATCTGAGATTACATGCAATAAAATGTAGAAATGTCAAAAGAAAAATAGTCAAGATGTCCGGGAAATACTGGCAAATCTGGGAAGTCGTACATGTAGAATTCACTCTGCAAAGAAGATAAAAATCACAAAGTCAAATTCTATCATAGCTGTGATGACAATATCTATTTTCAAAAGGCATAGTGTGGTAACTATTTCATGTTCAATTTTCATCCTATCTTCTTATCAAGGTAGGCCAATAATTACTATTGAAGGGCTGTTCAAGCTCAACATACGTGTGCAAATGTAAACCAAAGGACAGATTAAAAAACAAATTCTGTTTCAAAATGAATTGCTGATTGTGTGCTGAAGTAGCATTAACCTGATAAATATTATTATTCATGGCCAGTATATATTCAAACTTTAAAAAACAGGTGATTAAAAGACCCTGTATTGATAAAATCATCTGATGTTTTAGGTGTCTTGAGAGCAGACTAAAAGAAGACCTGTTATCTCCAAAGTATGTAAGTGTTACTTTGTGAGTCACCACAGCAGTGAGAGAGGTTATGAATCATTCATTCAGGCCCTTCTTGGATGACGTCTTTCGATCAGGCTAGGGGGGATCTTCAGGTAGCCATGTTAATTTGGCTTCTGTTTAGGGTAATTTCAGACCAGATCGCAGTAGTTTGTAACAATTACTGAATTAGGCTACTTAATAGTACTATTCCTTTTCGTTGTGATATGAGTGATATATATATATCAGATGGCTTGTGAAAATTAGAATTAATTTTCATGAGCTTTACTTACTTAAAGAGGTTGAGTTCTGGGAGAGGTGAAAAAAATTTGTGAGCTTTCTCATTCCTTTTATGTCAGTTTGGAAGGACACCATAGTACAAATGTCCCCTGAAAAGGATTGCTCTTCAAATGCCCTCATTTTCGAAATATGGCGATAAATAGCTGAAGTATTTGGGCCGAACATTCATGCCGAACATTCATGCCACGTGTGTGCAGTACCATATACCCATTTCTGTGTAGAGTGCATGAGCAGTGGGAATGGGTTCATTTTTTAAATTATTTTGATGATTCCAAAACCTCACTGTATACACCATTTCTTTTGTAGATCATTCTTTCCCAATTGCTATGAGTCAGTTTCCTTCACATTATAATCACATGACCAGAAATTAACTTTTTCTTTAAAGATCACATTGCAAGAAAATCACAAATATGGCAATTAATGTATCACTAGAAACTGGGAAGCTTACAGATGGCAATCGTATAAGTTTTATGTCAACTGCGTATCTGATGATTATAAAAACAACATAAATAAAAGCTCTTCTAAGCATCTGGAATATCCGAGGATTCGCCAGAAATATAGCGATGTTTTGATGTCGTCACACTAGGGATCGGTCCTGCTTAAGCAGACGACGTCCTATAATGAATGAACGTAATTGCAATGCAATTATTTATCAAATTATAAAGAGTTTGGTATATTTAACATGACCTTATTTCACACCATTCTAAAAGGGAAAGTGAAACTGATTCTGATAACTAAAACCATTTGATTGTAAATACACAGGAGAAGGGTCAATGATCAATGAAATAAACCCCATTTTCAAATTGAAAAGCCCTCCGAATAATATCACAGATTGTATTCGTTCCCTCTTGAAACGCCGAACATGCCCCGGTGCAAGCAGCTGAAAATACAATGGCGTCTTATTTTGTTTACAAGTGACTGATTCCTTTATTTTTTTAACGCTGCATTTTTCATCAAAATAATACCATACACGAAGTTAAGAGTGAGGCAACAGACTAACATTAAGACAGACGCTAGTCAAGTAAGAGAAATAAGTGAAGAGGAGATGACAAAACAGGCACTGAAAAATGTGTAAGATGTTATGGGACATCGTCTGCTTAGACAGGACTGGTCCTTCGTGTATCGTCACACATCTCAGCAGCGTTCAAGGAGCTCTTCAGCTGCTATATCGGGGGCTGTATTTTACCGTTTTATAATTGATAATAATCATTAAAGGAGAATCAACCCCTAATTACAAATTTACTTATATTGGAAGGTGTAATATATTCCTACTTGTTGGCCTAAATCATTTTCTAATAAGATAATCAGAAAAGGGTATAAATAAAGATATTCCAACACCCGGTATCGTCTCCTACTCATTTCCATGGGGGCTGCCATTTTCTTGCTGATTTGGATTTGTACATGAACCATTGAGAAATGTTCCAGTCAAGAAGATATTTTGAATCCAAAACCTAAATTGCTTTTCTTCATTACCTAAAATCCCATATGTGACAAAAAATATAAAGTGGGTGTTTACATGTATTATAAAAATTAAATCTTTATAATGATATTTTTAAATTGTCTGGTTTTGCTTAACAAAAATCTATTTTCTTGGGTTTGCCAAACAGAGCAGAACATAATATATGCAGCATGCATTCTGACTTTTCAAGTCCATTATCCGAAATCAGGTGAATGCATAGTTTGCCGCTATAGATGCTCGGGGAAGAAGCATCCATAAATTTGAATTAATTTGCTCCGTCCCATGCGTCACAGTATCGAGAAAATAGATTTCTATTAAGCGAATATCGATTTTCAACAGAAATATATAAGGAAATCGTAAGTTTAAAAATAAATTGACATATCTATTCTATATTTTTATTCTCAAACGGGTTTTTAATTTTGAAAGAGGCAATTGAGCATTTGGATTAAGAAAATCTTCATGTACACATAAAAAAAATGGCGGCCCCCATGTACTGCTAGCAGACGATACATGTTGTGAGCAGATGATAAATTTTGCTCAGAAAATCTTGATTCGTATCGATCTCGTAAATTTTGACGCGAAGCCATATAGTCTAACAAGTAGGAATAAATAACACCTTTGAACACTTTCGTCTGCATTTGTTTAGGTTAATTCTCCTTTAATTCAAATGTTTCCAAGCGTTGAATTTGGATAACCTTGTATAATTTATGCCATCTATGCAATAATATGTATTAAGCCAATATTTATTTTGATGGAATTTTCTTGCAATGTGATCTTTAATTGGTGGAAATATAGTTAGTGAACGTACAGGAATCTGCAGATGTTAAGGGAACAAGGTGAGACGCCATTGAAAAAAGGGCCTCACAACACTGTCGCAATATTTTTCCCCGACCGCAGCTTCCTTTATTTATGGTTTGTTGATAGGAACTAGATTCATATTGGATTAGATGCATACCACCATACTGAAGTCGGTCGGCGGTAGATGTGGATGTAGTAGATGTCTATGTACTTGTATGAAAGCATATATACTACACCTTCACTCATTTTGAACAAGGCCAAAATGTTTTCATCTGTTCTCTCTCTCTCTCTCTCTCCCTCCCATGCTCTCTCTCTCCCTCCCTCCCATGCTCTATCTCTCCCTCCCATGCTCTCTCTTTCTCTCTCTATCTCTCACTCTCTCACTCTCTCTCTTCCTCTTTCTCTTCCTCTTTCTCTCCCTCTTTCTCTCCCTCTTTCTCTCCCTCTTTCTCTCCCTCTTTCTCTCTCACTCTTTCTCCCTCTTTCTCTTTTCTGTTTGCTTCTCATGCTTTTGTTGTTTTTTTGTTTGTTGTTGGTAAGACTACCCCTTCTCTCTCTTATGTCCTCTCCTCCAAATCTTCATCTTGTCTGTCCTGCCAATGATGTATATACGCCCAACCCATTCTAAATCCTTTGCTTTCACTGGAGATCTTTAGTTCTATTGCCCTACAATAACCTGTAAAGCCAAGGAGCGTATATACAAATTAATCTTCTCATCTTTATTTTTTGGTGAAAACTCTATCAAAAGAGATTTGCTCTATGTGGTCTACACCAATCATCCCTAAGCTCAGATCACTTAATCACTCTACCCTCTTGTCAGTATTCTTAAGTCAATTTAACAGGTTCACTGATGTGAGAAAACTTCAAAGGAGAGGGGTATGGGAAGAGCCACAGACTTGCCATTGTTCAAGAATTTGTTCTTATGGGTGCAGTTTTATTGGAGCACTGCTCAAGGCCTAACTTTTGTATAGACATGTATGGTTGTGACTTATGACTGCTATATATGCAAATGCAGCCTTCCTAAATAGTTTGAAGCAGGCTTTTGGTGCACAAATCGTTTTGTAACTTTTAGGTTTGTTTTGATTGGAAAAAAGGTGGAAAGTGGAAGAAGAATAACATTGTTTTCATATCTTTAGACATTAAAGGCCAAGTCCACCCTAACAAAAAGTTGATTTGAATAATAAGAGAAAAATCCAACAAGCATAACATTGAAAATTTCATCAAAATAGGATGTAAAATAAGAAAGTTATGGTATTTTAAAATTTCGCTTAATTTCGCAAAACAGTTATATGTACATCCTGCTCAGTATGCAAATGAGGGAACCAGTGACGTCACCCACTCACTATTTCTTTTGTATTTTATTATGTGAAATATAGAATATTTTAATTTCTGCAGATTTCACAATTAGGAAGCTCTCATTGAATTGTGTATAGGTTGCAACAATGGCAATTACACATGTTCAGCGAAGAATCAAACCTTGTTTCACATTATAACAAGGAAAAATTAAAATATTTCGTATTTCATGTAATCTGTGAGTTCTGGGCATTGTGGCGTGGGCCTGCAATCCAGCTACCAGTGGAAGTTATAAACTGATTCAGCGGACCCAGGTTCGAGATTGAGTCACGTCTTTCAGATGGTGACGTTAAAGGTCGGTCCCAGACGTAAATAATCATATCTGATTGATACACGTCTGTAAAAACCCAATTACACACACACACACACACACGTTCTAGTGGTGTACTAAATAATGTATTTAAATTGTTATTCCTTGATTTGCATATGTGTATATACACTATTATCATTCTTTCTATATTATCCATCTATTCTATTATTAGGTACGAGAACAACACATCCACTACCAGAGCCAGCGTTGCGTCATTACAGAGGAAAAGAACTGTCCCATTTGCAAGAAACGTATAGGGAACAGCGCCTTTGCCCGCTATCCCAACGGAGTCATCGTGCATTACTACTGCTGTAAAGACCCAAAAGTCTGCCCCGTTGAGCCAACATGACAGGCTTGAATAAGATCCTGCACATGGATGCTGGAATGTGGTTTGTTATGTAGAACTTGAGAAGTATAAATATAGATATATGAGAGAGCTTGCCCTAGTCCCTGCCCTCATGCTTGTTTATAGATATCAATGATAATAATGCATTTTCTGCACCACTAGTGTTAACATGCTATCCAGCTTCTGCTATGTTTTCGTTGTGACAGAGCTGGGCCTTTCTTCATCACTCAAGAAATGACTGAACAATTTAAAATGTGGACAATATTTCTTAGTTCTAGCTTGTTCCAATGTAAAATGTTACTACATGTACCATTGTACACTTGAAGATAAAGTTGAGTTCTGGTCATGAGATTGAATTGTGAAATAAACTGTCTCAAAGCAATTGGAAAAGGTTGATTATATAGCACATATGAATTGGTGTATGCTGTAATGTTTTGGAATCACCAAAATGATAAGAAATTCTGCCGAGAGTCACATGCACTGCACACAGAAATGTGTATATGGGACTACACACAAATGTTCGGCCCCAAACATTGCAGCTGTTTCTTGTCAGATTTTGAATGTGAGGGCATTTGAAAGGCAATCCTTTTCAGGGTACATTTCTACTATGATAATCTTCCAAACTAACATAAAACGAATGAGAAAGCTCACAAATTATTTCCCAGAACTCAACCTTCCCTTTAAATAAGTTTGTGCAGGTTTAATCACACAAGAAGAATTAAGTGATATCAATATTCATAAGCCAATTACAGAGAGCATGAAGTGGTTTGCAGTAAGTTTGTGGTTTACACACATCACATTTATGCAGGTGGTATCTATAATAATACTGAAACAAGTCAAGTAAAAAGATGAATTTCATTTGTTTAATCTCATACATGTAACTTAGGTGAGGTGTGAGAAAAGATGTTACTCTGTTATTAAACTTGTCCAAAATGAATATTCTCTTCAAAGACTTCACTCCTCCATGTATTTAAGAAGAAGTTATATTCTTCAAGGCATACTTTGTTAAGTATGCCTTGATGCTTTCCATCATAGCAATTATTTTTGTTTGTTACTTTGCTTCGACGGGAGCCCAGATAGCTCAGTTGGTAGAGCACTGGTCATGTAATCCAGGGTCCCGGGTTCGAATCCCGGTCAGGGCATTCTAATTTTCTCACATTTTCTTTCTTTATGATATATTCAATTTACTTCAATCCTATCAATTATGATATTTAATTATTTTTGCCTATTTGAAAAAACATTTTGCTCATGAGAATATTTGCATATTTTAACATAACAAATGTCGTATTGGGTTAAAAAAACTGCTCAGTCCAGCTGCAGTAAATAATATTAGTTTCTCTGTGGATGTGGCCAGTATGTTGTGAATATCAGAGTATTATTCAGTTTTTGTTACAAACATTGCCAAAATGTTTTTTTTAACTACGGTAGATAGAGTTAGAAGAATTATTTATTTTCACTCTTTCACTGTTGATAGTTGCAACACCCATGCCTAAGGATGTTACCCTTTCAGAGCAGCATACCAATGCCATGATCATACATGCTTTTTGAATGATAACAGCCACTCTTCTAACCTTAAAATTATCTGCATTTATCTTTTCTTTAGATATGACAGCCATTTTTATTCATGATATCTTAATATCAAATTGGACTTTGTACTAGATTTCATATCGGCTTTGCAAGTTGTTATTCCCGAAAGAGATTAGCATTTTTCCAGGTACATGAGACTATTTTCATTGCAGATGAAGTTGTCTGTGCACTTGTTGTTGGAGGAGTCTGGCTTACAGCCAGAGGAAAATAATGAGAAATTTCCCCTGCAATCAAAGCTCAAATAATTAAGTGATTAGTGATAATGAAACAATTACTGCCTTGAAATCGTTTCATGGTATATTATAACTTCAGCCTATTTTCGCACAGGATCAAACTGTAACAACTTCAGGAGCTAAAATTTCAAATACAGTTAACTGTGCATAAGTCGAATCTGTTGGGACCACAAAAAATAGTTTGACTTATGCAAAAATGCGATTTAGGAAATGTAAATGGCACATGTTTTGCATAGTTTGGTCAAAAGGATTGATTCGACTTAGGGAAACTTCGAGTTATGCAAGGTTAACTGTATTAATATATTTGATACATGTGAGCCAGTTTTCAAGTTAGATTGAAACCTGTGCTTGTCTGTGTTTGTGTAAGCTCTAGATTTTGTATCAATATTAAATCAATATCACATGCACACACCATAATAACTGTGAGAGAGAGAAAAAGAGAGAGAGAGAGAGATTGGGATGCGTTTCCATAGTAACAACATGAAGAATGATAGAGACATAGGGAGGCATGTTGCATCTCATTTTATCTTGTCCACATCAAAGTCAACAGTCTGTATCAACAAGAAGAACTTATCGTCTGCGGCAATCTCCAGGGAGACATAGGGAGCAGTCTATGATACAACATCTCATTACATTGTCTACTCCTCTATAGTCAATGCTATGTTTGTCTGTGGGTGTGTTCTTAGGATATTATGAAGCCAGAACCTGTAACATGAAACACCTATCAAAGCACTGATTTAGGTACCATGTTCATAAGAATATTATTTTTATTTTTATTTTTAGGTTTGGGGGGGGGGGGGGGGGGGGGGGGGGGGGGGGTGGCAACAAAAATTATCCATCCAAGGCCTCTTTAGGTGATAGTCTCCAGTAGTAAGTTCAGACCCTGCACTCACTGCCCAAAATGTGACATCATATTTATGAACATCTTTGGGAGCTTGGTAGCATGCACAAGATTTAAGAAAGCCTGAATTAGCCAAACTGTAAAATATGCACCCTTTTATTTTTCATAAACACAATTGTATTTTCAACTAAACGACTGTTGCAAGCCTGATTCTTGGTTTAAAACTAATCTTATGAACGCAGCATATACCGATATGCCTCTTTGGATTAGGAGCATGTTGGTTGGATGCCTTGCTATGTCAAGAGGCTTCTCTGGGGAAATTATGGCTCCTGCTGATGAAGAATCGGCTGGGCTAATGAGAGTCTTGATGAGCAATAAGTCTTCCTCAGCCATCATCATCTTTCTCTCCATCTACCCAAGATTCTAATCAAGTCTGGCATTAGAGGATTTGTATGAGGAGACCCTCGGAATGAATGAAGTGTGTAACCTGGGCCCTGTGTCATGAAGCTTGTTATCAATAACAAGTTGCAATAAGTGTTATAAGCTACTGAAATCCTTGAATCTGAGAGGAAATTCGTCATAGAAATGAGGCAGTTGTTAGTGATAACAAGTTTTATGAAACGGGGGCCCAGGAGTGTTATTTGGTGATGTTGGTTGATGGAATTGGAAAGGGGGAGGTAATGCAAAGGTAATATAAATAATGTTACTCATGAATTTGAATCTGGATTGTGTAGAATGCTTTGAAACATATATAAAGTAATAATAAAACAGAAAGTAAGATATTGAAATATACAAGTATCATGAGGAGAAAAAATGACTTAATATATAGCTATGTAGAAATCTCCTGGGAAACAAATGTAGAATACTTCAACATCAAAGACAGTTATGTAATTCATTTTTCAAATGTTGATCCGCGTAAACAAACTTAAATTTTTGCATCATGAGTGTAGTCTAGCAACTTCTAAAGACATTTACTTTTCTTTTTAAAACACAAGTAAAACAGTTTCCTGAATTAGCACATGGTGTGTACATGTGGCCCTAGTTAACTGATTGGTAATAGTGAGTGCTTACCATAATAGGAAAAGTCTACCCCATGCTCTCTTAACTCTCACTGTGCCAAGGGATTTAGCTCTCTTCAAAATGTAACCATTATATGATCAATGCTTACTTTTAATATGGCTGCACTTCATAATCTATTATTTCACAAAATGTTGTGTACAAAACTTGTAGGAAATCTATTACCAATTCTTATGATACCAAACATTATTACTTTACCAAACTTTATGCATAAGAATTATTGAAAATTACATTTGAGTTTCTTTTTGGTCCATTATTTTTTGGTATCTCATTTGTTTTGTATTGTTTAATGTTGAAATAAGATAATATCTTTTTAATAATCTGCAATTTTCTCTGAAATTTTCTATGGTAGCATATGATTATAATCATATATTTAGAATGCTTGATTTATGCTCAAAATTTTGATAAATATTGACCACCATATACCTTTCCTGTGGTTGAGCAATTGATGAATGAAAATGACAAGTCCATCTGTCACACATATGTGACGTCGGCACTGAAATAATTAAAACATAATGTAGAGCTGCCAGGTGCTTGAAGACCATTGTTGTCTGTGAATATATCGTGGAGATTAACTACTGTGGATTACTTCTCTATTCAATGAGGCATTTAAGTGTGCAAACTTGACATTGATACCTCTTTGAAAGTGAGCAGAATAAAACAAGAGATCATTAAGACCTAGGAAAAGGGTTAACATTAGGGCAAAGGTTAATAATCTTCATGTAGGTATGCAGACCATTCTTGTCTTAATCAGATTTTGTCCAGTTCTTCTTTTCAGCCTTTTTTTTTATAGTAAGTAAGTTGATAGAAGAGTATTTATGTATTTGCTTATTAATATTTTGTAGAGAAGTAGAATGTGTCAAATTGAAAATGCGATTGATTCATTGGTGCTTGATGTCCAACTGAAGTCCATATGGTGTGTGTGTGTGCAAGTGTAATTTTATGACATACATTGCATGTAGATCAATAATATTTGTAAGTTAGATCTTGCATTTTCATAGAATATGATGAGGAAAATATCTGAAATGAGTTATATATATTTATGTGGTCAGTAAAACTACTAGTATTGCATCACAGACAACATACACTTGTAAGTGTTGCTTGCTGCTTCTTTTTTCCACCCGGGCCCACTAGCAATTTATTTACACATTAAAAAATACGCCTCGATTTACTGCGTCATATATGAAAGAGCCTTTAAAGATAAAGTTGAGTTCTGGTTATGCAATTACATTGTTAAAAATCTCTCACAAAGCAATTGGAAAAGGTTGATCATGTCTACAAAAGAATTGGTGTATAATGTGAGGTTCTGGAATCATCAAAATGATAAGATATTGACCCAATCTTGCTGAAAAGCACATGCGCTGCACACAGGAATGGGTATATGGGACTGCATGTGGTATGAAAGTACGGCCTTAATATTTCAGCTATTTCTCTTCATGTTTTGAATATGAGGGCATTTAAAGAGCAATGCTTTCAAGGGAATTCTAAAGAACTTGATCATATACTCTTCTTTTTCTAATACTCCTATTTATCTTCTGTTCACCATGACATTGCTTTATGCATTCTCATCCAGCAACATCTCAAATGAAACACTAGAGATCAAAGTGCAAAAAACCCATGAACTTCACATTTATTGTGTCCAATACTGTAGACATCTGACATCACCAGACCATAGCTTAGATTGAATTTCAAATTCTTTAGCCTGGATAAAGCTCCCTGCACACATACACTGCTATTTGGTGTTAGCTTGCCAAACCCTAGCAATAGGGATGGGCAACCGGGCAGGATATTGAAATGGATCAACTATTACAAGATTTATGGGAGCACTTTGGTCATATTCAGTTATGAGTTTTGAGCTAAGTGCATTGTTTCCATGTTTTAAGGTGATTTGAGGCATATGCTTTTTTTTATTGGGTTGTGTATCCTGTGCAAGTCAGATCTGAGAGAAGAATATTTCATGAGTCATTTGCTTTGTTTGGAAGCTTTTATGTCATTATACTTAATGGATGTATATGTATGATGCAGATTTTCAGGTTCTTTAAGTTTATATCATTGCAATGCATTGAGTGTTGCATTTAGCGAGACATTGTTTCCCTGAAAGTACATGTTTGTATTTTTGTTTTTAGCTGACAATCTTTTATTTTCTCTTTACAAATAACTATTATCATTTGAGGATATTTTGTAGTTGTTGAATATCTATAAAAGCTTAATGTTGTCATTACAGCAAAAATGCTACCCTGTACAACCAATAGTATGATTTGGAACTTGTCATATAATTTGTACTCATTACTGAAATGTGGATTATGCACTTGTCATTGTTTTGATGAATTTATAGATATCCAGGCAACGCACATTAGTGCATTTGCTCAACATGATTCAGCTTCCCGCACATTACACAGATGGGAATGTAATTTCATGAAATGTTTTATGCAATGGATTGGAAGACGTGTCAGAAGACTTAAGTGATGTTTCCTGCAAATACATTATGCTATTTGTGTACCTTCGTCAAAAAGACATTTAAATCCTCTGTCTCTATCCCTCCCCCCCCCCCCCTTCTCTCTCTCTCTCTCTCTCTCTCTCTCTCTCTCTCGATTGTCAAGTACATCAATCTATTTTCTCAATTACCTCTCTCTTACTGCAAAAGCTTTTTATATTTATCATTTTACTCATATTCCCCTTTCTCTCTCTCTCTCTCTCTCTCTCTCTCTCTCTCTCTCTATCTCTTCCCCCTTTCCATTTTCTTATGTTATCTCTCTGATTTATGTTGCAGTGTCTAGCCCTAATGAACATTTTTTTTTTCATTGCCATACACACTATATGTGTACATGCAAGCGATTACCAGAAAATTGGTATGAAGTCTTACAGTAATGAAATTTAGGATGTAATTAGTCATAAAGGAGATGAGGTAATCAAGTTATGTTACTTTGCACCATTATGCTTTAACTTTTTTTTATGTTGTTTTGTATATAAGATGATATATCAATCCAATAAATACCAACTCATTGAACTTGCTGTTGTTGGACGAGACTTTTCTTTATCATTAATTTGAGTGAGGAGTGAGCATCTTGCAATGATTCATCCATTGATGTATTGTGTGAGTGCATTGTGATTTCAGTAGTCAGTTTGTAAGATGTTTGTTGCTGCAAAATTTGAAAGGATATGAATTTGACTATTGCATTTGTAAATTTGAGTGAGATTTAAGGAAAATATAAGTCATTTCATGATGAATTACTTCTGAAATTAGCATTTGTATATTGATAAAGCCAAAAGGTTGCCATTTGCTTCCTTGTTTACATTTGAAGGAATCTCGTGAAACTTTCAAGTAGTACCTTGAGGTATAATCACTGATATTTCATATTAGATTTAGACCTTTGTCCAAATTCTGTTTATTCTTATGCTAGTGAATATTTCATCAATCATTCCATGCCCAACCTTCAAGTACAAGGTGTTTCAATAACAGTTAAATTTTATTAGTAAATGAAGGGGCAATGATTATGGTGATACAATGGTAATTTAAGTGGTGGTGGTGGTCCTCAGTAGTTGTTATGGTCGTAGCTTTGATTTTAGTGTAGTTGTGATAGTAGTATAATAGTAGTGTAATGGCTGTCATAGTTTTGGTAGTTCTAGTTGTAATCATGATGGTGGTGGTATGACGGTGATGGTGTAGTAGTGATGGTAGCTGTGTTGGTTGTAGTGATGGTAGTTTTGGTCATGGTGGTTGAGATGGAGAAGGCAGCAGTGATGATTCTGTTTTTAGTAGTTGCGGTAGTGGTAATGGTGATGGTCTTGTTCTCAATGACGATGCTGTGGTGAACTTTAGTGATGAGTGATGATTGGTGACGAGGAGGAAGAGGAGGAGGAAGGGGAGGAGGAGGAAGAGGAGGAGGAAGGGGAGAAGGAGGATGTGGAGGAGGAGGAGGAGCATGGGGAGGAGGTGGAGGTGGAGGAGGAGGAGGAGGATAATGATGATGGTGGTGGTGGTGGTGGTGGTGATTGTTGTGATGGTAGCTTAGTCTAATACTTCCAGTTTGTTTGGGATTTGAGACTAATTTGTTTTAGATTAATGGAAGTTTAAATTTATTTCCTCATAATCTTACTCATACTATTGTAATTACTCGACTCTTCTATCGCTTCATCTTTGTCAATATATTTCCATTTACCTTTTTTTCAAATTCATTTTTATCTTAATATCAACCTCGATCTATTCTTCACTCGGTCTGTACATTGATTATTTTTTTTAGTCTGTTGACATTACATTGGTATTTATAAGAGTATCACCTCTCGCCACAGATTTCTGTTTAATATCAAAGGTGAAGTGATCATAAATTGTCCACAATCACTCATAAATATCAGGGCAAAATCTGTGATAATTGATAATGCTTTTAACGCTGTGGTACAAGTACTGTCTATCAATTCTATAGGCAGGCCTATACGAACTATTTTGCTCATCGTGACTACTTGTCCTCACTTAGTTGGGGTTTTTTTCTTCCTTCATCCAATTTCTCTATTCTTCTTCATAAGACCTGAAGTCAACCAGAAAATATATACATTTTTGATATCGATTGGTATTACAAATCAGTGGCGTATCCAGAAATAGATGAACGAAGAGCAAATAGGGGGTAGCAAATAGCGAATATTCTCAAGACGAGGATACGGCATAATGGAGGGGCAGTCTAGACGGGCTACACAGGCCTTCAAACATGGGGGAGGGTGGGACGGGGCGAGTGCAAGTGCCGCTTGCATCATATGCTAGATCACCACTACATATCATGAGCAAATAAAGAAAGGGAGAAAAAATAGAAGAAAGTGGGGGATGCATGGTGGGGAAAATTGAGGGGGAGAGAGGGTGTGGTGTGAGAGAGAGAGAGAGAGAAAGCATGCATTACGTTTTCAGTTGATGATAACCAGATATTGCACATGGGGTGGAATCAAATTAAATCTGGTAAAAATAAGATTATGACAAGGTATAATTTACCGCAATTTCACATTCTTGTAATCATTTCACCGCCAGCATATCTTACAAAATACAATCTTGTAATGGGTATGGTCAGGATGTGTGTGTTATAGCATGGATAATTCATATCTTGAAATGCATTTGTCTACACTCCAATAATACATATTTAAAATATCTGCAAAACTATACAACTACCAACAGTCCACATATCGACGACAATTTAATTGAAGTATCAAAAATCTTTGATATGAACATGTGAAGCATGGTCGTTATTCTCAGTCCATCCTTTGTTTTGATCAGCCATTATGATTATGGTAAGCGTATCACACATGAGGCTGAAAGGCCATAGGACATTCCTTATACTCATAAAATATGCCTGTTTAAACATCAGTCGAGTCTGTTTATTCTTTTGATTCTATGTTTGTTGGTCATAATTTCATGCAAAAGAAAAACAAACTACTGAGAAATATCAAATAGCCTGTTATTCGCGAATACTAAATAAAGTAACAAAATATTATACATTGCACTGCTCATGAAACGTGGCAGTTGAAATGTCATAATTACCACTGACATCAAAGTTAGCCGCGTTCCGGAGCATGTGGTTTACTCATGATAATTTATGGGCATCAATTCTTACAAATTACCAGAAGATGATTTAGAAGAATATAATTCCTCGATAATCAAAGAAGCGGAATGAGCCGGTCTAATGTCTTGGAACGATAATTATAGCATTCTCTCCTTCAAATCAGTGTAGTCCGATTTTCTACCTTACGTCAGGTTGTAATGAAATTATGCCTTTTCTGTCGTAGCCTATAACATAATTTCAAGGGTAATTGGAGGTTAACCAGCAAACGATCTTCTTTTGAGACCATAATATATGAGCTATATAGGGTTAGGTTCTGCATGCGTAGTGTTAAACTACCAAACAAATCCCTTCGTTTTTTAATCATACATTGTTATTGATTATGATTTTCCTGTATTTTCTCCTTTTATCATGTTTATGTCGGATGAAAGAGAATATCGCATTTGCCCCCCCCCCCCCCTCCCCACCCGCTACGACTATTTGCTTTCCTTTCATTTTTGTAGTAATATTTGCATTTTTTTAAACGCCGTCACTAGTTGTACAATCATACAATTGCAAACTTTGCGTTTTGATTGAAAGGGATAGTTGAGTGTATTTGAAATTTTGTGACTGATATTTTTATACTGCTTGTAATCACTATACAGCTCTATTTTGTGCAAGCGTCATTTCCAACATAATGACACTTTTCTGTTTAAATATTTCAGATCTACATGCCTATATCTTCAATGTGAATTTCGATGATATGAATAGTACAATCACTACAAAAAAGGAGTACTGAACCATAAATATGTGCATGTGTATACTGTGATTTGTACAGACCACAATTATTATAGCACTGGTATACTGAATTTCGAGCGCAGGTGAGGTAAACTAGAGATTGGGAGAACAAAGAGGCGACAGACCAGAAAATTTGTCTTTTCAATCCCAGAGTTTAATCCTGGATATTATTCACTTCCTCATCTTTGTTAATGACAATGAAGAGGTTTCGTGCTTTTATCACTTGGCCTACTATTTTGCAAGAGTCAATATAGCTTGAGATGGTCCTGAAACGGTAGCCCCTAGCTCTCGTGTCCACGCATAATTTTCTTTTCTTCCTTCCTTTCCATGTTTTTAAACCCTATAAAGATGACTGATGAAAGCACATGACAGTAGACAGTGGTGGGTGTGTCTCACCAGGCACCAGGGATAGCCCCCTCGGGTCAAAGAGGTCAAAGAAATTAGATCCGTCGGTTACTTCATTTCACCTTCGATACACAGCTTCAGAAGTTCAGGGTTCGCACGGCGGGATCTCCGGAGGGTAGTAATGTATTCGATTTCAAGCTCTTCATCTCGCTTTCTCTCTCCCGCACATCTGATATAATGATACAGGGCGAGTAGTGGTATCCATAGCAACCAAAGTTTGTCAACATTCCACGGCGAGGCTCAGGTTGTGTGACCCGATGAGGTCACGCAAAAACTTGTACCGAAAATAATATCGTATTTTGTCTTCAAATACCTCTGCTCTCTGGACAATTCGGAATGTTTGAGTAGAATGATCGGAGTGAGAGCAAAAGCAAAGCAAGTAACGATTAGCAGTAGGCCTATATTGTAATGTTTACATGTCGTTTTTCCGAATGTTCATAATTCCGAAGGTTCGTTTTTCCGAAGTTTCGTTACTCCGACGCGACGGTTCGTATAAATCCGAAGGTTCATAAATTCGAAAGTGAAAAAGGGTTCATAATTCCAAAAATGAAATAGGATTCGTAATTCCGAAAATGAAATCGCGTTCATAATTCCGAAAATGAATAAGGGTTCATATTTCCGAAGGTTCATTATTCCGAAAGGTTATGTAGGGCTCTATATCATATTTTCGGAATTATGAACCCTTTTTCATTTTCGGAATTATGAACCCTGTCATTTTCGGAATTACGAACCTTCGGGGTAATGCATCAAATGTTCGGAATTACGAACCCTATTTCATTTTCGGAATTATGAACCCATTGCTACATGGGAAATTTGAGTTTCGGAATTACGAACCTTCGGAATTATGGACCTTTGGAAAAACGAGTACCCCCGTAGTAATATAAAACTTACAAACATGTGTCCGTATAGAAAATCGGCATAATAAGGTCCATTTTCAGAAAGGATTATATAAATCATCATTAAACTGATTTATTCATGAAGTACCATGTTCAACGATACGTTACATAAAAATTATAACCCCCCCCCCCCCTTGAATTGTGAAAAAATAAGGAGGAGAAAAACTGAGAGAGAATGAAGGGAGAGGGGAAAAGTGCGAGAAAAGAAGATGACAGGATCCCTTCCCGTACCTCCTTTATAGGTGACATTGCTAATTCGTATTTCATTCATCGACTGGTGCCCCCCCCCCCCCCCGTGATGCCAGTGCCCCCTAAATGGATGGTCACGTCACGCCTCTGCCCTTTGTGCAGCTCTCAGAGTTTTAACACAACATAATTTTGATGATAATAGTTCAAGAATGGAGCCTGCACGACATGACTATGAGACGTCTCGCAGGTACTAGTAGTAATTTTCTGAATGTCTGACATTATACATGATTAATGGACTACTAATGTATGGATTGCTCTGCTGATGATGATACTTATACCATTCTCTATCTAGTCTTATGTTGCTTCATGTAACTCCATCAACACCCCGCCCTCACTAGGCCTACTATTCAAGACCAACCGCGTTTTTCAAAATACGCCACTGAGGAAGTTCTTAATAAGTTGATGACGTCATAAACGCGTCGTTTACCAAAACTTACAAACAAAAGTATATTGTTTACCATTTTAAGCCTATCTGCGTTTATGTGATTTTTGTATAATTAAGAAAGCTTGGAAAGGAGATTGTCTTTGATGAAGTTTAAAAATAACGAAGTTGTCTGAGATCGCCTCTTTTTCATCTCCCGAAATAAGTTGGTGTCAGTTGTGTTACGCAAAAAGCCCAGAATTGTTGTTTGTTTTCCTCATTAAGTTGTGGAACAAAGAAAGTGTCCCCCTTCCTATTTAGTTTCAAATCTCCAACGAAAGGAAGTCGGCATCTGCGCACATTGTATACCAATATCCTTTGCTTTGAATGTCGCCGGATGCTGGTAAATGAATGTCGTCATTACGCATGCGCGTGCCCTTTCTCCCGCCAGACTCCAATGATGCCCTTGTACTTTTTTTCTTTTTCAAAATTCATTATCATCCCGTATCAATATACACACAGCATACGGTCTTAGTGTATGGTACCAAGGGATTACAGCATGCAGACGATGTCTGCTTCATTACATTAAAAACTGAAGTGTAAACAACGGATGGATGTGAGATACATTTTTTGTATACATGAATTTGGGTCGCGACGAAATTAATGAGAGTTTGGCAGACGACAGTGATCATGGTGATGATGAAAGAAGATGCGTGAAATGTAGCAGTTTCGGGTAGTCGTTAGAATTTTCTTGGAAGACCTGGTGATGAAGATCCGATCTGTGATTCTGCTTGGATAGACTAATAATAGGAATAACCCTCAAAACATCGTCAATTATCATCGAGAGGTAAGTTTAGTAAAGTTTAGAAATGTGAAGATTTGTTTTGTTTCATGCAAGATGATATCGCAGCCCTTTTAGATATTACTTTATTTTACGTTATATATACATGTATATTATTTAAGACGAAGCTTTTATCTTAGGGTTGGAGGAAGTAGCAGGTTTTTCTAATTCTAAAATAATAAGATGTATAGATAGAGGTCCATATTTCAAACAGTTTGATGGTTTCACACTTTCACCCAATGATTGTCGTATTTTGTTGTCTTCAGTAATTATTATGAACATCATTCATTTTCGAATAGTGGTAGACTGGTAGTATATACATGGAGAAGGTATACAAAGCTATTTAAGAAAAGTGCACGAACAGTTTTGTCATACATGTATATAGTGGGGCTTGCATGGAACACATTTAAAAGTTGACACATGATCATCTCCCATTATTTCTTGCAAAGTAATGACCAATTTCTGTGTGCATGGACAATTTTTAATGAATCAGATTTATAATGGAATCTATCTTGTCGGCATTGCCTAAATGGCGTTTTGGGATGAATGTGTTGCATGGGACGGGGGGGGGGGGGGGGGGTCAAATTTGAAGGTGCCCCGGGAGAAACAAATGTTACCTAATTGGTGGTATATGGATCCCTGCATTGTTTTCTCTGTATTTTATCATGGAAATAGTAATAATCATCTCTGGCGTTCATCCTATAAATATATCAAATATATATATATGCGACCTACCCGCATGTGGGGAATTCGGTAGGCCTTTACTGCATTAAGTTATGCATGCATGTCTATTTTTGCTCTTAATTCCTTTATCAAAATTATCGTCATTGATGATCAACGCTTTGTAGCTATAGGCTCTACAAACTGAAATCAGTAACTATCAAACATTAGTGTTGTCATAAATTATCATTCGCTATCAATTCTATATCATGAGGATCAAAGGAAGAATTTGAGGAGTCGGAAGACGCATGGTTACCAAAAAGAACATAGGCCTATAGTTGACCAGTTTTAGTCTGCATTATAAGTTATATCATACAAAAACGAACAAAAGTTGCATGTATTTAAAGTGCAAATTCATATTTTTAATCAACTTTTTAAAATCTTTTATTCTATTTTATTTCAAACTGCTGAAGTTTTTACAAAATATTCTTGCTGTCATTCTTTCACGTTTACTCAGACTTTTGCGTGCCTGTTCAGCGATTTGCTTTATCATTAATTGGTCTTAGCAAATCAGAATTAGGCGCGTGCTAAAGGGTTGGAGGATGACGTCAATTAAGAGCTCTAGTCATATTTAGGGATATTACGTAATACCATTCTTTCTTCACCCATCATGCAGCAAGACGAACAAGTGATGAGAATCCCCTTGTAGATATAAAGGGAACATATATATATTATACCCCGTCTTGTTTTGAAATATCGTGATTCGGAAGTATTTCTCATCATCTGAATCAAGACGCTTCATTAAGATAAGAAGCAGTTGTAAAATCTAAAGGTATTTGCAGTTTAATATAATAGTATACAAGTATTTCGTATTACTTATTATCCTTATGTATAGTTATACGCGAAAATCATAAAATTATAGTTTTTAAAATTTTAAACTTGGGGCCGATTTACGTTATGCACAAGATCAAGCCCCATAAATCGGGAGCAATAAAATTTTCATGAATCTTTTGCCCATAGGTGCATGGCCTATAATTGTAGAGAATTCAAATTTCAGAATCACCCCTCCCAGAAAGAAAGAAAGAAAGAAAGAAGGAAAGAAAGAAAGAAAGAATGAATGGATGAAAGAAACAAAGAAAGAATGAAAGAAAAAAAGAAAGAAAGAAAGAAAGAGAAAGACGGAGGGAAAGAAATACAGCTCGATGATCTGTTTCCTAGATCTATAGTATATAGGAATAGGTTCTATATAGGTATACAGCCACACTTTCCAACATTCATAGAGCCGTCGGCATACCGGCTTCTCACTTTTCTCAGTAAGGGTCTATTGACATAAATATAAGTTTAGAAACTTTAAGTTTTTAATGATGCACGATTCCTTTTGTGGTAAAAATGGGCGTGGTCGAAACGGTCCCGAAGGATGTTTTGGTGGTTTCAGTCGAGTGGCTCTAATATACATGTATTGTAATCTATTAAACTTATAATTTCAAATTCCAGTAATTCGTAACTAAAGTGATCATATAGACCTACATGAGATTAAGAATAGGGGCAGATGGAAAACATAATATTTTAACTAAAGAAACAGACATTTATTTTCGTGCAATTGGGAGACAAATTTTACACACTCGCGACATGCATTACCCTATGATCCTCCTCTCGAGCCAAGCCTGTTATGTGCGTAAGAAACATAGTTCCATCACGTTAACCCGTTTCTGCATTGGATTTGCACGCAAATTCAAAGAAACAGATGAGTGCGCGCTTGTTGTGTGTTTCGGCTGGCCCGACTGAGGATCTATCCCGTACTGTGGAATGAAAACGCCTAGGAAAATACTAAAGGACCTGTAATCAAGCTGGATTTTAGGGATTTTAGTAGCAGGAATATACTGCCAAGCTATTTTGGACGAAGGTGAGATTGTAGGATTTTATTTAAAAGAAGGGAATCTCACTAATGTTTCCGATACATGTTTCGGGCGTGTGCATCTACGTTCACTCAATCAGGGGATAGGTGTTGAATAGGAGAGTAAGCAGCCAGACGTAACGGGAGACATAACGGTACACAATCAATGTGTGTGTGGTGATGCTGCGACGAACATATAATCCTCCTGTGACTGTGTGTGGATCAGATTCAAATAGAGATCGTGGGGAAAAGGTCGAGATTGTATCAACTGTATTGCTTAGAATCGAATGAGCATCATATATTTACTCATTAATGGAAAACCATATCTTACTGAATCAGAATTTCTTCTTTGTTAGTCTAGTATGACAGATTTATTAATTTTTTTCTTCTTAATCTTAGTTTACTTTTAACTGTTAGTTACTTAGTTTAGTTATTCTCTTCAAGTTGTTCCAATTAATTAAATTCTATGTTGGAAATCTGGGCCCTTCTGGGGGCCGTATTCTGAAAACTATGTTATCTTTTAATTGTCATAACAAACTGAAATTGTGCAGAACACTTATCTTGCGTGCTTGCGCAAATTTCTATTCATTTTTACGCGAATGCAGCCAGCGTAGCGCGGCATTGGCAATGGCAATAACTTGACCTAATTTGATTTGTTACGACAATTAACGTCCTAACATAAATTAAAAGATAACATTTTCAGAATACTACCCCTGACTCTAATTGTTACCAATTTTAAATCTGATCAAGTAATTGTTCTTGTATTTTCTCCTTGAAAATGACATGATCAGTAGGATTTTTTAAAAATTTGAATTTAAACTAGAAATATAGGCCTACACTGTACAGGATACATGTACATCCCTGGATACACAGCTCAACCTTGGGTGTTGGAAGGGCTTTTTCTGCAGGTTCACGATTGGTGTTGTTGAAGCAAGCAAATTACTATGATGCCAATGGAAGTGAAATTGGGCATGTTTAGTACTTCATGAAAAGTTCAGGATTCCTGTTGGTTTGGGTCGGTTAGGGTGGTTTGTCCGAGTTGTCCTTTGTACTGAGTTAGCCTGGATCCTGTACAGAATACTTGTAGGCCTACATGTACGTACGTATGGAGCATCTTTGTAGACTCCCATTATTATCCCACCCCTTTTCACTATTGTGGATCTTCCCAAAGAGCATTTTTTGTGCTTTCCCTGTGTTAAGCAGGGATGATAGTTATTACTTAGGCTATTGCCTGATATACATGTACATCAGTAATGTAGTTAATGCTACCACCATAAACCAATTGAAGTCATCCCTAGAAAGATATTGGAGAAACAATCCAATCAAGTTTGAACCATACCTAAGATGGGATGGAGCAGTAAAGAGGATAAATAAGCTTAGCTTCCAGTCTCTATACCCAAGTATACCCAAGTATACCCAAGTAAGTAAGTATGTAAGACCTTACATACAGATCGTATGTGCTCCAGCATCCACAGTGTACATGGGGTCTCTTTTAAGGCTAATTAATTAGTGAAACATCTATGGTAATGTTTTGTATTTAGGAAATACTTGAATCTTAATATGAGTACCTTAAAATTTTGTATTTCAAGACACCAGCTATGTGTACCTGTACTGTACTCTTCCACCGTCTCTTACTGTATAATTCATGTAGACCTACATCTACAGTGCAAACTTATATGTAAAAGCATGATCTATTCTAGATTTTATGGCAAGTTTATGCTCTAGTTTGCGAACACCATAGGGATAGGAGTCAGTCCAGGATTTGAGTAAAGCCAAAAAAGCTAGGGTATACAGTACACTTTATGTACGCTACCAATAGTTGTCTGAAATACAACAAAATATATAGTACAAACTCCAAAGGAGGATTTGAATAGTCAGAATTTGTTCTATATCCCCCTTAATCAAAATGTAAACCAAAGGAGTTCATTGTACAAATAGATCCTTGGCTGAAGGCTGTATTTGTCTTTAAGATTGGAAACTAGTCATTGAAGGCCAAAAGTCATAAATGTGAATCAGTGGGTTGGAATAGACCTGTTTACTAAGTTATTCAAATTTTATGCATACTTTTGAAACAAAGGTTGTTCTTGACAACCTGAAAGCTTGCCAGAGGCTTGTCAGACATAGCAACAAGTAATGTATGCAAACTGGATTCCAAGTATTGTAGTTCATTCATTAATAACAGGTTAATGGAATACCTCGTTACTAGGTCCCCAGGAAAGAAACATCCATAAATTTGAATCACTTAGTAAGCAGGTCTATTAAAAGACCTCAGCCTTGTACATTACTTTATGTGGAATGTGCACTGTAGAAGGTTTGATGCACAAAGAGGGTGAGTCAGTGGCACCTGGTCAAGTGTTCAGGACAGTGTACAAGGTTGTAGATTAATACAATTAAGAATTTTTGTGTTGCAGCCATCTTGTTTTCATGTGAGGCAGGCTTTAATGTACATGTGAATTGGCATAAAAAGAAGTGATACCTGTATGTACATGTAGCCTGCCAATAAGACGGTTGATTTGAAATACCAATAATTCTTTTTTTTTATTTCTGCAATTTATCTGGTCAAAATTAAAAATTTGATGTTTCAAATATGGTCTCAAATTTTATAGATCATAAAGCAATAGAAGGTGTGTGTGTATCAGGAATTGATTTAAAATACAGAGGAACAGTTTCATTACTTCCATAATGCATCACACAGGCATTCCAAACAACCTTGTTCTACCCTGCAAGTGCACTGTGGTATTGTTGTGTCTATAGTCTAATACCATGTATTACCTTAAATCAATGCATATTAAGCTATTATGTAAAATTATGTTAAGTTTGACACATATTTTTCAGAGATACCCACCCATGTTACTTATTATCTTGAGCTTTGCATATTCAGTGGGTCAAAAAATGCACTAAATCAATGTTGAGCTCAATAATTCAACAATATTTTTCCTTTGTTTCATTGCAGGAGTAGGAAGACATAGGCTTTGAGCCATGTCAGTGGAAATGGAAAACAATGGTGTCAAGTGGGACAATAATGAAGATGCAGAGAGCAGCTTGGATGATGGAGGAGCCAAGCTGTTCGAGCGTTCTCGAATCAGAGCGCTGGCAGGTAAGGAGAGAACACTTTAGAAATTGCTGTAATAGAGTTTTAACAATTAAATGTTCAGAAGTTCCAAAGGCGAATATTGTAACCTAATACTTGTATATTAAAAGTCAGTTTATGCTAGAATGGAAGTCCTCGTTAAATTTACACTGTACCCACACCTATTGTGTACTGAATTAGACATTTTTTTGATACAGTGAATACTTATTTTAGTTGTTCGTAGATCATGCAATGTCTAAGCGAAAAAAGAAAATGTTTGTACTTGGAAGGGACGGTGACATGATTTTATGTACACAGTTTATGATTGCTTTGAAATGAATGCATGATGTAGTTAGATATTTGATACATTTGGTTTTCCATACCCTTTTTCTCAGTTTATAATGCAAATTATTTTAATTTTTACCACAGATGAGCGTGAAATGGTGCAGAAGAAAACATTCACAAAATGGGTGAACTCACATTTACAAAGAGTAGGTTGTCGCATTGTGGATCTATATACGGATTTATATGATGGACGTATGCTAATCAAGCTCCTTGAAGTTTTATCAGGAGACAAACTGGTAAGTAGGCTTTCATGAAGTTCATATACATGTACAATGAAGCTATAAAAATTCTAACATTGTAAGTGTAATTGAAATGTATTTTTATTTGTGTATTCTTAAAGCTGTGGGATTTATTCACATGGTATTTAGTTTACTAATTTAATTCCATGTCTTGAATAGTAGTTCTTTAAACAAAGTATATATCATCTGTTGAGAGCTAGAAGGGTGTTAAGTCATATACATTTACACAGAGTTAATGCCCTTATGGCTCTCAACAGACGATATATTTGTAAATGATTTATGCCGCAGACAATTTTTTTAGTTGTATTTGATAAATTTCCAATTTTCTGTACCTTCAAAATGAGAATAAAATGTAGAAACATGTATTTTGTAGGCTTCAATTTTGGGTGTCCATGTGTTCTTAGTGCTCGTTAGTGTTGAGCCCTGTGATATTTTTTGAGGGTACTGAATTGGTATTTTGACAAGCCCAAGGAAAGGACTACCCGTATTCTCATGTTGAGGATTAAAGAGAAGGTTGAGTTCTGGTCCACTTGAAAAGTAATTTGTGAGCTTTTATCATTCTTTTTGTTAGTTTGGTAGAATATTATTGAAGAAATGTCCCATGACAAGGATTGCTCTTCAAAACGATGAGAAAGCTGAAAAAATTGGACCAAACTTTCTTGCCACATGAGTGTGTATAGACCCATATACATATTTCATATTGTAGGTTGGAGTAAATCTAAAACCACCTTTTGTTGTCAAGACAATAGCAACTTTGTCCATGAAGCATACATGAAATTATGACAACAGTGTACTGCTGAGGATTTTTGTCCGCAGGCACTTAATTTGTGCAAAATAATTTATTGGATCATGCATTTATTTTGTTCAGTATACATTGCATAAGATGTGAAATGAATGTGATCAAAATTTAATTGGTCATGTACACTTTAAAATACATATTTTAGTACATGGGTGGATTAATTTATTGATTCATATGAATGATCTACACAGTGTAAGTGTATATTATATATATGTGCATACATGTCTGCTAATTGAATGCACTGGCCTTTAGGCTTTCATGATTAGGGACACCATCCTCTGTAAATTTTACGAAAAACTCACTTACAACTGTGTATGTTTTCTCTTAATATATCTATTTATGTACACATGTATGCCACAAATATACCAACAGTGGCATTCTCAGTACAGCTTTATGCTCTCATGATACAGTATCCTCATCCTATCCCTGTACACGGGGCTAAGGCATCTCTGTATACATGTACCATACATTTGTGCGTACACACACAAGCTTATTATGTGTTGCTCAATGAATACCGCTCTTACTGCAAAAGGGTGTGTCTGTCATCCAGGCACACTGCAGTACAGTATGTACAACATGGTATGCTGCTGAGAGCGAGAGGGAATGCATGACCTCCAAATTCTATATGGAAGCCTACATGCAAGCCTACATGCATATAGCAGTAGTTTGGGGATCTGAGACAAGATTAAACAACAACAGACTTGCTTTAAATGACCAAGTAGGCCTACATTTCATTGTTTCTACAATGTTTAAATTTATTTCAAGAAAAGTATGTGATATGTCCATTTGAAATTGAGATGGTGTGTCCTTATTATTCACATACAGGTTAGAACAAAAATGTTTCTAAGATGGAGAAATTAATGTCATTAAGGATTTATAAAAAAATCAAATCATGTACAGTGTATGTTGTTTCCCATAATTTTTAGAATGAGTAGAATGAATCATACATGTAGCAGCTAAACACATTTTGTTTCAATGCAACTATTCCCAAAGTAATCCGTCAAAGTGATAATCCAATTTCATTTGTTTCATGTATGTAGCCATATGGTGTGTTTAAAATTATGTTTATATAGGAATTATATATTTTGCAAAATGCATGTAGCCTACATGTACTCTTGACATAGACTTGTTTCGATGATGAAGGTGAATTTAGAAATGATTTATTAGGTAATGATATCAAACATTAATTTACATAAAGCTGTTGTGACAAACATTTCATGAATTATATGTGAGAAATTAATCTGTAGTTTACATGTATATTTGTGTACATGTGTATACACTGTACAATAATAATAAAAAGATTATTCAAGAGCTTTTTCAAATGTGTGCATAAGGAGTAAAGTGTACATTTACATGTATTTTATAAAGGTCAACATGTATTTACACCATTTCCAAGAAATGCTCAGCACCATACTTTAATACTTTAATACACAGTAATTAGGAAAAGGATTTTAAAAAATGAAGGTAAGCCTACAGTATCAAAATAGTACAAAACAAGAATACAAAATTGTACCTGCACATACACATGTACTGCATGTTCAATGTCTACTTTAATTTTGATGCAAATACATACATGTACTGTAGTACAGATGATCATCTACATGTTATCCTACACGTAGTGCATTAAGAACTTTGTACGGTCTGTCACATGTTCCATAACCCGCCAAATATCTTCTGAAAAGTGTCTGAGAGGAAAAAATAGGGGGGGGGGGGTATTGTTTGATGTTTGATACTGTATCAACAAAGATGACAAATTGTTCAAGGTGCCATCAACCGTTGATCTACAAATGTAAGATAACAAAGAAAATGTGTTTGTCATTAAATGACTTTATCAGACTTTGAAATGCTATTGTTTAGTCCTGGTAAGAAGTTTCATTTACAATTTACATGAATGAAGTATCATTCAGGGGAGCGTTTCATCAAGCGTTTTGTCAGTGATTTTTACTGACAAATTTGCTCTCAGCTACATAATCAGATGCAAGGATTTCAGTAGCTTATCGATATGCTCCCCAGATCTACAGTGCTGGATTAACTGATTGATATAATATCTGTACATGTATATGTAGGCTTTTTCATTTCATACATGTATGGAGAAGTTTCATTTTCTCTATGACAGTTAATAGTCTTATGGGGTGTTGCAAGAAAGTTGCGATTGATTGCAAGTTGCAACTGATCGGTAGTTGACCAATCAAAATCATTGTTGCAAGCGCATCTTCTTGAATGGGCAGACCCTGAACCATTCAGAATGGTTGTTTTAATTTGCTTTACAATTTGCAATTGATTGCAACACCCCATTAGAGTGTGTGTTCATGTTCATGTACATGTACATGTGTGTTAAAATCATACTTCATGAGAAATGAAAATCTATGATGCATTGTCCCATTAGAATCAAATTTTAAGCATAATCCTGTAGGCCTATATAAGCAGCGACCTCCCACGCACTTGAGTATGCTTGTACTGCCAAATCTTGCCAAGACTCCAGCAGACTATGACCATGCTAGCATCTTCACTGTTTGCAGTTGTATGAGTCATCAATGATCATTGAAACGTGGCAAGAGAATGGTGGGTGCAGATGTCTACTCTGCATTTACCATTCAACATGTGATTGCATTATGTCAAACACTACCCATAGAAAAATGGGCATAGATGAGCACTGATGAAAGAAAAAGAGAGATGTTTGTATGTGAGCATTCAACCGTTTCAAACCTCAATTTTGTTTTCCCAGGCCAGGGTAGTTTCATTCAGTTGGTAACCTTCAATCTTGTATTGACTGCCAGCCCTATAAAACTAAAAACATTATGCATGCAGGCAAGGTACCCTTGAACAGCATGCCATGCACCCATTGACTACAATACTTAAATATGCCATTGTGTGACAAGTTATTTTTTTAAAATCTTATTTATTTCAATCCAATCTTAATAAATTCTTATAAGTTTGCAAGTACATATAGTTGTTGGTACTGTACAGTGTAGAGCTAGACTAAATGTACAATGTACATGTACCTGTATATTTCCCTCTAGTGCCTGTACTAAATGATTGTACATAGAAGAATATTTAGTTTAAATTAGGTAGTTTAAATCATAGTTCTGGTTTTAGTAATTGTAATTTTAAAGTCTTTCACTGAACTTACATGTATGTAACTTTCTTCTTGTTGCCATCATGTACATGTATCTTTCAAAGGGCAAATATTAAATAGGGTGATTCTGTGTCTCATACAACATATGACATTTGTCTGTATATTTCATCCATAAATGAAAAATTTCTGCATATGATCATAATGTAACTAATGGTAGTGATGCCAGAAATAATTATTAATCAGTGGTAATATTAAGAGATTTTTCAGTTTTTATTGAAATATATGGGTAAGTCATGTCGTATGGGACACATTGCATGGAATTGCCCAATTTAGGTAAATTAAGTACAATGTACAATATTTTTATACATGTGTACACTGTAGGCTTTCGTAATTACATGTATCATCATACATGGCAAAATTGCCAAATACATGTAAACATTTATTTCAATGCGATTTGCACCGTAACAGTAAAATATTTTTAGTTTCAATGAATTTAAATGTACATGTACACTTGAAATGAAGTTTAGTTCTGGAAATTGAAAAAGCATTGGTGCTAAATTTGATGAAAAATTCTTTTTCTGTTTCAAAAAATGTAAACAGCATTGTGTCGAAGTGTTCGGACACTCACATCCCACCACACTGATGTACAAGTGAACCTTCTCAAATCTTGGGAATTTGATCACAAAACATACTTTCAAATTGTTTTAAATTCAAGCTAACATAAAACATGTTTCAAATGGGAAATTTGTGTGAAACAGCACTGAAAGAAATTTCATTAACAATTTTTCTGCCGTATCATTACCCAATATCTGTATGTGTATTGAGTATTCACTTCTCTGTAGGCCTACTACAGTCAAACCTGTCTATTATTAAAGGCCACCCAAGGGAAACAGAAAAAGTGGCCACTGTAGACAGGTGGCCTTTATAGACAGGTTCTAAAGCACATATTTCTTGCTACAGGGAGGCAATATAAGTGACCACTATAGACAGGTGACCGCTATAGACAGGTGGCCACTAAGACAGGTTTGACTGTATTTAGAAACATTTTTATGCCTCTGCCCACCGAAGGTGGTGCCAGAGGCATTATGTTTTCGTTTTATCCCTCCGTCCGTCCCACTTTCTCATTCATACGATATCTCATAGAGGTCAATCTGTTACATTTCAGGTTTTAGCCTTATTTACATGTAAGGTCTGAACTTAAAACTTGGTACTACATGTAGTAGGTATCACCATAGAGTACTGAAGTGTGACGTCATCAAATTTTGATTTTTGTATTTCAGTATTTTTAGGACCACATTTAGGTCGAGCATGATGGAAAACGTTCACACATCAAATTTGACATGAATCAGTTCATGGTGGCCCAAGGTATGGCTACAACAACATATATGAATATCTACATGTAATTAGCCCCATTGAAGTCAGTGTAAATTGGCCTGGTTCTTAACAGTTTAGAACCAGGCCAATTTAACACTGACTTAATGGGGCTAAGGAGGTATTCATGCGGCCAAATCTCGGGGCCCAATGAGCCAATTGCCATAAAATTTGGGCTCTGGATGTTTTTCACCATGTTCCTTTGAGATATGGTATTAAAAATGTCAAAATGAAAAAATAGCTTTTTGTGACATCATCACTTCGCTACTCTACAGGGAGACGATCTGATTAGATTGTGGGGTACATGCGTGTAGGTCAAATGTCATAGTTTTCTGAAATTTTAGGTTTTAGCCTTGTAAACATTACGGCTGCGTGATATCGCATTTTGGGTTATTTGATAATCGTCAGCTTCAGTAATGCCGAAAGGGCGATATATCGCCACCACCCAAAAATGTACATTTCCATTCACCTAAAATTCAGCACAACTTCACCCCCTTTTTTTTTTTTTTTTTTTTTTTTTTTTCCACAGGTTATACATGTTTACCATTGTTCATCACCTCTCCCCCCACAGGCAACTCCTGATGTCATCTTTTATCAACCGTTTTTTCCACATGTATTTTAACCACAATTGCTTCCCTCAACAGGATTTCATGTTTCTCTCCTCAACTTGTTCATTACCTTTGTTTTGTCATTTCATTCATAACATTCATTATATTCATCATTAGGATACTCATTCTGATGTCATTATTTCACCCTTTTTTACACATGTATGTTTTAACCTTAATGTCTTTCCTCAACAGGATGACTTGTTTCTCTCCTCAATTTGTTCATTATCATTGTTTTTTCACCTTTCTCTCCACAGCCACACCAGTCCACTTCATTCATAACATTTATTATTAGTATACTCATTCTGGTGTCAATATTTCACCTTTTTCCATATGTATGTTTTAACCGTAATTTCTTTCCTCAACAGGATGTCATGTTTCTCTCCTCAACAGGATGTCATGTTTCTCTCCACAGATTACCTACAGTCCTAATCCCCCTTTTGTTGCCAGCTTATCCAGAAGGTTAATTGGTTTCTTAGTCCTATTGTTCACTTGTTTTCAATGTTTCTTTTCAATGCAGGATTCGTTTGATGTTACTTATCCTTTCAATGCAGGTACCTTGATGTTATTTATCCTTTCAATGTAGGTACTTTGATGTTAATACTGTTACTATTTCTTTCTATACTAATTCTGTGATGTTATTGTTTGCCTCCATTTTAATAAGTGAATTGCTGCTTCATATATAAATTCTGCTGATTTATTCGCTCTTCTCATTCTCCTGACGACGGCCAGAGCATTCTGACCGGAACGTGGAGTTATTCCAACTCACATGGTTGTACCGCAAACCTTTTTTCTGAATTACAACTTCACCATGCAAACCTTCAAATCCTATATTAATATTAAATATTCATTTGCATTTCAATATCGTGATATTTCAATATTATTGTGATATTGTGCAGCCCTACATGTACATGTAGTTTACATGATATTTCAAGAACTGTTTGAGGTATCATACTTGGTGCGAGTACATGTTTGTATCACCATAGGAAGAGGGTCTGAATCTGATTAGATTGTGGGGTACATAGGTCAAAAGTCAAAGGTCATAGAGGTTAATTTCTAAAATTTGAGGTTTTAGCTTCATTGAAGAACTGTTTTAGGTATGAACTTTAAGCTTGGTGCAAGAATGTATCATCATAGAAGACAATCTGATTAGATTTTGGGGTAGGTAGGTCAAAGGTCATAGAGGTCATTTACCCTGAAATTTCTTTTTATCCTAGTTATCACAATATCTGTTGAACAATTTGAGCCATAAACTTAACTTGGTACTGGTATGCATCACCATAGTACGACAAACTGACTTAAATTTTTGTTTAAGTAGGTCACAGGTCATAGAGCTAAATGTGAAATTAATGGTTTTTTAAACTTTTGTTATCACCATATATGTATCTCAATAGCTATTTTAGTAGTGAACTTCAAACTTTTTACTAGTAAGTATGCATCACCATAGTGAGATGAAGTGACTAAATTTTGTGTTTAGTAGATCAGAGGTCAAAGGTACTGTACATGTATATGGAATAGAGGTCAATATGCATGAACTTAAATATTTGTTAGTTTTGTTATCACTGTATCTTAACTATGTTGTATCCTTGACTATGAGGAGACAAAGTAAAAGACTTTTGTGTTGTTGGGTCAAAGAAGTCAATTAACATGTAGGTGTTGTATGCTCATTATCACAATATTTTAAGAACAGTTCGAGCCATGAACTTAACTGACCTTAGTCGGAGGCATACGGTATACATATAGGAGAGGCAGTCACATTCATCTTGTTTTTCATTACTCATACATACATGTACTTTGTCAGTTGAAGATAATGAACCACACTAATCACTAATGCTTATCACTGTGTTATTATTTGCAGCCAAAACCCACCAAAGGCAAGATGCGCATCCACTGTTTAGAGAATGTAGACAAGGCCCTGCAGTTCCTGAAAGAGAAGCGAGTACATTTAGAGAACATGGGATCCCATGACATCGTAGATAGCAACCACAGATTGACCCTCGGTCTCATCTGGACCATCATCCTTAGATTCCAGGTAGGTGTCAAGGGCAAAAGTCTGTACA